>OX456986.1:69191469-69878969 GCA_949752695.1 Melanostoma scalare | reverse complement strand
GTGGAGTGCCGTTAGACATAAAAATGGCCATACCTAGGAATCCAGGGCAAGTTCATGGATTTTTATTTCGTATGAAAAAAAGTTAAAAAAAAAAAATTTCACCGCTCTCAATTTTAAAATTCTTTTTAAAATTAATTATTAAATTTTAGAATTTTCTTTTAATTTATGTAGGGTGTTTAAGATACGGTTTGCCAAAGGCTCTGGATGGATAGGTTGGGTGAAGACAAAAAAAAAATGGTATAAGAGGATGGGTCTATATATCCCTCCGTGTAGGCGTGAGGGGCAATTTCATAAAAAATTTACTCAATTTTAGAAGAAACTAGCTGTGCGTGCCCGCGACTTCGTCCGCGTGGAATAGTGACTTTCGGCAGCATTTTTAATTTCTTAGGCTTCTTATTTTGCAAATAAAACGCATTCATGCATTTTAGTAAACTATTGATATATTATTTTATTTCAGTATTTTTGCACACGACGTTCTTACTTTTTCCCGCTTTTGTCAAATAAAAAGGATTTGCGAGTTTGATACACTCTTTTAAACTAAAAGTCAATCAGTGGGAATTAAAAAAATACAGGGAATCAATAGTTTTCTAATTTCGACGATTTTCACACAGTCATTACCTATTGCCAATATTTATTTGAAGATCAAGACAGATATTTCTTCTCAGGAAATCACCTCACGGTGAAAGAAATTTTGATCGAACCAGTAGCTTCAAGGTTCCCGTTTACGTTGCCGTTCCCGTGAGAATATAGGGATTACAAATACAGCCCATGTCCTTCCTCAGGCTCAAGACTATCTTTGCTCCAAAATTCATACAAATAGGTTCAATAGTTTGGTCAGTAGACGGCAACAAAGAAAAACAGACAGGCGGAGTTGATTTCGGATCTATAATGTTAGTAAGTACTTCCGTTCCCATGGGAATATGAGGATAAATTAAAGTTAATTAGAGATTTATTAGATTAAAAGAGGATAAATTAAAGTTAATTTTACTTTGAGACTGTGTAGCATTCTAACCGGGAAATAATTCTTGAAATCAGTTCAGTTGTTTCTAGGTTCCAGTTTACGTTTGCGTTCTTGTGGGAATACTTATATAGCCTATGTCCAGCTTCAGGCTCAAGACTATGTCTCTGAACCTACCAAAACTCATTTAAATATATTTAATAGTTTGGGCGGTTTTTTATAACAAATAAAAATAAACGGACAGATTTCATTTCAGACTTATGACATTAGTAAAGACTCCCATTCCCGTGGGAATATGGTGACCATAGGAATACGGGGATGACTTACAGTTAATGTTACTCAGGAAGAGTATAGCATTCTAAAGGTGGAAGAATTTTTGAAATCGGTGCTTTTATGTCAAAGTTCCCGTATGCGTTCTCGTTCCCGTGGTAATATAGGGATAAAATGTATAGCATATGTCCTTTCTTAAATTTTAGACTATCTCTGTACAAAATTTCGTTTCAATCAGTTCATTAGTTTGGGCGGGAGATGGTAACATAGAAAGGCGAACAGACAGAGCTACTTTTGCATTTATACCATTAGTGAAGACCGGTTCCCGTGGGAATATTCGAATGAAATGTAACCTATGTCCTTCTTCAGGTTCTTGATCATCTCTGTATAAAATTTAAATCGGTTCTGTAGATTGGGCGAGAGATAGTAACATAGAAAGACGAACAGACGGAGCTACTTTCGCACTTATTATATATGTAGGGACTCCCGTTCCCGTTGGAATATGGGGATTCATTAAAATTTATGGAACTCGGGGATAGTGTAGCATTCTAACGCTGGAAGAAGTTTCGAAATCGGTACTGTAGCTTCTAAGTTCCCGTATACGTTAACGTTCCCGTGGGAATTAAGGGATAAAATAAATAGCCTATGTCCTTCTTCAGGGTCTAGACTATCTCTGTAAAAAATTTCATTTAAATCTGTTAATTAGTTTGGGCTGGAGATGGTAACATAGAAAGGTGAACAGACAGAGCTACTTTTACATTTATAACATTAGTCAAGACCGGTTCCCGTGGGAATATTCGAATATAATGTAACCTATGTCCTTCTTCAGGTTCTTGATCGTCCCTTTATATAATTTCATTTAAATCGGTTCTGTAGCTTGGGCGAGAGATGGTAACACAGAAAGAGGCAGGCAGAGCTTCTTTCGCACTTATTGTATTAGTAAGGACTCCCGTTCCCGTAGGAATATGGGGATGAATTAAAGTTAATGTTACTCGGGGATAGTGTAGCATTCTAACGGTGGAAGAACTTTCGAAATTGGTACTGTAGTTCCTAAGTTCCCGTATATGTTTCCGTTCCCGTGGGAATTTAGGGATAAAATATATAGCCTATGTCCTTCCTCAGGTACTAGACTATCTCTGTAAAAAATTTCATTTAAATCTGTTAATTAGTTTGGGCTGGAGATGGTAACATAGAAAGGTGAACAGACAGAGCTACTTTTGCATTTATAATATTAGTCAAGACCAGTTCCCGTGGGAATATTCGAATATAATGTCCTTCTTGGTGGATGGGAATTGTACTATTCGGGTAAACTCTGACTGGTGCCAACTTGGCGGCGCCCAGATGTTGCAACTTATAGTACACGTCAATTGTGCTTACTATACCTCCAAGCGGTATCCACTGGGACCTGGGATGCTCCGTCCAGAGCTGACCTGCTAAACTAGTAAGTGCGAGTGTTGACAAAGGAATCCGGAACAAAAGAATTGTGATCGTTCAACACTATAATTGCATGAATCTCAGTGGTTTACGAGAGCTTTCGTGTAAATGTCCCAGCGGATAAATTCAAATGATAGAATCAACGGTGGACTTCAGCAGTCAAAAAAGCAGAAACCCCTAGAGGAGCTACTAAAACATATTTGGTTTAAAGGTCTTTCAGGGTCTTTCAATACTAGGACAGGGTATTGAAGTAGAGATGGTGGCGGATGAGCTCCTGGTGAGCCAACGGCAGCACTCACACCCCTGCAGCAGGGTACTGACACTGGATATTCCAGCCCTTAATGTCGTAAATACGATCATGTGTCATCTAAGGCTAACCAAATTTTAGGCTGCAACCTAGAAGCATTCTTAAAATATCGTTGTTGTTCTTTTCTTTTCAAACTTATTACCAACAAGACTCCATGTTATCTATTTGAAAAACTAGATTTCTGCTCCTCAAATCGTTATATATTGTTGCGCTATTTCACATTTGGCTCTTTAACTTCACGCAGGCAATTTTTCGTTCATGCTGTCAGGCTGTGGAATAATCTACCCAGTCACTTAAGATCTAGAATCAATCACAGAAAATTTCATAAATTTTCCTTTCAACATTTTTGTAGCTGAATAATAGACTTAAATGCATATATCTAATTATATTTTTTGTTTTTATTTTCTCTAGTAATGTCAAATATTGTCTCCAATTAATTTTCATTACAGTTGTTATCTCCTTTAATACTTATAAAAATTATAATAATTTAATTAGTTTAAGTGAAAATGCGACTCAATGTTTTCCTTTCCTTTTATATATATATGTTCTTGCACATTCCAAAAAGAAATTAATCTTATATCCTGTACTAGTTATAAGTTCTCTTGATGTACAGATGTCATTTAAACAATAAATATCAAATAAATATCAAATATCAAAATGTCCGAAGGGATCCAAAAGGACCTCGCCCTCCAGGTTGGGGGTTGCGCGTAGGGTTAACTACCCAACCACGTAAAAAACATTAGTTCCGAAACAACTAATAGCCTCGGATAACGATAATGATTTCAAAGTTGACGACCCAAGCAAACGAAAAAAGGACAATGACCTCCGGATCTGCACGTGGAACGTAAGATCTCTTAACGGACTACGTGCAGCTGGAGAATTAGCGGACGCCTTGGACTGCTGTAAAGTAGACATAACCGCCATCCAAGAAGTGCGATGGAGTGAACCGGGCATAAAGAAGATGAAAAACTGTGACATCTACTATGGCGACTGCTACAGACAACAGATACAGCGCTTATTTGGGTGCGGATTTGTCGTTAGAGGAAGACTCAGGGATAAGGTGATCAGCCAAAATCCAGTCAATGAGCGTATAATGACCATCCGCATCAGGGCTAAATTCGCCAACATTAGCCTTATATGCGCTCACGCCCCCACAGAAGAGAAAGATGACGACTCCAAAGACTGTTTCTACGAGCTTCTCGAAGAAACGTATGAGCAGTGCCCTAGACACGACGTGAAAATCGTTCTTGTCGATTTTAACGCAAAACTAATGAAAAAGGACATCTTTGGAAATACAATCGGTAAGCATAGCCTCCACGACAAAACATCCGAAAACGGACTGAGGCTAATCGATTTTGCTGCGGGTCTAAATCTTGTTGTAAGTAGTACACGCTTCCCGCATCTCAAAATTCATAAAGGTACATGGCGATCCCCAGATCAATTAACCGTCAACCAAATTGACCATGTTGCGATCGACGCAAGGCACTCTTCCAGTGTGTTAGATGTCCGAACTTTCCGAGAGGCCAACTTTGACTCGGACCACTACCTTGTTGTAGCCAAGGTACGAATGAGGATATCTTGCTAACGCCCAGCACGAACTAACGCTGTGAAGAGATATGACGTCGGAAAGCTACAATCGCAAGAGATTGTCAATGCCTTTTCCAATCGAGTGTCCCTTCAATTATCCTTGAATCCCATGCTGCCAGCATTAAGCATTGAAGACCAGTGGCAGCAATGCCAAGAAGCCATCAGAACCGCTGCCTCTGAGGTTCTGGGTTTCACTCGGCCACCAAAACGAAACCCATGGTTCGATGAAGAATGCAGGCAGGCAAATGCAGCCAAACAAAAAGTACGTCAAATGCTGATGCAAAAACGAACGAGGGCTGCCTACGATCAGTATAACGAGATTTACAAGGAGAAAAGAAGAGAGGAACACCGAATTCTCAAAAAAAAAAAAGAAGCAGCATGAGAAGCGCTCGTTTGAGGAAATAGAGAAGTGCCATGACATGAACGAGATTCGGAAGTTTTACCAAAAGGTAAAAGGATCTTGCCAGGGTGGCATGCTCCCAACTCAAGCCTGTAAAAACCAGCAGGGAAACATAGTTGTAGAATCACATTCGCTACTGAGGATCTGGAAAGATCACTTCTGCAGACTGCTTAACGGCGATGAGGACACAAATTCCGTGGTCAGGCTAATTGCCCCATTCAGCTTGGACGATGATCAAGAATGCCGTCCTCCCGACCTAGAGGAGGTTAAGCTTGCCATATGCAAACTTAAATCAAATAAGACTGCAGGTGCTGCAGGTGACTGCAGGCTTTGATGCCAAACTCTTCAAGGCAGCTGGAGACCAGTTGGAAAGGAGCATGCACCAGCTGATCTGCATGATATGGTCAGAAGAAAGCATTCCCGATGAATGGAACATCAGTATCGTATGCCCGATCCTAAAGAAAGGAAACCCTCACAATTATAGAGGGATAAGCCTCCTTAACGTCGCTTATAAGATCTTGTCTGCTGTAATATGTGAACGTCTGAAACCCCACGTCAACAACTTGATAGGTCCTTATCAATGTGGTTTTAGACCAGAGAAGTCTACAATAGACCAAATTTTCACATTACGGCAGATCTTGCAAAAAACCCGAGAACATAATATCGATATTCACCATCGATATTATGTTCTCGGGTATCGATTTCAAGGCGGCGTATGACAGTATTTACGAGCTGTACAGAGCCATGTCTTGTTTCGGCATCCCTGCAAAACTCGTACGAATATGCAGGATGCCTTTGGAGAATTCACGCTGCTCCGTCAAGGTCGGTAAAGAACTCACCGAGACCTTTGATGTCGAAAAAGGTTTTAGGCAAGGGGACAAACTGTCATGCGATTTCTTCAACATCATACTTGAACAGATTGTAAGAAACTCAAACGTCAACACCAGAGGAACAATCTTTCAAAAGTCTGTACAATTACTCGCCAACGTAGACGATATTGACGTAATGGGAAGAAAAAAGCGTGATGTCATAGGTGCTTTTGCGAGTATTGAAACAGAAGCGGCAAAAATGGGTTTGAAGGTTAATGAGAGCAAAACGAAGTCTATGCTGTCATCAAACAAGGACACAGAACATCGACGAATTGGACAAAACGTCACAATAGACAGACATAGCTTCGAGGTAGTACAGAACTTCGTCTACCTAGGATCCGCTGTAGAAACGGACAACAACATCAGTGCGGAGATCAAACAGAGAATAACTCTTGCCAACCGTTGCTTCTTTGGGTTAAGAAGGCAATTGAGAAACAAAACCCTCTCTAGAAAAACCAAGGTGACCTTGTATAAGACCTTGATCATTCCAGTCCTGCTTTACGGCGCGTAAGCATGGACTTTATCGAAAGCGGATGAGGAAACCCTTGGTCGTTTCGAAAGAAAAATTCTCCGAATGATCTTTGGTCCCGTATGCGAAAACAATGTGTGGAGAAGAAGATACAACAACGAGCTGTATGAGTTGTACCGCGACATGGGCATAGCCAGAAGAGTACGCATCGCGAGGTTACAATGGTTGGGCCATGTAGAGCGGATGGACCCAAACGCTCCGGCTCGTCGGGTTTTCGAAAGCACTTTGCAGGGAAATCGCGGAAGGGGAAGACCTCGTCTTAGGTGGCGCAATCAAGTGGATGAAGACCTCAACCGACTTGAAGTGCGAAACTGGAGAGAGCTCGCCCGAAATCGAAATCGTTATAAAAGGATGTTGGTTGAGGCCTAGGTTCACCCCGAACTGTAATGCCCATCTAAGTAAGTAAGTTATGTCCTTCTTCAGGTTCTACCTGAAGTTTTAGAGAAATCAAGCCTCTAAATCAGATTTTTTTTTTTTTTTTTAATTTTTTTTACTAAATTTTCCCTTTTTATTTCAATAACACAGGTCTGCGACCAAAAAACTACATAGGATTTTTTTACATTTTCTTACAGATTTAGACCTCCCAAAAACAGAAAAAATATTCAAATTATTATATCACATAAGTTTTTATGTATATTGCAGTATCTATGTTAATTGGTAATAAACCTATATAATTTTTATTTGATAATGGAGAAAAACAACCTGAACTGTTGGTGAGACTAGTAATGTTTTAACATGTTGGGACAAGTCAAATGACGTACGAGTATATCGCTTGAAACAAAGAAAAGCTCTCAGTAGACATGAATGATTTTTGAGGACTTCAAAATACTGACAATGCTTTTGGGTCAGCAGGCAGGTTATACCAAATACCCATGCTTCTTATGCTTGTGGGATAGTAGAGCCAGAGAACAGCACTGGAAAAAAGTGATTGGCCATCCCGAGAAACTTTAAAACCTGGAGAGAAAAATGTTATAAACACTACCTTGGTACCATCAGAAAAGGTTTTGTAGCCCCCTCTCCGTACCTAATTGGGGTTAATGAAACAATTTGTAAAATAGCTGCAAAAGGATGGAGACTGTTTCAAATATTTATGTACAAAATTCCCGAAGCTGTCAGAAGCAAAGTTGAAAGAGGGAGTTTTCACCGGCCCCGAAATAAGAAAACTTTTTACGGACTCTTCATTTGTGGAAACTATGAATGAGAAGGAAAAAGAAGCTTGGGTATCGTTCAAGAACGTAGTGCGAAAGTTTTTGGTAAATTCATGTAATGATTGAAAAAATTTTTTTTTTAAATTCGATTGCCAACTCTTGTAGAGAATTTATTCAAGTTTTTGAAACTAAACTCAAAATTTCTGTGCGATCATTGGTTGCTGAGATATTGGTAATCAAAAACAAAATGATCTTTTTCCATTCAAATACCGATATCTCAGCGAGAAATGCTCGTATCGAGATTTTTAGATTAGATTAAAAAAAAACCAAAAAAATTTCGAAATTTTTTTTTTTGTGGTTTTTTATGGTTAACTCCGATTCGAAAACTAGACACTTAGAGCTACAATTTGCTTCTTTTTTTTTTTTTTTTTGGTGTACGACCATTTTTGTATAAGTTACAGTCTGTTGATAATCCCCAAAAAATTTGGATATTTTTTCTGCTCCCTTAATTTTTGTGCGAAGTGTACTAAGGATCCTAACTATAAAACCACTGTGCAACGGATGCTAGAAGCATACGAAGCTCAAGGCTGCAAGATGAGCTTTGTGTTTTCTTGTGTTTGAATTTGCAACAAAGCCTTATGTGATAGGAAAAAATGGCCATCACTTTTGAAATCAGCGCACTTTAAAACCAATAATTCAGTTAAAATATCTCATGCAGCTGACAAAAAAATATTTTTCGCAGACCTGTGTAATCAATGCTTTTATTAATTTTTACCCAAAAGCAAGAAAACGAGCGAAAAGTCTTTCTTTGATTTTGAGAAATTAAAAAAAACGAATGGTATCTTTTACCAGAAAACAAAATGTTGTTAATTTCCCGCTGATTGAACATATGTTATTCTCAGAAGTGAAACCCGAAATGTGTTATTTAAGAAAATGTTAAAAAAATTATTCCGTACGAGTACGTGTTTCTGAAACCAAAAAATTGTTTTTTTTCCAAATAAATACTCTCGAATTCGTCTACGTGCATTCAGTATGCGAACAAATATATATCAATAAGGAACGCATTAGCTAATTCTTATTTAAAAAACGAACAACACATCAGCATGCTCTAAACCAAAAAAACTTCAAGCCGCAAATTTAACAAGTTTTGATTTCTTTGATTTGTTGAAAATTGTCAATTTGGCAAAAAGCCAAAATTTTTCGGTTTCAGCCGCTCGTCTGACCGCAATCAGCATTTGGGGCACAATTTAGTAAATGTGCAGTCTTTTGAGACCGAAGTCAAGTAGGTCTTCTTTTTAAAATTTAACTTAAAACTAATTAAATTAAATGAAAACTCTAAAACATTAGTAGTTATCTATAATTTACATTAAAATTAAGATCGCACGGAATAATTTTTTTTTAACATCTCTTGTATGCTCTTGAAAACATATTTCAGGTTTCACTTCCGTGAATAAAGTTCAATCAGCTGAAAATTAACAACGTTTTGTTTTCTGGAAAAAGGACATTTAAATTTTTTTAATTTTTTTAAATGGCCTTTAATATCTAAGGCAAAGTTTTGTTTAAAAAATTAATATAAGAAAAAAATTTCTTTTTTAAAGTTTCGACTCTGGGGCTGTTTTTCTCAAAAACAATTCACTTAGTGAACTCAAACTACAATTTTTATGAAAGAACGAAGCTTTCAAAAACCTTATGATATATTAAGTCACGCCTACACGGAGGGATATAGACCCATTCTCTCATACCACTTTTTTTTGTCTTGACCCAACCTATCCATCCAGAGCCTTTGGCAAACCGTATCTAAAACAACCTTTATGAATAAAAAAAAATTCTAAAAGTAGATAACTAATTTAATTTTTAATTTAATTTAATTTAAAATAATAAAAAAATTTAGTGTGGAGACATTTTTTTTTTAACTTATTTCTGTACGCTATTTGAAATACATTTCCAAAAATTTCATGAAAATCCATGGACTGGCCCTGGATTCTTAGGTTATGGCATAACTTTAAATAGAAAAAACAGGATCTGTTTTAATGTTTAATTACAGAATGCTGCTTACAAAATAATTTATTGAAATATAATATTATAAAAGTGACATTTATTATGGTAATTTTCTTTTATACCGCATGCATATTCAAAACCAAATATTTCTAGAGTTATATAACTATTTTTGAAAAACTACTATTGTTCAAGTAATGCCAATACTATCTGCGTAGTTGAAAATAACTTTTTTAATATGCAGTTATTTAAATTCTACTGGGTTTAATTAAAAATGACAGAAGTTAAAGTTATAAAATAACTATCTGCATAGTTGAAAACAACTCTTTTAATTGATAGATGATAGATAGACAGATAACTCGATTTATTATTTCAGAATAGTATTTCTTTTCACATTAATTTTTAACAAAATCGTTAGAGCGTGGCCTAGCCGTCTGCCCGATTGACATCATTTTAAAATAAATTCATATGTTATGTGTCATTATATAATTATATTAGTTTGATTGGAAAACAAGTTTTAGAATTTCTATAACTATAGTAGATTATTTACTTTTTTTGTAGGTATTTAAAAGGCTTCGTTTATTATTTGATTCCGATATGACATCGCAGTTTGGTATAGTAATTGTATAATTCTGTGACATTAGTTTCGCAGTTGAGAATTGTGAGTACATCTTCCTCCGATTTATAGCTGCTGTTGAGAAAAACTCTTCTAATTTCGCCCAAAATTTGACATTTACCGTTGAAATGGATGACATCCTCCCGTTCTCTTAAGTTGCATAAGCTGCGGAAGATATGTAGATCATCCCGATGAGGAATATAGTTCAATGCAATTAACTCTCTTCGCATTTTGAAAATTGTTGAAATTAGGTCTTGTTTGTTTTCGATTTTGAAGTAGTTCTGTTCGCATAGATTATAATTAAGACGGCTGAAAATAGATCTATGTACGGAGGATGAAGCTTCGTGCAAACAATCTGCTCTGTATTGTTCATCCACCTTCGACACAAGATTTAACAGATCTTTTTTCAGATACTTTGCATTTTCTTCAAGAAATCTTAAGTTGATTTGGCAGTACCTCCCAAGCTCTTCCAACTTAGGATACCAGAAGTTCTTTTTCCTTATTGCATTTAAAGCTTAAATTTTGGGTAGCCTTTCGTCTGGCATATCAAGCACCTTTGAAATGTATTCTACATGATATTTCAGGGATTTTGTGAATAGAGGTGAAAGATCTGTCTCAATATTGATCATATAGTTGGGGCTGTTTTTGCGTAGGCGAAAGCATTTTTTTAATAAATATCTTTGTACTTTTTCAACCGTTTCATACTTTTTTCCTCCCTACACTTGTGAAGCATAGATACAACAATATTGATTCCGCAACCACAACAAAAACTTTGAATTTAACACTATGCGATATTGATTTATTTGAAAAACATTTTTTCCATGTAGCGTTAATTGCACTTTTCGCTATGACGAGTATATTTTTAAAGTGAGGTTCCATACTTAGACTGCTAGAAATAGTAACTCCAAGATATTAATAAGTTTTCACGACTTCCATAGGCTCTCTTTTGAAATACCATTTTTCGTTCTTCGGAGTTCGACCCGACCCTTGTCGAAAAACCATTACCTTAGATTTGAACAAATTTACCCTTTTATTTTTATTTATCATCAATTGCAATGTTTAGGGTGAGTAAAAAAACATTACCACATCGTCGGCAAATAAAGGCGCTGAAATTTCGATTCCACCTGGAAGGAAGTCTACAAGGTCATTTATGAACAAATTGAAGAGACTTGGACTAAGACTGCATCCCTTCTCATCCCCATTTGTGTCTCGAACCATTCCGAAGTTTCTGATCCGTTCCAAATAGCTGATTGATTTCCATTGTACATGCTTTCGAGCACTTTTCCAAATTTTTCTGTCATTCCAACGTTGTAGAGTTTGTAGAATAATGCTCTACGATCCACTGTATCGAAGGCTGCTTTGAAGTCGACGAAAAAAGCGTATAATTTCTTCTTTTCAAGTTGCTGGCAATGCTTTGTAAGATGAAGATATTGTCCGTGGTCGAATAACCCCTCCTAAATCCTGCTTGAAATTCTCCCAGTAGCTTTCTGTTTTGTATCCAACTCGTCAGCCGCTCATTCAAAATCGTGGTAAATACTTTATAAAATGCATTGAAAGAAGATTCCACGATAATTGCCTGGATCTGTTATATTACCCTTCTTATGTATAGGAAAAACAATGCATTTTTTGAACCGCAATGGTGTTTCACCTGTGCTCAAAATCCTTACTAATATTATAAATGTTTAAGTCACTACGTCTGTCCGACTTTCTATGTTACCGTCTCCCGCCCAAACTACTAAACTGATTGATATGAAATTGTGTACAAAGACAGTCTCGAGCCTGAGGAAGGACATAGGCTATATATTTTATCCTTAAATTCCCATGGGAACGGGAACGTATACGGGAACTTAGAACTTACAGCACCGATTTCGAAAATTCTTCCACCATTAGCATGCTACATTATCTCCGAGTAACATAAACTTTAATTCATCCCCATATTCCTACGGGAACCAGAGTCCTTACTAATTGTTGCCACGCAACACACTATTTTTCCTATAACCTGCTTTCTGTTAAACAACTTTTTGTTTTAAGACAAGTTATAAAAATCCTGTAATGGGATGTTTATTCATAAAAATAAGTGTACAGGATACTACAATATTACTTACAATAGTTTTGTTTCTATTTGATTATATTATTTGATTTTATATTTTATTTATTTTTAAATTCAATTTTTAAGTAGATGATTGTCTAAAGCGTCAAAGTGTGTCGAAAAGAGCGATTGTAAGAAGAAGAATGAACTCAAAAAATGGCGGACGAATGCCAGTCAGATATTTCCGGCTTGTTGGTTGAGCCGAGAGCCACTAGCCGCCAGGGAGGTGACTACATGGTTGATCACCGGCTGCACTGTGTCACATCAGGGTTATTAACACTCCCCCTTGGTAGTTCCGACCGTGGGCTGGGATCTCTTCCTGTTTTTACGTCTAGAACGGCTAACTTCACTGCCGGCCTTTCATAAATGCCGGTTCGCGTTTGTACAAAGGCACTTCAAACTTGGCCATCTTTGGATATCGTAGTTTGGATAACACGGCCCTTGGGCCAGCAATTTCTTGGATTTGAAAGGTCGATAATTAGAACGATGTCTCCCTCTTCAATAGGTTACACCGATGTGAACCATTTGGTTCGGCGGGTAATAGTCGGAAGATACTCTCTTACCCAGCGCTGCTAGAAGCGTTCCGCATATTGTTGCGATATAAGCAAATTTCTTTTAAGTACTTTAGTGCCATTGTCGAATACTGCAGGTGGTTTATTGCCATTTGAAGGCCCCAAGAGAAAATGATTGGGAGTCAAGGATTCCTTGCTGGTACCGTCGATGGGAATGTAGGTGAGTGGACGGGAGTTTAACACCTTTTCGATTACTATGAGCATGCTCCGTAGCAACTCATCCGAAGGATTTCTATTCACATGATGTCATAGAGCGAGGTTTTTACTGAATAGTGAGGTCAGTAAAAACTTTTCCCAGCTGCCCCCCATATGCGGTGATCCTGGGGGGATGAAGGTCTATTTCGTATCAGTTGTTGTGAACGTTTCCATCAGCTTCTCTCTGTTGACTTCTTTTAGCGCTTCTCTCAACTCTCGCTCCGCACCATGGAAGTTTGTTCCGTTGTCGCTAAAAATCGATGGGAGGGCCTCGCCTTGGCATAAAGTTTCGGACAACCAAAATGCAGGAATCTGCTGATAAGGAATGCGCGATTTCGAGGTGAACTGCCCTGGTTGTCAGGTACGTTAGCAAAACTCCCCATCGTTTTTCTGTTTTTCGCAGTATACTCACAGTTATGGGACCAAAATAATCGACTTCGACGAAAGAGAAGTGTCGACAAAATGGCGCGACGAGTGCTGGTGGAAGTGTAGCCATTATAGGAGGTTGCGGTCTGGCTTTGTTGTTTTTGCAATGTTGGCATTTCTTTCTGATGAGCCTCAAAGCAGACCTCATATGAGCGATGTGGAACCTTTGTCGCAGTTCGTATATTACTGTTTCATGGTTCCGATGATTGAAACGGATGTGAAGATCTTTGATAATGAGCTCGGTAATTGAATGATTTCTCGGGAGAATTATTGGCCTTTTGAAACTCTTCGCCGACATCAGCAGAAGAAGGTTATCTACTGTTCGCCCGAATAACTTTGTTTGCGTCTAGATACGGACATAGATAATAGAGTATGCTACTTCTTTCAACCCCTTTGTTGGATGATAAGTCCGCGATTTTTTCCTGGTACTCGTTAACTTGAGCTTCACGGAATAATTCTGCTTCAGCAAATCGAAGTTCTTCTTGCCTGAGATGCCCCTTCCTCTTCTGATGGACGATTTCTGATTTTCTTTCGTTTCACTTGATACTAGCATTGTGGATGAAGCGAAAAAGATAGGCTGCAGTTCTCACTAGGCGTATCCAACTCGTGGTACCATGGACTTGAAAATTGTCTTCTTTCTTCAGGGCGTGTAGGTTAATAAAACATGTCTTTATTTCTTCAACTGTGGTCTACTCAGGGATTACTTCATTTGGCGAAAGACTTGGATGGAGCTTGAGAAACTCCGGACCTGTAAGCCACCGACTGGATGCCTTGAACTTGGGAATATTTTGCCACTTAGTTCCTTCATCAGCAACATTTAGCTTAGTGGAAATCTACTTCCAATCGGATATTTCCGTTGAGTCTAGTATCTCGCTTACACGAAAGGCTACGAATGGCTTGTATCTGCGATGATCTGATCGTATCCAACCTAAAACATTTTTTGAGTCGGACCAGAAAGTGGATCGAGAAGTTTTGATTGTGTGGGATTCTGTTACGACTTTCGCAAATCTTACGCCGAGTACTGATGCCTGAAGTTCAAGTTTAGGGATGGACAGGCTTTTGAGCGGAGCTACTCTGGTTTTGGCACCGATCAGGATGCAATCTATCTTGTCTTTATTCGCAACTCTCAAGTACGTAACGGCGGCGAAACCATTCTCGCTTGCATCCACGAATGTATGTAGTTGCATTTCAGAATTCGGGTCAGGGTTGTTTATGATGTAGCATCTTGGAATCTTGAGCTTCACTATCTCTGGTAGGTATCGAATCCATTTAAGCCACTTTTCATATTCCGCTTCTTTGACCTCTTCATCCCATCCGATATTGGATCGCCGTATATCTTGTAGAAGAACTATAACGTACATAAGGAATTGCGCTAGGGGTCCTAATGGGTCGAATATCGTCACCAAGACCCTCAGAACCTCTCGCTTCGTTGGAGGTCGGTGACCGGAAAGGATATCAGTTTGACTCACGCTGGCGTTTAGTTTATAGGTGAAACAGTCAGATGCGGTGCACCACCACATGCCTAGGACCTTTTCGGTCCCCATTTCCACGTCAACAGCAAGATCCACTTGATTGGTAGGTTCGGATTTCATGACTTTCACGACTTCTATCGTATTAGATATCCAATTCCTGATGAAGAATCCACTCTGGCGGTGCACAAAACCAATGTCTTTTACCAACTGTATAGCCTTCTCCTTCGAGCTTGTACTATCCATTAAATCATCGACATACTGGTTATTTTTGATTGATTGAGCGGCTCTCGGAAACTTGGCGGCAAACTCATCTGCATTCTTGTTGATAACGTACTGTGCGCTGGCGGAGGCAGATGTCGCTCCCATAATCATGACCTGCATTGCTATCACCTCGGGTTCGATTGTCTCGTTTGCACTCCATATAATCCTTTGGAAATGCTGGTCTTCTTCGCGGATTTGGATTTTTTTTTTTTTTTTAACTTTATTTCAACAATATCTTCAAACGCTTTTAAAAAATACATAACAGTAATACCAATTCAGTTTTTAAAAAGAAAACGTTAAAAGTTAATTGTATGAAATAGCTGAGTTCAATCTTAGTCTAATACAAGACTGTGATGAAAGAACTTGATAACTAATACTAATAAATCAAATATATAATTCTATTGATGGGGAAGCAATAGAAATTTCTCAGAATTCAGCTAGTTACATAAAATTTCAAGGTATATAGAACATAAAATTACATCATGGGATTTAATAAGTTATCAATTTCTGAATGGTTAAATGAAAATAGCCACTTTTTTATTTCATTTAAAAATACTGTTTTTACTCTCTCACACCTAAGTTTTTCAGGTAATCTATTAAACAATCGAGGAGCGGTAACATAGAAACAATGAGAAAAATGCGTTTTTTTGATAGTTGGTACAACTGCGAAATTTCTGGAGTTGATTCGCAAGCTGTAGTCGTCTTGCACTCTAGCTATAAAATAGCCGGAATTTAGGAAAAAAATCTTTAAAATTTTGTAGCAGTATAGGTGTCTTAGAGGAAGAAATTCGAGAGATCTGAACAGATCAAAGCTTGGTGTCCTCCGATTAGCTTTCAAAATAATTTTTATCGCATGCTTCTGTTTTATAAGTAAGGGCTCTATTTTGTTGAAATAAGTACCACCCCAGCAAGAAATACCATATTCTAGTTTTGATTTTAATAATCCATTGTATACCAATTTTAAAACAGGAAGATTGCAGTACATACTAAGGTGGAATAATTGTCTTATAACTCCGTTCATACACTTTTTTAAATAAGTTGTATGTTCTTTCCAACAAAGTTTAATATCGAAAATAATACCTAAATACTTCAAGCAGTCAACGCGTTCGATCAAAAAACAGTCTTCTTTACATTTATTCTGATTGTTGAAAATCATATCTCCTAATACGAATCGGTTGCAAGTTGGTGAATGACAATATAAAGGTATTTCATGGGAAACGTTACCTTTGATATTAAACAACATAAACTTCGTTTTGTTACTTATTATAAGCTTGTGAAAATTAAACCATCTTCTAATCATGTTTAAGTCACAGTTAACGTCTGCATACATATCTATTAGATTATTGGTTGAATAAAAAAGTGATGTATCATCAGCAAATGCTGTTATTTTACCTTTAAAAGGTTGCAAAAATAACGAATTGACATAAATAAGAAAAAGGATTGGACCCAATACTGATCCTTGCGGTATTTAAGGATTTTTCTGAACTAAAAGCGTTTTCAATCTTTACAACCTGTTTACGATTGCATAAATAGGAAGAAAACCATTTATAAATCGAGCCTCTAAAGCCCGCCTTATAGAGCTTATCAAGTAGCAAAGAATGGTTCACCATGTCGAAGGCCTTGCTAATGTCAATGAAGAGAGTTGATGGAATTTGAGAAGAATTCAAGCTGTTATATATTTCATTAGATAGCTTCAATAAAGCACCTTCTGTTGACTTACCACTCCGAAAACCAAATTGACAATCACTTAAAAAACGAGTTCTATCTAAAAATGATAAAATTCTAGTTTTAATACATTTTTCAAAAACTTTTGAAAAAACAGGTAGTATAGAAATGGGACGATAATTGTTTAATGACATTCTATCACCCTTTTTATACAAAGGAAGAACTACAGCAGGTTTCAAGCTTTCTGGAAAAACACCTTTTTCTACACAAAAGTTGAAAATAAAACAAACAACATCTGAAATATGAAAACTTATATGTTTCAAAAGGAAACTAGAAATATTATCAGTGTACGATGAACTAGATGTTTTAAGAGACATAATAATCTTTGAAATTTCAAGTGCAGAAAATGGTTCAAAGTAGAAACTATCAGACTGCATATTGTCTTGAACCAAAGAAGTCTCACAGAGAAGTGTGGAATCAGTTACATTTTAAACACTATTATTTGAGCCGATATCAACAAAAAAATTACTAAACAAGTTAGCAACTTCAAAGGGTTCAGCAACAACAACGTTTTCGTTTTGAACAGATATTATATCAGGGTGTGCTTTATTTTTGTTAAGAATATCGTTGACCACTCGCCATTCTTCTTTAGGGTCTCCAATATTTCGTGCTAGTTTATTACTATAATACCGATTTTTACAAAGCAGATTTCTTGGATGTTTCTTCATAATAAAGGAAAGTTTATTCTTCTTTTTGATTTTTTTAACTAGTGAAGGACTCATCCATTGCTTAAGACACTTAAATTTCTTGTTGCTGTTGCCTATTTCTAAGCTACAGTTATAGATATGATGTTGAAGTTTATTGAGAAACAAGTCAAAAGCAACTGTAGGATCGATCGCAGAGTACACTTTTTTTTTTTTTTTTTTTTTCAATTCAATTTCAATTTATTTCTACAAATATATAAATTACACTGATACATTAAGATTAAAATCTTCTAGAGCATCTAATAAGTTTAACAATAGATTTTATATAACTTATGAAAGTAAAGAAAATAAAAATATAGGAAGGTAAAGTAACTAATATAGTTAAAAAAGTAATATACAAGAAAAGGACGATATAAAAAAAAAAAAGAAGTAGAAAGAGTGGAAAAAGAAGAGATCAGTTGAAAAAAAAAGTAAAAAGTTAGAAAGTAGGAAAGTATAAAATAGGTTAGTTAAGATGAGATAGGTGCAAAAATAATTTCCTCTTGAATGTCGCATATGTGGTAGTGCTCTGCAGTTCGTTTGGTAGAGCATTCCATAAACGAACTGCAGATACATAAAAGGAGCGTTCTGCAATACTGTGCGTGAAACGAGGCAAAATTAATTTCAATCCTCTTTGAGATTGAGCAAAGCTTAGAGGTTCTTTAAGGTACATTGGACTTCGACCATGGATAATATTGTGGAGTTTCAGAAGCAGCCTAAAGTTAAGATAGTTATCAAGGTTCATACCAAATATCAAATTACGTAAATGTGAAACACTAGTGTGTCTACGGATAGAATACACAAAACGAACACAATCATTGATAGCAACATTTAGTTTTCTTCTACAAACACAGTCCAAAGATGGAAAAACAGAGACATTGTATGTGAAATAAGGCAAAATAAGCGATTTAACTAGTTGAAGCTTTAAGTTGGGCAACAATAAATGAGACGAAGACCTCAAACAGTGCAACCCATGGTAAATTTTCCTGATGGTGTCAGAAACTGCTTTACAACAATTAAGGTTGGCATTGATTTTGAAGCCTAGGTAAGTGACATCTTTCACATAGGAGATTATTTCACAATTAAGGACAACTGCAGGAAATTCACTAGGGTTGAGCTCATTCCTTGCACACAACATAGCTACAGACTTAGAAGGGTTTAGTTTTAGAATATTAGTCTCAGACCAAGCAAAGATACGACTTAAATCTTCATTCAATCTCACAATACAATCATCCATCAAACCAATTGGACTAAACATATAAATCATAACATCATCGGCATACAAATGAATCTGGCAGTTAGAAATGACTTCTGGAAGGTCATTAATAAATAACGAGAATAACAATGGGCCTAACACCGAGCCTTGGGGAATTCCAATATTGGTAATGAAAGAATTTGAGGTTCCAGTTTCGGTTTTGATTGATTGGACTCGATCTTTCATGTAACTACACAAAAGATTGAGGGATGATTTGGAGAAATTAAACTGAGACTTAAGTTTGCAAATGAGAATGGAATGGTCAATACTGTCGAAGGCCTTAGAAAAGTCCAAAAGCACCAAGACCCCAAACCTGTCTGAGTCAAGAGCAAATCGGATGTCATTGGTTACTTTAATTGCCGCAGTTTCACAACTATGAAAGCTACGGAATCCAGATTGCCATGCAGTAAGCAAATGTTTTTCATTGAGGTATAACTGCATTTGATCATGCATTATTTTCTCAAGTAATTTACCGAGAAAAGACAATATACTTATAGGCCTGTACTCAGAAGGTTTAGAGGCATTTGGCTTTTTAGGTACTGGTATTAATCTTGAATGTTTCCATTCATTTGGAAACTCACTACTGTAAAGACAGAAATTGAAAATATGGAGCAAATATCTCATAATTAATGGGAAAATAAGTTTTATAAATTTTGGGGACATATCATCGGGGCCTACAGCATTAGATTTAACCGATTTAATTGAATTAACAATCTCTGAAACACCAATACAAACGAAACTAAATGAATTCACATTGTCAGGGAGGTCAAAGATTCTTTGCGGAATTTCAAAGCTAGAGTGGCTAGGAATCAAGGCATTCATCATCACACCAGGATCAAAGGGGCATATGCATTTGCTTTTGTCCTCCTTAATGCCAGCCTGCTTAAGATTCCTCCAAAGCTCGCCGGAGTTGAGTGATGAATTCAATTTTTTCATTAAGTAATCCCGTTTTGAATTCCTAATGAAAGTATTGACCCGATTTCGTGCACAAATATACTGTCTCTTGTTAAACTCAGAGCGGTTACTTTTGTATTTGCGAAAAAAACGTTCTCTTTCTCTAATAAGAAATTTAATGTCGTTTGTAAACCACGGACATTGATTTCTCTTTACTTGTTTTGTTACAAATGGAACATAAGCATCAAATAAACTCATAACTAAGTTATTAAACAAAGCAACCTTAGCATTAAGATCATGAAAGTAGAATATCTCATCCCATTCCGATAGATTGAAGGAATTCGCTACGTTGTCATAGCTAAAATTTCTATAGCACCTATACCTAATGGTTTTTATCGGATTAGGTCTGATAAGATCAAAAAGAAAAGCGCAAAAAATGAAATCGTGGATAAACTCTGACGTAGGGCGTATTTGGTCATTACCTAAAATTTTATGTTTGGAACTAGTCAAAAACATATCAAGTAGTGAAGGGTTCGTATATGACTTAAAACACGTTGGCCATTGACAATTCACTACCGAAAGACAGAGTTTATCACAGAAGTGAGTAAAAAGACGCGTGGGGACACTATTAATCAAAAAGTTTACGTTGAAATCACCTCCAATCAAGACATCCTTATATTTAGCACTCAGTCGCAACAAAGTTTCTTCAAGCTCCAAAATACATTCCTCTCTAAACAAAAGGGGTGGACAATATACAGCAACTAGCAACAGTTTGTCAACCGAACTCTTAATTTCAACACAAACAAAATCAATATTACTACAAGTTGAAACATAAATTAAAGACGCCATCAAACTTTCACGTACGTATATACATGCTCCTCCTCCAACCCTATCTTTCCTGTCACTTCTAAATAGTTTAAAACCGGGGATACAAACAAGTGCATCAGTAATATAGGTGTTCAACCAAGATTCTGAAACCATAATAACATCCAACATCGAGGTGCTAAAAGTCTGATACAACATTGTATACTTTGCTCGAATACTCTCAGCATTTAAACAACAAACTCTAAGCCCATTACCATACGCGTCACACAGCACATTCAGAACGCATTTCACATTATTAGGATCCATGCCTGTAAAAAATTGTTAAGAGATTAACCACCACCATCACAAACAGCAAAAAAGAGAAAAATAATTGCACCCAGCCACAATGAGTATTTTATAGAAAAAAGATTATTTAAGGATAGATTGAAGGTTAGAGTCATATAAGGAAGAGTAAAGAAAAGGTGAGAACTTATAATTAAGTAAAGATTAAAAAGCAGTTTTGAAAACATTTTGTAAGAAATTATCATTTTGGAAATCAATAATCAGCAAAGTAAAATTCTATTAAGAGGAGGAAATTCATAGAAAATAAGTTCAAACTACTTTACAATTATAAATTATCTACTATTCAAAAAGGAAATATTAAAAAAAAGAATAAAGAAAATAAAGTGCAGGAAATGCATATAAATTTTTTGAATAAATTTTGTACATCATCTTAAGTAGCAGCAGCAACAGCATCAGCATCAAAATCGACAGCAACATCATCTACAGCAGTATTCACATCAGCAACACTATCATCTGCAGCCACACCAGCAGAAACATCAGCATCAGCATCAACAACATCAGCATCACCAGCACCAGCAACATTAAAAATTTCCAGAGAGTTCAGACTTTTTACGAACACAGGCTTATTGGGTAATTCATTGTTTTGCCTAATGAAAACTCTGCCACGTCTGGTAAAGACACGATGTAAAAAACCTCTCTTTCTAAGCTCGTTTGCTCTTCGGAAAATGGCATGATTGTACTTCGTTAAGCTTTCATACACACGCACAAACTTATTCCCCAAGAAGCCAAGATCGTTAGTGTGACAGCTCTCGAGTGTTTTTTGTAGTATGTGTTTGCACATGATAGAACTTTGACTTTATCAGTTTCATGAGGAAGCTTAACAATGATTGCACTTTCTCTTGAATTGGCTTTCGGCTTAGTACGGAGAATGTTTATGGGTGATGGAGGTGGTAGGTCGATTAAGGAGCAATAGCGTTGAAAGAGAACTCCCAGGTTTTCGTCAGCCTTAATCGGTATACCGTGAAGAACGAGATCACCCGATATGAATCGGTGATTGTTAAAACAACATAAGTGAAATTTTTATTTTTTTGTAGGAGAGACAAAAATGTTGTGTTTTCTACCCATAAGCAATGAAAATAACCAAAAATAATAATAAAAATAATTAGCTATTATTAAAAGTAACAGATTATTGAAAATAGTTATTTTTGCGTATTTTCATTGCTTATGGATAGAAAACACAACATTTTTGTCTCTCCTACAAAAAAATAAAAATTTCACTTATGTTGTTTTAACAATCACCGATTCATATGTTGTTTCGGGCTAGTGCATCAATTTGCATTTTTAGCATGGTGTTGTCTTTTCTTCACTTCATTCCAAAATTCTAGATTTAAGCTTGACCGTTATGCTACAAAATCAGTTTTTAGAAATTCAAAACTCTAAGAACTATTTTCCCTAACCTGACAACAAGTGAGTTGAATACCAGTTAGATGATGATCAGTTATTTTTAAATCGAGGTTAATTTACTATAGTCAATCAATAAATTTCTGTTAAATCTTATAAAGACATGATCAAGGCAAGAATTGAATCTAGTAGGTTCATTTATAACAGACTCAAAACCAAAAGATGAAAATACAGCTAAATAGTTATCAACATCCGGAGATTCACACAGAATATTAATATTAAAATCACCTAAAAGAATTATATTTTTACATTTTAGGATATCCAAAAATCCCAAAAAAACATCTTACTGAGCAACTATGTAACCTGTAAAAACAGATAAAGCAATAACTTACACCAGAAATTACTCAATTGACACTTATCATATCACAACTTTCAAATTGGTATCTATTAACCTTACAACTCATTACATTAGTGTTATAATATACAGCGACGCCACCAGCTGCATAAGTTTCATTAAAAGTCGCTTCAAAGCAATAATTTCGAATTAAATCATAAAGATCTTTTTCTTCTTCAAAGACCCGAATTTCAGTTAGAAAAATTAGATCTGGTAAATGATCCAGAGGTGTGAGATGAGAAAGAAAAGTATTGAAATTAGCTCTCATACTTCGAATATTTTGATGAATAACCAGACATTTGTTCATTACTTTTATGTTCTACACAAAAACAATTATTATCATCAGTACTTAAAGACGAAAAACTATAGTTATTACTCAAATCATTCTGAGAATGTGTACATAAATTGTTATTAATCATAACATAATACAAAATTTTAAGTTAACTTAAATTTGTGAATGTCCTCAATAGATTTAATTTTAATAATCTTATCACCCTCTTTTTTTCTAATACAAACAATTGAGTCTCTAACCCATACAAACTTACATTCATTATTTCGTTTAAGTTCATTAGCGATTTTTAATAAACCCCTGGAGTACTTGTTTAGACAATCGTTTATATAAATTTTCATGCTGCTACTTTCGTTGTTGTTGCTGCTGCTACTACGACCTTCGAAGATGTTTGATGACATGAGGTTCTTTTTCTCCTTCATCTTTTTCATCACATTGATCTTTTGCAACAATGTTGAGAACTTCACGCATACAATGCTGCTAGATGCGGTGTTTTTGTTTCTAACTTGGATGTTCTTAACAAAGCATGAATCAATGTCGCCAGGGTTCATCTTCTCACCAACAACAGTTGTCAACAATTTATTGACTCTCTCATATACGTTTGTATTGTTAACATCTGGGATACCAAAAATGTCCACTGAGCACTGTTTCTCTTTCTGTTCCAGTATATTCAGCTTCGCCTCCAGGTCACCAACTCGTTGATTTAGAGAAGCATTGCACTCCTCAAGAGATCCAATTTTAGTAAGCGCTTCGGTATTAACTTGCTTGAGCTGCATGATCTCAGTGTACAGCATTTGCAAAGTTATAGTCTGCTGAACCTTAACATTATCATTGGGAGGGGGGGTTACTCTTTGCTGCACCAGAAAACTGTCAACGTTATCAGAGGTAGTAGGTGTGATTTGGTGATACATTTCCATGATATCAGCGAAGATTGCTATCAGGTCTTCTCTAAATTTGAACAGGGCAGCTATCACCGATACAAGTTGACCCGGACCCCTCAATAACATGGAGTTCAGCGATACACCTTGAACGGTCGCTGCCGCGTCCCACACGATCCTCAGCTTGCCAGGTTTATTTGAATTAAAAACCGGGAATATCGGGAGATACCAACAGCGGCCACCTACCTCGGTGATTTCTTCATTCGTAAGTCTCCTAGCATACCCTATCGTGATGAACTGTTTAATTTTTTCGTCTATAGATTGGGCTAGCTGCGGCTCCCTTTTCAATCTTTTGTGAAGGCGAGCTAATCTCCTTTTTGCCATGGGAAGACTGTTGGGTATGTTGAAATCGTCAAACTTCCAGAGCAACGATGTTTCGAAACGGTCATTCTTCCGAACAGTGCTTGCCTCTAGCTGATCCAGCGCTCGCTTATCTTCAGTTGGCACCAAGATCTTAGTTGTGTCCGATATTCCGAAGCTGTCCATGCATATGTAGTCTTTCACCAGGCGTTGCAATCCAGCATCATCGCACTCACAGATGTGAAAGTTGTGGTGTTGATGTCTTAATTTACCGTTGCGTAACCGTTGAGAGCAGCCACCATGCACCAGCCATCCCAAGCTTTAGTTGCGACCGGTTCTTCGGAGTCCCCTTCTCGACATTTTAGAGGAAGTCCCAACCTGGTGTGCTTCAGGCCAATCAACAGAAATGGAGATTGCTCATCTTATGATTCAGTGGGCAGCCCTTTAAGATGGTTATATTTGCTTGAAGGACTTCGAAGTTCAGAGACTGATAAGGTAGTGACAGCTTCTTCACTGTATGAACGTCAGAGAATGAGTAAACCTACGCATTTGGCATCGTACCAGAAATTCGTAGAGTGAGCGATTGTGATTGCTGCTCGTACCTATGAGTATTGCCAGTCTTCTTTAGACACAACGGTTGTGATTTACCCTTCAAATTAAGTTGAGTCGCAAGTTCCTCGTCCATCATTGTCAAGGATGAACCATCGTCCAGGAATGCAAACGTTTTGAGTTGAACTTCACTTCCATATAGGAGCACTGGTATTATTCTAAATAAGGTGGATTCACAATCGTTGCGATGAGTGTTGCAATGGCTATTCATGTGGACAGAAACATTTCCTTTCACTTGTGGGGTTTCTTCTTTGATCGGTTTCTCGACATTGTTCTTTTGGTCATTGTGCAAGAGTGGATGATGTTTGAAGGTGCAATTATGCTTGCCGCAAACCGATGTTGAAGGACAATTTCGAATATGATGTCTCTTTAAGCATCTTCCGCACAGTTGGTGTTCCCTCACCGCTGCCCACTTCGCAGTTCGATTTAGCTGCTGAAATGCACTACAGTGGGAGAGTGTATAATCCGGCAGTGTCATTTTGTAGATGCCCCAATTGAGGAGGATAGTTGGGGAAAGCTTGTTTTCGAGTTGCTTCAGGAGCGAAGGGTTGTTAAGATGAGCGTGTAATCCTGTTGATTGTATAGTCGCATACAAATTTTGAACTTCCAACGCGAAACTCAAAATGCTTTCTAACTTTCCGTCCTTTGGTGGAGGCGTCGCATTAAGCTTCTGAAGCAGCATTTGGATTATAAGCTCTGGTCTTCCATATAGTGATTTAAGCCTTGTCATAACTTGGTGGAAACAATTCGGTTGTAAAATCAACCATTTCACTGCAGTTTTTGCTTTTCTTCTTAAAGCCTTGTTGAGCCTCATCACATTCTCTTCATCCGTAAAACCAGTGCTTCTTACAAAACTGGATACGAACAACGGCCATCGCTCCGGGTTACCATCGAAATCGGGTATGTCTTTGGACATCAAATGACGCGCAGCTATTTGGTTCTTGCTTAAACTCCGAACTTGTGATTCATATGCCCCGGTTTAAGGTGGAGGGAACGACATTTCAGCTTGATTTGGCATAAATGAGGCTTGAGTCTGGAACGGTTGCGGTGGTGGTGCATATGATGCTTGAG
Organism: Melanostoma scalare; assembly: GCA_949752695.1. Taxonomy (NCBI): domain Eukaryota; kingdom Metazoa; phylum Arthropoda; class Insecta; order Diptera; family Syrphidae; genus Melanostoma; species Melanostoma scalare. The sequence goes on along the minus strand of OX456986.1, from coordinate 69,853,175 downwards.
GTGGCAGTTGCTGCAGTGGCGGTACGCTGAACATCGAGTTTTTTGTTACAACTGGATCATGTTGCATACCCGTCGGCATCTCATTTGGCTTGCTTAAGCTTCCGGGCCATGGTTTGCTAAGGTCACAACTATGACTATTGATTTGCGGTTTGAGCACGACTCGACGTCCGTTACACGTATTTAAATCTTTATGAACCATTACCGATTGCGATGGAGGCTTGAGTCCCAACCATTTATTCACCTTGGTGACAGACGTTGTTTCATCACCACTGACAGATGACCATCTTCCATTGGAACCTTGCTCGAAATTTTATGTTTCTTTTCCAAATATTCTAAGTCTCGTTTTTCTCTCATCTCTCGTTCTTCAATCAGCAGCTGCAACTCCATTTGAATTTTCTTTTCAAACACATTAATAGATCCTCTAGAACTGGTGGAGAAATTCGACGATAATCGCTCCTGACTTGAAGAGATAATGGGATTTTCATTTAATAAAATCTTGGTCGAATGCATGGCGGGATAGTTAGCAGTGGTAGCGACACTAGTATTGTCAGTGTGTTGAGTAGGGTGCAGGGACATAAGTCCACGGGAAATAAGTCCACTGATGGAGCTATTTCCCACTTAGTGGGAAATAAACACACTTTGGTAAAGTGGACTTAATTCCCATGCAAGGTGGGAAATAAGTCCCAAAATATCTGTGTGGTTTTATTTCCCATCATGTTTGAAGAAATTTTGACCTATGAACAAAAAATCAAACTAACATTTAAGCATGTTTCTATTTTTATTATATCCTACTATCCTACTAATATTATAAACGTGAAAGTTTGTATGTGTGGATGTATGTTTGTTACTCTTTCACGCAAAAACTACTAAATGGATTTTACTTAAACTTTCCAATAATATAGCTTATACATCAGAATAACACATAGGCTACAATTTATCCCTAAATTCCCACGGGAACGGGAACGTATACGGGAACTTAGAAACTACAACACCGATTTCAAAAATTATTCCACTGCTAGAATGCTTCATTATCCCCGAGTAACATAAAAACTAATTCATCCCCATATTCCTACGGTTCCCTATATTCCCACGGGAGCAGGAACGTATACGGGAACTTTGACACTGCAGCACCGATTTCAAAAATTCTTTCACCGTTAGAATGCTACACTATCCTCGAGTAACATAAAAACTAATTTATACCCATATTCCTACGGGAGCAGGAACGTATACGGGAACTTTAACACTACAGCATCGATTTCAGAAATTCTTTCACCGTTAGAATGCTACACTGTCCCCGAGTAACATAAAAACTAATTCATCCCCATATTCCTACGGTTCCCTATATTCCCACGGGAGCAGGAACGAATACGGGAACTTTGACACTACAGCACCGATTTCAAAAATTCTTTCACCGTTAGAATGCTACACTATACCCGAGTAACATAAAAACTAATTCATCCCCATATTCCTACGGTTCCCTATATTCCCACGGGAGCAGGAACGTATACGGGCCCTTTGACACTACAGCACTGATTTCAAAAATTCTTTCACCGTTAGAATGCTACACTATCCCCGAGTAACATAAAAACTAATTCATCCCCATATTCCTACGGCTCCCTATATACAACACCGATTTCAAAAATTCTTCCACCGTTAGAATGCTACACTATCCCTGTGTAACATTAACTTTAATTCATCCACATATTCCTACGGGAACGGGAGTCCTTACTAATATAATAAGTGTGAAAGGAGCTCTGTCTGTCCGTCGTTCTATGTTACCATCTCCCGCCCAAACTAACAAACCGATTTAAATGAAATTTTAAACAAAGATTGTTCAGAACCTGGGGAAAGACATAGACTATATATTTTTTCCCCATATTCCCACGGGAGCAGGAACGTATACGGGAACTTTTACACTACAGCACCGATTTCAAAAATTCTTCCACCGTTGGAATGCTCCATAATCCCGGAGTAACATTAACTTTAACTTATCAACATATTCCCACGAAAACGGTCACCATATTCCCACGGGAACGGGAGTCTTTACTAATATTGAAAATGAGAATGTAGCTATGTCGGTATGTTTTTCGTAAGTCTCCCGTTCAAACTGCTAAACAGATTTTATTAAATTAGCTACAGAGATGGTCTAGAACATGCGGAAGGATAAAGGCTATATATCTATCCTTATATTAACATGGGAACGGAAATGGGAATTCAAAAACTACGGTCTCAAAAGTATTTTTAACAGGGCTACAAGGTGTTGAAATTGGGGTTGAATGTTTTTTTGGAAATACCGCCATTTTTAAGGCTAGAAGTTTTATTTCCTAAAAAGTTAAAAATGCTGCTGAAAGTCACTATTCTACGCGGACGAAGTCGCGGGCACAGCTAGTATACAAACAATAATAATTAAATTGCAAAAAAAAATAGATAAATGGTACCAAATTTAATCAACAAAATTATAAACATTTCGGATCAAAGGCATGAATATGAACACAAACATTTCCATTATGCAATGACAAAAACTATTGAAAACTTTAATATTTTCTTGGAAGCTTTTGAAACCATGCCTAAGAGTTATACGAACTGTTTTTATATTAAAAAAAAGTTTTTCAAGAGCTTTAATTAAAATTGTGAAAAATAGGAACAAATAAAAAATTGGGATTTAGTTTTTTATTAGTTTATAAAACTATAGTGTGAAATTCGCGTTACGGACTTTGGATTTTCTTTGCGTGCGCCATTGTATTTTGTACCGGAGATAAAGCAAAAAGCGAAGCGGAAAAAAAATTTTGCCAGGGGATTATGGATTTGTGATGTGAAAATTAAAAATTCGCGCGAATTTCACACTATAGTTTTATAAACTAATAAAAAACTAAATCCCAATTTTTTATTTGTTCCTATTTTTCACAATTTTAATTAAAGCTCTTGAAAAACTTTTTTTTAATATAAAAACAATTCGTAGAACTCTTAGGCATGGTAATAACCAAAGGTTGTTTACAACGTTTCATTCAGTTAAATTTGGTCGCTCTTCGTATTTCTTCATGTGAGTTTAATTCCCATAAAAAAGTGGACTTATTTCCCACCTTGCATGGGAATTAAGGCCACTTTACCAAAGTGTGTTTATTTCCCACTAAGTGGGAAATAACTCCACCGGTGGACTTATTTCCCGTGGACTTATGTCCCCGCACCGTTGAGTAGCAGCTATATGTTCACTTGAATTGGTGTGCGATGATAGCGCCATAGAAACAAGCGCCAGTATACGTTACTCGGATCGCAGAAGCAGCAACAGTAGGTGGCTTGGCGGATACAGGTGGATATGTGTCCGAACGATAACCCAAATCAAAGGATCTTGTCGCATTTGGTGCAGGATACTTCTCAGCATGTCGTTTTGGGATAGCACCTCCACTAAAAGTCCCGGCTGGAACGGCAATAATACTCGACGGATGACTAAAGGTGATATCAGTAGACGTGGAGCCCAGAACTCTATCTGCAATGGCGTGTGTCGATGTTGGACGCATATTTCCCAATATGATATCACGTCTGGAATCTAAGTATAGGTTGGTTTCAACGCGACTTGCTCCTAAAAAGTTTTCATAATGAGGCGCCATGCTAGAGAGTGTATTATCGGAACGATGCGCTATATATTTATCTTTATTTAACTCAATATATGTAATGGCAGATGTGGCAGTACACGTGGCAATAGGGGGGGGGGGGGAGGCAGTATAGGCTACAGAATAAGCACCATGTGATCCGGTGCTCGCTTTTGTACTTATGGCAATATTCGCAACGATATTCGTACTATTTAATGATATGCCTTGCGCAGTACCTAACATTAAGGTTGGCGCTGTATGTGGCAAAGTACGTTGAGTTCACTCGCAATATGTTGCACAGAATTAGTAGAACCCGAACCACATTTTAATGTTGGGTTAAGTGCATTATTGCCTACAATATATATTTCACTTCGCTCGGTACATGGCGCGGTATATAGCGCAGTGTGTGGCGCAGTATATGGCGTGGTACATAGCGCAGTATATGGCGTAGTTTTTTTTTTTTTTTGTTGGAGGTTTTTAAAATACCAGCTGGAGCACTCAGACCTAAATACCGGTCCATTGTACTACCAAATAGCTATCTTCTATTTGTTATAGCTTTCCAGATGTTCGGAGAAAAGCCAAAAGACGCTGCCATGATAAGGAGCCTAAGTTACCAGCTCTCACCATGTCTGCGCCGAGTATCTGTAACCTCATGCGAGAAAAAGCAGGACATTCACAGAGGAAGTGCTCTGCGGTGTCCTCATCTTCTCCATAAGATTCACAGAGTGTGGTATCACTTAATCCTAACACCTAACCTTTTAACCGGACACTGCAGACTAAGAAAACACCTAAAAGTACTAGGCATAGAGAGCGACGACCAATGCAGATATTGCAACGAGCAGGAAGAGTCTCCTGACCACCTCTTAGGTGACTGCGAAGCTCTAATACACCAAAGAAAGAAGTACCTAGGATCCTACTATGTAGAGGAGAGGGAGCTAAAATTCCTAAGCGTAGCCCAGATACTAAGTTTCATCAAAGGAATTAATCTGGATGAAGTACTTTAATAAAGGAATACCACTTAAGAAGTAGGGGGTACAATAGATCTAAACAGGTCAAGGTACAATACAAAACCCCAATTATTCATTCATTCATTCATTAAGCCTAACACGTTTAAATGCTTGGCAAAAGAGAAGTGCCCGCTGGCAAACGCCAATAAGCTTTCTACAGTCTTTTCTGCTACGAGCTAGCAAAAATGTTGCAGTCTTCTTACTAACGTTAGGGAGCATACGCTTGTTTTGTCTGCATTCAATGGAGGCGTGTCATCTACGGTTTTGCTCTTCACAGATCCAATCGTTGATTGAAGCCCTCACTGAGGACGCTGGCAAACCTAGCGACGCGACGGTTCAGGTAATGAGAAAGCTGTTTGAGATTCTTGCCTAGCGAGTTCATCGGCAATCTCATTTTCTGTTATGCCGTGATGGCCCGGAACCCAAATAAGACTCAAGGAGTTGAATCATTTTCGTTTAGCATTTTTAATCTCTAAACTTGAGAACTATTTGTGGTCGGATCTTAAACGTTTGTTTTGTAAATTATTCCTTATTGACCGCAAGAAATCGATTGAAAATAAAACAACAAAAGTCTCGGTTAAAAAACTCAAATTAATTTATTTTTAAATACATATCGAATGCATTTCGGACAAAATTACTGTCTGCCCATCATCAGCGAGCGCAAAATATACACTAAGCAAAAAAGAGAAAAACAAAATAAGCTAACATTTTAGTCATTGTCTAGTTAGAACAAAGTTTAATACATATACTTAGTTAACAATACAAAAGTGTGAGCAAATTACAGATAATTAACATTACAAAAGTGTGAGTATCATACAAATAACTGATATTATGACAATATGAGAGAAGTAACAAAAAAGGTTAACATTACAGTATTAAGTTGTATTTGTAAATGAGAGGCAACAAATAGTTTTTAATGTAAACAAACAAGTGAAAATTTATGTATTATCTTTTAATATGTCAAACAGAGTAGATTCAATAGGTCCAGGCTCTAAATTCATTAAATTTGAATGTAAGTTAATAAATATGGATTCATATGCGTCTAATTTGGATGAATTGGTGACCGTTTTTAGCAATTTAACATTTTGATCAAAAGTCCCAATGCTATGGCGTTGAGTATTGTTTACATCTAAACAGTGAGAGGGTATTGCTTTCGCTATTTCTCTCTTATGGACAGATCGAAGATGCTCATTGTAACGAGTTAATATTGTTCTCCTTGTCTGGCCAATGTATGTCTTCTCACAGTTCGAGCATTTGATTTCATAAACGCCACTACGTTCGCTCATCGGAACCGAGTCTTTCGTCGAGCCGAGAAGTGTGCGTAGCTTGTTGTTGTTGGTATATGCAATCTGCATATTTGCTTCCTCGAACGAATGTTTCAAATGGTTTGTAATACTCGGTGCGAATGTCATGGCTATGTGATGTTTACTTGTTGACTGTGTCGTTCGATTTTGTCTGTATAAGGTTGTGAAACGCTCATTTCTAATTCTTCTTGAGATTTTCCGTACTAATTTATCTATAATTAGTCTTCTGTATCCATTAATATCTGCCAAATGTAATATTTGTTCATATTCTTCTTTGTAATTTTTGATGGATAGAGGAATCCTACACATGCGTTCAACCATTGATGAGAATGCAGATAATTTAACATGATGTGAACAGAAAGAATCATTTGTGATGTAGCGGTTGGTTGTCGTTGACTTTCTGTATATGGCAAATTGCACTTTTCGCCCAATTCGTGTGATTTTTAAATCCAAGAATGCCAGCGAGTGATGGGTGTCGTGTTCACTCTCATAAGTGAATTTAATGCTTTCGTATTTGCTATTTAACATGTTCAAAACATGATTTAAATTCTCTCTTTTTATGACGGCAAAAGTGTCATCTACATACCTCCACCAGATGCGTGGTAGAATTCCTTCTTTTTTCAAATCGCATTCAAATTTACACATGAACGCTTCTGATACGAAAGGTGATAGGCTGTTACCCATACTGCAACCGAAGTCACTTCGATAAAAAGATTTTCTAAATTGAAAACAGTTGTGTTTCATGCATGTTGTTACTGCGTAGATGTATGTGTTTATTTGTTCTTCAACCAACTCAAATTTTTCTAAATGTTCACGGATGGCTACAACAGCTATGTCTATCGGTACGCTGGGAAATAAAGCTGTGACGTCGAAAGAAACGATAATCTCGTCTTCTTCTATTTCAATATCTTTAATTTTATCTACGAAATCCACTGCATTCTTCACAGAGAAACCATCGAAAGGTCCAAATTGTTTGAATTGCGATACCAGCCATTTAGAAATTTTGGTAAAAGGTGAATTTATGCAAGACACAATTTTTCGCATACTTTCTCCCGGTTTGTGTACTTTTGGTAGCCCATACATGAGAGGTACTTGCGGATTTGAGACAATTAAATTAATTAATTGTCTCAAATCCGCAAGTACCTCTCATGTATGGGCTACCAAAAGTACACAAACCGGGAGAAAGTATGCGAAAAATTGTGTCTTGCATAAATTCACCTTTTACCAAAATTTCTAAATGGCTGGTATCGCAAATTGTTTGAATTGCGATACCAGCCATTTAGAAATTTTGGTAAAAGGTGAATTTATGCAAGACACAATTTTTCGCATACTTTCTCCCGGTTTGTGTACTTTTGGTAGCCCATACATGAGAGGTACTTGCGGATTTGAGACAATTAAATTAATTAATTGTCTCAAATCCGCAAGTACCTCTCATGTATGGGCTACCAAAAGTACACAAACCGGGAGAAAGTATGCGAAAAATTGTGTCTTGCATAAATTCACCTTTTACCAAAATTTCTAAATGGCTGGTATCGCAATTCAAACAATTTGGACCTTTCGATGGTTTCTCTGTGAAGAATGCAGTGGATTTCGTAGATAAAATTAAAGATATTGAAATAGAAGAAGACGAGATTATCGTTTCTTTCGACGTCACAGCTTTATTTCCCAGCGTACCGATAGACATAGCTGTTGTAGCCATCCGTGAACATTTAGAAAAATTTGAGTTGGTTGAAGAACAAATAAACACATACATCTACGCAGTAACAACATGCATGAAACACAACTGTTTTCAATTTAGAAAATCTTTTTATCGAAGTGACTTCGGTTGCAGTATGGGTAACAGCCTATCACCTTTCGTATCAGAAGCGTTCATGTGTAAATTTGAATGCGATTTGAAAAAAGAAGGAATTCTACCACGCATCTGGTGGAGGTATGTAGATGACACTTTTGCCGTCATAAAAAGAGAGAATTTAAATCATGTTTTGAACATGTTAAATAGCAAATACGAAAGCATTAAATTCACTTATGAGAGTGAACACGACACCCATCACTCGCTGGCATTCTTGGATTTAAAAATCACACGAATTGGGCGAAAAGTGCAATTTGCCATATACAGAAAGTCAACGACAACCAACCGCTACATCACAAATGATTCTTTCTGTTCACATCATGTTAAATTATCTGCATTCTCATCAATGGTTGAACGCATGTGTAGGATTCCTCTATCCATCAAAAATTACAAAGAAGAATATGAACAAATATTACATTTGGCAGATATTAATGGATACAGAAGACTAATTATAGATAAATTAGTACGGAAAATCTCAAGAAGAATTAGAAATGAGCGTTTCACAACCTTATACAGACAAAATCGAACGACACAGTCAACAAGTAAACATCACATAGCCATGACATTCGCACCGAGTATTACAAACCATTTGAAACATTCGTTCGAGGAAGCAAATATGCAGATTGCATATACCAACAACAACAAGCTACGCACACTTCTCGGCTCGACGAAAGACTCGGTTCCGATGAGCGAACGTAGTGGCGTTTATGAAATCAAATGCTCGAACTGTGAGAAGACATACATTGGCCAGACAAGGAGAACAATATTAACTCGTTACAATGAGCATCTTCGATCTGTCCATAAGAGAGAAGTAGCGAAAGCAATACCCTCTCACTGTTTAGATGTAAACAATACTCAACGCCATAGCATTGGGACTTTTGATCAAAATGTTAAATTGCTAAAAACGGTCACCAATTCATCCAAATTAGACGCATATGAATCCATATTTATTAACTTACATTCAAATTTAATGAATTTAGAGCCTGTACCTATTGAATCTACTCTGTTTGACATATTAAAAGATAATACATAAATTTTCACTTGTTTGTTTACATTAAAAACTATTTGTTGCCTCTCATTTACAAATACAACTTAATACTGTAATGTTAACCTTTTTTGTTACTTCTCTCATATTGTCATAATATCAGTTATTTGTATGATACTCACACTTTTGTAATGTTAATTATCTGTAATTTGCTCACACTTTTGTATTGTTAACTAAGTATATGTATTAAACTTTGTTCTAACTAGACAATGACTAAAATGTTAGCTTATTTTGTTTTTCTCTTTTTTGCTTAGTGTATATTTTGCGCTCGCTGATGATGGGCAGACAGTAATTTTGTCCGAAATGCATTCGATATGTATTTAAAAATAAATTAATTTGAGTTTTTTAACCGAGACTTTTGTTGTTTTATTTTCAATCGATTTCTTGCGGTCAATAAGGAATAATTTACAAAACAAACGTTTAAGACTCAAGGAATTTAATCTTCCGATCGCTTTCAGAGAGCTCGTGCATTCCTGGATCACTTTCGAAGTGGTTAGAGGGTTGAAAAGGGCCTTAAGCACAGCTGGGCTGGCACTGCAAACAAAGATACTTCTCTCCGTCCATCCATTGTTCGTTACGTGGCTCAAGGCCATTAGGATAGCATAAGCCTCCGCTTGGAAAACGGATGCGTATGATCCCAAAGATGAGTGCAGTCGTATGTCGTCGTTCTCAACAAAGGCACCAGCACCAGAACCCTCGTCGGTTTTGGAGCCATCTGTGAAGATACGATAACAGTTCTTTCCAGGCTCAGATTCTGGAGCGAACCAGTCCTGAACCGACGCAAAGCTGACTGAGTAATTTTGACGCAGTTTGAGCCTTGGGATCATCGTGTCAGACGGCATATCCATTAGACGTGAGTCAAAAGATATGCTGCTTGCGAGTTCCTCAAAGCTCCAGTGCGAATTGTGCCAGAGACCACATCGCTTTAAACGAGAAATGGTCTTGATAGTACACCCCATGATATAGGTATCAATTGGAGGAAGATTCAGCAGTGCGTCGAGAGCAGCTCCCGGTGTGCTGCAGAAGGCCCCCGTAACACCCAGACAAATTGTTCTTTTAAGTCTGACAAACGAGGCAATAACGTATTTACGCGAGAGCTTATTCCACCAAACAACTGACGCATAGGAGATGATTGGTCTTATCATAGCCGTAGAGATCCAAAGGACCCTTTGAAAGACCCCATGTCTTGCCAAAGGCTCCTTTACATTGCCAGAAAACTGACAGTGCTTTAGTAGTTTTAGACTCGACATGTTTCGACCAAAGAAGTTTGTTATCCAGGATTACTTCAAGATGCTTGACTTCATTTGAAAAGGAGATGTTGACGCCTTTAAGCGTAAGTTGGGTCAGACCAGTCAATTTTCTACGTCTCGTGAAGAGGACAACCTCGGTTTTAAGAGGATTGATAGAGAGACCGTTTCTAACACACCAGATGTCAATCATATAAAGCGCAGCCTGTGCTCGGGAATAGACAGCTTGGAGGCTGGAGCCAACCGAGAGCACGGTGACGTCGTCTGCATATGCTTGGGTATGAACGTTAGAACCATTGAGCATTACAAGTAGAGAGTCGATCAACATGCACCACAGAAGAGGAGATAAAACGCCACCTTGTGGGCAGCCCTTATTTACTCCCGTTGCAACATATTGTCCACACTCCGCCTCAGCGATTACGGTTCTCTTCATTAGCATTGCTTTAATCCACAACACTAATGACTCGTCCACACCGTGTTCTCTGGCAGCACTGCACATACCATCGAAGTTAGCATTGGCAAAAGCACCTTGAATGTCGATGAAAATGCCTACTGCAAATTCTTTCCTGTCAAGCGCGCATTCAATCCTGCTAACAAGATTTTGAAGTGCGGTCTCGTAAGATTTTCCTTTTTGGTAAGCATGTTGCATCTGAGACAGAGGGTGTAATTGGAGTGAATTTTTACGAATGTAAATCTCAACCATTCTTTCCAGCGTCTTAAGCAGAAAGGAGGTAAGACTAATGGGTCTAAAGCTCTAGGCGAGTGAGTAGTCTTGTTTACCAATTTTTGGTAAGAAGGCGACTCTTACACTCTGCCATGGAGTTGGTATATACGCTAGGGCTAAACTACCAGTGAAAATATTTTTCAAAGTAGGAAGCAAAAGGTTTATACTTTCCTGCCACATACGAGTAACTGGGTAAACACCGTCAGTGCCAGGTGACTTGAAACTATCAAAAGATGCAACGGCATATTTGATGGCTTCGTCGGCAACAACTAACGATGACGTGTAACAGCTAAGTCGAGTGGATTTATCGGATTCACCTGATCTAAGGGAAATATATTGCTGTGGTCGGATTGATATCTGGTTTCCTGAAAAATGAGTTTCCAGCATAAGACTGAGTGTCTCTGCTTTGGACTCGGTAGAGGAACCGTCTGATTTCCTGAGCGTTTCTAGTTTGTTTACCTCGCTCCTTTTAAGGGCTTTAGTAAGTCTACTAGTTTCACTGAGTGTTTCTATACTTTCACAGAATTCTTTGTAAGACGTATTCTTTGATCTTCGAATTAGCCTTTTAAAGTCCTTCTGTTTAGATCAATACAGGTTCCAGTCGACCTCTGATTTGGTCTTGAGGGACCTATTCAGAATACTTCTGGTTTCCCTGCGAAGTTTCTGTAGTTCATTGTTCCACCACGGAACCATAGATCTACTAGGTAATTGTCTAGCTGGACATGCCAGCTCGAAGCTACTTGTAAGGGCACAACTCACTTCTAGAACTGCATCTTCCACTTTTTGTGATGTTGAGAGCTTAGGTAGAGTTTTGACGAAATTACCGAGCTCATCGTTGAAAAGTGTCCAGTTAGTTTTTCTGGGATTTCTTGTAACTAAAGGAGTGGGAATCACATTTGCTACATGGAATTGAATGTATCTGTGGTCTGAGAGTGACACGTCCAGCAACACTTTCCAGTTGGTAATCTCCTTGGCATATCTGTTAGATAGTGTCAAGTCAATTTCGTCCTGTCGTATAGCCGTAACAAAAGTTGGCATATTACTTTAAGAAGATGGTTGACTCTCATGTTGCATTTGACGCTGCCCCAAACTATGTTTTGAGCGTTAACATCACAGCACATGATAAGCCCCAACTTCCGGTTTTCACAAAACTCCACCAAATCCTGTCTTGAGGGAGTTGGTAGAATGGAGTTCCAGGGAAAGTAAACTGACGCAACGACGAAAGCTTTCCACTCACCGTTCGTTTCGTAGTTTATCATAGCCGCAACCAGGTCTTGACCACAGAAGTGATCAAGTTTAGTTGCTGCAAAAGAGCTCGGTATGATGAGACAGGTCCGGGATAAGTCAGACCGTTCGTCATAGAGAATATTGAACCCTCGTGGCCCTCCAAGACAAAGAACTCGGCCCTTCCAGGCCCATGGCCCTTGGATTGCTACGAGGTGAGTTTTTGTATTCATTTTTGTGAGTTTTTGTATTCGGAAAGCCTGCTACATAGGAGTGCAGTAGCAGCCTTATAATGTTGAAGGTTTATCTGAGTTATTATCATTGATAGATACTAGTAATATATCCATCACTTTCACCGATTGGAATTTAGTTGGAAATAAATCCTTCCAAGATGAAAATGCAGACGGGAGTCGTACCTAGCCTTGATGATAGCCACAGAAGCTTGATCTACTCCCACAACAAGGTAAGAACCGTCTCCACCATCCCGATTCCTAGCCTTCTTGTGGTAATGGGCTTTCCACTTCGTAGTGTCGATATCATCATTCTGGGTAACGAGACGTTGTAGCACATCTTCAGTTTTCCTGAGTTGCCCCGGGATAAAGCAGATGGCTTTTGTTAAAACTGGCACCCTGTAAATTTCAAATGAGGAATTTAGGAGGGGTTAATTTTAGGCACAGAGGCACGTAGCCAGTCAGCGGTCTGCTGATTAGAACACTCTACCAAAAAGGTTCCGTCCTCCAAACAACATCCCTCAGACTGGATCTGCGTACTCTCTGCCATAGCCAGCTCCCACAGATGATCTTCACAGTGCTTGTGCTCTGTAATGGTCATGCTGTTGTCATTGCCCAGCCTTACAGATACGCACTTTGAAAAGCGAGACAGCCGCTCTTTTATAGGGCAGCCGTCTTTTATTTTGCTGTGCGACGGATTTTGCTCCTTTCGAGGCTTTATCCTGTCCGGTCAGTGTCCTTGACCAGACTGACTAGCAGTCACGGTTTCATTCACCAACGTTTCGGTTGGACCTCCAGGAGTTTTAACCATGCCGGCTTCGTCCTTTCCAGCCAGTGTCCGTGGACCGAATTCGCACTGTTCCTTCAGTTTCATTCACCGACTTTCCAGTTAGACCAACAGGACAATTTGCAGAGCTTCCGGAAACCTTCTTCCTTTTGACCCTGTTCGCCTTTGCAGAAGTTGGGGTGACTTCGGTTACAGGAGACCGTCCTGAATTGGTGGGTGAGACCTCTTCCGACTTGTTCCTTTTCGCCGCCGTCACCAAAGGTTTGCAACTTAATTCAGTGCCTTCGGCCACCCTGGTGTCCTCTTTGCACTGAACCTTTGCCGCTCGCCTTCTCTCTAGCTTCTGTTGGCGCTTGGAAAGCTGTTCTCCAGAGGATGCCATCGTTGGAGTGGGATCCACTTGTTCAGCTTCACTTTGTCCGGTGATAGCACCGCTCTGGCCAACAGCTAAGCCCGGATGAGAGATTAGCTTTGGAGGTAATACCTCCGAGCTGCCTTCTTCATCTTTCCAGCTCAGACCACGAAGAGCTTCATGGAGAGAACTGCAGGAGTCATCGGTTACGGTATCTTCGACTCGCGTGTATCCACCAGTAAAGATGTGCGTTAGTATGTCAGATGGGGCCTCCAGAATCCGTGCCCCTGCCGTAGTGAAGACTACGGGTGGATTTTCGCTTTTACGACTGCCACCTGGAGAATAAAAATCCTTTGGGTTATCTTCCATACTGTTTTTTGATCAATTCTTGGGTTTCATTCATTTTCCCCATCCTTCGACCACCTTTCGGCATCGAGCTCGGTTGAAATAAACTACTTAAGCCCCCCCACCGCGACAAGGTGACTGATCGTCGGGAAGGTATATACAGGGTGTCCCGTAATTCGTTTTACATACTTTGGGATATGATTCTTGGTCATATTCTAAGAAAAAAATTGTTCTACAGTAAAGTCCGTTTCTCAAGTTTGACATCACTTTTACACAATTTAAAAAAAGGCTAACTTTGGTGTACCCTGACCTGTGTTAAATATCTCTGTCAATACTGATGATAGAGACATAATCTTTAACTCAATTTTTTGTAGAAATAACAACCTTTAAGACTGTATTTAAATTAGGCTTCGATAGGTTTAGGCTTGCCAGATTTTCAATTTTAAGTGGTGTTCAAATTTTCTTCCCAAAACAAAGTTTTGATTTTGAGGTCATTTTTTTGGAGAAAAGGCCTGATAAACATAGAGTTTCTTTATTTTTTACAGATGAACAAAACAATAATAAAGAAAAAACTCAGCATTAAGTTAGCTCAAAAACCCATACATTTTATGATACTAAGAAAAATACGAAATGGGAAAATTTAAAAAAAAAATTTTGCTTTTGCTATAATTGAAAAATAGTAAAACTATTTCTTCTAAAACTATTATAATAAAAGTCTCTTTTAAGATTAGAGACTCCTTTAGTTTTAAAGAAGAAATAAAGTTTTACTATTTTTCAATTATCTCAAAAACTACAAGACAAAGAAAAAAGTAGTTTACAGTGTTTGATGAAAAATTTATTGAAGCAACTTACTACATCAATTTTTTTTTATTTTCATTTGTAATCATGAGGAACATAATACTCAAAGTGATTTTTTTTACTTTTTTTCGTAAATTTTTACTTTGAAGTCAGTTATTTCAAAAACTATAAATTGAAACCACTTTTTTTAAATTTATTATGAAGTGCAGATTTCTGGCTTTCATAAAAAGTATAATTTGTATCTGTAAACGTTCCCGTTCTATAACAATATTTTTTGAAGTCAATTTTTATAAAATAGCCCCTACCGCCTAAGCGGGGGGAGATAGACCCCCCTCCTGTAGTAAAAAATGATTGATCCACCAAAAACCGTTATTATTTTTTGTCGCCAAAGTTATCGTACTAGTGCCGACTAAAGTTTACGAAAACAAATTTTTTTTTTCAATTTTAATTTTTTTTTAAATAAATAAAAAAAATATAAAAAAAATTCGGCCCACTCCGAAATCGGTGAAAATATTTGTCAAATTGATTGAAGTTTTTTTGAGAAAAAAATGAAGAAAATAAAATATGGCGAACTTCAAAAAAATTACGATTTTACTCAAAAAACCCGATTATTTTATATAATTTTAAATAAATTTTTTTTTTCTAAATTTTTTTCGTGTATTTTTTCGAAAAGTTCTTTCAAAAACAAACAATTTGAAAAAAAAAATGTTCCCAAATGTCAATTTTTAAAAAAGTTATGGCTGTTTGAAAATAAGAAAGCCATTTTTTTGAAAAATTCATAACTTTCTTGAGATTGGACAAAAAAATTTGAAAAAATTCTCAAAAATGTTTTTCAAAGGGTAGAAAAGAATGGTAAGGTTTCAGCAAAATCTAAAGGGGTCGGGTTTAAAAGTGGTCGATTTGGTATGGAATACCCCATATATAAAAGAAAGTCGTGTTAGTTACACTATTTATAACTCAAGAACGGCTGAACGGATTTGTCTGAAAATTGGTGGGGAGGTAGCTTAGGACCAGGAGACGGATTTAGGATATCTTTTTATCCCTATATTCCTATGGGAACGGGAATGTAAACGGGAACCTAGAAACTACTGAACCGATTTCAAAAATTATTTCACCGTTAGAATGCTGCACTATCACCGAGTAATAATATACTATAATTCATCCCCATATTCCCACGGGAACGGGATTGGGAATGCAAACTACGAAACTACTGGACCGATTTAAAAAATTCTTTCTGCTCTAGGATGCTACATTATCCCTCAGTAACATAGACTATATTTCATCCATATGTACCATATATACAGAAACGGGAACTAGAACGGGAACCTTAAAACCGTATGACCGATTTCAAAAATGTTTTCAACTTTAACTTTACTTGCTTTGCTTTCATTATCAATGTTACCGCCATCTAACGTTCAGCACATTTAATATTATTGTTACCGCCATTATGTACTAAAGGAAAATAAATTGGCATTCGATTACCAACTGCAAAGCGATAAAGACGTGCTTATAATTTACTTCTTTCCCTTCTAGCGAACATAGTGGTCCTTCAAACCGGTTCTTTTATGATAAAAAAATTAATAAAGTAAAAAAAAGACATTACAGTGCGAAAAACAGTTTGTTGCGTCCGGTAAAATAAAGAGCTGTGAAAATTGAAGTGGTAGCAGCATAAATTGAGGTTGTGGCGGAACGTGGCAGTGCAGGGTGTATTCTGGAGCGGTTTAATTGCGTAGTGCTGATTGCATTGAGGTTGTGGCGGAACGTGGCAGTGCAGGGTGCATTCTGGAGCGGTTGAATTGCGTAGTCGCACATTACATTGAGGTTGGAATGAAACGTGGGCGAAGTATACTGGAAGGAAAACATTACTCGACTTAAATCACGCAGTGAGTACACACATCATTGTTTCGTATTATAAATATATATATATATAAATATATTTGGGCAATATTAAACCATGGATAATTTACGAAAAAAACGAGGTGTGATTAAGGGAAGCCTCACACGATTAGAGAAATTAGTGGCAGAAGCCGATGAGGGGATTGTGTCAGCAATCGATGCGCAAATAAAATTAGAAAAGGTAGAAGAGGTAATGAAGGCATTTGAAAAGGTTCAAATGGAAATAGAAATGTTGCTAACGGATGAAGAAGTGGAGGGTGAGATCAGTGTGAGGGAAGAAAATGAAGCGAAATACTACGCCATAAAGGCAACATGCCTCAAGATCTTATCACGTGGTACTCACATAGCGGAATCAACGGTTCTCAATGCAGAACTGAACGTAGGTGGTCGTTTTAATCAGGTCAATGATAGTAACGGTAGGACAGGCAATGAAACGGGGAATTTAGATGGTGATTCACCGTCTACGGCAACTTTGTCATCTCGAGTTTTCAATGAGCATGATGAAACTCTTAGGCAGCTAACCGCGAGTCAAAATGCGATTGCGGCAGTGCTCACATCTATTTCGGAAGGGGATTATTTTAGGCAGCCTAATGCTAAACTGCCCACTTGTCCACTGCCTTCATTCTATGGTGACTATAAGGAATGGCCAACATTCAAAGACTTGTTTATAACACTGGTTCACAACTCAAGGAAGCTATCAAATGCTCAAAAGCTGCAGTATTTAAAACTGTCCTTGAAAGATGATGCCGCTTCTATTCTAAAGCACACCAACATTTCCGATGCGAATTATGAGCAAGCCTGGGTGGATCTTTGTACCATGTACGACAAGGAAAGGATAATAGTTAATGCACATATCAAGACAATTATGGAGCAACCGGAGATTGGTTCCCAACCTCTAGCAGCCGAGATAAGAAAACTTCATAATACATCCAATGAATCAGTTTCAGCTTTAAAATCATTGGGTTTGCCAGTGGAACATTGGGGAGCTTGGCTTATTTATGTTATTACATCAAAACTGGATGCTGACTCTAGGAAATTATGGGCTAGAGCGTCAGCGTCGAGTGTTCAACCAGTGTTGGAAGATATTTTGACCTTTTTGACGAATAGGCAGTTTGAACTTGAAGCATGCACTATTAAAAGGGGTCGTACAACTATGGTAGCAAAGACCAGTCATCGATCGGTTCTGACAGCAGTTTCTTTATTGTGTTCGATGTGCAACGAAACACACTTTATAACATCATGCCCTAAATTTGGTAGTCTTGATCTTAATGCGAAGAGAAGGTTTATAGCTCAGAAGGGTTTGTGTTACAATTGTTTGAACTCTGGGCATACTGTCAGATCTTGCACCTCAGGTACTTGTAGGAAATGTAAGGCACGTCATCACACGTTAATTCATACGGAGTTTAAATTAAACACAAAAAATCCAAATAGTTCAGCTTCAGATGGAAATCAGGTCACAGAGGAAGGAGTAGTTGAAAATCCAAGGGCCGTTTATTCAGTAACGACTAACAACAAGGTTGAAGTTAAAGGAGGTCTTAACCTTCTACCCACTGCAATTGTTTTAATTCAAAATCGATTTGGTGAATTTAAACCATGTAGGGTTCTTTTCGATTCAGGCTCACAGTTAACGCTAATAACTGAGGCATGTACACAATTTCTGGGATTGCCTAGGCAAAAATGTTCAATGGCTATTAACGCCGTAGGGGACTCGGAAACAAGAACAAGGGGAAGAGTTTCACTCAAGGTTAAATCAAGGACATCCAATTTTTGTTTATCTACGCAGGCTGTGGTTTTAAGTCGTATCACCAGTTCAATTCCTCAGCGTAGAGTTGAGTACGATTACTCAAGTCAATTGGGCGAAATAGTTTTAGCAGATCCTAGTTTTGGTGAACCTGGGCGAATAGACATTTTGTTTAATGCTGGTATACTATTTGATATACTAACAGTAGGAAAGGTATACGACCAAAATGGTGGGGTAGTTGGTCAAAACTCCGAATTTGGTTGGCTGTTAGCAAGCGGGGAGGAAGAATCGCTCAACAGATGTTTAAAAAACCTTCATGTAGCGAAGATAGAAAATCTCATGCAACGATATTGGGAAGTCGAAGAACCAAGCTCATCAATGCGTTACGCACACGATGACCATCCTTGTGAGACTCATTTTAAAACTCACTTTAGGAGGAACGCGGAAGGACGTTTCGTGGTAAGACTCCCATTCAAGGACTTGGCTGAAATTACGGGTGATTCTTGGACAATGGCAGAGAAAAGACTTCAATCTATGGAAAGGAGATTTCAAAGGGACAAGGAACTTCAACTCGAGTACGCGGCGTTCATGAAGGAATATCAAGACTTAGGTCATATGGTGGAGATAGCCATGGTTCGCGAAAAATGGGATGGATATTTTTTACCACATCACTCGGTGATTAAGTTGGATAGTACTACAACGCGTTTAAGAGTTGTGTTTGATGCTTCATGCACTGCACCTGGCGGAACATCATTAAATTCACAGTTGCTTACTGGACCAGTTCTCCAGAATGACTTAACGACTATACTTATACAATTCAAGTTGAATCCTATCGCGCTAAGTGCTGATATTGATAAAATGTACAGACAAATTTTAATACACCCGGATGATAGAAAATATCAGAGAATCCTGTGGAGAAATTCGCCTGGAGAACCGATGAGGGCTTATGAGTTGGCAACGGTGACCTATGGTACAGCACCAGCTTCATTTTTGGCCACTAGCTGTTTAGCGCAATTGGCAGAGGATGGGAAGGAGGAGTTTCCAGAAGCGGCTTCAATGATAACTGATTATTTTTATATGGATGACTTTATTGCAAGCTGTAGCAGTGAAGAATCAGCTCAAAATGTTGTGAGTCAACTATGCAAACTACTTCAAGGTGCTGGATTCAACATAAGGAAGTGGGCTTCAAATTCAAGGGACCTATTAAATGAGATTCCACTGGAAAGGAGAGAACCTGAATGGATCTGGTCTGCTGAGGTGAACCAACCAGTCAAGACATTAGGCTTACGATGGCACCCTGTAACAGACTGTTTTAGCTTTAAGGTGAATTTAACGGAAATTACATGCTTCACAAAACGAAATCTAATGTCCGAAGCGGCGGGTATCTTTGATCCATTAGGATATTTAGCTCCAGTTTTAATCAACTACAAGGTCTTGCTGCAGAGCGTATGGCAGGAAAGGGTAGAATGGGATGACCAAATTTCTTTAAAACTGGTCAAAAGGTGGCAAGACTTACGAGAAGATATTAAGGGTTTGGAGAGTTTATCACTGCCAAGATATAAGGCACATAATATGTCAAATTTGGAGATGCATGGATTCTGCGATGCGTCAGAGGCAGCGTATGCGGCAGTCGTTTACCTGCGAAGTGTATTGGATTCGGGAGAGGTGGTTACCAGTTTCGTAGCGGCAAAAACAAAGGTCGCTCCTCTAAATTCACTCTTGGCTTTACCTCGGTTAGAGCTTTGCGGCGCGAGTCTTCTGTGTAAATTGGTAAGCAAGATTCGGGAAAGTAAGGGCTACTCAGAAATTCCGATATATGGATGGACGGACTCCATCATTGTCTTACATTGGCTTAACGGACACCCAAAAAGATTTGCTACGTTCATCGGTAATCGCATATCAACAATCACCAGTGTTATGCCAGCGAGTCAGTGGCGACATGTGAAGGGAGAGATTAACCCGGCTGATTGTGCATCCAGGGTTATAGGAGCCCATCAGCTTCTCAATCATAAATTGTGGTGGACTGGGCCAAGCTCGCTTCTCGAGAACCTTTCTTCGTTTGAGGTTTATCCAAACTATTATGGAAGTAAGCAGACTTTGGAAGAACGAAAAATTACTCTGTCAGCTACCGTTATAGATATTGAGGAATCAAACTATATTCTGGCAAGATTCTCTAGCTTCTCGAAACTGGTAAGGATTACTGCTCTTTTATTGCGCTTTAGCTGCAACACTCGTCCAAGTAAATTCCATCGAAGAACAGGCTGGCTAATGACTGAAGAACTAAGGAGAGCGACAGATGTACTGATTAAGCAGGAGCAAAATAGAAGCTTTGCAGAGGATATAGCATGCCTTAAGGAAAACATGCCACTACGGACAAATCAACTAATAAAACTTAACCCTATATTGGACATTGACGGGCTACTGCGTGTTGGTGGGAGAATTGAAGCAGCACCCTTGGGTTATAATCGACAACATCCTTTAATTCTTCCAAGTGCGTCACTGCTAACTAGTTTGATAATCTCGTATACTCATGATAAGTACTTGCACGCAGGACCTCAACTGCTTCTAGCACACTTGAGGAAGGACTTTTGGATTCTTCAAGCAAGAAATGTTTTGAGAAAAATCATACATCGCTGTATTACTTGCCAAAGGTTTAACGCAAAACCAATGCAACAAAGAATGGGAAATCTCCCAGCAGCAAGATTGAATGGAGAAAAAGCATTTTTGAATGCTGGAGTAGATTATGCAGGGCCTCTCTTAGCGACACCATGGAGGAAGAGGGGATGCAGAGGACTAAAGGTTTACATTGCCGTATTCATTTGCTTATGCACAAAGGCAATTCATTTGGAACTAGTTTCCAGCTTATCAACTGAAGCTTTTTTATTAGCTTTAAAACGCTTCATTGCCAGGAGGGGAAGGTGCTCCAACCTCTACTCTGATAATGGCACACATTTTGTCGGGGCAAAAAATCAGCTGAACGAACTTGAAACCTTCATTAAGTCAAGGGACGTGCAACAATCTTTACACAAGAAAGCGAGCGAGGAAAAAATAAATTGGCATTTCATTCCACCATCGGCGCCAAACTTCGGTGGTCTATGGGAAGCTGCTGTGAAGTCCACAAAATACCACTTGAAGAGAGTCGTAGGCTCCACACTTTTATCATTTGAAGAACTTCAAACACTTTTGTGTCAAATTGAGGCTTGTTTGAATTCCAGACCGTTGGTAGCATTATCTGATCAGGTCGAAGATTTTGAACCCCTGACTCCTGCCCATTTTTTAGTAGGGGGTGTTTCATATTTTTTGAATGAGCCAGACTACCTATCTGCAAACATTAACCGCCTTTCTAGATTTCAGATAGTAAACCGACTACAACAGGCGTTTTGGAAACGTTGGCAGTTGGAATATATTGCTTCACTTCAACAGCGCAACAAGTGGCAGAAGGTATCCAAAAACCATATTCCAAATAATCTGGTGCTGATTCGCGATGACAACCTTCCACCGGGTAAATGGCTACTTGGTCGGGTGAAGGAGGTGCACTATGGGACTGACGGATTGGCAAGGGTTGCCACTCTTATCACACAAAATGGTTTTTTAAAACGCCCTATTTCAAAGCTTTGTTTACTTAACCTAGATTGAGAATTGAATTAACTATTAAACTTAAACTTATGATATTTAAACGAAATTTAAATTTTATTAAGTTCTTGCTTTAATCAACTAAAACTATAACACGCTTAACTTAGTTGAAATGAATTTTGAAACTTTAAGCTAATTTTAATTGAGTAGGATATCTTTATATAAAATTTGTGAATTATTTAATGATTAACGTGAAATTATACATTTTAATATTAATTCAAGGTGGTCGGCATGTTACCGCCATCTAACGTTCAGCACATTTAATATTATTGTTACCGCCATATGTACTAAAGGAAAATAAATTGGCATTCGATTACCAACTGCAAAGCGATAAAGACGTGCTTATAATTTACTTCTTTCCCTTCTAGCGAACAATCAATATCCCAGATTTACATAAATTATTTCATCCTCATATTCCCACGGGACCCGGGCAACGCCAGAAGGCTCAGCGATATATTTTTTTTATCCAGGAACAGGATTGGATATTGGAATCGGAAACCTAGATACTACTGGAAAGATTTCACAAAATCTTTCAGAATTGGGATGATACATTATCCTTCAGTAACTAAGATTATAATTCATCCCTATATTTCTACGGGAACGAAAACATGAACCTCAAAACTTCTCGTCCGATTTCAAAAATTCTTTCGAATTAAGGATCATACGCGAACGTGATTGGGAAAGCAACCTTATATAACTATTTGACCCAGTTTCGAAGGACAAGGAGACGACCCCGTCTTAAACATTTTTATCACGCCACAGACATAAAATGTAAACGGAATGCTTAAGATCAGAAAAGGAAAAGTAAGCAGTAAAAAAAACCGACATTGGGCATTGAATATCGTTTCATTGACTCAAATAAAAATAGAGCAGCGTGCAACAGAGACGACACTGCAATGCGTTAGCTTTCGTTATAAACAAAACACTGTTCTATAAAAAAAAAAAACAAAAGAAAAGCTGACTTATCGTGTCAGACTAAGCATGCATTGAATAGTCCAAATATCAGCAAGTTAATGAGTCAGCGGAGATCTTCGCTCAACACCCTGGGCTGCTTAAAACATGCTCATATACCCCTTATCCCTAGACATTCACGGCGTTGTTGAGGTCTGTATTTTTAAGGTTCCCATCCTTCTGTTCCCGTGGGAATATGCGGATAAAATATAGTACATGTTATATAGTACATGTTCCCTCCGAAATGTTTCATCTAAAATTCAAAAGAACCTTAAAGTTATTAGACCGATTTCAAAAATTCTTTCAACTCTAGGATGTTACAATATCTCTCAGTGACATAGATTTACATTTCATTCACATATTTCCATGGGAACGGAAGATCCCACAGGAACAAGGTTGGGAACGGAAACTTAGGACCTACTAGACAGATTTCTAAAATTCTTTCAGATCTGGGATATCACATAATCCCTCAGTAACTTAGCATAGACTTCATCCCTATAGTCCCACGGGAACAGAAACAAGAACGAGAACGGGAATTTTAAAGTTACTTGACCGATTTCAAAAATTCTTTCAACATCCTATAACATTATTTCTCAGTGACATAGACTTATAATTTATTCACATATTTCCATGGCAACGGAAAATTCTCACAGATACGGGGTTGGGAACGGAAACTTATAGACTACTAGACTGATTTCAAAAATTCTTTCAGCACTGGGATGCCACATAATTCCTCATTAACTAAGCAAAGATTTCATCCCTATAATCCCATAGGAACAAAACAGGAACGAGAACAGGAACCTTAAACTACAGACCCGAAAACAGACCGAAACAGCTTTACCGATTTTTACCAAATTTTATATGCTTATTCAGTAGGTCTGAGAATAGGCTACTAATTATTTTCCATACCCCTAAGTGATAAGGGCCATCCACCCTTATGCTATGTCCGCACCTGAAGTTAACCTGGGTTTCGTTCCAGGATGGTTTGAGTTAACCAAGTAGTGTCCGCATATGCAGAAAAGTTTTAAGTTTATCTTTTTGTCTTAAGTTAAAAAGAGACAGACATACAAGTGTGAGCAGAACGTCAACGACGTATGAGAGAATTCATTCTCTCTCCACTCACTTCCACTCTCTTAAATGTCAAATTCAATGGAATATTGGAAATAGTGCATTCAGCTCCTTTGGTTTCGAGTAGGTTATTTCGAAACCCAGTGACTAAAAAGGTTTCATTTTGTATGGCAAACCACTTGGTTATCATGTTGGTTTGGGATTGTTTTGAGTTAAACAAGTTTAACTCTCAGGTGCGGACATAGCATTAGAATTGTTTCTTTAATTTACATTGTGACACGAGAATTTAATATATTAGATTTTACAGTCTCAGTGTAAATGTCATATTTATCAATTTAATTTGCTTAAAAATATATTCTGAAATCATATTTTTTGCTCAGAGAATTCATTGCGAAAACAGTCTAAGTTTTCTTCTTTATTTTTATTCAAATCGAATTGTGTTTTATCAATTAAGTGGTTTAAATTTATTAACTATTTCCAATAACTTAACCAGATAAGCTGCTGGACTTAGTACTGATTGGCAACTTTCGCACTGATTGTAATTATCGGTATTAAAGATTTTTGGTATATTTGTATGTTTTCATCTATAAATTTTAATGTATGTTGCAGCAGCGTTGAGCTCGATAGTCAGGCTCAGAAATTTCCTTAGCATTTGCTACATAAACTGAAATAAACTTCTTTCTGGCTATAGCTTTTTGATAGACATCCCGTGCTGTGCTTTCTAAAAATGTATCTTTTACTGCTTCAACAAACCTATCTTCAGATAAGTCAGTAATCTTAAACGCTGAGTCATATAGAAAATTTCTGTTATCTTGAAAACTCAGTAGCTGCTCAGCAGTGGAATCATCAAGTCCTATTTTCTGCAAACGAGTAAGCGCATCTTTTGTCATTTCTTTTTCTTCTTTCATAAATTTTTTAAAATGTTACTACAAAGGCAAATGTTTCCCGGGTTGCCGCAGTTCTGATAAGTGGTTCGGTGAGTTCTAAAACTAACAAAATTCAAGAATTTTCCACAAGAATTTTATATATTAGATTTTACAGTCTCAGTGTAAATGTCATATTTATCAATTTAATTTGTTTGAAAATAGATTCTGAAATCACATTTTTTGCTCAGAGAATTCATTGCGATAACAGTGTAAGTTTTCTTCTTTATTTTTATTTAAATCGAATTGTGTTTTATCAATTTAGTGGTTAAAATTTTAATCGCTTTATTTTTGAAAAATTGTTTTTTAAGTTTTCGTTAACCATTTGGAAGATTTATTTGTTGATTGAATCGGAATTATATCGAATTAGTTAGTTAGTTGACTTTTATTTCAATACAATTTTTTTTACAATTTAAAAGCTTAATCTAAAGTCATATTGGAATTGGCCTTTGGCCGTCTACCAGGTTGACAAAGTATATAAAGTTAGTTTCGAATTAAAAAAAACAAAAAAAAAAATCTAAAAATCTCCTTCTACTATTCGCTTTCTGTAACGAAGTGCTGCCACTGAGTAATCATATAAGATATCCCATCCTATTTCTCAATTTAAAATACGTAGAACTTCATTCTCCTCTAAGACACATTTTCCAAACATTAATAGTCTGAATTCTTTTAAAACAAATGCCAAGAAAATGCAAGACATCCTCCCTCTGTTTCATATTGCAGAGGTCACAAAGTATTGGTAAATCAGACCGGTGAGGTATATAATTCAAGTTGACAATTTCTCCTCTCATTCTGAAGATATTACTTATTTTTTCGGGTGAGTAGCTATCGAGGAAATATGTTTTAGTATTTAGAAAGTGGTTTAGTTTGGAATAATAGTTCCTAAATAGTGATGATTTGGCTTCTTCAATATATTGGTCATACATATGTCTGCCAAGGTTCTCCAATATTGTGTTGAATTTTTCTTTTAAAAGTTTAGGTTGTTCGTTAACATTCACTGTCAAATTCATACCACATTCGGAAGCTACTTTCTGCCATTCTTCGCAAATACTTTTACTTGATTTCATTAGTACTACTTTTGGCATTCTGGCTTCATTCATCTCTAATACTTTCAAGATATAATTGAAGTGCATTTTAATAGTGTATAGGCGCATTGGTGGAGTTCCAGTTTCAATATATAGCATATAATTAGGAGTATTTTTTGGTAGCCGAAACGTTCTCTTCAAGAAGTAGCGCAGAAATTTTTCCACCTCATCGTAACTTTTGTAGCCCCATACCTGGGCTCCGTAGAGCATTATTGCAGCTGCAGTCGAATGGAACAGAGTTTGTTTTGCACTCGGTGATATATAATTGTTTTTGAAACAACGTTCCCAAATTGTGGAGATAGCTCTCTTACCATCAGATAGTTTTCCGATAAAGTGCGGCTTTAAACTTAAGGACGAAGATATTAGAATACCAAGATATTTGTATCTGGGTACAATTTCAATTTCTTCACCGTCCAGTTTCCATTTTTCCAACCGTGAATGGCGACCTCCTGCATTTCTAAATATCATCATTTTGGATTTTTGCAGGTTAACAGTAAGGTTCCAGCGTTTACAGTATGCGCTAAGTCTGTTTATCATTAACTGCATACCTTCGATAGTGTCACACAAAAAGACAATATCATCTGCATACATCAGTGCAGGAATTGTTACGTCATAGAACTTAATTCCACCTTTAACATCCTCGGTTATATCATTAATGTATATGATGAAAAGCAGTGCACTTAGGATACAGCCTTGTTTAACACCCATTGACGTTTTGAATTCCTCAGAGATTAGATCTCCATCCCAAACATACGCAACATTGTTCTCATACAGAGCTCGCAGGATTTGTATAGTTTTGCTTGATACACCGATTTTGAAGAGCTTGTAGAAGAGTGCTTCACGTGGGACTGTATCAAAAGCTGCACGAAAATCTACAAAAAATGCGTATAGCTTTTTCTTCTTCCGCATGTATGATTCAGCAATATTGGTAAGACTGAAAATCTGGTCAGTTGTAGAATATCCTTTTCGAAATCCGGCTTGAAATTCCTTAAGAACGTTTTTTTCTTCAATCCATTCATATAACCTATTGTATATCATTGTGGCAAAAAGCTTGGCTGAAGTATTTAAAAATGTGATTCCTCTGTAGTTATTCGGATCAGTGTAATCGCCTTTCTTGTGAATTGGGAAAATGATTGCTTTCTTGAATGAATCAGAGACATTTGTAGAATTAAATATTCGATTAAATTCTGCTGTGAGAGATACTATGAAATCGTTTGTGCAATTTTTAAAGAATTCAAACGGGATGCGATCAATACCGGGTGCTTTGTTTGGCTTCGAGTTGTTTATAACTTCTTTTACTTCTTCAATTGAAAACGCAGAGTCTAATTTCGTATCAACAAACAAGGGGGGCGCATATTGAAATAATGGTGTGGTAAGTGGAGCGTTGAGTAGCTTATCGAAGTGAATTTTAAGTTGTGGTGATTTAAGGGACGAAGAAATGTTTGATGTACACCCATTTACGTACTTAACAGCTTTCCAAAACTGAGCAGAAGAATTTGAGTTGTTTATGAGCGCGATATTTTGCTGTAGAAGAGCTACTCTCTTTAAGTGACACATGTGTTTGTATTCCTTATTGGCTTCTTGATATAGTGTTTTAAAGACATTGCAGTTATTTCTTCTCAGAAGCTTCAAAAATTTGAAAGATTTGTCTCTTGCTCTCAGACAGTCAGAATCAAACCACTTTTGTTTATAAGTCTTAATATTTTCTGGGACATTGTGCTTTGGAATGGATTCTTTTATAACTTCTGTTAAAGTTTCTATATCAGTTGGGTAATGATACTCATTCAGTTTCATAAGGTTTAGGTTCATGTTTAGCTGGTATGTTGTGAGCATTCGGTTGTTCCAAACATATTTTGGCAGAAGTCTTAGTGGTTTCGTCTTATCATCATTATCTGTAGAAGATATATTGAGAACTACTTCGAAGGGCATATGGTCCGAAAATATCTCAGTTCCGACTTGAAAGCTATCCAGAATCGCATACCAGGTATTCGATACAAAACAGTAATCTATAATTGAGCATGATGTTCCTCTGATAAAGGTGAGTTCACCTTCCAAGTCCCCTTTGCAGCTACCATTCAACAATCGCAAGTCATATTCGTCAGCAAGTTCAAGAATTTTCGTTCCTTTGTTGTCACAAATTGGGTCCTTAGATTTCCGGTAAGGTTTCAAAAAGCTACTGCTGTATCCGGAAGTAAAATTGTTTTGTGATAATCCTACCCGACCATTGAAATCTCCGATTAGCATTACATCTGTACAATCCAAGGACTGTAATGAGTCACAAAGTTTGTCGAAATCGCATTGCCAATGATTGCAGTTTAACTAAATTGGTATCAAGAAGGCATCAAATGTGTTTCCTTTTAAGTTTATTACACTTATTTCACCCGCTTTTTTAAAGCTACTACTGATTCCTTCAATATTGTCTCGAATTCCATATAGTGTTCCACCGCTTCCTCTTCCAAATAGTGAGATTTTTACAGCAGGAGACCAGATAAGTTTAAAGTTTGAAAAAATATTCTTAAATCTAATTTCTTCGTTTTCTAGTATGTAGATGAATTTCATATAATACAAAGATATCAAAGCTTTTGACATAATTAAAAAATGTTACAAAATTAATTTTGTTTTTTAAACCTGATACATTGTAGCTTAAAATTCTTATTTTCTTAAACACTAATATTTTTTCAGCATTCTGGTAGACTGCTTCACATCATACGTCATGTGCATTTGCCTTAGAACTTGTGGGTAGACCCAAACCATTTTTGTCTTTTGCCATTCGGTTAAGTTTGGTACCACTGCCGTGATTGACATTACCATCTGTCAGATTTGATGTTTGGTGAAATGTGATTTGTTTTGTAGCTGTTTTGTTTGTGATTTTTGTTTCATTAATAAATAAGTTTTCATTTAACAGAATGTTGCCATAAATATTTCTAATAACATCAAGCCCTTCTTTTTCACCACACCTCAATCCAAGCTCGGAATCCCAAGTAAAGACTTTCTTGACAATATGCAGTTGATCGTCTCGCAAAGAGATTTTTATCGATGCATTCTTTTCACGGAGCTCCTTCATAATGGGAATGATTTTAGATCGGCGTTGTCTAACGTTAAAAGGTAAGTCCTTTTGTATGCTTATGTTGGTGCCTTTCAATTTGTGGGCATTCTTCAACACGTTCCAAACAGCCTCTCTGGATCTCATTTTAATCATTATAGTAGATTTCTTTGGATCTCGGTTGTGTATTCCATACGCAGACTCAAAGATTTGATTCGGCGGTAGACCAGCCAGACCAGCGCAAATGGCTTTTGCTTTTTCGTTCATATCCGATTGTTCTTCAGTGGGTATATGTACTACAAGATTTGTTTCCGTATTTTTCTGTAGCAATTTGTCAAGCTGGCTTTCGAGACGTTTGTTATGTTGCTGTAGATGCATAACTTTTTGTTCAAGTTCTTCTTGACGCATATTTAAGGCTGCGATTTGATTGCAGAATACTTGCAGGTCTGCCTTTGAAGCCAACTGCTCAACAAGCTTTTGGTTGTTTTCAAGAAGAATTTCCTGCATTCTTTCAACACTCAGACCAGAAGAAGACCCCATTGCTATCTTATTTTCAGTTTTTCTAATGTTTTGATGGCGTTTTTCGTTTGCTGGGTGTTCTGGTGAGGTGTGACATATTCCTCTTTTGACCATTTATAGGTTAGCTTTTTAACTGAGTTTATTTTTTCTTAAAGATTGCTTATTTAAAAGAACTTACTCAAGCTTTAATTTGTTGTGAATGCGGTTTTCTTAATTTATACAATGTGTGTATTTTCAAAAATTTATTTGCACTTTGAAACTTTATTTTAATAGTTGTTTATAGAGAGATGAATTTTTGCTTCCGATTTGACGTTCAAATTTTGACAACTCCACTATATCATACTATATCGAATTATGTTTGATCAATTTTGTGGTTAATAATTAAAAGTTTTATACTTGAAAACCTAACAGTGGTGCTTTGTGGTGTGATTTTTTGTTTCCATTTCTATCAACCATTGGAAAAATTGATCAAGGAAGTGAACATAATTTTAAAATAGTGTCGATGTATCGGAATACAAAAATATTTTGCGTTGACACATATTCGACCACATTTTATTTCCTTTTTTCAAATAATTTGCTCCATTTGTTTCAAAAAATAATGAACTTTTAGATTTATTTATTAAATTTTAGTCAACCATTTGGAACATAAATTTGTCAACTGAATTGGAAGTACCCTTTTATCAGAGAATTCAGTGCGATAGCTGTAAGTTTTTTTCTGTTTTTATTTAAATCAAATTAAGTTTGATCAATTTTGTGGTTTAAATGTTAAAAAGTTTATTGAAAACTTTACAATGGTGCTTTGTGCTGTGATTTTTAGTATTCCATCTCCATCGACCATTGACAAATCGAATAGGTGAAAATTCTCATTTTGTTCTAAACAGTAAACAAGTGATTTACATAACCTTAAAAGACTCAATACCTTAAAAAACTCAATACGTGTCACGAGCTCCAACCACCAACGGCTTTTGTGCTGTAAGTATACTTTTTTTATATAAGTAATTGCATTAATTATAATTCTATGTGTTTTGTACAGTGAGCAATGCCAAGAAAACGCAAAAGGGCTCATTTGAGCTGCAATACAAGTAGGTCCAGAAGTATGAAAGATAAAAGATCCCATAGAACCGAAGATAAAATCCAGCAACAAAATGCTGATGCACGTGTGAGCATGCAGCAATTGCGTCAAGAACAATCAAATGATACATGATCTGAGCGCAATGAAGTTATACGTTTAGAACAACGACAATTACGCCGTTTCACGATTAATAGACTCGGAACAAACGACCAACAACGACAACAGGTACATCGTGCATTTATATCTGATTCATTTTTGCGTCTAACATTCCAGTATGAACCCGATATTGAATATTATGCTCATTCAAAAGTGGTAATATGTGATATGTAATTTTAAGAAATAAACTATAATAACTTAAAAATAATATTGTTTGGCGTTTGTTTTTTTTTATTCCCTTATCGTTCATAGCGCTCCATGCCTATTTCACGCATACCTATACACTTATAACAAGTAAGTTACTTTTTGTCTACACTAGAACTTATCTAGAAACTACAAATAATTTAAATAAGGCAAAACAAAGTTTGCCGGGTCAGCTAGTAATGTTATAGTACACAGTGCGAGCATTTAGGAAAATAGGAGATGATTTGAAAGGAGACACCGATGCACGTTGCTTTTGAACCTTTATGAATCATTTGACTTGAAATTTTAACAGAACTGTTGCTTCTTCTTAGATTATCTAGTGAAATACACACGATTTTAGCGATTGATTAACAACAAAAAAAAATTTTTTTAAACCGTCGCCATTTTGGGGAAAAAAATTCTAAAAATATAGTCATGTGTACTTCACTAGCGACACTCAAGTAGATAATGAAAAAAACTTTATTGTTTTGTTGAAGCATCAGTCGTTAAATTTTTCAGGAATCTACTTAATGAATCATTTTTGAATTCGTAGATTAGTTTTTCAGTTCGTTGCTTGGCCGGTTAAACGCTGTTTTGTCGTCTGAAAATCTAGTATTTGGCCATTTTCTTCGAGGTCTTCTTTTCTCTATATCAACTCTCTTATCTCGACAGGGTATTTTGTTTCAGTTTGTCTCCTACTCGAGTAAGCTGGTGTACTTTCTTCTGCAGCTTGTTGAACATTGGCAATGAATTGTTTTACTTCAAGATCGATTTGATCTTTTGTTTCCATAGGGGATCTGAGATTTATATAGCTTTCTAGCTTTTCTCTGAATTCACTCCAGTTTACTCCTGTTTACTCCACCGGAGTATGATCTGATGATAACTCATAATTACCTTTGACTCTTATATGGAATGGTTTCGTTTGATACCTTTAACTACGAAAAAGTCATCAAGTTCTGGTATTTTACTAGAATCCGATGGCCAGTAAGTTGGTGATCTGGAAGAATGAAACTCGCAATTGTATTTGAGGCATGCTTTGTAAAGCCTTTTGTAACTCGCGGTTGCAATATTTTTGGGTGTGGCCAAATGCTTGGCATCGTTCACATTGCGGAACAATTTTAGATTTTCGCAGTGGTTCAATTTTGAATTTTGAATTGATCGAATACTATAGACATTTTCAAGACTTTGTTTGCTGTCAAAAAATAGCGTGAATAAAGGCAGGGATCTCTTTATTATTATTGGTTCCTCAGCAGAGTTATTAGTTGTTTCGTTCTTAGTAAGATTGACTGCATCAAGGGCTTGAAAGCCTGCTTGAACTACAAGTTCTTTTGGAGAACATGAGGAATGTAGGCCTCTGGCTTTTACTTTTATTTGTCTTGTGGATTTGTTTTCACACGCGTGCCACTGAATTTTATGTTTGATTAGTTCCTCAGTGACCAGTCTACACTCATCTTCTTCCTCTACATTGACTTTCCAATTGTCTTCATTATACGATGTATTTTTGCAAGTTTTTTTTAGTACATTTCTCAATAATTTTCTTAAGATCTCCAAAAATTGGGAATCCTGTGATCATAATTGGAGGTGGTAGGTACAGTTTTTCTGTTGCCTTTAGACAAAGACTTCAGTTTAGCATTGGCTAGCACATTATTTGCATTAGTTTTAGTTTTTTAGTTTTAATGACTTTTTTATTTAACTGTATAACATATATATAAAAAATACAATATTCTTACAATATTATTATTAAGCATAAAGTCTTATGGTTTGGCATTGAGCCGTCTACCAGATTGACATTTTTGTATTGTTGATCATTATTGAAAATAAGAAAAGTTACATTAAAATTTAAAGAAAAGTATTCTACTTTTTTTTTTTTCAAAAATTACCATCTCTAATTTTATTTCTATAATCTAATGCAGATTTAGTGTATCTATACAGAATATTCCAACCCCAGTCGCCATTCAAAACACTCATCAGTTCCTCTTTTTGAAGTGACCTCACGCCAAAGTACATCATTCTTATTTGATTTAAAATAGGGCACACCCCAATAAAATGATAGACGTCCTCCCTTTCTGCACGGTTGCAGAGATCACACAATATCGGCAGGTCTGGTCGATGTGGCATGTAGTTTAAGCTAATCAATTCCCCTCTTAGCATAAAAATTGTTCTTATCATATCAGTTGTGTTCCCGTCCAGAAAGTATGTATTACCATTAAGATTGTAGCTAACTTTACTATAATACATCCTATGCAGTGACGATTTCGCTTCATCCAGATATTTATTGTAGAGAAATGCTCCAGTTTTTTCCAAAATGTTCTTAAATTTACTTCTGAGAGTAGTAACTCCATCACTAGGGCAGAAGCTTAAGTCACACCCGCAGGTATTTGCCAGTTCTTGCCATTCTTTCATGCATATGCTTCAGGACAGCTTTCGGCAGGCGTTGATCATCCATTTCCATAACTTTTACTATATAATCAAAGTGTATCTTTAACGTTTCCAGAACAAGAGGTGGACAGCCTGTTTCCAAATGGGTCATATAATTTGGGGTATTATTAGGTAACCTAAAGATGCGTTTTATGCAGAAACGTTGGAATTTTTCCACGGTATCAAAAGAACTATACCCCCATACTTGTGCAGCATAAAGAAGAATAGATTGGGCAGTCGCTCGGATAATATTTTGCTTTGAGCTATGCGAACAAATTTACTTTGGATGCAAGTATTCCACGTTGAGTTTAAGGCTCTTTTTGCTTCTGCTAATTTAATTTTTAAATGTTTCTCGACGTTAAGATTGGAAGTTATTAGAAAGCCAAGGTACTTGTTGTCTCGGACTACTTCAATCGAACCTGTTTGGTAAGTCCATGCTTCATTTCTCGAGAACCGCCCTCCTCCGTTTCTAAATACAAGGATTTTCGTCTTATCTAGATTCAAAGTTAGATTCCATGCCTTGCAGAACCTTTAAAGTCTGTTAATTTTCAGTTGCATACTATTAACTGTGTCAGAAAGAAAAAAAATATCGTCTGCGTACATTAAACCCGGGATTGTAATCTGATTGACTTCCACACCAGAGATCCAAATGAGTATGTTCAAATCTGTTCAAACACATCAAAAAATTCTCAACGATCGCTCAGACTTGATCATTTTCCACCCCTATTCACAAGCAAATAGCTTGCAAGCATATTTACTCACAAGCAAAAATTCTTCTGAATAAACTAAATCAGTAAGGATGCTCACAAGTCATTTTTTCTGTATTGCACTCACAAGCAAATGACTTGCAAGCAGATTGACTTGTTTGAACTTACTTGAATATATTCAAATACTCATGAGCACGCAAAATGTTCACAAGCAGGCAGTGTGTTCACAAGCAGGTAGCGTGCTTACAAGCAAGCAGTGTGTTTATAAGCAGGCAGTGTTTCCATCGGAAAGCAATGCGCTGAACATTTATACCTAACTATAATTCTATTGAAAAACAAAGAAAGGCATACAAATGGTTGGCTTTGGATATGAGAAAGAACGGATTGGTTGCATTGCTGGATGATAAAATATTTTAATTTCTGATTCCAAAATTTCCCTTTTTAATATAATAATAATTTTTACAGTATAATAAATTTATATGCCTTTATTGCGGAAATGGATTTTGCTTATCATTTTTTTATGACAAGTGATTGCTTATCCTTTCGTTTTATGGCATGCAAATGTTTGGGTTTAAGCTTAGGAAGGTACAAAAACTAAGGGTCATCAATGAATTAGGAAGAGTTATAAACATGTAGGTACAAATACCTATTTTTATAGTTGCATATTTTTTTTAATGTTTTGCTTTTTTTAACTTCTAGTTGAGTTTTCTGTTTACTTGAAATTTTTTGTTTCTATATACTTACAAACCTGTACTATCTACTTCAATGAATACAATAAATTGTTTCCATATCTACTGTATAATAACCATGTTCTTCATATAAAAGAAAAGAAGGAAAACCAAGCTATTAAATAAACGTACTTCTCACCTATACCTAGATTTTTATTTTACTTAAAACGATCACGCCATCAAACTACCCTTTTTGGTATGATCACATTGCTTGCTTTATGAACACACTGCTTATTCACAAACACATTGCTTATTCACAAGCACACTGCTTGCTCATGAACTTATTGCTTGCTTACGATCAAATTGCTTGTGATCACTTTTATTCACAAGCACTTTGCTCACAAGCAGTTTAACTCAATGTTATTCAAACTCATTTTGACTTGCAAGCAAGCCTACTTGTTTGGTTCGTTTGAAAATAGGGGTTGTTCAGAGTTGCTTGGTTCACAAATAAGATTGTTCAAATTTACTTGCTTGTGGGTTGACTCAGTTTGTTCAAACTCGTTTTTTTCAAGTAAATACTCATAGTTCATAAGCAGACTTAGTTCATTTTAATCTCTGTTCCACACCACCTCCAACTTCTTCTGTTATGTCATTAATGTACAAAATGAATAAAAGTGTGCTCAAAATACAGCCTTGTTTGACACCCATCGTCGTTGCAAATTCTTCAGATAAAGAGTTTTCATCCCACACCGCAGCTATATTATTCTCATAAAGAGCCTTAATAATGCTAACTATCTTACTGCTTATACCCATCCTGTATAGCTTGTAGAAGAGTGCTTCACGTGGGATAGAATCATATGCAGCTTTGAAATCTACAAACAGTGCGTAAAGTTTTTTGTGTTTTTTGTTTGTATATTTGCGCAATATTGAATAAGGTGAAGATATGGTCTACTGTTGAGTACTTCTAATCTCTCTAAAGCCTGCCTGGAATTCGTGTAGTATGTTTTTGTCTCTAATCCAGTTTGTTAGTCTTTTGAAAACTATAGCTGTAAACAACTTATATGCAGTGTTCAGAAAGGATATTCCTCTATAATTACATGGATTCATAAAATCTCCTTTTTTATGAAGCGGATATATTATTGCCTTTTTGAAGCTCTGTGGAAAATCTGCGCTCTCAAAAAGTCGATTGAATTCATTAGTAAGGGCTTGTGCAAATTCTAAGGAACAATTTTTGAAGAACTCGAAGGGGATTCCATCTTCGCCCGGCGCTTTGTTGTTTTTCGCGTCTCGAATCACTTCAAGAACCTCCGCAATATCCAGTGGTTGATCAAGATACTCATTAATTACTTGAGGCTCTGCGTATTGAATCCTGAGTGACGTTTGTGGTAAATTCAAGAGATCTCTGAAGTGCGTATATAAATCACGTGATTGGATACCTGTTGCAATGCGATTCTTTCTTCCATTTAATAGTTTGACTGCCTTCCAAAAGTCT
The DNA here is from genome assembly GCA_949752695.1 of Melanostoma scalare. Taxonomy (NCBI): domain Eukaryota; kingdom Metazoa; phylum Arthropoda; class Insecta; order Diptera; family Syrphidae; genus Melanostoma; species Melanostoma scalare. The sequence goes on along the minus strand of OX456986.1, from coordinate 69,817,121 downwards.
GACCAAGTTCTACTGCTATTTAACATGAATATATTCTGTTGCATGTTCTCAAGTTTTTTGACTTTGCAGATATTTTTAAAGTCTTTGACAGCCATAGCATAAAGACTTTTGAAAATATTGCTATTGTATTTTCGTAACAATTTGAGAAAAGTAAAAGACTTATTTCTTGCTTTAATGCAATCTTGGTCGAACCACTTTTGTTTACTTTTTACGTGTTTTCCTCTAAATTGTGGTGGGTTTGGAGCGGCCTTTTTGATTATATTTGTAAGCTGATCAATACTCGGTGTGTCTTGGGTTGCGTATAGAAGGTGAAGTTCAGTGTTTAAGTTTGCTTGATAAGCATTTAATAATTTCTTTTTCCAAAATAATTTGGGCAGTAGGTTAAGCAGGTTTGTATTCGACGGATTTCCATCACTTTTCACTACGAAATTAACCTCTAACGGCATGTGATCTGAGAAGATTTGCTCCCCAATTCGAAAATCTGAAATCAGGCCATGACAGCCTCCAGATACAAAACAATAGTCTATAACGGAGCACGATGTTCCTCTAAGAAAAGTATATTCTCCGCCTAAATCTCCATCACAACTTCCATTCAGAACTTGACAGTCGAATGCATCGGTGAGTTCAAGAATTTTACTCCCTTTGTTGTCACTTACTTCATCTTTAGATTGACGGTGGGTTTTCAGTATTGCAGAGCTTATTCCGGAAACAAAATTATTCTGAGAGGCTCCTATTCGTCCATTGAAGTCTCCAATAAGAACGAGATTTGTTGAATCCATGTTGAATAAAAGATCGTTCAATTTTTCAAAATCACGTTGCCAGTGGTTACAGTTGAGATAGATAGGTATTATATAAAAATTATCTTTTTTGATTTCGAGCCTAATAAAGTTGGAGTTTCCTATCACTTCGAATTGCAGTTTGACTTCAAGATTTTTACGGTACGCTAAAAGCTCCCCTCCACTTGCCCTTCCGAAAATGTTTGATTTAACGCCAGGTATCCATTTTAGTTCATAATTATTAAAAAAGTTTTCGAATTTACTTTCCTCTAGTTGTAATAAATGTGTTTCAAATAGCAAGAATATATGAAATTCATTTAAATAATTAAAAAAATTTACAATTGAGAGTTTATTTGCTAGCCCAGCAATATTATAACTTAACATTTTAACAATTACATTTTTTTTGTTCTGGTAGACGGCTGCTTCTCAACAAATAAGCCCATCAGACTGGCCGGTAAAACTTACAGCGGCTGTTTTGCTTGTTTGACTTCCTCTTGCCATCTCTGCAGTTGTAGACATGTTTGACAGTTCTTTCAAATTATTTTCATTCATTAAATGGCTCATAGTATTTTTTAAACCGGTTGGCAATGCACCAAGTATTTCATTAAGAACTTGCATTCCATTTCGCTTTCCACATTTTAAACCTTCGGAGTTGTCCCAGGTAAAAATATTGTTCAACACATGCAACCTATCATCTCTCAGAACGATTTTTTTATTTGGATATTCCCTTCGCAATGGCTTCATCAATGTATACAGTTTTGATCTCCTTTGACGGACGCTGAATGGAAGATCCTTATTTATAGAGACTCCTGTGGATGCAGATTTCAGTTGTCCCGAGTTGCGCAGTACTTTCGAAGCTGTTTGCTGCGATTTCATCTGGACTATCACTGTTGCTTTGTTGAGATCTCTGGATGGAATTTTACAAGCGTTTTCGATTTCGTCGTTTGTCTGGGAGCTGAGCAAACCTGAACAAATGTGTTTGGCTTTTTCAGTCATGTCAACATTGCTCTCAGAAGGTAAACTCACAATTAGATTTTTTTCCGAATTTTTTTGTAATATTTTCTCGATTTGTGTTTCCAAGTGTTTGTTTCTGTCTTCTAGCTGTGCGACTTTGGCTGAAATTTGTTCATGCTTTATTTTCAATGTTGTTATTTCATTGAATAGACTCTGAAAGTCACTTTTGGTTGGCAGTTCCTTGATGAGTTCTGCGTTGTTTTCCCTGAGGATTTCTTTCAGTATCTCTTTATTGAAAACAATATTGTCGTTGGCCATATTAAGACAGTGTCTAGAGACTCTTTTTTCAGATTCGTTTGTTTCTGGGGAGGTGTCTGAAAATAACCTTTTGCTCATTTATTGAGGTTAGATTGATTAGGTATGGTTTAGACAAATTTTTGGCCTATAGTCTACAACTTACTCAGAATTTTTTGTATTTTCCTTGAGCAGCGGTTATAACAAATCACTTCCACTAAGAATTTTAGATAAATGTTCAGTTTTCACTTAATTTTAACAGGTTTTTTCCAAGAGCTCTTATTTTTGACGTCTATTTTGACAAAACTATAAATGTCAATCCATTATCCATTATTTCCATTATTCATTGTGGTGCAGTGCAATTAGCCCCGCGGCAATAAGACCCGTGGGCCTTATTGCTCTAGAAAATGGAACTAACACCCACTGGCTTTGTTTCCAATTTGAAGAGGCAATAAGACCCACCAAAGAAAAGAACTTAGGCCCATGTCTTTTGTTGCCATTTTGAAGCAGCATTTATACGAGTCTGGTGCACATGGGATCTTTAAATTAGTTTTCCTTCTTAGAAAGGATTAAGATTAAGATGGATGCGCTAAATATATATATTCTAGTTTCCCTTTATTTGAAGGAAAAACATTTTGAGGTTCCGAAAAACGAAGCTCCAAAATTTGGGCACTTATTTCAGTTGTCAATGCATATGAAATCATAGCTCACCTTGTCTTCCACTTCGTCAGTTCGTGACAAAGGATAATGGAAACTCAGTCCACTTTCTCATGCTCACATAATAACTAAATCTACTTTCTTAATGTTTGTTTTGCTCCTAGCTACTTTCTCCTGGTCTGTTCGTGTAAATCTTTTATGTTCAACCAAAAGCCCGTATTATGCGAAATGAAATTTCGTTCGCTTCGATTCGCTCTTTACTCACGGATAAAATAATGAAGCTAAAAGCGAAGCTGAAAAAATTTTCTCAAGGGATGTGTGGTGTAAAATTAAAAATTCGCGCGAATTGAGAAAACTTTTTCCGCTTCGCTTTTAGCTTCATTAATTTATCCGTGAGTAAAAAGCAAATTGAAGCGAACGAAATTTCATTTCGGGTTGTACGGGCGGTGCAGAGCAATAAGGCCCGCGGCATTAAGACCCGTAGGTCTTATTTCCTCTTTGTTTTGGAAGTATGGCCCACGAGCCACGGGTGTTATTTCCATGATTAAATGGCAGTAAGAGCCGCGGGCCTTAGTTCTCTTTTCGGCGAACTCAAATACCATTTCGTAATGGAAAGAAGTCTCACCGTTTGCACTTAAACTTTTTTTCAATATGAATAAACTGGCACACGGACGTAACTCCACTAGACATAAGTCCATGCTCTGATTGCGGATTATGACACACCAATTTTCTGTCAAAATAATTTTACTTAAATTTCTTGGCTCTTGATGACTAGAATTTGTTTGCTAGTCAAACGATATTTTCAGAATATTTTTCATATATTTAGTATAAATCCTAGGTTCAGTCTGCTGCGCATTTTATAAAATTCTATAATATTATAATAATTCTATAATATTAAATATATTATAAAGAAATATATATTGCGCATTCAAAAATTCTTATTTATCTGCGAGCTATGCAATTTCGAAATTAAAAAGATATTTTCGTTGAATTTCTCCAAAATCTGACATCTGCTGTTTTCTAAACGGTATGAGTTATAAGAAACTTTTTTTAAAAAGTCGTAAAATACCTACTAATAATATTAAAAAATATGTTAAAAAACCGTTAAACTTTTTAATTTAACAGGTATATACAATTGGTTTTTAATTATAAGATTACATTAGATATGTATTTGTTTAGTTGGCACAGAAGGGGCCCAACTTTAAATAATCTCTTGTTTGCTAAAATAATGATTAAGATTATTGCCTATGAAAAAGAAAAAAAAACTATTTATAAGGTTAGGGGCCGTCCATAAAATACGTCACACTAAAATTAGGTTTTTCGGACCCCCCTTCCCCAATTGTCACGATGTGTCACACTTTCCGTGAGCCCCTATAAATATAACGTCACAAAAGCTTAGAACCACCCCCCCCCCCCTTTTGGGCATGATAAATTTTGATTTATAGTTAGTATATAAAATTTATTATTAGTATAATAAATTATTATAATAAAATTATTATAATAATTTTTGTTAGTTTATTATAATAATTATAATAATTATTATAATAAATTAACAAATATGTATATTTTATGGATTCCAATGCCGCTAGAGCCTGGTCAAAACGCTAGAGCCTTGCCAAAGGGCTAGGGCTGATGTTTTAAAAAAGCAAACATTAGTAAATAATATATTGAGTTGCAATTTATTGTATTAAAAATCTGTGCATTTAAATGTATTTATAAGTACTAATACGAAATGAATGACTTTTATCATGACAAAAAATAAAAAATAACTATTCGAGAGAAATACTATAAAAAAATTTTTTGATGAACGGCGAACGTTACGTTGCCGTAGACCCCCTTTCCCCCCTAGTCATATCTCGTCACTGCTAGACCCCTCCCTCCCCCATGCATGCGAACGTATTTTATGGACGGCCCCTTACTTACTTACTTACTTGGGCATTACAGTTCGGGATGAACCTGGGCCTCAACCAACATCCTTCTATAACGACTTCGATTTCGGGCGAGCTCTCTCCAGTTTCGCACTCTAAGTCGGTTGAGGTCTTCATCCACTTGATTGCTCCACCTAAGAATCCCTTCCGCGATTTTCCTGCAATGTGCTTTCGAAAACCCGTCCAGCGGGAGCGTTTGGGTCCATCCGCTCTACATGACCCAACCATCGCATCGTAGCCTCGCGATGCGTACTCTTCTGGCTATGCCCATGTCGCGGTACAGCTCAAACAGCTAGTTGTTGTTTCTTCTTCTCCACACATTGTCTTCGCTTACCGGACCAAAGATCATTCGGAGAAATTTTCTTTCGAAACGACCAAGGGTGTCCTCATCCGCTTTCGATAAGGTCCATGCTTCCGCGCTGTAAAGCAGGACTGGGATGATAAAGGTTTCATACAAGGTTACCTTGGTTTTTCTGGAGAGGGTTTTGTTTCTCAATTGCCTTCTTAACCCCAAAAAGTAACGGTTAGCAAGAGTTATTCTCCATTTGATCTCCGCACTGATGTTGTTTTCCGTGTCTATAGCGGATCCTAGGTAGACGAAGTCCTCTACTACCTCGAAGTTACGTCTGTCTATTGTGACGTTTTGTCCAATTCGTCAATGTTCTGTGTCCTTGTTTGATGACAACATATACTTCGTTTTGCCCTCATTATAACCATCAAACCCATTTTTGCCGCTTCTGTTTCAATACTCGCAAAAGCACCTATGACATCACGCTTTTTTCTTCCCATTACGTCGATATCGTCTGCATAGGCGAGTAACTGTACAGACTTTTGAAAGATTGTTCCTCTGGTGTTGACGTTTGAGTTTTTTACAATCCTTTCAAGTATGATGTTGAAATCGCATGACAGTTTGTCGCCTTGCCTAAAGCCTTTTTCGACATCAAAGGTCTCGGTGAGTTCTTTGCCGACCTTGACGGAACAGCGTGAATTCTCCAAAGTCATCCTACATAGTCCTACGAGTTTTGCAGGGATGCCGAAACTAGACATGGCTCTGTACAGCTCGTCTCTGTAAATACTGTCGTACGCGGCCTTGAAATGGATAAAGAGATGGTGAATATCGATATTACATTCTCGGGTTTATTAGGTTGAGTGAGTTAAAGTAATCTCGGTGTTGTGACCGCCAAATGAAACACCTGTTGTTCGTTTGAGTTTAATACAACGACTGACGTTTATTTAAAGCTTAATATTACAAAAGAGCTTTATACCAATACATTTTGTATATCGTATGTATAAATAACAATTCTTCGCCCCATAGAAAAATTACAGCACAGTATTTCATTTATTACTTATTTAGTTTAATCTTATAATCTTATTAAGCATAATTTAGTCTGTCTGGTTGCATTGTCTGCCGACTAGATCTTCTTAAATTAGTGTTAATTTTATCATTCAATTCCTGCGCACCTATTCCAATGTTTTTCTCGACTTTATTTTCAGCTTTATTTTCTTTACTTGATACGGCACTACCATCGTTCCTTACCTCAGCCATATTTTCGTTTGCTTGGGGTATAAAACCAGTATTCAAAAGTGTAGGATGCATTTCTACATTGGTGCTATCTTTACTGCTATCGAAATGAGGATTTTCATGGTTGTGTGCATAGGCCTTCTCTTGATCCAGTTCTGGACCAACTTTTCGAATTTGGTCTATGTGTCGTTTCCATACACGATTATCATCTAGTACTATATTGTAATGAAGCGATCCTATTTTTTCTTTAACTACTCCAAAAACTCATTTTATTCGTCTATTTAGATACTCTCGCACCGCCGCCGCCGCCACCCTGTTTACGTTTTGCAAAACACGATCACCTTGTTGGCCGTGCATTCTTCCCTCCACATTTAAAACTTCTGGTAACATCAAATCAAGCCTTGACTTAATGTCACGACCAAACATCATCATTGAAGTTTTCCTGTGGCAGGATGCACCATTTTCATATAATCTAATAGGATATTACATAATTCTGTTTTGAAGTCTGTACTTTCTTTCTTTAAGCATTTCAACTTGTTTTTGATTGTTTGCACATACCTTTCAGCTTGGCCGTTGGTAGCTGGATGATAAGGAGCACCCATTTTGTGAATAATCCCATTATGAGAAAGAAATTGTTTGAATTGGTAGTTAGTTAACTGTGCACCGTGATCACTCACTAAAACTGAAGGTATTCCGAAACGACTAAAAATATCTCTACACACCTTTATGGTGGACTCCGTTGTAATATTTGATACAGTGTACACCTCAGGCCATTTGATATAAGCGTTAGCTAATATAAAAAAGTATTTACCATAGAATGGCCTCGCAAAATCAACATGCTCGCGTTGAAAAGGAGAACTTGGTGTTTCCCAAGAGTGATCATTTTTGGGTTTGGTTTAACCATTAATTAACTGAACACAATTTTGAATCATTTCTTCGAAGTCGTTATCTATTTTCTTCCACCAGCAATTTTGTATCATTTCTTCGATGTCCTTATCTATTTTCTCCCACCAGCAGTGCGTGCCAGTGATTTAGTGCGTGTAGCTCCAAAATGTGTTGAATGTAGTTCACTCAAAAGTCAAAACTCGTATTCTAAAGCTAGGTGGTATGTAAACGCGCATGCCTCTCATAGTACAGTCTCGCTGTAATGTGAATTCTTCTTGGGCGATGCCAAATCTAAATTTTCCCTCCACTATTTCTCCGGTTCGTAGGCCTTGCACTAAAATATTAATTGTTTTGTCACTTAATGTTTCCTTTCCTAACTCTTTAACTGCTATCGGAAGCGTCGTAATTTGCCTGATTTCTAACACATCTACCTCGTCCATGAAAAAGGACGAAAAAGACGTCTGCGTTGCAGTGTTTAGTTGTCTTACGGAAGACAATATCAAAATCGAACGCTTGCAAATAAGCTGCATAATGCTGCATTCTGGAAGCCGAGAGGGCTGGAATTCCTTTTTTGGGTAAGAAAATTTGTGCTATGGGCTTATTGTGAGTCATCAAAGTAAATTTACGACCATACACATATTTGTAGAATTTTTTTATGCCGAATATAATCGCGTATGCCTCTCGATCTATTTGGCTTTATCGCTGCTGGGTGGCATTCAGTGTTTGAGAAGCGTACGTTATTGGTCTTTCCGTTCCATCTTCTAGCTTATGGCTTACAATGGCCCCCACCCCTTATGGAGATGCGTCGGTTGCCAATATTAACTTTAATTTGGGATTGTAATGGATAAGAAATTTTTTGAATTGCATTTCTTTCTTTATTTTATCAAACGCTGCTTCGCACTTACTGTCCCAAACAAATTTTACCTTTTCTTTTAGCAAATTATTAATGGGATATAGAATCGTGCTAAGGTTCTTGAAAAATCGACCATAGTAATTTATCAAGCCAGCAATAAAAGCGATTTCTGCCACTCTTGTCAAATCAAGGCTTGTTTCTTGCTGTCGCGAAGAGCTAAGGGTTCTTGGCACACAGCATAACGTTAGACTCTGCTGGGTCCCCGGTCATAGTGGTATACCGGGAAACGAAAAAGCGGACGAACTAGCGAGGAAAGGATCAGCACTTGACCCTTCTCTCATTGATAAATCAATCAGGATCCCACCCTGTGAAATGAAACAGATCATTGGTAACAAAATAATGCGAAAATCCAATGAAAGATGGGAATGCCTAGATTCCTGTGTTACTTCCAGGAAACTATGGCCGAGATATGATAAGAAAGAATCTGAAAAGCTGCTATCATTGAATAGAATTTCATTGCGAACGCTTATCAGTATCATAACTGGACATAACCTACTTGGTTATCACAAAAAGAAAATGGGTCTTTGCACCGATGACCTATGCAGAGGATGCAATGACGAAGATGAACATGAGGACACTAGTCACTTCCTTTGTCAATGCCCAGCACTCTGTCATACTAGGAAAAAATTTCTAGGAAATTACTTCTTTAATGAACTAGAAGAATTATCAGACGCTCCAAAGAGCAGCCTGTTAAACTTCACTAAGAACACAAAATGGTTAAATACTGAACAGACATAAAATCATAGGTTTCTGGGACGTTACAATACGTCAGGGTATCACAACGGATCTACATTGATCTAAGTGTGATGGTAATAGGATCAACCGTCAGCCCATTTTACCTAACCTAATTTATCAAGCCAACATAAGCCTTAACTTGATCTTTGTTTGTTGGTGCTTTCATATTCTCTTTAGCATTTATTTTGCTTTTTGTTTTATGAATGCCGTGCTTATCAATTGCAAAGCCACAATACTCGATTTGATTCTGAAAAAACTCACATTTATCTACGTTTATGCGCATATTATTTTTATTCAATCTTCGCATTACTTCTTCATGCATACGCTGTAGATGGGTTGTGTCTTTGTATATATATCCTATAGTAATATCACTCTCCAATATTTTTTATTAACATTGTTCGTCACTAGGGTGCGCCAACACCGGCGGAGGAAAAGGGATCAACTGTTATGCTCATGGTGGAATGTATCACTTTAGGTGAGCATTTGCTATGGGTTAGAAAGTAATGCATATATAATGAAATTTAAACGTTGTTATTTGCTTCCTACTCTTACGTATATGAACCTCCTGCTCTTGAAAAATAGGCTTGTGGAACACATTGGAAATTTTGTGGACCACTTTCGACTTCCAAGCTCCGAAAAAAATATTGGAAAGTGATAGTACTATAGGATATACATATATACAAAGGTTGTATTATCTGGCAATAACTCTTCCATATAGCGCTGAAAAATCGCAGGGGCCGCCGCCACCCCGTACATTAGACGAGTTGGTCTGTAAAGACCTATATGGGTACTAAGAGTCAGGCATTCTCTATATTGCGGATCGACTTCTAACTGCAGATAAGCTCGTGTTAGATCTAACTTACTAAATTCTTCTCCCCCGCTCATTGAAGAGAAAAGCTCTTCAATTGTGGGAAGTGGATGCTCATCAATCATTAAATTTTTATTCAACGTGACCTTAAAGTCTCCGCAGAGACGAATTTTATTGTTTCCTTTTCTTATGGGGACTTTTGGTGCTGCCCAACTACTATGATTTAATATATCTTAACCATCCGAGCAATTTCATTCTCTACCTCCTCGCGTATAGCATGTGGAACAGACCTATGCCTTATGAATACTGGCTGTGCACCTTCTTTGAATTTTAGCTTTGCTTTAAAATGTGGAATTTTACCTACTTACAGAGAAAAAACATTAGGATAATTATTCTTAGGATCACTGATTAGTTTTGATGCATGCATGCTATTATTTGTGTTAGTATTTATAAAATTAAGTCCATATGTTTTATTCAAATCAACGCCAGCTAACTCATATAAATTTATTCTTATTTCTCTAATCCATTGTTTTCCTAATTATGGAATTCTGCTCATATTAGTTATGTATAATTTTAACATTTTAACTGTATTTTTATACCACACTTTCACATGCGCAAAACCTTCAATAGGAACTTTTTCCCCACTATAACTTCTTAAATTAATACTTTGCGATCTATCTAGAACTTTTGTTGGAAAATATTTAACAAAATCTTTGTTACTTATTAGCGTTAATCGACTTCCTGAATCTACTACAAAATTAATTTTATTCCCTTCGTCGAATATCTCTGCACAAAATTCATCGTTTTCTCTCTTTACCAAGTCTAACTTATAAATGCTTTCAACATCACTGTCTTCTATTTCTTCCATAAAATTGGTTCTATTCTTATTCTTATTAATATTTTTAAATTTATAGCAACATTTTTTCAGGTGCCCTTTTTTTGAGGAAAATGAACACACAGTTTCTTTATGAAAGCAATCCGCTTCAGCATGCATACCTCTACATCTATTGCACGGCAAGCTCCGTTGTTTGTTGTAATTATTAAAACGGTTATTACGATAATTACCATTTGTTGGATTTGGGGAAACATTCGATTGTTTTACCGCTGCTGCAGATGCCGTTTCTACCTTGTAGATTGCTGCCGTCTCCTTCTCACTTTTACCAATCATAGCTCCCCCTGCTTCTGAAAGCTCAATCCCCTTATCAATGTCCAGGGCTACATCCAAGGTTAGTGATTTTTTTTCAAGCAACGATTTTGCACGTGTTTACTTCTTAGCCCAAAGATTAACTGGTTTCAGAGGGCCGTTTCCAGATAAGTACCAAAGTTGCAAGTTGCCGCCAAACGTCTTAAATTTACCAGGTAGTCAGAAACACTTTCGCCTTCTTGCTGTTTTCTGTAATGGAACTTGAAATTTTCCACAATCTCCAATGGTTCTGGATTGTAGTGTTTTTCTAGCAATTCGACGATTTCCGCATAATCCTTATCTTTCGGTTTCAGTGGTGACAGTTTGTCGCTGAGTATATCGTAAGACTCCTGACCCATGTAATGCAATAAAAAGTTTTTTTTCTGCCCAGCTTCCACTTTAAATATGTCGAATGCTCCTTCTAAGCGTTCAACCCAGCGGTTCCATTTGCCTTTGTTTTTCATCAAAGTGTTCGATGTGAAAATTGGCGTGAACTACTTGTGCCATTGTTAATTTCTGGATTTTATTATTTTATTTTATTTTTTTTTACTCGTCGCCAAAAACTGTTGTGACCGCTAAATGAAACACCTGTTGTTCGTTTGAGTTTAAACAACGAATGACGTTTATTCAAAGCTAAATATTACAAAAGAGCTTAATACTAATACATTAAGTATATCTTATGTATGTCTTATGTATATATAACACTCGGGTTGTTCAGATTCGGTTGTCTTTTATAAAAAAAATATTTCCTGGAAGTCAAGCTATGAACACATATGGATTTTGTAATATGGAACTGAAAAAAAGAAAGAATAACCGTAGGACTGGTCTAAAAGACTACCAATTAAAATTAATAAGTCACTTTATTTAAGAGCAACTTCTCCAATGTTCAACCAAATTAAGGACAAGTGAAAGTAGGTATAATGTGATATTTATGTAGCTAGCTATTCGATTTCATATTTTTGTGTATTATTGAATCTACTCGCTTTTTTTGCTGGCATCTTCTCTCTCGTACCTTTTAAATATTTTAGAATTGTGCCACCTCTGCAAATGGAATAAAAACAGCTGAAATGAAATAATTCTTGATAATGAAGTGTAATACACAATTTTTTCTTACTCAAATTGATTTATAAAACAATGTTGCCTTAGAATAACTGAACTGCAACTGCACCACTTTAATAAAATTTCCCTCAAACAGCCGTCGATGAAAACTCTAAACTTCTGGGGTTAGCATTTCAAACTATAGAAAAGTTCGGAAAGTCGTTGTTGGTTATTTTCGCGGCTGCTTTTGTGTAGTTTATCTCACCCGATGCCAGCACTGCATTGTTGCGCAATGCTGAAATTGTTACTCTTATAGTCGACGCTGACCATCGCAGTTGGCAATTTCAAAAGGATAAACTCTCTAGAGCTTAAGCGTTAACAATACGTTGCCTCCAACCCGTAAACGCACCGAAAATTTTAAATATACCATATATGACTCCACGTTCTCGAAGGGTGGAAAAGAGTAAAAATTACCTACATTAAGTTGTTTGGCCTTTGTGGTAACTGCAGAGCAGAAGGTGACTGCATAACTGGCCGCCAAAATTCTGCTACTCGAAACAAATAGAAACGAAATCCAGAAATTTGCAAAGTAAAAATAACCGTGGCCGATTGCGTTACACTCATCTTCGAACACATCAGATTCCATTCTATTTTAGGAATTAACCACCATTGCCAGTCCTATATGACTTTACGATATCCTATTCAATTTTGGTGCTGTATAATATGTAGGCTTCATATCAATGCTGTTGACGTCATGGGGATGCACATCCAGTTCGCCCGTTAGCCGAGTCGGTATCGGCAAAGTGCTGTTGCTGAGGTTTATGGCGCCCATGGGAGATTGTATTTTAGAACTCGTACAACATTCCGTATTCCGAATGCTAGGAACACTGGAGCGAAGGAAGAACTGAATGGAATTTAAAACGATAATTTCATGGCATGTAGCTCGCTTAGTCAATACACTATGAGAATGAATATGACGCGTTTTTGTCTCTTTACGATATGCAAAACATTTTTAAAAGCAGAAGGCAAGAGATTTCACTGGATAAGAAAATTCCTTGTTTCTCTATACTACGACTATACCTCAGTTCGAAGCATTTATTACTAGGCAATGAAGGGAGTGATTATTTTCATTGTGATGTCTACGTTGCAGTTGGTGTCAATAAATTATGGTATTCAAGGAAACCTATTTATTCTGTTTTCCTACACAGGAAGTTGTTTTTAAATCTTCCCAAGAAATTACATTGTCATTTTCAATAAGTGCTTACAGGTCGCGAAAGAAATTAGGAATTTTGACCAAGTTATGTATAAATAATGCAATAACACCTAGAAAGCTAAAACATTCGTACTATTTTGCTAACACAATTCCAGGAAAATTTTTGAGATGAGTTCAGCGAAGTTGTTGATATCAATTTGTGGGATACGGCACCAGTGAGGATATCCTAAATATATGTGAAGAGAAAACTGAGAAAAGTTCTCATTATACTTTTTGTTAATTTAGTAGTGTATTGACCAATTAAATTTGTAAATTGTTGGTGGAAAATGTATTTTCCTTCGGCTTTTTTTGGTCACTTTAAGTTTAGCAAAGAAAAAAGATTTAGGTATCTTTCGCTTTTTCCCGACGTTTCGGCAAGGGTTGTTGCCTTCTTCAGGGGAACTTTGTTATAAAAACAAATAGGTAAAATATAGTATAAAGTATACACAACAATGAACAATCAAAGAAAACTTACATTGTTAAACGAGATTTTTAAAACATGTAAAATAAACAAAGTGTGACAAAAAATATTTGCGAAGCTGGAATTGCACTTCTCTTTATGAAGATTAGTCTTGGTTTAACAAAATTTAACGGATAGGATAACAGAGTTTATGTGGAAAAAAGAGAGCAGTATATGGACGAGATGTTTTGAGAATCTTGTTTTTGATTCATGTTGTTCTTGTTGTTGATGATGTGTAAAGTTTCTAGTGTATATCTCTTAGAGATATGTTTCTCGGTTTGGAGAACTTGGGCACCGTCAAAGTCTGGGAGATGTTTATTTTCGATGGCATGTAATGCTAGAGCTGTTTTTGCTGGATTGTTGTTGTTTATGTCAGATTTATGGTTTGAGATGCGTTGGCGTAAAAGTTGTTTTGTGGTGCCAATGTAGCACAAATTACATGGTTCGTCCGCATTTAACATAACGTCCGAGCACCTATCTTTTTCTGTTTTCAGCTTCAATTTCGAAAAAAGATTTCGAAGTGTATGGTTGGGCTTAAGGGCCAGTTGTATATCAGGTACATTCTTTTTGACAATTTTTTTAAGATTATCTGTCAGCCTTGGGATGTAGACTAGGCTATTGAAAAATTCATTAGTTGTTAGGTCAGGTTTTTTTGCGTGTACTGTGTTTTTGTTTGTGAAACAATTCGCGGATCGTTGGGATAGGATAGCCGTTGTAGCTCAGGATGTTTGTGATTATTCTCTCATTTTTGAGGTGGAATTTTTCATCACTGATTGTGAAAACCTTGTGTATTAGATTGGAGGCGGTGTTAATTTTGATGTGGTTTGGATGGTTGGACCTAAAATTGATTAGTCTTCCTGAAGCAGAGTCTTTTTGGAACCAATCAAAAGTAAGTTCGTTGTTGGAGCGGATGATTCTTATGTCAAGAAACGATATTGCACAATTGTTCTCCTTTTCAACAGTAAATTGTATCTTGGGATGAAATTTGTGGAGGATCAGCAGTAAGTCATTGATTTGTTGTTTTTCAACTATTGCGAAGATGCCATCAACGTATTTAGCTATGAAGCTTGGTTTTACTGTAGAGGAATCAAAACAATCATCCAGTAAAAAGTCCATCACAATAGCAGCAACAGTTGGCGAAAAAGGGTTTCCCATTGGCATTCCAAAAATTTGTTTGTATACAGGATGTCCGGTAATTCGTGTATTATCTTTTGGGGTGTGATTCTTGGTCATATTCTAAGAAAAAAATTGTTATACTGTAATTTTCGTTTCTCAACTTTGACACCACTTTTTGACAATTTATTTTAATTTAATTTAAAAAAAGGCTAAATTTGGTGTACCCTGACCTGTGTTGAATTCCATATCTCTGTCAATACTGATGAAAGAGACCTAATCTAGAGATAATAGACTAAACTTATTTTTTTTTGTAGAAATAACAATCTCTAAGACTGTATTTAAGTTGAGCTTCCACAGGTTTAGGGTTGCCAGATATTCAGTTTTAAGTGGTGTTCAAATTTTCTTCCCAAAACAAAGTTTTGACTTTGAGGTCATTTTTTTGCAGAAAATGCCTTGTAAACATAGAGTTTCTTTATTTTTTTTACAGATGAACAAAACAATAATAAAGAAAAACTTAGTTCTAAGTTTACTCAAACTCCCATACATTTTATGATATTTAAAAAAATACAAAATGGGTAAAATTAAAAAAAAAATGTATCTTTGAGGTTTGTTTATATAAAACAATAATATGGGTACTTTAAATAGTTTTTTGATTTATTTTATACAAAGACATTCATAACAAGTGCTCAAAGTTCCCTCCGTCGCGTCGTTTTGAATGCATGTCAGAGCCCATTTTTGGATTTCATTGTGGATGTTTGCTTTAAATTGGGGGCATGAATGTTCAATAGGTAAACAAGTCGTATAAAAGAATAAGTAAACAAATTTGTTCATCAGTATATCATAAAAAGTCATGATTGCAGTTTGATCAGAGAGTTTTTTAAATGCCTTCATTTACGAAAGAAGAATACGCAGACATTTTTTTCTTATGTGAGTTTTGCAATGGAAGTTCAAGAAGAGCACAACAAAGATACTGCGAACTTTATTCTAACTGAAAATCTGGCAACCCTAAGCCTATAGGAATTCAATTTAAATACAGTTTCAAAGATTACAAGACTACAAGTAAGACTAGAGTTATCGAGAGCAAACACCCACAATGAAATTCAAAAACGGGCCCTGATATGCATTCAAAACGAAGGAGGGAACTTTGAGCACTTGTAATGATTGCATTTATATCAAATAAATCAAAAAACTACTTAAAGTACCCATGGGCGAATCCGCTATAGATGACTTCCGACATGGTTTTTTTAATAACGCTATTTGTTGTTTTTTTTTTTATTAGTGCAAAGAAGAAAGTCTAAATATAATAATCAATTTATTTTTATTAGATTTTATACCATATCTTCTTTTTTGGGGCGTTTGAAAATATTACCATCCGAAGAATTGGTATAAACTGTGAAATCATAACCAGCAACACTGGCGCCAAACAGTTGTTGTTGACAGTTTGAGGTTATGTTTTACCAGCTAAGCGTGAAGTGGCAATATTCATTTGTCTTCGTCTGTCAAAAAATGTAAGTATTTGTTGTTATTTATTAATAACAATTGATTGCTAGAATACACTGTCAATTTGTTGCACCCGCGATGCAAAAGATATAAAAGTTTATTTTTTCCACAAAAATAAAGAGCTAACGTTTGGAAACTTTCCAAAAGTAAGAAGAAATCAAAACCAAACTTAAATTATTTGTTTTTAAGAGTGTAATGAGTGTAAGGTTAAAGTTAACGATAACTTAAATTGGTTGCACCCGCGATCTCAATTTGAGATCGCGGGTGCAACTTTTTTTCACGTAACGTTTTTGGGTGATTAATTTATACATTTCCTTGTTTTGATAAACCTTTACTAATAATATATGCTGAAGACGATTGATGATATATATTTAATATGTGTGTCTATATTATATTCTATATTTTTTACAGAAGGGTCATTTCATTATCGCGGGTGCAACATTTAGACGCCTGTTTTAGTTTAACCTAATGAAATAAAAAACATTTTTAATTTCATTAGTCTATGAAAGACTACATTTTAATATGTTTATTTTATATTATTTAACAAATTTTTTAATATAGTACTCGAAAAGCTAGGAGAAAGGTTCAAATTGCCATCGCGGGTGCAACAAGTTTAGCCCAACCTTTCCAGATCACAAACAAAAAACAAAAAACTATTAATTCTTACATATTTAATATATTATGCCTTAATGTTTTGAAATATATTAAAGTAACAAAGAACATAAAATAAAAACTCTAAACAAAACAAAAATAAACAATGAATTATTATTTTTTTTCAATAATTGCGGGTGCAACACTGTGTGGGAATATTGGTGAAAAGCGATACCACATCAAAAGAAACTAGATCTCTTAGTCGGTTGAGGTCTTCTTCATCTACTTGATTGCGCCACCTAAGACCCCCTTCCGCGATTTCCCTGCAATGTGCTTTCGAAAACCCGTCGAGCGGGTGCGTTTGGGTCCATCCGCTCTAGATGACCCAACCATCGCATCGTAGCCTCGCGATGCGTACTCTTCTGGCTATGCCCATATCGCGATACAGCTCATACAGCTAGTTGTTGTATCTTCTACTCCACACATTGTCTTCGCATACCGGACCAAAGCTAATTCGGAAAATTTTGCTTTTGAAACGACCAAGGGTTTCCTCATCCGCTTTCGATAAGGTCCATGCTTCCGCGCCGTAAAGCAGGATTGGGATGATTAAGGTCTTAAACATGGTTAAAATTGTTTTTTCTGGAGGGGGTTTTGTTTCTCAATTGCCCTCTTAACCCAAGAAAGTAACGGTTGGCAAGATCTCCGCACTGATGTTGTTTTCCGTGTCTATAGCGGATCCTAGGTAGACGAAGTCCTGTACTACCTCGAAGTTACGTCTGTCTATTGTGACGTTTTGTCCAGTTCGTTGATGTTCTGTGTCCTTGTTTGATGACAACATATACTCGTACTACGTTTTGCCTTCATTAACCATCAAACCCATTTTTGGCGCTTCTGTTTCAATACTCGCAAAAGCACCTATGACATCACGCTTTTTTCTTCCCATTACATCAATATCGTCTGCATAGGCGAGTAATTGTACAGACTTTTGAAAGATTGTTCTTCTGGTGTTGACGTTTGAGTTTCGTACAATCTGTTCAAGTATGATGTTGAAGAAATAGCATGACAGTTTGTCGCCTTGCCCAAAGCCTTTTTCGACATCTAAGGTTTCGGTGAGTTCTTTACCGACCTTGACGGAACAGCGTGAATTCTCCAAATTCATTATGGATCCTGCATAGTCGTACGAGTTTTGCAGGGATGCCGAAACTCGACATGGCTCTGTACAGTTCGTCTCTGTAAATACTGTCATACACAGCCTTGAAATCGATAAAGAGATGGTGAATATCGATATTATATTCTCGGTTTTTTTCCAAGACCTGCCGTAATGTGAAAATTTGGTCTTTTGTGGACTTCTCTGGTCTAAAACCACATTGATAATACATTGATGATACCTATCAAGTTGTTGACGTGGAGTTTCAGACGTTCACATATTACAGCAGACAAGATCTTATAAGATATTATATATAAGCGACGTTAAGGAGGCTTATGCCTCTATAATTTGCACAATTGTGAGGGTCTCCCTTCTTTAGGTTTCATTCATCGGGCATGCTTTCTTCCGACCATATCATGCAGATCAAGCTGGTGCATGCTCCTTTCCAACTGGTCTCCAGCTGCCTTTGAAAGTTCGGCTTCAAGGCCATCTGCACCTACAGTCTTATTCGATTTAAGTTTGCATATGGCAAGCTTAACTTATTCTATGTCCGGAGGACGGCATTCTTGATCATCGTCCATACAGAGCATTTGTTAACGAATAAATAGATCTTAACCACATGCAAGGAGAATAGAACTGTACCAACCTCAAACTAGTTTTTACCGCATCACTGCGTTGTCAAGCCTGATAGTTCATCAACGAAACTCAGAGTAGTTTTTTACGGTTTGGCAAAGACTTCAGCGAATCTCTCACTGCATGATCTACTTATGGTTGGACCAACCGTACAACCCGTTTTATTTACAGTCCTAATCAATATCATGGCAGAAATTCGTCAGATGTTTCGACAAATTCTCGTTCACGATAACGACCGAAAATATCAAATGATAGTATGGCGCAATGAGCTCAATGAAAAACTCAAATATTACCACTTGAATGCAGTGACATACGGCATATTATCTGCTCCCATCTTAGCCACCATATCTATCGTTCAGTTAGCGGAAGAAGAAGAAGCTCATTTTTCTAAAGCAGCCTATGCGGTCTTAAATGGAGTCTATGTAGACAATTTTATGACATGGGCTGTAACTCTCGACCACTATTACACTTTTGATTTTCCCAAGAAAATACGCCGTCAACTGGTCCACACAGAAAAGAACGTCTTTTTGTTATTTTTGTTTGTTTCGAACGTAGGATTGTAAAAGAGTACTAGATTTTCAGCTGTAGATGGGGAGTGGAACTGCTTAATTGGCAATTAGTTTATAGGCAGAAGGCAGTTTTACTATGGGTCGGACTATTTCTCCGTTTTGGGTCTGAATGTTGCGACTCTGACTCGACCATCGGAACCCGGGTGTATATCTGTAACACGCCCTAGACGCCATTCGGTTGGCAGATTTTCGTTTTTAATGACGACCAAATCATTCACTTTTATGTCGGTCTGAGGTGTCTTCCATTTGTGTCGTTGATGTAGTTCCTTGAGATACTCATCTTTCCATCTGTGGCAGAACTGTTGTTGGAGGCATTTTACTTTTTCCCACCGATTGATTAAAGATAAATTTGCATCAGCACGATTCGGTTCTGGAAAAGATAAAAGCGGACCGCCGCGCCGCATAAAAAATGCACCGGCTTCAATGCCAACAAATCAGAAGGATCTGTGGACATGGTCTTGGTCCCCAGCCTTCTTAATTGGCTTTTAAAACTTTTCACGCCCGCCGGCTTCCCATAAACCTCCCATGTGAGGTGCACCTGGCGGAATAAAATTCCATTTCAAACCCTGAACGCCATACTTAAGTCTCGTCTCTTTGGGAATGATGGCTACAAATTTCTTAAACTCCTTGCGTAAAATTGCATCGGCACCCGTAAAGTTCATTCCATTGTCTGAAAACACTTCTTTAGGTAAGCCTCGTCTTGAGGTGAACCTGGCAAAGGTCGCTTCAGATGACAAATCACTTGCAGCCTCGATGTGAATAGCCTTGTTGGAAAAGCAGACAAACACGCATGCATACCCTTTGGTCATACGACAATTTCATGCGTTGAAACTCTTGATTATGAAGGGACCCGCGTAGTCGATTTCAGTAAATGTGAACGGTGGAGAAAATGTAACTCTTTCTGGAGGTAGGGCAGCCAACATCTGCTTGCTTAAGTCTCTTTTGTAGGTTGCGCATATGGTGCAACGACGAATGCAAGACTTAACCAGAACTTGTAGTTTTGGTACCCAGAAACATTGCCAGGTTAATCGCACCATTAAAGAGTTGCCACAGTGCATTGAAATCTCATTAATGAATTGAACCAGGAGACAAGCAAAACGGGATTTAAAGGGTAGTATTATAGGGTGACGTTCATTGTACGAAATGTCTGAGTTCGAAAGTCGTCCATTGACTCTGAGAAGCTTGTTTGAATCCAAAAATGGATTAAAGGACAAAATAGAACTTTTCTTTGAAACTGGCTTACCAGCTACAAGCAGAGAATATTCTTTAGAAAAATGAGCTTCTTGAGCCAATCGGATTAGACGAATTTTCAAAAACTCCATTTCTTGTTGCGAGATGTCACGAGACTTGTGTATGCTGGGTTGTTGCTTTGAGAAAGACCCGAAGAAGCGAAAAGCATAGCACAATACGTGCACAGCGCTGGATAAAGTCGAAAAACGGTCAAGAAAATCTTCCGGTTCTTGTTGAACTACCAATGAGTTGGTGTTTTGTTCGGAGTCGTCGAGAGAAATGCCTGTTAGTCTCACTAGAGGACTCTGAAAAATTGGCTGGACCACTAACGAGGAAACCTCTTTCTGTTCGAGATCTTCAGTGCCAGGAGCGTCTTGTAATGCCGCCGGCCATTGAGAGGATGGTTCACAGAGCCATGATGGGCCCCGCCACCACATACAATTCTGCTTAAGATCGGAAGGCCTTACACCTCGGGTGGCCAAGTCCGCGGGATTTTCGGCAGATCTGACATGCTTCCATACTGCGTTGCCGACATTGTCTTGTATTTCACTGGTACGGTTTGCAACAAAAGTTTTCCAAACGCATGGAGGTTTTTTGAGCCAGGCCAAAACATAAAAAGATTTGATATGCATGGACTGGAAAATGGGGTAACTAAAATTTGATCATTTTTGGAATGCGTTGTGTGGTGAAGTAAAAATTGTCTCCTTTGGCATTCCATCGTACCCCTAGTGTTTTTGTGGTGCTGTCAGCATCGAGCTTCAGGAAACTTTCGTTCAGCACATGTTCTGGTGGCAAATGGTTAAGTAAGCTAGACGAATTTGCGGTCCACTTACGTAGTGGAAACCCAGCTGAGTTAAGCAACGCTATAAGTTCGATTTGTGCCTGTTTAACCGAACTGAGAGAATGACCACCAGATAGAATATCGTCGACATAGAACTCCGATTGTATGATTCTAGACGCTAGGGGGTACATGGTTCTTCCTTCTTTTGCCAGTTGCAAGAGGGTGCGGATGGTCAAATATGAAGCACAATTTACACCAAAAGTGACGGTTTGAAGTTCAAAGTCTTCGATTTCGGACTCTGGGGAACTGCGAAAGAGGATTCGTTGAAATGGAGTATCTCTAGGGTCGACCAAGATTTGGCGGTACATTTTCTCAATGTCCACATTAAAGACAAATTTATAAAATCTCCAGCGGAGAATGAGCGATGGTAAATCTTGCTGCAATATGGGCCCTGGATACAACAAATCGTTTAAACTTACCCCATTCGACGACGATTTTGACGCATTAAAAACAACCCTCACTTTGGTGGTCGTGCTTTCAGGCTTTATGACCGCATGATGTGGCAGATAGAACGAGTTTACTTGACCTTTTGCAATCTTTTCCATCGGAGACGCTTTCCGCATATGATCAATGGTAAGGTATTCAGAAATAACGCTTGAATATTGAGTCTTGAGATCCGCCTTCATGGCTAACGATCTTTCGACTTTAGAGAACTGCCTAGAGATCTCTTAACTTGTCCTTTGACGATTGTGCCTTGAACGGCAGACGAACAACATACCTCCCATCCAAACGTCTCGAAGTTGTGTTTTCACGTGATTACAAAAGAACAAAGTTTTTTCGACGTTATGGCAAAATTACCACTGAATCCAGAAATAGTTGTATTCTTATCGGTTATGGGCAATGAAATGAAAGTTTTGAGACGACGCTTGAGGCACTAATGGATGTGACGACGCCGACATTTGGGGAGCTGTAGTTGCACTAGGGAGATAAGTGGACTGTATCTTATTATTTCCGTCTTCGTTAGCGTTTAGATGCAATGCACAGTGAGTGCTGCGTGATGCCGTTTTTTACAGTGGTAACAAGAATATTTACTCGGACAAGCGACCGTTGCATGACTCGCACTTAAACAGTTGTTGCACAGTTTGTGCTGCCGTACCATTCGGATTCTCGTTGGGATCGACATTGCCGAAAATTTGGCACACTCATAAATGGAGTGCGCGGCTGCACATATTTTGCATTCCCCCCATCCTGTTTTGGCAAGGTATGTGTTGACTCTATTGCTGTTTCGAACATTCGTATCCTTTTTCGGAAGTCTATTAAGCACTGGGCCTTTTGACGAAGTGGTGTCAGAAATGGACCCCAGCACCTGAAAGCGTGACGTTAAGAACGAGTCTTATTGCTGCCAGGTAGGAACCTTCGTCGGGTCTTCCAGGGATTGTTCCCAAAGAGTCAAGGTAGTTTTGGGCAGTCTACTTGAACACGCAAAGACGAGAATCGAATCCCAGTTTCTAGTTACAACCTTATGCGCCTACAAGGCTGATACCGAATCATTGACAGTACTCTGAAAGGCTCGAATCAATCTGGCCGATTCTTCATGAACATTTGGCAAGTTGAAGATATTTTTTACCTGATTGTTGACCAAGATTCGAGTATTTTCATACGTAGCCCGCAGCGCTTCCTAGGCTAGCGAAAAACTGGCATTGGTAAGCGGAAATTGACTGACAATCCGATAAGCCTCGTCTTTGGTTTTGTCTCTAAGGTGGAAGAGATTTTCTACTTCACCCAAGTGGGGGTGTTTAATGCAGACTGCCTCAAACATATCTCGGAAAACCAGCCAGGAGATATAATCTCCCTTGAAGGCCTACGTCTCACATGGAGGTAATTTGAGGTGGCGAGGAGCGAGTGGTTTTTTCGGATGTTGATTTTTTGCCAGTACCCTCAGGTTTCAGTCGCGCTTCGTGATCTAGGAAAAATGCTGAGCATGCCACAAAATTTTCGTTGCACAGTTTACACTTGGTTTCTATGGCTTCAATGTCTAATGCTGCTTCTCTTGTCTTTGGTCTGAATTTTATACATGAGGCATAGACTGCGAGCCACAGTTCTCTTAACTCTGACTTTCTGACTTCGAGAGTGGAAAGTGTGTGACCGTGCTCCGGCACCTCTTTTGCCGCTTGGTGAAACTTGACCAGTTTATCAGTCGAAAAAATGAAGTCTTCCGTCAAAACCATCACAGAAAGTGCGTTTAAGATTGTATAAATGACAAGGAAGCGACACGAAACTAAGAAAATTCAAAACTCGTGGTTTGACCACTAAAATCTTCAAGACGCTTGGAAGATTCTAGAAAAAGAACGAAAAATTTGCGAGAAGAATCGCTGACTCCTTCGAAGAAGAAGGTAGTCGATTAAATTTAAAAAAAAAAAAGAAAATTTAAAGCACTAGAATTCTCAAAAGGCTTGAAAGATTCTACTGGGGGTCAACCAGCAACCACCCCGGCTTGGATACACCGTTACCAACGGTGTGTGCGGCACGAACTAGAAAAATTAAAACGCGATAAAAAGCGCAGGCTCCTTCGAAGAAGAAGGCAGTCAATTAAATATCACAAAAACAAAATTTAAAGCACTAGAATCTTCAAAAGGCTTGAAGGATTCTAAAAATTTAAAAACAAAAATCAAAATTTTAAAGCACTAGAATCTTCAAAAGGCTTGAAAGATTCTACTGCAGGCCAACCACCCCGGCTTGAATACACCGTTACTGACGGTGTGTGCGGCACGAACTAGGAAAATACTCGATAAAAACGCAAATCCCTTCCAAGAAGAAGGCAGTCGATTCAATTTCAAAAAAAATCTAAATTTAAAGCACTAGAATCCTCAAAAGGCTTGAAAGGCTCTACTGGAGTTCAACCACCCCGGCTTGGATACACCGTTCCCAACGCTGTGTGTGCGGCACGAGCTAGAAAAAATAAAACGCGTTAAAAAAACGCAGACTCTTTCGAAGAAAAAGGCAGTCGATTAAATTTCAGAAAAATAAAGTTGAAAGCACTAGAATCTTCAAAAGGCTTGAAGGATTCTAAAAATTTCAAAAAAAATCAAAATTTTAAAGCACTTGAATCTTCAAAAGGCTTGAAAGGTTCTACTGGGGGACAACCACCCCGGCTTGGATACACCGTTACTAACGGTGTGTGCGGCACGAACTAGGAAACACTCGATAAAAACGCAGACTCCTTCGAAGAAGAAGGCAGTCGATTAAATTAAAAAAAAAAATCAAAATTTAAAGCACTAGAATCTTCAAAAGGCTTGAAAGATTCTATTGGGGGCCAACCACCCCGGCTTGGATACACCGTTTCCAATGGTGTGTGCGGCACGAGCTAGAAAAAATAAAACGCGTTAAAAAAACGCAGACTCTTTCGAAGAAAGGCAGTCGATTAAATTTCAGAAAAATAAAATTTAAAGCACTAGAATCTTCAAAAGGCTTGAAGGATTCTAAAAATTAAAAAAAAAATCAAAATTTAAAGCACTAGAAACTTCAAAAGGCTTGAAAGATTCTACTAGGGGCCAACTACCCCGGCTTGGATGCACTGTCACCAACGGTGTGTGCGGCACGAACGAGGGAAAAAAAACTCGATGGAAAACGCAGACTCCTTCGAAGAAGAATTTTTCGATTCCCAAAATTGACTCTTTCGTAATGGCTTAATATTTTTTCAATCTCCATATCTGATCGTCAGTTTGGATTTTTTTAGTTATTATCCTTTTACTTTCTTCATGCAATTTTTCATTATGTTAAATGGTTAAACATATCTATGTTTATCCATCCAGTCGGATTTTAAACTCTGGACTTCCATGAAACTCAAATCAAACATTCAAACATGCAAACAGAAAAAATATAATTACCTTTTCAATCCATTGTTTTTGAAAGTATATATACAATTTATGAAAAATTTGGCTTTATTTCCAATTTGAAATCGAAGAACTGCCAAATTTTGTATTTAAACAAATTCAAAAAATTTCGTTTTGGTAATCGAAAAGAAGCCAAATTGGTATTATTTCGTTTCGAATAACAAAATAAGACCAAATTTAAGATTTGGTGTTAATTCATTTGGTATTATTTCACGTCACCGGGGCCAACCACCCCGGCTTGGATATACCGTCACTAACGGTGTGTGCGGCCCGAACTAGGAAAACCCTCGATAAAAAACGCAGACTCCTTCGAAGAAGAAGGCAGTCGATTATATTTCAAAATACCCAAAAATAGGCTGTGGAACAAAAAAAAAACCGTGTATATCGAAAATACCTATCGAAGATGAAAAACCTATAACTACCGCGATGGAAAGTGAATGCCTAGGAACCGCTTCAACCGAGAAAAAAACTACCGATAATTCGAATATATATTAGCTGTTTAAACAACGGAAAAAATGCTTAGTTTGGCGGTCAGGGTGCAACGCAAAAAAGATTTTGTAAAATTCTTTAAAATTGCCAATCAAAATTTTCACTTACCCTGTACACAATTTCAAATATTTCAACAGGTCACGTGCGTTGGTGTTTCACAGACGCCAGGAAACCAAATGCCGAGCAGCGTACTTCGCAGATGGAGCCAGGCAATGTAGCTGTACTCTGTCGCAGTTTCCACAGCTTTTTGTGGCAGCGTGCGTCCGCGTGGTCGGCTGGCGATGGCGTTTTAAATTATCCAGCTCGAAGGACCAAATGTAACTCTCTACCACACTTACGCTTTTGATTTTCCCAAGGCCATCAACTGGTCCACACAGAAAAGAACGCCTTTTTGTTATTTTTGTGTGCTTCGCACGTAGGATTGATTTTATTTGTTTTCATCTTACTTTGTTACAATATATTTAAGTTAATTTAGGCCTGAAGGGTAAAATGGTTTAATATGGACAAAATAAAATAATAAGAAAAAAACCAACTCAACAAAAATGGCAGATGGCCCAAGAGCAATTTAATGAAAATGATGTTGGCTGGCTGGTGGTTGATGAACGATTAACTCGTCGCTAAAAGACGAACGACTCTTGAAAATTGAAAGGTAAAAGAAGTACTAGATTTTTAGATGTAGATGAGGAGTTTCACTGCTAACACTGGCACTCCAACTCAGAGTCGTGTGAACAGGAGCCAACGACGTTTTTGAAGCTAATCAACTGAAGACAGACATCATCTCACTCCTAGCTACAAGACAGTTTGAACTGAGATAATTCTGTGCTAATCATGCCCAACTTTTAGATGACACTCCAGAAAAGCATAGAGAGCCTTTTGTCATCATAATCAAATCTGAGACAGTCAAAACTTTGGGATTGACATGGCAACCACAACAAGATTTTTTTCAGATTCAATTATGTGCCATAACTCCACAATAAAATATCAAAAATTACAGTTTTCTCCGACCTAAGTAAAAACTTTGATCCTCTTGGCTCAATCGGTCTCATCGTCGTAAAGGGTAAGTTGTTCATGTTACAACTTGGAAATCTTATCAAGAATGGGACTCACCACTATCAGAAGAGCAATGGGATCGCTCCATTCAGCAGCCAAATGAAGTCAAATTACTGTCCTGCCTTCGACATCTTGGTCAGTCGGAGTATGTTGACATCCAACTACATGCATTCTCCGACAGCAGCGCAGTCGCATACGGAATGTGTTGCTATTCACGTTCACTTAGTCACTCAGGCGAAGTGAACTGCCTTCTTTTATACTCAAAATCTCGCATCAGTCGTCAATAAAGTCAACAGCTCTACCTAGGCTTGAGCTCCAAGCAGTCAAAATGATGGCCGAGTTAGTTGGGTAACAAAACTACTTCAACTCAAGATCAATTATATTTTCTATCATACTGATTCTCCGATTGTTTTGGCCTGGATTTCCCAAGCATCATACACATGGGTCACTTTCGTTGCCAGTGTAGCCAGAATTCAAGAACTCTCACAATCAGAGCAAACAAGGCGCAATACTACAGCTTAATCCAAAACGTCAAATACAACAATTCACTCCCAAAACTTGAGAGAATTTTCGCTTAAGTCTATCGTTTCTACAACAATGCCCGCAAAATTCAAACTACTGCGGTGCTTTAAACTTTTGTTACAAAACAATCACGCTCATAACGGCCTAATCATAAATATTCAGCTTCGGGTATTCAAAAATGAATAAATACAACCACCTTCAAAACTCTGAGGAGGTTGACCAAACTAGTCGCCTTCAAAAAGTTTTTTCCATTAACAGCCAGAGATGAAGTCCTAGAAAACGCTCCTATAGATACCTTATAATTCTAAGCATCAAATAATTCTACCTTTTCATTAAATTTTATCATTTAAAGTCGTAGGCAACCCCCACTGAACCATTTGGAGCCCTGAGTAAATTTCAGGACGTTGCTCAATGGGAGATTGGAGATGTCACCCAGTTCGTCGAAGAAGTATTCTCCGAGGGCCTTTTTTCTAGTGTGGGCCAAGCTAGGACACTCACGGAGGAAGTGGAATGATCCTTCCTCTGCCTCCTCATCTTGGCATCCTCTACATAAGTCGGATGTACTAATAGTCCGGCCAATTTAGACATAAAAATAGTGATCAAATAAGGAAAATTCTGACAGAGCCAAATCTTCGTAGAGGCCTTAGGTTCACCACAAGGAATAAAGTGTCAAAAGTCCCCATAAGTCCCATGTGTGCAAAGGGACTTATTCGGGGTCAAAAGTCAAAATTCTAGGTTTTTGGATTTTTCTCCAAAACGGTTAGTTTTACCGAAAAGTACCTTGGAGCAAAGTTGTAGATCTTAAAATTCTCTATAAAAATGGTCCTCATGTTTTTTTTCTAAGACCCACTATTTCTCAGATATTGCGCTTGTAAGAATCACTTTCTACATAATATGCACACATTTCCACACCACCTGTGACCTGTGAGGTAGTGTACTCGGTGCGTTTGTTTTTAACGTGGTATCCCCGGTAGGCCTATTCCACGAAAGTTTATGACGTTATTTTCAGGAAAAATAATTATTTAACAGTATGAAGATTATTGATATGGGTTACTGAGTTTAACTGTGGTTCTAACTTTTTTTTATTGCTTTAATCTAACTCATACTCTTCATATTCTACTTCAACAGTCGTGTTTTCTTCAATTTCTTCTTGTTCTTTTTCTTCTCCTTCCTGTTGATGAATGCTTAGAAATTGTTCAAATGAAGATGAATCAGTTGTCTCTTCATCAAATTCTTCACATGAATCTTCCTCTCTTGTATTTAATTGAACATTTGAGCAAGAGACACCTTGGCAATTGGTACACGCTGGAGAACACTGCAACTCTACTTTTTTACAGCCACATTTGGCACTACAACCTTTCTTGCAATTGCAAAAAATAGTGTTAAGAAGTTTTTCTGGAGCAGGGAGCAGTAAAGTTCGAATCGGTTCCAAAGTATTATTTATCAATTTCCAACCCCAGTCTTCAGGGTTCAGTTCAATGCCTTGCCATGTCTGAACTTGATAGTATACTCGAAACAAATGTTGAGTAGCAGATGCCGATGTTGGAGGAAGACAAGATAGTTGTACTTGCTTTTTGTTTCGTGTATTTTCCACAAATGCTAAATATCTGTACTTATCTATGCAGTCAATTTTTTTTGGAGCTCCATAAACCGCAAGAGTAATTAGTAGGTGAAGAATTCATTTCAGCAAATACTTTTGCGCGGTCAATCAAATCTATTTTTTCAAATAATTTTAATACTTAATTTTTGCCCCTTCTAAACATTGCTGACGTAGTATCGCATCCGGTTATCGCATGTAAAAATAAAATATAGTTTTGGCATTTTGGATAAGCTGATAAACTTTTAGAAGAACATATTTCTGTCCGTTGCTGCGCGTTGGGTTTTAAAAAGTAAATAATTTTATCAGATGGAGTCCTTGCAGTGAGTAGCACTAACAAATCTACATCTTCACCCACTACAATATTTGTATTTCTTGCATTAAATTGCTCTATTGCTGTTTCAATTATGAGGACATCGGCGTCATTCGGAGCTTGCTTCACGGCAATATTTTCAGCTGTTAATTTGTTACTCAACATAGAAATAAAACGAGATTTATTATTAATGTTTGCAAAAAAATGATGTTGGTTTACTGGAACTGTCATAAATACATCAAACATTATGTCGGTACCTGAGGATGTTTTTGTAGTACGACGACGTTGTTCTGCAGCTTTTATGTTCTTTGTTGTGTCACTATAGCCATCAAATACTACCGTAACTGTATGACCATGATGTCTACGTAAATACTGAACATATTTTTCAAAAATTACGTTAAAGGTTTCTTCTCGATCCCACACAACGTGATGTAGCAGATATCCTCCATCAATAACGTAAGCAGCGTTTGTACACTCAACTTCAGCATTGACTGATTGAAAACAATCGTAAAAAGCCGACTTCATTGTTTTACGCATTCCAGCTGCATCGAAGCTCCAAAAAAAAATTTATTGCATAGATAAGTATACAGATATTTAACATTTGTGAAAAATACAAGAAACAAAAGACAAGTACAACTATCTTGTCTTCCTCCAACATCGGCATCTGCTACTCAACATTTGTTTCGAGTATACTATCAAGTTCAGACATGGCAAGGCATTGAACTGAACCCTGAAGACTGGGGTTGGAAATTGATAAATAATACTTTGGAACCGATTCGAACTTTACTGCTCCCTGCTCCAAAAAAACTTCTTAACACTATTTTTTGCAATTGCAAGAAAGGTGGTAGTGCCAAATGTGGCTGTAAAAAAGTAGGGTTGCAGTGTTCTCCAGCGTGTACCAATTGCCAAGGTGTCTCTTGCTCAAATGTTCAATTAAATACAAGAGAGGAAGATTCATGTGAAGAATTTGATGAAGAGACAACTGATTCATCTTCATTTGAACAATTTCTAAGCATTCATCAACAGGAAGGAGAAGAAAAAGAACAAGAAGAAATTGAAGAAAACACGATTGTTGAAGTAGAATATGAAGAGTATGAGTCAGATTAAAGCAATAAAAAAAAGTTAGAACGACAGTTAAACTCAGTAACCCATATCAATAATCTTCATACTGTTAAATAATTATTTTTCCTGAAAATAACGTCATAAACTTTCGTGGAATAGGCCTACCGGGGATACCACGTTAAAAACAAACGAGCTGAGTACACTACCTCACAGGTCACAGGTGGTGTGGAAATGTGTGCATATTATGTAGAACGTGATTCTTACAAGCGCAATGTCTGAGAAATAGTGGGTCTTAGAGAAAAAACATGAGGACTATTTTTATAGAGAATTTTAAGATCTACAACTTTGCTCCAAGGTACTTTTCGGTAAAACTAACCGTTTTGGAGAAAAATCCAAAAACCTAGAATTTTGACTTTTGACCCCGAATAAGTCCCTTTGCACACATGGGACTTATGGGGACTTTTGACACTTTATTCCTTGTGGTGAACCTAAGGCCTCTACGAAGATTTGGCTCTGTCGGAATTTTCCTTATTTCAATTGTCTAAATTGACCGGACTATAATACTCATTCTCATCATGTGGGTACCCAACGAGTTGTGGCCCGTGAGAATGCCAATCAACAGAGAGAGCCGAGGTCTGTTTTTTTCTTGGAAATATCTGGCCATGTTTTTAAAGATGACCACCTGTCATTGGCGGTTTTTAGAAAATTATGTTTGATTCTGTGTTTTTCTTGCTCTAGTGGCCTTAGAACTGAGGTGTTCGTTTCGTTGGATTCGAGTGCTGATCCGATTTTAGCCAGCTTATCCGCCATTTCACTGCCGATTATGTCACGATGTCCTGGAACCCAGGTTAAACTTACTGTGATTTCGCTGAGTCTAAGGTTACTGAAACAGCTGTCTACTAGCCTGGATTTTGTGGTAATGGATGAGATAGCCTTAATGGCCGCCTGACTGTCTATGAAAAAGTCAATATTTTTGTTGATAAAGTTTTGCGTAGCTAGGTGCTTTGCGGCTTCGCACACTGCGAGTACATCTGCTTGAAAGACACAGCAGAAGTCGGGAAGCTTTATTGATCTATTCATGGTAGGGTATTCTGAGAAGATACCTGATCCTACCCCTTCGTCCGTTTTGGAACCATCTGTGATGTGAATGCACCATAACAAAATCATGAAATGTCATATTGATCGATGTCATCTTTATATGTCATATGTAGACCTTTGCTTTCATCAATTGCCACTTCTTTGCTTCGCTTCATTAAACAAACACGTGCTTTTGCTTATCTCTTAACCTATCTCTTTATCACGAATTATATTCACTAAGTTAATAAAGTCTTTCTTTGTAATTAGTATTATTACCCAAAGTTCTTTTATTTAATAATATTGATACACAACATTTTGGCGACGAAATATTAAATTACCCGCGATAAACTAGTTTTTTTTTTTCACTTGCAATGGAGTGTTTTAGAAAATCATTTACAGAAGCACTTTATGGTCAAAAACTTTTCATGGAGAAGATGCTGAAAGACCCAAAGAGCTGGATGGACTCGCTAATAACAAAGGGAGCTTAGTCTATGATTGCAGGGGCACCGTTCCAGCTTTCCATATATTCGATAAGTCAAAAGATAATTGGAGTACGTATCAGTCTCAATCAGAGCAGCTTTTCAAAGCTTATGAGGTTAAGGAAGAGTCTCGCAAGGCATACTTTATGTCGTGGAGTGGTGCAACACTGTACGAGCTGCTGCAAAAGTTGTTTGGAGACAACGACTTAAATGAGAAAAGTTACTCCGATTTGATTGCAAAGTTGACAGACCATTTTGAGTCAAAGACACACGTGTTGGCAGCACGGTGTGAATTTTTTCGATCGAAAATGAAAAGCAATTAGAGTTACGGTGAATGGATAGCTAAACTAAGAGGGATTGCCCGGCAATGTAAGTACACCTGTAGTATTGACACCTGTAAGCATGCTTATGTAGATGAATTGATTAGAGATGTAGTGGTACTGCACACACCGCATGATTCAGTGCGTTCTGCTGCACTCCAAAAAGCCAACCCATCATTAAATTATGTTTTAGCGATAGCAGAAGCTTTTGAAGCAACCCAGAAAACAATACGAACAATAGCAAATGAAGCACCAGTTTTAGAAGTCAACCATATCCATAGTAGCAGCAACAATATGAAGGGAAAAAACCAAAGTCGACATTACGGTAAAAAACCGTTCAACAAGGAAAAAAATATGGCACATTCAGTTAGCAAACAGCAAACGAAGAGCGGTAATCTCAACCGGGAAAGTGGAGAGATGAATCAAATAGGTTTTCTGTCATGTTCAGGTTGCGGATCAAACCATTTACAAAAATATTGCAAATATCGTAATCCAAAGTGCATTAAATGTGGAAAATCGAAACACATTGCTCATGTTTGTCGCAGTAAATTATATCTGCGAAATAGAGAAAATGTAAATAAGATTGAGTCGAACGAGCAAATTTATACTATAAACTCAAAATTATTTTCAACCCAACAAGGTGGAAATATATTTGGGATGAATTGGTTTAACGTTTTTCACCTAGAAATTAAACAAAATGCATGCAGCGTAAGCAAATTAGCAATTACAGATCCCAAAATTTTAAGTCCACAAATAGATAATCTTTGTGAAAAATATAAATTTATTTTTGATACCACTTTAGACAAATGTGAGAACTTTTTGGCAAGCCTACAATTGCAAGTAATGCAAAACCAAGATTTTGCAAATCACGTTTATTTTGCGTTTATTTGCGGAGACTTTAAAGTTACCATAAACTCTCAACTTGCTGTAGATAAACATCCGATTCCGAGTACAAAATTTTCAAAAATAGATTTATCTGATGCCTACTTGCAGGTGGAACTCGATGAACATGCAAAAGAGCTACTGGTTGTAAATACAATCCTGAGTCTCTACCAATGCCAACGATTGCCTTTTGGTATCGCATCCGCAACTGCCATATTCCAAAGGCTACTGGAGCAAATATTTTCCGGAATGAACCATGTGGTATCTGGATGACATAATTATTACTGGACGTAACGAGGAAGAACACCTTCGAAATTTAGAGGAGGTTTTCAGACGACTTCAGGAAAGTGGACTTCGTTGCAAACAAAATAAGTGTATTTTCATGCAGCACGAAGTGACGCATTTGGGCCATAAAATAAATGAGAGCGGTATGTGCCCTTCTAATGATGGTGTAGCAGCTGTTAAGAATTTACCAAGATCCATGGACGTTAAGCAATTGGAAGCATTCATTGGCAAGGTAAATTATTACAATAAATTTATAAAGAATTTTTCCAAAATTTGCGCTCCTTTGAACGAGCTACGTAGGAAAGGTGTTCAATTTAAATGGGGGGAGCGACAAGAACAGTCTTTTCAAGAGCTAAAACAGCAAATAATTTGCACAACCAATCCGGTTCATTTTAATGACAATTACCCCATTGTATTAGCCACAGATGCTTCGAATTATGGCATAGGTGCCGTTATCTCCCACATTTATCCGGATGGGTCCGAAAGACCTGTCGCGCATGCTTCGAAGACATTAGATGTGCACCAGAAAAGATACAGCCAACTTGAAAAGGAATTAAAATTTTACAAAACATTTTAAAAAAGAAAAGAAAATTTTTTTTTTTAAAAATGTATGTTGAAGATCGAAAAGATCACCTCAACTCCATATTGCGTTTCGCCCAGGTACGGCAATTGTGCTCATCAGTAAGATGATTGCCGTACCCTTCTAAGACGCAAATTTCGTTCGGATTACACCGACACTTATAAAATCCACTGCACTCACATGCAGTGAATTTTATTTCTAAGCAAATGAACAAGCATTATTAAACTTAGAAAGTAAACAAAGTTTTCCATGCTTTGGTATAAAATTATTTAAAAGAAAAATAACAAACAAGTGTTTGTTATTGTTTTTTGTTTTGTCCTGGAGTTGTAATTTGAATTGAAATTTTACAAAACATTTTAAAAAAGAAAAGAAAAATTTTTTAAAAAAAATGTATGTTGAAGATCGAAAAGATCAATACAAAGATACAAAGTCGAGTATTGCAGATGTTACACGAAGGCCACTTGGGTGTCATTCGCACTAAACAATTAGTTCGCCGCTATTGCTGGTGGCCAAACACTGATAAAAATATCGAAACCAGAATAGCCAATTGTGAAACCTGTCAGCAAAATAGTCCTCATCCTGTTAAAAAATTCAGCACATGGCCGGAGCCGGAAGAACCCTGGAAGATATTGCACATCGATTTTGCCTGCTCTTATCTTGAAAACTATTGGTTCATTTGTGTTGATGCATTCTCTAAGTTCCCTTTTATCGTTAAAGTGAGCTCAATAAATACGTCTGCCACTATCAAAAGTTTAAAAAGCTTATTTTCAATAGAAGGTTTGCCAAAAACAATTGTCCAGACAATGGTCCACAGTTTACAGCTAAGGACTTTAAGCAATTTTGCTTTTCAAATGGTATCGAACACTTAACATCTGCTCCTTTTCACCCAGCATCAAATGGAGAAGCCGAGAGGTTCTTAAGAACATTTAAAACATCGATTAGTAAAATACAACTAGAGTCAAACAATATAGAAAATGCTTTGTCGATATGCCTCAGTACCTACAGAGTAACTCCAAGTCCTATCACACAGAAGTCCCCAGCGGAGATTCTACATGGAAGACAGCCCCGAAATTTGCTATCACTTCTCAAAGAAACTTCAACTAAATACAAGTCTGAAAGAATTAATACAAAAGTTCGCTTTGTCATCGGACAGAGCGTGTATGTTAGAAACTTTAGTCGTGGTCCGAAAAGGATTCCAGGTATTATAGTCAACATCGGGACGGATGATGTATACAATTAAATGCGACAAGTCCACTGTGAGACGTCACCAAAACCAAATGAAACCCAGAAATGTTCAAATGCCAAGCCATGAAATTAATCATCAATTTTTACCTGAAGCAACAACTTCAGAAAATTCAGATTTCAATCAAACCATCAGCTATACCCCACGTCGATATTCATATCCGCCTAACGACGTGTTACAATCATCAACCTACCCGAACGATCTTACTCAGATCCAACCTCCAATGTCTCTCCAAGACCAAAACAAGCAAGCCGATTTACGTGAACCTCAACTCGACATTCCAGAACCGACACTAACCTATGATGTTCCAGCAAACCTTTGTAACAATTTGTTTGCCAATTACAGACACAGCAACGATGAAGCTGCTCAGGTTGCAAAAAGTCCAAGAAGATCTAACCGTACTCGAAAACCTCCGGAGAGGTTATGCATCTAAATTATGCATGAGGAAATAATGTGAATGCACCATAACAAAATCATGAAATGTCATATTCATCGATGTCATCTTTGTATGTCATTATGTAGACCTTTGCTTTCGATATTCTTTTTGAATGTCTATATCTGTATGGTTTATGATGGTTCCATGGCCTGATATGCCTGTTTTCCAATTGTTGCTTTTAGCCGCCATCTCCTTAGTAAAAAGATCTAGGGGGGCTAGCGATAGGAAGGTTTCCAGAGCTGCGGTTGGTGTTGTTCTCATGGCACTTGTTGAGCCAATGCTTGCAAGCCTTTGGATTTTGGTCATGGTCTTAAGGTTTGAAGCCATCTCTAATTATGGCCACCACAAATGCTAAATATCTGTACTTATCTATGCAGTCAATTTTTTTTGGAGCTCCATAAACCGCAAGAGTAATTAGTAGGTGAAGAATTCATTTCAGCAAATACTTTTGCGCGGTCAATCAAATCTATTTTTTCAAATAATTTTAATACTTAATTTTTGCCCCTTCTAAACATTGCTGACGTAGTATCGCATCCGGTTATCGCATGTAAAAATAAAATATAGTTTTGGCATTTTGGATAAGCTGATAAACTTTTAGAAGAACATATTTCTGTCCGTTGCTGCGCGTTGGGTTTTAAAAAGTAAATAATTTTATCAGATGGAGTCCTTGCAGTGAGTAGCACTAACAAATCTACATCTTCACCCACTACAATATTTGTATTTCTTGCATTAAATTGCTCTATTGCTGTTTCAATTATGAGGACATCGGCGTCATTCGGAGCTTGCTTCACGGCAATATTTTCAGCTGTTAATTTGTTACTCAACATAGAAATAAAACGAGATTTATTATTAATGTTTGCAAAAAAATGATGTTGGTTTACTGGAACTGTCATAAATACATCAAACATTATGTCGGTACCTGAGGATGTTTTTGTAGTACGACGACGTTGTTCTGCAGCTTTTATGTTCTTTGTTGTGTCACTATAGCCATCAAATACTACCGTAACTGTATGACCATGATGTCTACGTAAATACTGAACATATTTTTCAAAAATTACGTTAAAGGTTTCTTCTCGATCCCACACAACGTGATGTAGCAGATATCCTCCATCAATAACGTAAGCAGCGTTTGTACACTCAACTTCAGCATTGACTGATTGAAAACAATCGTAAAAAGCCGACTTCATTGTTTTACGCATTCCAGCTGCATCGAAGCTCCAAAAAAAAATTTATTGCATAGATAAGTATACAGATATTTAACATTTGTGAAAAATACAAGAAACAAAAGACAAGTACAACTATCTTGTCTTCCTCCAACATCGGCATCTGCTACTCAACATTTGTTTCGAGTATACTATCAAGTTCAGACATGGCAAGGCATTGAACTGAACCCTGAAGACTGGGGTTGGAAATTGATAAATAATACTTTGGAACCGATTCGAACTTTACTGCTCCCTGCTCCAAAAAAACTTCTTAACACTATTTTTTGCAATTGCAAGAAAGGTGGTAGTGCCAAATGTGGCTGTAAAAAAGTAGGGTTGCAGTGTTCTCCAGCGTGTACCAATTGCCAAGGTGTCTCTTGCTCAAATGTTCAATTAAATACAAGAGAGGAAGATTCATGTGAAGAATTTGATGAAGAGACAACTGATTCATCTTCATTTGAACAATTTCTAAGCATTCATCAACAGGAAGGAGAAGAAAAAGAACAAGAAGAAATTGAAGAAAACACGATTGTTGAAGTAGAATATGAAGAGTATGAGTCAGATTAAAGCAATAAAAAAAAGTTAGAACGACAGTTAAACTCAGTAACCCATATCAATAATCTTCATACTGTTAAATAATTATTTTTCCTGAAAATAACGTCATAAACTTTCGTGGAATAGGCCTACCGGGGATACCACGTTAAAAACAAACGAGCTGAGTACACTACCTCACAGGTCACAGGTGGTGTGGAAATGTGTGCATATTATGTAGAACGTGATTCTTACAAGCGCAATGTCTGAGAAATAGTGGGTCTTAGAGAAAAAACATGAGGACTATTT
This sequence comes from Melanostoma scalare, assembly GCA_949752695.1. Classification (NCBI taxonomy): domain Eukaryota; kingdom Metazoa; phylum Arthropoda; class Insecta; order Diptera; family Syrphidae; genus Melanostoma; species Melanostoma scalare. The sequence goes on along the minus strand of OX456986.1, from coordinate 69,779,879 downwards.
TTATAGAGAATTTTAAGATCTACAACTTTGCTCCAAGGTACTTTTCGGTAAAACTAACCGTTTTGGAGAAAAATCCAAAAACCTAGAATTTTGACTTTTGACCCCGAATAAGTCCCTTTGCACACATGGGACTTATGGGGACTTTTGACACTTTATTCCTTGTGGTGAACCTAAGGCCTCTACGAAGATTTGGCTCTGTCGGAATTTTCCTTATTTCAATTGTCTAAATTGACCGGACTATAATACTCATTCTCATCATGTGGGTACCCAACGAGTTGTGGCCCGTGAGAATGCCAATCAACAGAGAGAGCCGAGGTCTGTTTTTTTCTTGGAAATATCTGGCCATGTTTTTAAAGATGACCACCTGTCATTGGCGGTTTTTAGAAAATTATGTTTGATTCTGTGTTTTTCTTGCTCTAGTGGCCTTAGAACTGAGGTGTTCGTTTCGTTGGATTCGAGTGCTGATCCGATTTTAGCCAGCTTATCCGCCATTTCACTGCCGATTATGTCACGATGTCCTGGAACCCAGGTTAAACTTACTGTGATTTCGCTGAGTCTAAGGTTACTGAAACAGCTGTCTACTAGCCTGGATTTTGTGGTAATGGATGAGATAGCCTTAATGGCCGCCTGACTGTCTATGAAAAAGTCAATATTTTTGTTGATAAAGTTTTGCGTAGCTAGGTGCTTTGCGGCTTCGCACACTGCGAGTACATCTGCTTGAAAGACACAGCAGAAGTCGGGAAGCTTTATTGATCTATTCATGGTAGGGTATTCTGAGAAGATACCTGATCCTACCCCTTCGTCCGTTTTGGAACCATCTGTGATGTGAATGCACCATAACAAAATCATGAAATGTCATATTGATCGATGTCATCTTTATATGTCATATGTAGACCTTTGCTTTCATCAATTGCCACTTCTTTGCTTCGCTTCATTAAACAAACACGTGCTTTTGCTTATCTCTTAACCTATCTCTTTATCACGAATTATATTCACTAAGTTAATAAAGTCTTTCTTTGTAATTAGTATTATTACCCAAAGTTCTTTTATTTAATAATATTGATACACAACATTTTGGCGACGAAATATTAAATTACCCGCGATAAACTAGTTTTTTTTTTCACTTGCAATGGAGTGTTTTAGAAAATCATTTACAGAAGCACTTTATGGTCAAAAACTTTTCATGGAGAAGATGCTGAAAGACCCAAAGAGCTGGATGGACTCGCTAATAACAAAGGGAGCTTAGTCTATGATTGCAGGGGCACCGTTCCAGCTTTCCATATATTCGATAAGTCAAAAGATAATTGGAGTACGTATCAGTCTCAATCAGAGCAGCTTTTCAAAGCTTATGAGGTTAAGGAAGAGTCTCGCAAGGCATACTTTATGTCGTGGAGTGGTGCAACACTGTACGAGCTGCTGCAAAAGTTGTTTGGAGACAACGACTTAAATGAGAAAAGTTACTCCGATTTGATTGCAAAGTTGACAGACCATTTTGAGTCAAAGACACACGTGTTGGCAGCACGGTGTGAATTTTTTCGATCGAAAATGAAAAGCAATTAGAGTTACGGTGAATGGATAGCTAAACTAAGAGGGATTGCCCGGCAATGTAAGTACACCTGTAGTATTGACACCTGTAAGCATGCTTATGTAGATGAATTGATTAGAGATGTAGTGGTACTGCACACACCGCATGATTCAGTGCGTTCTGCTGCACTCCAAAAAGCCAACCCATCATTAAATTATGTTTTAGCGATAGCAGAAGCTTTTGAAGCAACCCAGAAAACAATACGAACAATAGCAAATGAAGCACCAGTTTTAGAAGTCAACCATATCCATAGCAGCAGCAACAATATGAAGGGAAAAAACCAAAGTCGACATTACGGTAAAAAACCGTTCAACAAGGAAAAAAATATGGCACATTCAGTTAGCAAACAGCAAACGAAGAGCGGTAATCTCAACCGGGAAAGTGGAGAGATGAATCAAATAGGTTTTCTGTCATGTTCAGGTTGCGGATCAAACCATTTACAAAAATATTGCAAATATCGTAATCCAAAGTGCATTAAATGTGGAAAATCGAAACACATTGCTCATGTTTGTCGCAGTAAATTATATCTGCGAAATAGAGAAAATGTAAATAAGATTGAGTCGAACGAGCAAATTTATACTATAAACTCAAAATTATTTTCAACCCAACAAGGTGGAAATATATTTGGGATGAATTGGTTTAACGTTTTTCACCTAGAAATTAAACAAAATGCATGCAGCGTAAGCAAATTAGCAATTACAGATCCCAAAATTTTAAGTCCACAAATAGATAATCTTTGTGAAAAATATAAATTTATTTTTGATACCACTTTAGACAAATGTGAGAACTTTTTGGCAAGCCTACAATTGCAAGTAATGCAAAACCAAGATTTTGCAAATCACGTTTATTTTGCGTTTATTTGCGGAGACTTTAAAGTTACCATAAACTCTCAACTTGCTGTAGATAAACATCCGATTCCGAGTACAAAATTTTCAAAAATAGATTTATCTGATGCCTACTTGCAGGTGGAACTCGATGAACATGCAAAAGAGCTACTGGTTGTAAATACAATCCTGAGTCTCTACCAATGCCAACGATTGCCTTTTGGTATCGCATCCGCAACTGCCATATTCCAAAGGCTACTGGAGCAAATATTTTCCGGAATGAACCATGTGGTATCTGGATGACATAATTATTACTGGACGTAACGAGGAAGAACACCTTCGAAATTTAGAGGAGGTTTTCAGACGACTTCAGGAAAGTGGACTTCGTTGCAAACAAAATAAGTGTATTTTCATGCAGCACGAAGTGACGCATTTGGGCCATAAAATAAATGAGAGCGGTATGTGCCCTTCTAATGATGGTGTAGCAGCTGTTAAGAATTTACCAAGATCCATGGACGTTAAGCAATTGGAAGCATTCATTGGCAAGGTAAATTATTACAATAAATTTATAAAGAATTTTTCCAAAATTTGCGCTCCTTTGAACGAGCTACGTAGGAAAGGTGTTCAATTTAAATGGGGGGAGCGACAAGAACAGTCTTTTCAAGAGCTAAAACAGCAAATAATTTGCACAACCAATCCGGTTCATTTTAATGACAATTACCCCATTGTATTAGCCACAGATGCTTCGAATTATGGCATAGGTGCCGTTATCTCCCACATTTATCCGGATGGGTCCGAAAGACCTGTCGCGCATGCTTCGAAGACATTAGATGTGCACCAGAAAAGATACAGCCAACTTGAAAAGGAATTAAAATTTTACAAAACATTTTAAAAAAGAAAAGAAAATTTTTTTTTTAAAAATGTATGTTGAAGATCGAAAAGATCACCTCAACTCCATATTGCGTTTCGCCCAGGTACGGCAATTGTGCTCATCAGTAAGATGATTGCCGTACCCTTCTAAGACGCAAATTTCGTTCGGATTACACCGACACTTATAAAATCCACTGCACTCACATGCAGTGAATTTTATTTCTAAGCAAATGAACAAGCATTATTAAACTTAGAAAGTAAACAAAGTTTTCCATGCTTTGGTATAAAATTATTTAAAAGAAAAATAACAAACAAGTGTTTGTTATTGTTTTTTGTTTTGTCCTGGAGTTGTAATTTGAATTGAAATTTTACAAAACATTTTAAAAAAGAAAAGAAAAATTTTTTAAAAAAAATGTATGTTGAAGATCGAAAAGATCAATACAAAGATACAAAGTCGAGTATTGCAGATGTTACACGAAGGCCACTTGGGTGTCATTCGCACTAAACAATTAGTTCGCCGCTATTGCTGGTGGCCAAACACTGATAAAAATATCGAAACCAGAATAGCCAATTGTGAAACCTGTCAGCAAAATAGTCCTCATCCTGTTAAAAAATTCAGCACATGGCCGGAGCCGGAAGAACCCTGGAAGATATTGCACATCGATTTTGCCTGCTCTTATCTTGAAAACTATTGGTTCATTTGTGTTGATGCATTCTCTAAGTTCCCTTTTATCGTTAAAGTGAGCTCAATAAATACGTCTGCCACTATCAAAAGTTTAAAAAGCTTATTTTCAATAGAAGGTTTGCCAAAAACAATTGTCCAGACAATGGTCCACAGTTTACAGCTAAGGACTTTAAGCAATTTTGCTCTTCAAATGGTATCGAACACTTAACATCTGCTCCTTTTCACCCAGCATCAAATGGAGAAGCCGAGAGGTTCTTAAGAACATTTAAAACATCGATTAGTAAAATACAACTAGAGTCAAACAATATAGAAAATGCTTTGTCGATATGCCTCAGTACCTACAGAGTAACTCCAAGTCCTATCACACAGAAGTCCCCAGCGGAGATTCTACATGGAAGACAGCCCCGAAATTTGCTATCACTTCTCAAAGAAACTTCAACTAAATACAAGTCTGAAAGAATTAATACAAAAGTTCGCTTTGTCATCGGACAGAGCGTGTATGTTAGAAACTTTAGTCGTGGTCCGAAAAGGATTCCAGGTATTATAGTCAACATCGGGACGGATGATGTATACAATTAAATGCGACAAGTCCACTGTGAGACGTCACCAAAACCAAATGAAACCCAGAAATGTTCAAATGCCAAGCCATGAAATTAATCATCAATTTTTACCTGAAGCAACAACTTCAGAAAATTCAGATTTCAATCAAACCATCAGCTATACCCCACGTCGATATTCATATCCGCCTAACGACGTGTTACAATCATCAACCTACCCGAACGATCTTACTCAGATCCAACCTCCAATGTCTCTCCAAGACCAAAACAAGCAAGCCGATTTACGTGAACCTCAACTCGACATTCCAGAACCGACACTAACCTATGATGTTCCAGCAAACCTTTGTAACAATTTGTTTGCCAATTACAGACACAGCAACGATGAAGCTGCTCAGGTTGCAAAAAGTCCAAGAAGATCTAACCGTACTCGAAAACCTCCGGAGAGGTTATGCATCTAAATTATGCATGAGGAAATAATGTGAATGCACCATAACAAAATCATGAAATGTCATATTCATCGATGTCATCTTTGTATGTCATTATGTAGACCTTTGCTTTCGATATTCTTTTTGAATGTCTATATCTGTATGGTTTATGATGGTTCCATGGCCTGATATGCCTGTTTTCCAATTGTTGCTTTTAGCCGCCATCTCCTTAGTAAAAAGATCTAGGGGGGCTAGCGATAGGAAGGTTTCCAGAGCTGCGGTTGGTGTTGTTCTCATGGCACTTGTTGAGCCAATGCTTGCAAGCCTTTGGATTTTGGTCATGGTCTTAAGGTTTGAAGCCATCTCTAATTATGGCCACCAGACTAGACAGGCGTATGTGAGGAATGGTCTTATTATGGATGTATACATCCAGTGAATAGTTTTGGGACCAGGTCCCCATTTTTTTTCCAAAAATTCTACTACAAGTGTAGAAAGCGATTTGAGCTTTCCTTTCTCTTTCTTTTAAATTTTCTTTCCAGTTAAGTTTACGAGCAAGGACAATTCCGAGATATTTTGCCGTACCAGATAAGTTTATTGGTATACCATTAATGGAGGGTGGAATTATATCTGGAATGTTACGTTTCCTCGTAAACAGAACAAGTTCTGTTTTTGTAGGGTTGATATTTAGCCCACAGTTTTTAGCCCAGCTGGTGAGCTTGTTTAGAGCTGTCTGAAGAAGTTCACAAAGGGTTGTTGTGAATTTTCCCGAAGTCATGATGACGATGTCATCAGCATAGGCTACTGTTTTTATTCCGCTCCTGTCAAGTTTAACCAGGATTTGGTTAACTACAAGAAGCCAGAGTAGAGGTGATAACACTCCTCCTTGAGCTGTACCTCCACAAGTTTTGACTTTTAGGGTGCTTGCACCCATTTCTGCTTTTACTATTCTCGTTTGGAGCATGGAGTCGATCCAGTTTGATAGCGTTGGCTTGATATTTATGGAACTTAATGCCATGCGAATAGTACAGTATTCGACGTTGTTGAAGGCCCCTTCTAAATCGAAGAATGCAGCCAATATGTACTCTTTGTATTGGATTGACTGTTCAATGGTTCCGACTACTTCATGAAGTGCAGTCTCAACTGATTTGCCCTTTATATATGCATGTTGGGCTGTAGAGATCACATTGTTATTCAGTTTTGTTCGCATATGCGTTTCTATTAGTCTTTCTAGAGTCTTAAGTAGAAAGGAGGATATGCTTATTGGTCTGAAGTTTGACCAATTTGCAGATTTGTATGCAGAGAATAAGTCAATGGCCGACATAACCTTCCGATTATCTACTAATAGATTTCCTATGTTGGATCTAACATTAGTGCTAGTATAGGGTTTCCGTGTTTTTGGGATGTCATTTGAAAACACCCTGGAAAGTGGGTGTTCATGAGTGACTCTAGGGTTTCAGAGCATGAGTCAGTTCATGTGTTATCAGGTTTTCTAAGAAAGCTAGGGGTATTTTGGATTCTGAGCAGAAGTTGCGCCAGGCTGCTCTTTTTGCGTAGGCAGTTCTATTTTTGTATTCATTTTTACTGATCTTGTATAGGTCCCAGTCAGCCGAAAGGTTGCTAAATTTTGCTCTATTGAAGGGCCCCCTATAGTACCTTCTAAGGGTCGATAGTTCGGGCATGAGCTTTTGTAGGCATTGATTATGTCTGACGAAAGCTTTTTACCTGTGTTTCTATAGCTGAGCAGTTAAGCAAAGGCTGATTGTTGTTCTGGCTGAGAGTTAGGGCCAGTTTTTGGTTATAGATACCCTAGTCAGTTTTCCTAGGGATTCTATAAGGGATACAGTTTTCAGATTTATGTTCTATTTCGAATGTTATCATTCTGTGGTCAGAGAAGATTACGTTGTTGGAGACCCTCCAATTACTGGTTACTAGCGTACTAGAATAATAATAATAATAATAATCAGGTAGTTTTCAATAATATATTCAAAAAAAGACTCACCTCTTTCGTTCGTGTTTGTACTACCCCACTCTAGATGATGGGCATTTGCATCACAGCCCATGAGAAGGTCCCAGCCATTCCTTTTTGTTGTAGCGACCAATTATGCAACAGCTGCCGGCGGGGGTTTGAGGTTGCGTCGCCCGGCATGTGAACGGAGGCAAGGATCAGGGGTGGCGGCCCTTCTCTCTCGCACTTCACTGTTGTAAGATCCTATTTTTATTATTATTATTAACGCCCACATCAAGGGGTTATGACTACCCTTATAATGTTATAGACACAGTGCGAGCATTTAGGAAAATAGGAGAGGATTTGAAAGAAGACACCGATGCACGTTGCTATTGAACTTTTGTGAATCGTAATGCAAGGGAAATACAGAGCCAGGTAAAGCATTCCCCATTTGTGTGGTGCGACTGAAATACGAATTTCTATACTTGACTGTACATCCGAAGTTAAAAGGTAAAACTGATGAGCATTCCTAGCGAGGCGGGTGTTGCGGCTTAATTGTTTCAAGGGAGGAATGCAACTGGCTACTTCACTAGAGCACTGTTTTTGAAAAAAGCGATAAAAAAGAGAGAGACAGGTGACGTTTCGACGATGTTCAAGAGAATCAATCCATTCCACGATTGAACTATCACCTATGAATTTTAACGCTCTATTTTGTATCCTATCAAGCAGGCGCAAAGATGTTTGAGAAGCACCTGACCAGATATGGGAGTTATACTCCAGTTTTGGGCGGATGAAGGCCTTATAAATTGTAGCCAGATCAGAAGGGGTGAAGAACTTCCTGCATCGTCTTAAGAAACTTAAGCATTTAGCAGCGTTTTTGGCGACTTCAAATATGTGTTCATTCCAACGAAGATCATCGTAATGGCAATGGGGGAATGTTAAGCTTCAACGACAAGAGACAGCATTGAGTTTTCAAAGCATTGAATTCTACTCGGTTCATAAGACCCCATCGGACAATGCTGTCAAGGTCAGAATTCAATGAGCTTATCATACGCAACCGTTCCAGTTCCACATCCGAAGAGCAGGGACGTGAATTTGGAAACGAATATGAAAAGCTGAGGGTCGAGTCGACAGCAAAACAGTTAAGCGGATTAGAAGCTTCAGACAGGAGATCATTTATGAAAATGAGGAAGAGAGTCGGAGACAAAACGGGGCCCTGGGACACACCAGCATTTATGAGGTGGGTAGCAGACTTGAAGCCATCCAATACAACTTGTATTGAACGGTCGGAAAGGAAGTTTCTTATCCAACGAAGAAGAGACTCATCGATACAAAAAGCACGCATTTTCGATAAAAGATCCTGGTGCCAAACTCTATCAAATGCTTTAGAAATATCAAGCGCAATAATCTTACTTTCTCCAAAACAATGTAAAGATTGGTTCCACTTTTCGGTGAGATAAGCCATTAAATCACCAGTGGACCGTTTGCTACGAAAGCCGTACTGACGGTCATTAAGAAGCTTTCGTTCTTCAAGATATTTCATAAGTTGACGGTTTATCAACGTTTCCATTACCTCGGAAAGAAGGGACGTAAGTGCAATTGGACGGTAATTGGAAGGGGAGGAAGATTCGCCTTTTTTAGGGACCGGCTGGGCAAGTGCAGTTTTCCATCTGCTCGGAAAAATCCCAGCAGAATAGGAAAGATGGAAAAGTTTACGCAGTGGTTTTGCCAGCGTAGAAGAACACCTCTTCAGAATAACGGTGGGGATACCATCTGGACCAGCGGATTTATGTATGTTAAGATCTTTAAGGACTCTCGCATCCGTGCGAGCTCGAAAATATATCTGCTTCATCAAAGAATTTGCAGACTCGAGCTCAGGTGGAGCCAATATGCTATAAGGAATGGTCGAGTTGGCAGCGAATTGAGCTGCCAGCAAATTGGCTTTGCCGATGGAGCTGACATATGGAGAGTCATTGAAGACGAGCGTTGGGACCGATGACGTAGTCGAGTTTTTAATGTTCTTGACAAAAGATTATTCTTTTATGTTAAGAGTCTTCACTAAAAATTGTAAATATTATTAATTATGTAATGAATAAATAAATATGTCTATCTATCTATCTAAAGACCAAAAGTGTTTACTTCCTTTTGGACACAATAGTATTTTTTGCCATTGCATTACAGAAATTCTTGGCCCGTTTGAACAAATTTTGGTTTTCTACAGTAGGATTATCTTTAAATTTTCGAAAACTACTTTCTCGATCCCTAATCGCCTCTTTACAGCTTAAATCGAACCACGAATTTTCTTTGGGGATGATACTTTTTGTTCTGTGAGGAACAAAATTGTCTGGCGAGAATGTCGAAGCTAACCACAATTCTGTACATCAAAATCGCCCGCAATTGCGATTTCAGTGTGAGGATAAAAGGAAACAATTCTTATTATGGAGTCAGATAGCGCATCAAACTCGTAAGAGGTTGAATTACTGTCTAAATTGGGGCTTCTATAGATAAAACAATAATGAATGATTTGCTTACGGACGGTGAATCTTAACCACATGAAATTAAAGTTCGTATTAGAACAGATACCGTATTGTGGTAGAAGTTGGTAAGCGATATCATTTCGAACATATACGGCGAGGTCATGGGAGGAAAAGAATAATGGCACTAAGCTATATCCAGGCAGGTTGAACTCTGAGGGATCAGAATGGACACCCACCTGTGTTTCACTCAGTGCCAAAACAGCTGACCTGCATTTTGCAGTGTGTGCGTATACACAGCAAAGAAATTCGATCGCAACCCCCTAATGTTGCTAAAATCGACCGTAAATTTACCCAACATTACAAATCACAGACATAAAAAAACAAGGTATCAACGCAAACGCTACCTAAGTCAAACCAACAAGTGTAGTCTCTAGTTAGTAAATCAAAGCAAATTACTAGCGGTGTTATGCCCAGCTAGCAACTTGACTTCGGTTCACTAACGGAAACCCCACCCGTTGGTTGACTATCCGCCTGACAAATTCAAAGTCTCTACATCTGCACACACTGCACTGATAAGAAAAAAAAAAAAGGAAATAATCTTTGGATTTCAGTCCGCAGATCTGGCCATGATTTATCCATGGCTCTTGTATTAGGGCTAAATCGATGTGATTTTTTGACATCAACGCGGTCAAGGTGGCAGAGGCCAACTTACTGTGCTGCAGGTTTATTTGTAGCACCTTCATCGTCTTTTTCTTTCCGTCATTTTTATTTTGAAAGTTGGCAGTCGTTGCCAACCTTGTTTAGGCCAATATTAGGCGTGTTTTTTTGGGAGGCTGTCCGGTACCTTGTATTGTAAATCCAAAAAAACGGTTCGCGTTTTTATGTTTGATGATTGGTATCCGTGATGAGTTGTAGTTGGGAAATGTCAAAAATAGCGGTGTTCACAAAAGTATGCAAGTATTTTCTTGTGGTTTTTTTTTCTCTACTTACACGCTTGGGTTCAGTTCACTTGAGAGTGAATGAGAACAAGTGCGAAAAACTTTTAAATGTCGGTAATCCACTAAAATGCATTACTTAGAAGTTTAAAAGTTCAATACTTATATTTTAAAAGTGTCTTAAGAAACTTGACACAAGCAGATACTTATCTGTATAAGAATCAACTTCCGCTTCATGGTATATATGTTACGAATAACGAAATCGAGTTTACTATTTCTTAATGGTTATTAATTGTAGATTAAATAAGTCTGGAACAGATGGTGCTTTTGTTGTTATTAATCATAGATTGCATAAATCTGGAACAGATGGCGACTTAAGCGAATTTCTTTACAGAGAACTGTAAAACATTGTAAAAATAGTTTAGCAGAGCTTTTTTCGTTTCTTTTACGATATATTATTATATACCTATGAACCTGCAAATTAAATAATCAAAATCAATAAATTTCTACAATTCAAAAACCGTTACCAAAATTGTTTTCTATTCTATTCTATTCTTGTACGAAATTCATTTCCATTCATTTGTGAACACCCCTTTTTTCTGTTGTTCGAGATACATGAAAGTCTCTAGTCGCACCAACATTTAAAAATGAAACATCGAAAAGCTCATTCGAACTCGAATAATCTATCCCTTGTAAGATTTACTCATCCTTTTATCCCCTGTATCTTTCGTTGTTTTTGCTTTACATTTATTTACAATACAAGGTACCGGACAGCCTCCCAAAAAAACACGCCTATTGAGTCTATATCCCTGTTTCGATAAACGAATAATAACTAAATAGCTATTATTATAAATAACTATTGTGCATTAACAAAACAATGTTCTAAAATTTGGATTTGGCGAAAGAAAAGCAAAATAAAATAGAATTTATCATTCCTTTGTCAAGAATCAACATTAACACACGTCTTTTACTTATATCGTAATTTTAAACCGGTGTACACTTAAGTACGATTTTTCAAAAATTAATTTTCTGAAAATTTCATGGCACCCGAGCAGGGACAAATTTAATATGGATTTATTATTGAATTTGTGTGAAAGTCGCGGCAAACGTGCATAAATACATAACGTTGCATCCACGCGAGTTACATATGAAATTGCACAGTCAACAGTAGCTGGTCAAGCAACGGCTGACAATTATGAAAGTGCAACATCATCAATAAAGGGTCAATCAACGGCTGACACCAAATCGATAATCGCAGCTTCAGCAATAACGGATTATAAAAGCCAACTAACGAAGCAAGCAAGACGCCCAGTAATACTTCTATAACCGATACAATTGCAGCGACGCTTTGGACGGCGGATTGTAAAGGTTCTCATTTGTAAACTATTGTGAAAGTAACATTTGTTTAGATAGAAATAAAGTATAATTGGCCGGTGGCCCATTGTTTAAAAAGAAAAGTTGTTTTTTTTATCTCTAGTGGACACCTAAAACGTAATTGGCGCAGTCGGTCGTCCTCTTATTTTAACGTTAGAGGATAGTGATACGAACGAAAAACCTAAGATTATAATAAAGTGTTTTTGTTTTAGAAAGGAGCTAATAATCGAGATAATTAAATCGGTATTATAATAAAGTGACTTTTCAAGAAAGAACAAAAAATTACTAATAATCGAAGTACGTATCAATATGCATGTCATAAGTGTGATTACAATAAAGTGACTTTTGCTAAAGGATCTAGTAATCCAAGTGAAAATCTATATACACAAATCGATCGAAGTGTGATTATAATAAAGTGACTTTTGCTAAAGGATCTAGTAATCCAAGTGAAAATCGATATACACAAATCGATCAAAGTGTGATTATAATAAAGTAACTTTTGCTAAAGGATCTGGTTCCAAGTGAAAATCGATATACACAAATCGATCAAAGTGTAATAAAGTGACTGTGAGGAAAAAAAAAATGGCTCAAATCATGGAGCAGTGTCTGTTAACCTTAACAGAAATTTTAAACCGACAAAACACGGTTCAAAACACAAGGTTAACGATCGAAAAAAGACTGAAGTTTGTGGAAAACTTCACGGGAAAACAGGGCACATTACCCTCGTTCATCGCCAGCATGGAGCATATATTTCAAAAATTCGGAGAGGAGAACCGAAATCTGGTGTTCGCCATTATTTACAACGAAAAAATGCAAGGAGCAGCGAAGAACTACTTAGCAGTCGACACACCAACAACGTGGGAAGAATGCAAACAAAAATTAAAAATTCACTTTAGACCATCGAGGGACCAGGGAACAATTTTAAAGCAGATCTACAGTTTAAAGGTACATAGTATTAGTCAACTAACAGATATGGTTCAAAATATAATAAATTATATAACAGAATGTGCAACTTTTAATGAACAAGGGTTAGAAGTAGCAAACAGTTTATACAGTGCTTTAGTTTCAAAAATCAAAGAAGTTACGTCAGGAGCCAGGGCCGGATTTAGATTTGTGCCGCCCTGGGGCACTGAAGAAAATGCCGCCCTACGACTTAAATTTTATTTTAATAGTTTTGATATCTTGTTTTTTAAGAATTAGAATAACTAATTGATTGTAGAAAATTTATTATGTATTACATTTCATTTATAATACATTATGTTTTTCTATATATTTTTTCTTTATTTACTCATACATTATATTATTTATTATATACTATAGTAATATAAAAAATATTTTTGTATTTTTTTTAGAATTAAGAACGACTTTTATTAGTATTGCATTATCTTTTTCACGGGCAAACTCGCCTAACTTTTTGAATTGCAAAATGGTCGATTAAATCTTCACAATCTAAACGTTGGAGCACATCTGATTCTATGCATAGAATAGCTAAGCTATTGGGTTTATTTGCACCCATTGTAGAACGTTAGTAATTTTTAACTCGTTTTAAACAAGCAAAGTTATAAAGTTATAAATATACGATAAGCGATTTCTACGTTTGGAAACTCAGTGTAAAGGTCGTTTGAATGCAGAAGTCTCAGAAGATCAGAAGGTGAATTTTTTTCCATTTTTTTTTTCGGTGCAATGAGCATAGAAGTGCACAAATTCGTCTTCTAGTGACAACTCAAGATCTGAAAAATACATTTCTCTTAAACGTTTAGCTCGTTTACGAATTTCCCTATTATCTTAATCATCAAATTCAATGATAACCGAGAATTTTTCTTGAATCTTTTCATACACTGTACATCTTTTACGCAATTCAGATCCCAGATTGTCAAGAATGACATTAAAAGTATTAACTCTAAACTGGTCTCGACCTGACAGCTGCAAATCTCTATCTCGTGTTTCATCAGCATGTAATTTTCTCTTTCTTTGTCGGGGCTCGGGAAACTGTTATTTTATAATCTTGAATTTCTGAAATTTTTGTAGTATTTTCTTCATAGATTTCAAATTAATTTCGCGTATCAGCAACGACTTTGATCAAAGCATGATAATCATCGATTACATCAGCGATGCTACAATTAATTTTTTTGCAATCTCTTGCTTACAGCATTAAATCTTGAGAGTAATAAATGCCAAAGTATCTGCATAAATGCTGTTTCAAGTCGCTCCAACTGATTTCGAATACCTTTAGCTTCTTGCCGTGTAATTGTATTTTCTTCGATATCTTCTTCAAGAATAATCAAAGTTTCAATTATTTCAACAAAATGTTGATTAGGTGCTTGAACCGCTTCATAACGAGCTGACCATCTGGTTGCAGATAAAGATTTTTACGCAATTCTTTTTTCAGTATGAGACTGTAAGACTTCCCAGCGATGTGTCGATGCAGTTAAGAAGTTGTATAAAGTTTGAAGTGTATTAAAGAATGACGCAGCTTCTGGGGCGCATTCTACTGCTGGAATTAATTAGGTTATTATATAGAAAATTTTTAAATTTTGCCGCCCTAGAAAATTTGCCGCCCTGGGCACTAGCCCCGACTGCCCCTAGTGTAAATCCAGCACTGTCAGGAGCATTAGCTAGAGAAATTTGTAATGAATATAACCTAGCAGAAATAAGAACCATCTTATATAAATACATAGGTCAGGATGAATTCAATTTACGTTTAGAAAATATGTACATACAACACTCAATATAAAAACCAGTACCAAAATACAACTTCTCAAAACTTTCAAAATAACAGACACAATTACACTAATCAAAATAATTTTAACAGAAACAATGATTACACTAATCAAAATAGTTTTAACAGAAACAATGATTACACTAATCAAAACCCTTTTTATAGCAACAATAACTATCCGAATCAAAATCAAGCTAATAGAAATATTAACAATTATCAAAACCAACCTAATGGGAGAACCCAAACAAGACAAGTAAGAAATAATAATTTTTCAGGACAAATAAGACAAAATCCCTTTAACAGACCTTAAAATAACAATTTTAGAAATCCAGGACAATCAGGACAACAAATATGAGGACATGGGTCAGGGCAACAGAGAATTGAACCAATGGAAGTAGATAATCTAAGCCGAACTAATGAGACTAACCAAATAGAAAACCACGAGTTTTTTACCAACTAGCCTCGGACGAAAAAAAATTTGTATTCAAGTAACTTTAGAAAACATAGACTACTTTGCATTAATTGATACAGGATCAACTATAAGTCTTTTGAACTCATCTAGAGTTCCTGCAAAACTTTACGAACAAATCAACGACACACCTATTCAAATAAATACCATTAAGGGGACGGTTAACGGTACAATGCAAGTTAAAACTAAGTGTCCAACACAATTTGAACAGCCTTGCAATGCAAGAATCAAATGGACAAAAGTTGCATTAGATAAATAAACCTTACGACTTTCTTATTGGCATGGACTGGATAAAGAAAAATGCAAAAACCATAGATTTAATAAATGAAAAGATTATTTTGAAGAATGATATACACCTTCCATTCTTAACCATTTTACTTGAAGAAGTAAACGTGTTGGAAGTAAGCGAAGTTTGTAACATTAAAACTGATCATTTAAATGAATTAGAAAAAGGTTCTATAGAAAAACTCCTACACAAATATAGGAAACTAATTTTTACAGAAGGAGACCAATTAACAAATACTAGTACTGTTGTTCACGAAATTAATACAACAACAGACCAGCAAATTAACTCTAAACTACATATATAGGTATCCTCCAAAACATGACCTAGAAGTACGTAAGCAAATGAAAGAAATGGAGAAACAGGGAATTATTAGAAAAAGCAATAGTCGGTACAGTTCACCTATAATAGTGATTCCAAAAAAAAAAATAGATAGCTCAGGAATCCAAAAATATAGAATAGTAGTAGATTATCGTAAGTTGAACCAAGTAACGGTAGACGATAAATATCCAATTCCTAATATCGAGAGTATATTAGATAAATTGGGTAAATCACAATATTTCAGCACATTAGACCTAGCCAAAGGTTATCACCAGATATTATTAGCAGAAAAAGACATTGAGAAAACTGCTTTTGTAACTCCTGCAGGCTTATATGAATACGTCAGGATGCCATTCGGGTTAAAGAATGCACCTGCAACTTTTCAAATATTAACGACATATTACGTGACTACATATATAAATAAAATATGTGTAGTTTACTTAGATGACATATTAATTTTCTCCACAACACTAGAAGAACATAGGCAGTCATTAGAGAAAATATTTAAAAAGTTACAAGAAAATAATCAGAAAATACAAGCAGAGAGTGTAGTTTCATGAAACAGAATACTGAATTTCTGGGTCACATTCTAACTAAAGAAGGGATTAAACCAAATCCTAATAAAATAAAAGAAATCGACAATTTACAAATGCCAAAAACAGAAAAACAACTCAAGGGCTTCTTAGGAATGACAGGGTATTATAGGAAATTCATTAGGGATTACGCTAAGATCGCATATCCAATGATAAAATACTTAAAAAAAGGTGAAACAATCAATACCAAAGATCACCAATATATTTCAGCGTTTAAGAATCTTAAAGAATTAATTATCTCACACCCAGTTTTAAAATACCCTGAATATGACAAAGCATTCGCAGTCACAACAGACGCAAGCAATTACGCAATTGGCGCTGTTCTCTCCCAAAGTGGGCACCAAAGTATGCTTTGTATCAAGAACGCTTAATAAACACGAGCAAAAATATAGCGTAACGGATAAGGAATTTCTTGCAATAGTATATTCGGTTAATTATTTTCGACCATACTTGTATGGAAACCATTTCAAAATTATAACAGATCATATTCCCATCAAATATCTCAACAGCAAATATAAAGGTAAAGAATTTTCACAGCGAAACCAAATATGGCTCTTGAAACTTCAAGAGTATAACTTTGAAATAGAGTATTTGAAAGGTAGGGAAAATAAAGTTGCAGACTTTCTCAGCAGATTAGAAAACACAGCTAAAATCAACGAAGATAATAACTCAGAATCGAACATGGAACTTACAAACACAGTTCATTCAGTCGAAGAACAACAACTGGATCACATAGGGATAAAAGAAGAGATAGTTAACAAATATAAAACGCAACTAATTTTAACATACGGTACAGTAACTAAGGAAATAGAAATATTACACGAACGAAGAATCATACATCTCAATCCTCTTGAAAGAGTAGACAAAATAAAGGATGTTCTTATTAGATTTGTTAAGAAAGGTACAACAGGAATATTTTCAGAAGTAGAGGACCATGATTATCATAAAGTTCAACAAGTCATAATTCAATTATTTTCTATGAACGATAAAATAAAATTTATAAAATGCACCAATAGGGCAACCGAAATCAAAACCGAGGAGGAAATCCATAAACAAATTTCCTTATACCATACTAAAGAATCTATGCACAGCGGAATAAATGAAACATATTATAACTTAAAAAATAAAAATTTTTTCCCCAAACTTCAAGAACAAATACAATTAGTTATTAACAAATGCAAAAAGTGCCAAGAAATTAAATACGATAGGAACCCCATTAAACCAAAGTATAACTTAACTGAAACCCCAAAACATAAAAATGAAATAATACATTTAGATATATTTCATATTGAGAAAAAGGCATTCCTAACTATAATTGATAAACTTACAAAATTTGCAGTAGGGTATGTAATAACTGATAGAAATTGGAGAAGTGAAAAAGCAATTATTATAGAACATTTCTCGAAATTCGGTAAACCAAAAAAAATAATATCAGATAACGAATTTAAATCAGAACATATTTTAGATTTTCTTAATAGAAGTGAGGTTGAAATAATTTTCACAAAACCCAATAGTCACACAGGAAACTCAGATATTGAAAGATTGCATTCAACAATTTTACAAAAAATAACAGGCGTTGAAGAAAAACAATTATCAATAGAAATGAAACTACAATTAGTTCTAGATAATTATAATAACAGATATCATTCCACAATAAAAACCACACCTAAGATAGCTAAAGAAGAAATCGATGAATTAATACTTAGTGAAAGAATCGAACAAATGAAACTTAAAAAAATTAACAATTTTAATGAAAAGCGCGAAACTTACTCAGAATAAAGAGAAATAGGACCTATAAAAAATTACAAAAATGTTCGACACAAAGAACAACCCAGATATAAAATTAAAAATCTTAATAACGTACACATTAGCAATATAAAAAGACCTTTTAAATTTTCAGGTAATAATCTTCCTAATACTATTAGTAACACAAACAACACACAGTACACTTCACACAACACAGATCAATGAACAAACGGGATTCTTAAAAATAAAAATTAAGGATGTTGAAATAACTAACCAAACAAACACTATTCTACACATAATTAACCCACAAGAAATAATGAAAACAGTTTCATTCATACAAACAAATATACAACATTTAAACAGTGAAAACAAAGAAATAATTACTAAAGAAGTAGGAACACTAATAGCGAAAATTAGATCAATCATGCCTAGAGAACAGACAAGACCAAAGAGAGGATTGATTAACTTAATAGGAAACACAGAAAAATGGCTCTTTTGAACCATGGACAATGAAGACAGAGAAGAAATTTGGAACTACTTAAGCACAGCAGTAGAAAATAGTCACAATGCTATAGAAACAATTAACCAACAGATCAAAATTAATACACATTTCAATGAATCAATAGAAGCACTAAATACAATAATTTTAAACGATAGAAGAACTATACTCAATACATATAATAAAGTAGAAAACTCAATTTCAAAAATTTTACAACAATTATTCCTAGACCAAATAACTGAACTAAGATTTATAGAAAATAAAATTAATCAAATTCAAGATAACGTTGTATCAGCAAAATATAATATAATACACCCTAGTATATTAACATTAGAAGAACTCAATGAATATGAAATCGATTTGCACAAGCTTAAATTAATTAAAATGGGTATACTAAATACAAAAATAAATTTCTCATTATTGCCATTAAGATTCCTAGAAACTATGTAACAGTAGAACAAAAGTTAATTTTACCTTTACCCAATGATAAACATTTTGAAATTGATTACGAAAATGAATATGTTATAGAAATAAATAATAAAACATTTGTGTACCAAAATGATGTAGCTTTACAACAATTAAAACCAAGCAAAAATTGTATTCTAACTAAAGATTGTAAATTGAGACATAACAATAAAACCCAAATTCAAATAATAGATGACGAAACGCTAATTGTAAAAAATGCATACAACGAAGAACTAAAACATAATTGTGATGACAGGAAAATTATATTAAACAATAACCATCTCATAAATTTTTGTAACTGTCAAATATATTTGTTAAATAAAACTTTTTATAATAATCAGAAAATTGTAAACGAAAAATATTTTTACCCAGAAAATAAACTTAATTCCTCTTTCGAAAAAACTATTATTTTTGATGACATTATTGTAAGTTATTTTGAAAACATTAAAGAAATAAGAGAGTTAAAATTGCATAAAAATATTTCATATGTAATAAATGTCAGCATGATTATAATAATTATTTGTACAACAGTAAGCACAACCTATTTTTGCAATAAAATGTATAATAAAGCATACAATGTAAAACAAGTAAATAATAGAATTCAGGAGAATTCTTTTTCAAACCGAGGAGGAGTTACATATGAAATTGCACAGTCAACAGTAGCAGGTCAAGCTGACAATTATGAAAGTGCAACATCATCAATAAAGGGTCAATCAACGGCTGACACCAAATCGATAATCGCAGCTTCAGCAATAACGGATTATAAAAGCCAACTAACGAAGCAAGCAAGACGCCCAGTAATACTTCTATAACCGATACAATTGCAGCGACGCTTTGGACGGCGGATTGTAAAGGTTCTCATTTGTAAACTATTGTGAAAGTAACATTTGTTTAGATAGAAATAAAGTATAATTGGCCGGTGGCCCATTGTTTAAAAAGAAAAGTTGTTTTTTTTATCTCTAGTGGACACCTAAAACGTAATTCGCGTTACGCTACATATACATATACACACACATACATATAAAAACATATAAAAACATTAATCAAATTAATTTAAAGCCGGTTAAATTATTCAATCGTGCGCGAGTGATTTAAAACTAATAAATCAAAAATTCTGCGCCAAAAGAAAAAACCCCATCGTACATCGTAGGACATCACCAAAGCACCAACGAAGCACCCCCGAAGGGCTAGGACTCCATCGCTAACACAATGCACGAAAAATGCATATGTGAGGATTGTAAGAGGGAAGTGCTTTCCAAAGAAGATAAATCAAATAAACATAAAGAGGTATTCACAAAATACAAAGTGCATAGTATTCACTAAGCGTATATATATACATATCTATATATGCCTAACCTATATAAAAAAAAAATAAAACAACTATTTGCACATTACACACTTTCAATTTTGTCACTTTTTCATTTAAACTATATTGATGGTGAAAAAACAATAAGATAAAAACAACAAAATAAATTAAGTAGTTTTTATTGAACTAAATAAAGATATTGGAAACTAAACATGATTAAAGTGAACTTAGGTTAGGTTAGGTTATTTAGAATTGGCTGACGGTAGATCTTATTACCGTCACACTTTGATCAATGTAGATCCGTTGTGATACCCTGGAGTATTGTAACGTCCTAGAAAACTATGAGTTTATGTCTGGTCAGTTTTTAACCATTTTGTGGCCTTGGTGGAGCAAAATCGCATCGTCACCTCCAAGTGGTGCCCGCTGGATAACCAACTAACGACGAGCGTTGAATCAATTGATCCACGAGCTGTGTCACCTGAGTTATCTTTTCAGGAACTAGGAGCAAAGAAAGAAAAATATTACTCTGAATGTACCAGCCCAACAATAAATCCAAGAGCGTCTGTAACATATTGTGTTGGTCAGCGTCTGATCCCAGTGAGACGGCTGAGTATAAAATGCGAATAGAAGTAACTGCCCTATTTGTATCATAAAAAAAAAGTTTAAATAATTTATGGCAATGAACAAAACAAACAGATTTATTACTCCAGGTGGCACTCCAGCAACACTGGAAAATCCACTCTCTAAAGAGATCGGTCCTACGGATTCTGGGGAGGAACACTTATTGCTTAAAAATTTTGAAAAACGGAGTACGAAAATACAGAGAACTCCCCCAAAAAACTATTCCCAAAGGGTTATAAGGGTTACACCATCGAAAACCCCAACTAAGACAAATGACGTAAAAGTCATTAGTCAAAAAGAAACCAATGTCTCTGAAATGATCGACACTGCAGGACAACAGAGATTCAAAGAAATCAAAGAAAACTGCCCAACCGAATTAAAAGATTACTTTGATGAATGGCAAAAGGAAATAGCAGCAAGAAAGAAACTTGAAACTTTAGTTCAAAGTTTTCAGGAGCAAGTAAAAAGACTAGAAGAAAAGGTGTCCCTATTTGAAGAGGAACACAAGTCTACGGTTCAGACAAGTCAACAAGATACTGTTACTGTCTATCAAACTGACGAAGAAGAACTTTTACTTGAAACTGAAAGAAAAAGAAATAAGCGCACTGCTAAAAAACGAAAAGCGGAAGGTAGCCCCGAATTGCATACAAAGAACCAGAAAACCTTGAAAACTGAAAATAAAAAAGACTTGGGTACTACAAAGAATAATACAAATAATGTGCTAGCCAATGCTAAACCGAAGTCTTTGTCTAAAGGCAACAGAAAAACTGTACCACCACCAATTATGATCACAGGATTCCCAAATTTTGGAGATCTTAAGATAATGATTGAGAAATGTACTAAAAAAGCTTGCAAATATACATCGTATAACAAAGACAATTGGAAAGTCAATGTCGAGGAAGATGATGACTATAGTCTGGTCACTGAGGATTTAAGCAAACATAAAATTCAGTGGCACTCCTATGAAAACAAATCCACAAGACCAATAAAAGTAATAGCCAGAGGCCTACATTCCTCATGTTCTCCAAAGGAATTAGTAGAAGACCTTGTTCAAGCAGGCTTCCAAGCCCTTGATGCAGTCAATCTTATTAAGAATGAGACTACTAAGAACTCTGCTGGGGAACCAATGATAGTAACAAAAGACAGCAAACCTAGTCTTGAAAATGTCTATAGTATTCGATCAATCTTGGGCAAAAATTGAACCACTGCGAAAATCAAAAATTGTTCCGCAGTGTAAACGATGCCAAGCATTTGGCCACACCCAAAAATATTGCAACCGCGAGTTTGCTTGTGTTAAGTGTGAAGGAAAACACGCAACTAAAAACTGTCCATCAAGCAAAGAACAGAAATCAAAATGTGTAAACTGTCAAGGTAATCACCCTGCAAGCTTTAGAGGCTGTCCAGTTGCTAAAAGATTTCAAAAATCCAAAAGCAAAATGACATCCGGTGAAATAAAGCCTAGCAATTCAGCCAACACAAAAAGAACTCCTGAAGCTGAAGATAAAGGTAAGAAAGAACTGCCGAAAGAAGCTGTTAAAAGCAAAAGCGACGAAAATAAATCCTGTTCACAGATTGTTAAAAACGTGAGGAAGAATGAAGAAACTTCCATTAAAGAAATTCTTGAACTTATTCTTAAAAGAATTGACAATCAGGATTTGAACATCAAATGGCTAAGTGAACAAGTCGCTCTTAAAAAACAATGATGGACAGAACACTAAAAATTGGAACATGGAATGCAAACGGTCTTTTACACCATTTATCAGAATTAAAAATCTTCTTAGACATCGAGCACATAAATATTTGTCTGGTGTCCGAAACTCATTTCTCAAGTGGACTGGTTCTTGATGATTTAATATCAAACTATATTTGCGACCACGCTCCTCATCCAGCTGATAAGGCTAGAGGTGGATCGGCAATCCTGATAAAAAAGAGCTTAAAACACCATGAAGAAGCTATGTTTACAAACGAGAATATGCAAGTAACAATAATTAGTATTGGTATGAAAAAGAAAGACTTCAAGTTGGCATCAATATACTGCCCGCCAAGGCGTTCCCCTACTGAAGGTGATTATACAGAACTGCTAAATCTACTAGGACATAACTTCCTTGTTGGCGGTGACTTCAATGCTAAGCACACCCATTGGGGATCCAGACTTATAACAACAAAGGACAGAAGGCTTTACAAAGCATGCCTCAAATACAATTGCTAGTTTCATTCTTCCAGATCACCAACTTACTGGCCATCGGATACTAGTAAAATACCAGACCTTGTTGACTTTTTCAAAGTTAAAGGCATCAAACGAAACCACATAAGAGTCGAAGGTAATTATGACCTATCATCAGATCATACACCGGTGATTTTATCACTTAATGAATCAGAGATAATGGAAAAAAGTAATCATAAGCTTGTAAATAATAAAACAAACTGGAGTGAATTCAGAGAAATGCTTGAAAGCTATATAAATCTCAGATCCCCTATGGAAACAAAAGAGCAAATCGACCTTGAAGTAGAACAATTCATTGCCGATGTTCAACAAGCTGCAGAAGAAAGTACACCAACTTACTCGAGTAGGAAGCAAACTGAAACAAAATACCCTGCCGAGATAAGATAGTTGATATTGGAGAAGAGAAGAGCTCGAAGAAAATGGCAAAATACTAGATTTCCAGACGTCAAAATAGCGTTTAACCGGCTAAGCAACGAACTGAAAAAACAAATCTACGAATTCAAAAATGATTCATTGAGTAGATTCCTGGAGAATTTAACGACTGATGCTTCAACCGATTATTCGCTCTGGAAAGCAGCTAAGCGCCTGAAAAGACCGCAGTTACAAAACCCGCCAATAAAATCTCTAAACGGGAATTGGATCGGAAATCCGAAAGAAAAAGCTAACCTGTTTGCAGAACATCTTGCGAATGTTTTTAAGCCATTCCCAGCAAACACATCTGAAAACAGCTTACAGTTTATTGATAAGGTAGATGAAGTTGACATACAAATTGTCGCACTCAAAGAAATAAAAAGTATTTGTCGAAATCAACTATCGAACAAGAAATTATCTGGGTACGATCTAATAACTGCTCAGGTTATGAAAGAAATGCCATCAAAAGCCTTCATAAAACTCCAAATCATAATAAATGCATGCCTAAGGACCCAATATGTCCCACATCATTGGAAAATTGCTGAAGTAATTGTTATACCATAGCAAGGTAAGCCACCAACAGAAGTGACGTCTTACAGACCAATATCGTTTATACCAATAATGACAAAAGTCTTTGAAAAATTGCTACTGAAAAGACTAAGCAAAGTCATAGAAGAAAGAAATCTAATCCCAAATTATCAGTTTGGATTTAGAAATAAACATTCCACGATAGACCAAGTTCATAGAATAACGGATGCAGTTGAAAAAGCATTAGAAGAAAAACAAGTATGTTCGGCTATATTTTTAGATGTTGCTCAAGCATTCGACAAGGTATGACACGAGGGGCTAGAGTATAAACTGCAAAGGGACCTACCCAGGCAGTACTACGAAATACTAAAATCTTATATCTCAAACCGGCTCTTCAGAGTACGGTATGATCAAGAATATTCAAAGCTATGTAAAATACAAGCCGGTGTTCCACAAGGAAGCGTCCTAGGACCTACCCTGTATTTGCTATATACAAGGGATATTCCAGTGGATAACAACACCATGATGGCTACTTTTGCAGATGATACTGCAATTTTGGCATCCAGTAAGTGCGTCGTCAAGGCTGCTGAGAAATTGCAAAATGCCGTCGACACCGTTAGTGATTGGACCAAAAAATGGCGTATCAAGCTCAATGAAGCTAAATCTGCACATATAAACTTTACAAATAAAAAGTTAAGCTACGTACAAATATTCATCAACAATCAAGCTGTACCTTACGCCAACACGGCCAAATACCTTGGGATGAATTTGGATGCAAAGCTAAAATGGAAAGAGCATATCAAAAAGAAAAGGGAAGAGCTCAACTTGAAGTATAGAAAAATGTACTGGTTACTCGGTAGAAGTTCTGAACTATCTGTCGAAAATAAAATAATGCTTTATAAACAAGTACTTAGACCTGTTTGGACCTATGGAATCCAATTATGGGGCTGTACAAAGAAAACAAATACTGAAATCATCCAAAAGTTCCAAAACAAAGTCCTTCGTGGAATAGTAAATGCACCATGGTATATAAGAAATAGCATTTACATCGTGACCTAAAAATAGAAATGGTTACAGAAGTTGTAAGAAAACATGCTGTATCACACAATCAGCGACTGCATAGTCATATCAACTCTGAAATGGAGTCCATATTAAATACGAGAGGCAATGTTCGGAGATTAAGAAGAACCAAGCCACACGAGCTAATGGTCTAAAAGTCATGGGAAGCATTAAAAGTTTCAGCTTCCCTTAACCCTGGAAGGACATCCTTCGTCGAATCGACGAACACCTCACTTATTTTTTATGATTTTTCTTCAACTATTCATCCCCCTTAATTGTATCTTCGTACAACACCCGTTGGTGTGGTAATCTAACTGTGGGCAGACGTATGGTATCCTGTGAACTATAAAAATACGTATTGTTTACAGGTTTGTTCGTCGAAACGACGAAGCATGACCTTTGTGTGACTTTTTTTTTTGTTTGGGCTTGCTAATTTTTATTATTTTGGATTTTTTTTTGTTGTTTCTTATGACAGAACAAAATTATTTACAATTAGCAACAAACACATAATATGTTTAGTAACAAAAAAAAAAAACCGCTATGCCGTCGAAACTATATGAAAAAGTAACATTTTGATCTTGTCAAGGAACATAATATGTCACGAAGACTGAACACACAAATTCTTACTACTACAACTAGGAGGAGAATCAAAAATGTTTTGGCCGATGGCCAAGGAATCTGTCAAGGCAATTATCAAAATCAATTAGCGGAAAAAAAGGAAAATTTGTGGATTTTGTCCATACTCCAATAGGGAAATGGCAAAATCTTCATGTTAGAAATGCAAGAAAAGCATCTGTGGCCAGTACAAAATTGAAGCTTATGCCTCTTGCATATATTTTTTTTTTTTAAATGCTTTTTGTAGTTGCAGTAGTTGATATGAACTAAAACTTTATGTTTTTGGAATTATTTCCATAAACAATTTAATTTTACTATTTTTTGTTGATTTTTTTTAAAGACAATGGCAGTATGTGTAACAAAATAAACTGATAATTTTAATTTTATTTTTAAAGGCCAAAAACATATCGATACTGGATATCAATAAATTGCATTTGTTACTTAAAAACATTTTCAAGAGTTTCATTTAAAATTTTTGAGATCAAGGTCAACTCAGTACGGATAAGATAGGTTTAAAGCTGAGCTTCGTCGATTCGACGAAGGATGACCTTAGTGCGCGTAAAATATGCATGTCCTTCCAGGGTTAAAGCGATTATATTATTGAGAAAGAAAAATCTGTTGTCGATCGTTCATAGATTGGTTCTGATTACGAGGAGTTTTTAGTGAGGTAAGAGTCCCACACTACTTGGTATCGAATACTGCCAAATGTCTTTTGAAGATTTCCTCCTGACAAAAAAAAAAAAAAAAAAAATTTGTGGCCTTAGTGAAGTTTAACAGGCTACTTTTTGAAGTGTGTGATAATTCTTCTAGTTCATTGAAAAAGTAAATGCCTAAACACTTTATCCTAATGAGGCTGATTGCTGGGCATTGACAAAGGAAGTGAGTTGTATTTTCGTGTTCATCTTCGTCATTGCATCCTCTGCACAGGTCATCGGTACAAAGACCCATTTTCTTTTTGTGGTAACCTAGTAGGTTATGTCCAGTTATGATACTGATAAGCATTCGTAATGCAGGTCTATGATAGCAGCTTTTCAGATCTGTTCTTATCTTATTTCGGCCATAGTTTCCCGGAAGTAACACAGGAGTCTAGGCATTCCCATCTTTCATTGGATTTTCGAGTTATTTTGTTACCAATGAACAATAATCTGTTTAATTTCACAGGATGGAATCCTGATTGATTGATCAATGAGAGAAGGGTCAAGTGCTGATCCTTCCCTCGCTAGTTCGTCCGCTTTTTCGTTTCCCGATATACCACTATGACCAGGAACCCAGCAGAGTCTAACGTTATGCTGTGTGCCAAGAACCCTTAGCTCTTCGCGACAGCAAGAAACAAGCTTTGATTAGACAAGAGTGGCAGAAATCGCTTTTATTGCTGCTTGGCTATCAATGAAAAAAGTGATAGCAGCATGTGATAGCGCCATCATGGACACCTGTTTTGCTGCGTTTGTAACTGCAAAGATCGCGGCTTGGAAGACGCTGCTGTGATTTGGAAGTCTGATTGAACTGGCTAGGCTTAGACTTTCTGGAAAGTGATCTTAAAGTAAACAATTATAAATCCGCCGCGCCGCCGCTGTTGTCACTCTTTTCGCATCACCACTTTATTTCATTCAAATGAAATTTGACTCCGCTTTATTTAAATAATCATTGATTTAATTACATAGTTAATAAATAAAGTGAGTGATTTAATTGATTAAAACCGACCGAACTCACGAAAATAAATATTTGTTTACTTCTTGCATTGCATATTGCAAGTGAATTGACATTTAAAGTGACAGTTCCGTCACTCTCTCATCTTTCGTTGAGTTCCACTTTCGTCAAGAAGTTTTATATCTCAGGTGTGGGCTGTATTCAGCGAAGCAAAGGGTTTTAGTAGCGAAAGAGTGTGTCCGGGAACCAGTATTTTCTTTTCAAAATTTGTTAAGTGATTCACTTCAAGAATTATTTAATTCAAGTAACTCTTTGGTGCACTGCAACTAGTTAAAATATTTTTTTTGGAACTATCGTATGGGAATAAACTAATTTTTCAAATAATTCCGATAGTTTAAGAATCGCTACCAGTGCAACCGTATAATTTGGATAAACTATTTAAAAACACAAATTTCAGTTTTGTAAATTTAATTCATAAAATTAAAATGACTGGTAAGAAAAGGAAACCTTCTACAAACAAGGAAAGAAACCTTGATCATTTGAAACATCAGCAGCTTGTAATTAAAACTAACATAATCAGTATTAAAACGGGATTAGATCAAAAGACGATATCGCTTAATCAATTGGAATTGGAATGTCGTTTAGATATTCTCAATTCATACATTGACCAAATTATGCAATGTCAATCTGAAATTGAAACAGAATATCATGGGGATACAGTTCGTGGAGAATTAGAAGACATTTGTGTAGGTGCAAAATCTCTACTCATGTCACACATAAATACAAGGCGGTGTTCTAATGCTGTTGATTATTCCTCAGTAATCCTCATCGGTCTCGACTTCCTAAAATGTCCCTTCCGAAATTCAGTGGCAAATATTCAGAATATAAAAATTTTATCAGTTTGTTTGAAAACTTAGTTGATAATGATCCTATGTTGCCAGATATTGAAAAATTCAATCATCTCATTTCATGTTTATCAGGTGAAGCCTTGGGAACAGTAAAAGCGTTCCAAATTACAGAACAGAACTATCCTAAGGCGCTTGCAAGTTTGAAGAAAGTATATGATAATAATTGCTTGATATTTTTTGACAATATTTCGACACTTTTTGAGTTGAAGGAGATTTCTAGGAGATTTCTTCTCTTTCAATTTTATTTCTACTCAACCTTCCACAAGTAGTTTTCAAGCCATGCATGCTTCGGGTTTATGTGATCAGGTCATTCTTGCTACTGCCATTGTAAAAATAAAGAACATCACCGGTTAGTATATGCCAGCTCGCGCGTTATTAGATTCTGGTTCGCAAGTTAACTTCATAACTGAAGAGCTTGCACAAAGATTGAAACTTCGTAAAGGGGAAAGGTCTTTAAGTCTTCTTGGCATAGGGAAAGCAAGTACCACAGTTAACAAAAAGTTAACTGCAGAAGTTCATTCTCGATTTAATGACTATTCATTCCCTGCCGACTATTGGGTCATGAATTCGATTTCCAGATATCAACCCGATCAGACTATCAATACAACGAGTTGGAATATCCCATCAAATATTTCACTGGCTGATCCTTATTTCAATAAGCCTCAAAAAATTGATCTGTTAATAGGAGCAGAAACCTTTTTCGAGTTGTTATCTGTCGGTCAAATAAAACAAGGCCCTGAATACCTAACCATTCAAAAAACTCTGCTTGGTTGGATAGTATCTGGAAAATATCCTACGTGTACAAATTCAAATACCAGACAATATAATTTGCTACACCAGTCTGACGAACTGCCAAACCTAGATAAAATCTTACAAAGATTTTGGTTAATGGAAGAAATTCCGGGAGAGGCAAACAAGTTTTATACTCCCGAATAAAAAATTTGCGAAGATCATTTTGTAGAAAATACAAAACTTCTACCAATAAACCGCTTCAAGGTAAAATTGCCATTTAAATCTTCTCCGACTTCACTTGGATCATCGTTCGGAGCTGCTAAATGCAGATTCCTTGCACTTGAACGTAAAATTTCCAGAGATGATGAGTTGAGAGCAATGTACATGGATTTAATGAATGAGTATCTATTATTGGGACATACGAGTATGTCGCCTGTGAACAACCCCAGAAACCCGCACTATTTTTGTGGTATATCGCAAGACGAAATGGGCAGAGTGAAAAACACGTTTTTTCCCTTTGATGGCTGAATGACAAGTGCCTTTTTATTCATGTGTCAAATTACATTTTCTCTCCAATAACTCTACAATGACAATTCAGTGTTGCCACTGTTACAATACTCTACAATGACAATTCAGTGCTGCCACTGTTACAATACTCTACATGTCCTCCCCTAAAATATAAGCTTAAGATATAAATTGACAATTGTATTGTTTTCTATACACCTACGAGCTACGAGTATGTGTATTTTGAGAAGTAACATGAATCTTTGTTAGGTTAAGCACTTCTATTCATAAAGTACAAAAAGATTGGTGTTATTTTTCAATTTCAATGTAAATGTTGATTATTCCGTTAAATACAATTCATTCTATTATTATTTTAAATATATTCCGTTAAATACAATTCATTCTATTATTATTTTAAATATAATAAATTCTTTGTACAGTACTACATATATAAGTGTTTGTTTAATTCATTCCTTATATGATATCCCCTCTTGTCGTGGTCTCAATATTCTACTATGGGCAACTTTTGGAGTTCGGTCCAAAGTAGGAGCAGCAAGATTGCTCTTTGTTGACATTGAATCGGTGTTTTGTATGTCACTTGGTTCCTCCTGAACGTTGGTTCCATCTTCATGATCTTGGTTGGTATTTTTATTTCGTATTTGATCCAAATTTCGTTTGATTTCTTTGCTGTTATGAGCAATGATGCAAGAGTATGATCGAGGTCCGAGTTGTTTCTTTATAGTAGCTTGAGTCCAACTAGGTTTATTAGGGTTTTTATAGTCTCTTATCATAACGCATTGCCCTGTCGAGAACAGAGTATTGCGTTTGCCTTTGTAATTATTTATGTTGTTATCTTGACTTTCAATTATAGTTTGCCTGGTTGAAGGAGGCTTCAACCTGCTCAAAGGTGTTTTCAAAAGTCTTCCAAGAAAAAACTTAGAGGGTGATTCACCTGTTGCGCAATGTTTGGTGTTGCGATAGTCAATCAAAAATCTATTTATGATTGTGTCTAGACAAGAATTGTTACCAATTTTAAGATTTGCTAAGATTGTTTTTTTTATCGTTTTTATGATATTTTCTGCCTGGCCATTAGTCGCTGGATGTCCAGGAGCAATGAAAACATGCTTTACACCATTGACTTTTAAAAAAATTTTAAGTTGTTCTGATGTAAATTGTCTCCCGTTGTCACTTACGAGAACGTATATTAAGCCGTATCGACAAAAAAGCTCCCTCATTTTGGATATTGTAAAGGAGGTTGTAATCTCTTTTGTTTTAAATATTTCTACCCATTTGGAGTATGAATCAATCACGACTAATAGATAAAAATTTTTTCTAGGGCCAGCAAAGTCTACATGAACTCGACTCCATACTGAACTAGTTGGATTCCATGGTATCAAAGCAGACTTCTCCGGACTTTTTTTTTTTTTTTTTTTTTTTATAATTTACGCGCACTTCAAGGGGTTGTGACTACCCTTATAATGTTATAGAACACAGTGCGGGTGTTAGGAAATTAGGAAAGGATAAGAAAGGAGATGCCGATGCACATCACTCTTGAACTTCTGTACATTATATTGCGTGGGGAAAATTGAGTTGGGTAAAGCATTCCACATTCGGGTTGAGCGGCTAAAATATGAATCTCTATACTTGACTGTACGCCCGAAGTTGGGCTGAAGGGAGAACTGATGAGCATTCCTTGCGAGGCGGGTATTGCGGTTAAATTGTTTCAGGGGAGGAATGCAACTGGCTATTTCACTAGAGCACTGTTTGTAAAAGAAGCGATAAAAAAGAGTTAGGCAAGTTACATTTCGACGATGTTCAAGAGAATCAATCGATTCTACAATTGAACTATCACCTATCAATCTCAACGCTCTGTTTTGTATCCTATCAAGAAGGTGCAAAGATGTTTGAGAAGCACCTGACCAGATATGGGAATTATACTCTAGTTTTGGGCGGATGTATGCCTTATAGATTATAGCCAGATCAGAGGGGGTGAAAAATTTTCTGCATCGCTTTAGGAAACCTAAGCACTTTGCAGCATTTTTGGCGACCTCAAATATGTGGTCATTCCAACGAAGATCATCGTTGACACACATACCAAGTACTGACAGCTTTTCGGTTTCTTCGATGCAGGTACCATTCATGGATAATGGCAATGGGGGAATGTTAAGCTTCAACGACAAGAGACAGCATTGAGTTTTCGAAGCATTGAATTCTACTCGGTTCATAAGACCCCATGAAACAATGCTGTCAAGGTCAGAATTCAATGAGCTTATCATACGCAACCGTTCCAGTTCCACATCCGAAGAGCAGGGACGTGAATTTGGAAACGAATATGAAAAGCTGAGGGTCGAGTCGTCAGCAAAACAGTTAAGCGGATTAGAAGTTTCAGACAAGAGATCATTAATGAAAATGAGGAAGAGATTCGGAGACAAAACGGAGCCCTGGGGCACACCAGCATTTATGATGTGGGTATCAGACTTGAAGCCATCCAACACAACTTGTATTGAACGGTCGGAAAGGTAATTTCTAATCCAACGAAGAAGAGACTCATCGATACCAAAAGCACGCATTTTCGATAAAAGAGCCTGATGCCAAACTCTATCAAATGCTTTTGAAATATCAAGCGCAATAATCTTACTTTCTCCAAAACAATGTAAAGATTGGTTCCACTTTTCGGTGAGATAAGCCATCAAATCACCAGTGGACCGTTTGCTACGAAAGCCGTACTGACGGTCATTAAGAAGCTTTCGTTCTTCAAGATATTTCATAAGTTGACGGTTTATCAACGTTTCCATGACCTTGGAAAGAAGGGACGTAAGTGCAATTGGACGGTAATTGGAAGGGGAGGAAGATTCGCCTTTTTTAGGGACCGGCTGGACAAATGCAGTTTTCCATCTGCTCGGAAAAATCCCAGCAGAATAGGAAAGATGGAAAAGTTTACGCAGTGGTTTTGCCAGCGTAGAAGAACACCTCTTCAGAATAACGGCGGGGATACCATCTGGACCAGCGGATTTATGTATGTTGAGATCCTTAAGGACTCTCGCAACCGAGCGAGTTCGAAAAAATATCTGCTTCATCAAAGAATTTGCAGACTCGAGCTCAGGTGGAGCCAAAATGCTATAAGGAAGTGTCGAGTTGGCAGCAAATTGAGCTGCCAGCAAATTGGCTTTGTCGATGGAGCTGACATACGGAGAGTCATTTAAGACGAGCGTTGGGACCGATGATGTGGTCGAGTTCTTAATATTCTTAACAAAAGACCAAAAGTTTTTACTTCCTTTTGGACACAATAGTATTTTTTGCCTTACCTTTTGGTCATATAAAAACTTGGTCTTCTGTATATGAGTATTGCAGGCGTTCCTGGCGCACTTAAACTTATTTCTGTTTTCTTCGGTAGGGTCATTTTTAAAAATCCGAAAACATTTTTCTCTTTCCCTAATCATCTCTTTACAGCCCGAATCGAACCACGAATTTTCTTTGGGGATGATGCTCTTTGATCTATGCGGAACAAAGTTAGTCATGCCGTTGAGAATTACGTTAGATATCATATCAGCTGATGCATCCACGTTACCGTCGAGAAAGCACAAAGACCAGTTGAAATTTCGAAAGAAATTATTCAGGCCGTCCCAATTGGCTTTCTCATATTGCCATACAGTTCTTTTTGGGACTTTTTCTCTTTTTACTGTGACGGAAACCGGAAAATCTACCGATATGACACAATGGTCCGACGTGCCTAGAGGTGATGACACTTTGACCCTATATTTTTCAGGATGAGAAGTGAGAAACAAATCTAATGTGTTGGCCGAATGGCCAGAAATATCCGGAACCCGAGTGGGCTCATCAACAAGCTGAGTTAAAAGATTTAATTCAGCAAAAATCTCAACACACTTTCCTTCGGGTGTTGTCTGGCCAGAATGACGAAGCCACCCAGAATTGTGTACATTGAAATCACCCGCAATAGCGATTTCAGTGAGAGGGTAATGGGAAACAATTCTTGAAATGGAGTCAGATAGCGCATCAAACTCGTTAGAGGTTGACTTACTATCTAAATTGGGGCTTCTATAAATGAAACAATAATGGATTATGTGCTTATGGACGCTGAATTTTAACCACATGAAGTTGAAGTTCTTAGTTGAACAGAGGCCGTATTGTGGTAGAACTTGATAGGCAACATCATTACGAACATACACGGCGAGGCCATAAGAGGAGAAGGACTGTGCTGCAGCTCTTGACAAGGGTTGCAATTGCGGATCAGTGTCTCAATGTCCTTGTCCAGACCTGGCCACCATACAAACGAACGAGCTAACATTTTCGTTTTGACCATTCCTAAATGTGAGGCATGAAGTTCCTTGAGAACTACATTTTGCAGCTTTTTTGGAACAATGGATCTGTATCCCCAGAGAACACATTCATAATCAACTGAAAGCTCATACGCTTTGTTGCGAAAAAGAAGAAACTCATCTCCTTTCAACATGTGAACTGTTCCATTTAGAATAGCCTCACTTACCTTAGACAAAACCGGATCACGTCTGGTCTCTCACGCAATGTCTTTGAAATTCAAAAAAAATCCGAAACTGTTCTCTTTATCTATTAAATTAATATAATTACTTTCAGTGTAATCTTTTATAACTGAGAACTGTGGCATCCGCATTATTTGAAGAACCATCTGCATTATTTGAAGAACCTTTCACATATTCAATAGAGTAATTGAAACCTGATAAGATGAGTGACCATCTTTGAATACGAGCAGAGGCCATGATAGGTAAGCCTTTATGCTCACCAAATATGCCCAGCAATGGTCTATGATCAGTGCGCAAAACAAACTCATTACCCAAAAGATATTGTTTTAGTTTTGTTACGCAAAAAATTAAGGCAAGAGCTTCTTTTTCGAGTGTGCTGTAATTACATTCACTTTTGGACAAAGCTCGTGAAACAAACGCTATTGGCCTTAGACTGCCTTGAATTCTATGACATAGAACTCCAGCTACAGCATTATTGCTAGTGTCTGTGGTTAAAACGATAGGTAAACTTGGGTTGAAGTGCACTAGAACTTGATCAGATGCTACTTCAGCTTTTATTGATTCATATGCTTTATGGCATTCCTGTGAACAACAAAACTTACTGTTTTTACGGAGAAGCTCATATAGAGGAAACATTTTCTGGCTAAAATTATCTATAAATTTTGTGTAATAATTTGCCATTCCAATGAAAGCTCTTAACTCCGAGATGTCTTTTGGAATTGGTGCCAACGCGATACTTGACGTGAGGTCATTGTTCTTGCTTAAGCCATCTTTGTCAATTGAAAATCCTAAATAACTTATCTTGTTCTTAAAAAACTCACATTTACTTGAATTTAGCTTAAGACCGGCTGAGCAAAGTTTCTTCAGAACTAACCTTAAAGTTTCAATGTGCTGTGACATTTCTCTACCGGTTATGGTTATGTCATCTTGATATGCTACTACGTTTTTAATTCCACCCAGTAAATTCTCCATTACTCTTTGAAATATAGGTGCTGCTGTTTTGATACCATAAGGTAATCTTTTCACTTTTAGTAAACCTATGTGTGTACTATAGGCAGGGTTGCAAAAGCTTAAGCTAATTTATAGCTTAAGTGTGAATTTAATTCACAAGCTAATTTGCGAATTATGAATTGGAAAATATTCAATTCATAAGCTAGTTTGTGAATTATGAATTGAGAAATATTCAATTCATAAGCTAGTTACTGAATTATGAATTGGATAACATTCAATTCATAAGCTAGTTTGTGAATTATGAATTGAGAAATATTCAATTCATAAGCTAGTTACTGAATTATGAATTGGATAACATTCAATTCATAAGCTAGTTTGTGAATTATGAATTGAGAAATATTTAATTCATAAGCTAGTTACTGAATTATGAATTGGATAACATTCAATTCATAAGCTAGTTACTGAATTATGAATTGGATAACATTCAATTCATAAGCTAGTTTGTGAATTATGAATTGAGAAATATTCAATTCATAAGCTAGCTTATGAATTGGAAAACATTCAATTCACAAGCGAGCTTATGAATTGGAAAACATTCAATTCACAAGCTGGCTTATGACTTATCCACAATATGAATTGAAAAACATTCAATTCACAAGCTAGCTTATGAATTAAAACACATTCAATTTATAAGTCGCCTTATGAGTTATGAGTTATCTCAACAGAGAATTGGAAAATGTTCAATTTAATTATAATATATGCATATATATAATTGTTCAGTTTGTCTGTCTGTCTGTATGTTCGCCCATAACTTTTGAACCATTCACCAGATTGAGCCGAAATTTTTTGAGTGCATTTGTATGACTCAGAGAAAGGTATTAGGCTACTTCATGTTGTTCGCCCATAACTTTTGAACCTTTTATCCGATTGAGCTGAAATTTTTTGAGTGTATTTGTATGACTCCGAGGAGGGTGTGCTAGTGATTTATAGATAGGAAAATATTGTTTCTAGAACTTGTCGGCAGATAATTCCAAAGTGAGTACGATCTACAAACTCTGAGGAAAATACTTAGCCTTTTGAACTCGATTTGAAATAAAACTAAGCTTTTGAAGTAAACATTTAAATTTTTTATTCCAAAAAAACGTAAACCTATCATAAAATAAAATTTATTAGTAAACGTTGTTAAAAATTACATTACAACTATTTACCATTTGTTGGACACTCATAAAAATTTTTTCTGTGCATTAGCCTTATAAAGCACCCTCATTTCGAATTGGTCATTTCCCAATCTGTTGTTTTTGGGTAAGTCTAGCAACGTGACGTATGAAAAAAATCTTTCCACGGCTGCTGAAGAAGGCAGAGTTGTATTGTATTTAATAAATAATCCCTTTACCAACGGAAATGCTTCCAAATCTTCCAGAGTAGTGCAGTTGCTGGTAAAAAACCTCATCACCTCACTTTCATACTGCCCTTGAGGAATCAGTGAAGATATTATGTGATTGCTCGATAAATCACCGAAGTCAAAAAAATCGTCACTGCTTCTAAGACTATCGTTCCGTTCACTTTCTGCAACTGGCCTCCGGGTCAGTGTTTGCGCAAGATTCTTAATCTTTTCTTGCTTTTCGGAGTCAAGCAAATTGATCCAAGCAATTTTGAACCTGGGATGGGTCATCGAAGCTATCGCTGCGCACTCGCCTCTATCCCTTATTTCAAAATATTCTTCAAACCGCCTTTCTAAGGAAGCCTTTAATTTTTCAACAACTGGAGCAATGATTTGAAGTTGGTTGTTCCTCAGCAGGTACTCCCACTTCTGTTTTATTGTTAGAAGGGTTGGTAGAACGTAACCAAAATGGCAATCATATTCTCCTTGAACAATATCTATAGCTTTCGCTAAGGGAGCAGACCAACTCAGGTACTCAGCTATATAATCAAAGTCAACAAACATTATTAGATTATTTGAAATGCTCATCGTTTCGTACGCCATGAGTTGTTCTTTCAAACCAAAAATTTGCTTCAAGCAATCGAACAAACTGTTCCATCGGGTTATCGCTGGTCTTTTCAAGCTACATTTTAGGAAAGTAAAAAGCAGTTCTCGAAGCTTTGGCGATCCCAAACACTTCCATATAGCTTCGCATTTTGCCATCACACTTGAATGTGTCAACTGAACTGACAAACATTCACCTAATAGCCTTGCTTGCATCGGTGCTTGCAACTAAATTTAGTGTGTGGCTGACACATCGCAAGTGGTGTGGGAGTTGCAGGGGAAGAGACTCATTTATAATCTCATCCTCTTCGTTAAAAAAATCAGCTTCATCGTTGGGTACATCATCAAAATCATTGCCATTTTCGTTGAAATCTTCAATAATTGTAGACGGA
Source organism: Melanostoma scalare (assembly GCA_949752695.1). NCBI lineage: Eukaryota > Metazoa > Arthropoda > Insecta > Diptera > Syrphidae > Melanostoma > Melanostoma scalare. The sequence continues at coordinate 69,742,708 of OX456986.1, read as the reverse complement.
GTTATTTCGTCTGAAAGCAATGTTCGTAATGAAAAGGAAATTCTTATTTTAAGTTATTTGTAAGGTGTAGAGGGGCAAAAATAACGTAAAGTTATTTACAAAAGTTTTACCTTCTGTAAAAGTATCGAAAGTATTTATTCCATACTCTCGAAAAGCCTTAACGAAGTTGGAACCATTGTCTGTGACCGTTGCAGTAATTTTTTCATTTGTCAACCCAAACGACCGATGAATTTCAGACATGCGACTAGCAACGGCAACATAGTCATGCGTTCCGTAAAAGCGTTTGCATGCCAGAGCTGCTGACTTCCTACTTAAGTCCTTCTCATTGATCTGAAAAGTAACATTTGAAGTGTTGCACTTTGTAATCATGTTCAAATTTATTTCTCCCGACTCTTACCCAATGAGCTGTCATCCCTAAAAACCTTTTCCTTGAACTTGTCCACACATCGACAGTAGTGCAAACATAAGAAGCACCATGCAGAGCTTCTTTGATTTCCGACATTAGATTGGAGTAGAGTTCACTCAATTTTTTCCCTGCAGTGTATCGACTTAAGTGTTTAAGTGGTTGGTTGCCATGTTTTATATTCAAATCTTTTAAAAAAAAGCTGTTTAGTGGTACCCTAATAATTCCTAAAAAATTAAATTATTGAAGTAGGGAGAATTGCTTTCATCTGAGAGGCAAAAGTCCGTTTGATAGATCCCCAAAAATATTTTTGGTCATACAATTTTAGGAAGAGTTAAGCGAATCTCATACTCATGAAAGGGGACAACTGACTGGACAATTTTTTTTCGATTTTTTTTATGATCTATGTTAACTGTTTCAAGTACTCATAGTCTCTAAAGAAGCCTCAAAAGTTTCTTAGACAGTCTTGAAACTAATATGCTGGTATTGCAATACATGATTTCCATTCTCAACAAATTTTAAAACCGTCGCCGTCGTCTACACAATTGTCCCCCCTTACTGATTTGATGGGAAGTTTATAGTGGTATCGACATAGTAGTGCCTGTGCATCTATTATTACAAAAAATAGTCAGTTATATCTTTTTGGAGATCTTAACAGTGCTTTAAGATATTGTTGAATTGAATTTTTCGAAAAAATGTAGTTACCATTAAAAATTTTTTGAAACGCAGAATCTTCTACAATGCGCATTGGTAGTTGATTATTCAAAATGAAACGTAAGACGCTATCTTCAAATTCGTTTTGCGAGAATTTACACGTCACGCGTCGAATAACTCGGCTTGATTCGTCTAGTCTAGCAATTTTTTCTGCCTTATGGGTTTGATACTCCTCGAACTTTTCATGGTGTTTGGCCTGTAAGTTTTGATTATATATGTAGATATAAGCACATAAAAAGTTGAGGGATATTATAGCAATCTTTTGTGTAGCGCAACGAGGCCTGTCAATAAATATTTCCTCCGTACAGGGTAGTTGCCTTAAAGCCCCTCACTATTAACGGTGGGCTATAAGCATGCAGGCTTGGGTAAGAATTCAAAATGTATAACCTTAAAACTGCAACATTTATTTAAGAATGAAAACAGCTGATAGCTAACTCACCAAGAAAATAGTCTAGTCATTTTAGGTTTCACCTGCACAAGAATTTCTAGTGAACTGAATTTTATACACACCTTTATTACGACATTGTAATATTGTAACGAGGATGTGAAAAATGAACATTGATATCGTGACGGCTAAAAAAGCTATAGCAGCCGAAAGGTCACATAAATCAATTTTTCGCAAATACCTCGTTACCTATTGCTCGGAGGTCAATAGAGGTCATTACAGAAATTGCTTACCATGAAAATGCCTCTTCCGTTTTTCTGTAAAATTAACATTTTTCGCTGCAGAGCTCTGAGAAAGCGCGAGTATGACGTTTCCGCCGTAGACATAATCCATGATATGTATAGAGGGTGTTTTCGATACGATGAGACAAAAGTTCAGAACAGATAGATTGGGTCAAGTGAACATTCAAGAAAAATGTACGTATGGGAAGCGAACCTATCTAACTCCGTTTAGTCAGGAGGGGCAATTTTATAAAAAATTGACTTAGCTTTAAGAAAATGTATTAATTAAAAATGCTTATAATGACTAGACTAACAACTGACTGAACTTTGCTCCTACGAATCGTTCATGCCTCGTAGTATAACACTACGTTGTGTACTCTAATTGATGTGTAATATTCACTGCCTAGTTGCGCTACATTGAATATGAATACAAAATATAAGATGTGGAAGCCATAAACATACCTTTAAATGACGTACATAATTAGATGAAACGTTAAGAGAACCACATAATGCCATTGAACAATTATTGCATTTCGCAATTATTTTCTTCTTAGCAAGTGACTCCTTGGTGTCAACAGTAAAAAATCGACCATCCAAATAACTGGTTCTCTCACAACTCTTTAACAAGTTCATTTCTGCAGAACTTAAATTGCTCGAAGTGTCATTACTGCAACTAGCACTATGACTACTTTGCTGCGGGCTGATTTCTTCAAAGCTGAAATCGCCTTCAATGCTGATTTGCCGAAAGCTTTCGCTTCCAACTGAATCCTCACTAATATCCATTTTCCTTTTTATCTATTTAAATACTTAAAAATATGAAAACTATTAATCAAGTGGAAATACTTTACTTTTCAAAGAATTCAAAACGAGTTTCATATTAAGGGGGTACGCTGGTCTAGAATTTAGTGTCATAAAAATAACATACCAAAGGATGGATGCCGGCAAAAATATCTAAATGCTCAAACTTCCCATTCTGTATATACGCATTGAATATGATTTTATAGTATACTTAAGGGGGTATTCTACAGTAGAATTTTAAAAAATAGACATTTTTTTCTTTCATATTTTCAAAGTTTAGATATTCAAAAATATGTCATAAAAAGGATTTTTCAAAATTCCTATTATTTCATGAGTTATAGTTTTAGTGACGTGGCATCGGTTCCGGTCCGACCGCTAAGTTAATAAAAGGTTTTGGTATTAGCTCTTCATAATATATTTTGTGGTACAGGGTTGCCAGCTGCACATTAATTATGGAAATTGAATTAAATCACGCAAAATAATGAAAAAATTAAATTACTTTGTAATATTTATTACAAAGGTTTCAAGCAAAAATCTAAAAACGCCATTCTTTTGCAATCGCTAATACACATGAATGATGAAAATTTAATCAAAATCGTTGGAGCTGTTTTTCCAAAAAACGGTTTTTTATTTTTCACTTTTTTTTAAAAACTGTTTTTTAAAAGTCGAGTATGCAAAGTTCTAGATCTTAACAGGAGTTATTTTGACAAAAAATTTGAAAAAAATCAAAGTTTTAGTTTCGAAGTTACTTTCAAAAATCAAAATTTTTTAAAAAAATTTATAAAAATTTCCAAAACTAAATTTTTTTAAATATTGATATGCAGTCTTTCTTTAACAGCTTACGACTTCTTAAATCCAAAATTTCGTCAAGATCGTGTCAACCATTAACGAGAAAGTCGGTTTAAAAAAAAACGGTACTATGGGAGGTACCGTTTTTAGGCCTTTTCCAAAAATTTTTTTTGCATCATAAGAAAAACAATCCTAAATTAGTCCTTCACACAAAATTTTATCGAAATGTTGTGTATTCTTTTTGATTACACAGAAAGTTTTAGAAAATTGTTAAGAACTTTCGTTCTTAACTTAGACGGACACTACAAATGTAGCGTCTTGTCGTCTTCCTTAACTGGGGATTGGGATAGGGGGTTTGTTTGGTGGGTTTTAAGGGCGCACCATCCCGGAATACTAGGCTAAAGAGCCAGATTTAATTATACTCACCTTAATTGTTCAGCAAAAGCAAAAGTCCTCTTCTTGTTTCAACAGTTTATCAGCAAATAAAACTTCTGTGGTTAACTCACTTAGTGTTTACTTTATTACTAAATGTCTCTCATTCATTTTTCCTTTACTATTTATACCTTAAAATAGCTTACATAGATTGACTTAAACTATGTCATGAAATGTTGGTAAATTCATGATGTCGAAATCATGACATTTCGACATCGGTATTTCTTAAATGTTTCTATACCTATTCCTCAGTCATCAAAACAATTTGTCCTATAAAATATTCGTCACACATTTCCTTTACCACTCGTCAGCATTATTTGTTTTCTGAAAGTTCATTCCAGTTCATTATTTGGCCGCAATAATTTGTTCGCATTTTTCTGATGACGCTTCAGTATATGAATTAACTGAATCGTCACCCAGAGGTTGCGTCATACACTTAGCGATCGAATGTTTGTTTACAATTCGAATGCTTTAGTGTTGACCTTGGCCTTGAAGCTGGAATGAAGTTAGGGTTGGTTAGGATTTTCTTGTATTATACAATACTACACAACACCTCCCCCCTTTAAAAGAGATAATTTTTTTTGTTTGGAAGAGACAAAAAATGCTAAGTTCGTCTTTCAAGTGGGATTGAAAATATGTGCGGTGACCAATTATTATTTTGTGCGTTTAAAGTTTGGGAACTTGGGAACTGTCGGTGACTCAGTCATAGGTTATAGGAACATTTTTTTTTTTTTTTTTTTTTTTTAAATTAAATAGCAACATTTTTTTTTTTTTTTTTTTTTAATTATTTTATACAATTGTTATTGTTTTATCAATTTGTATTCTAATTAATTTTACATATATATATATATTTTTTTTTTTTTTTTTTCATTAATTTTGTTACTTTGCTATGTTTATATACATTTTTAGTATTTCTTATATACTCTAATTATTTGTTTATTGATTTCTAAAATTAGTTTTACATATATCTATATGTTATGTCTATATACTTTTTAGGAATTGATATCAACTTTCATTTAGATTAAAAATCGGTTGTTATAAAATTGATTGGGGAATAAGAATTTTATTGAAAAAAGTTTTTCTGATGACTTACAAGAAAAATATTAACTAGAGAATAATTATATAATGTTGTGTACTTGAAAACAATATGTGTAAAATAAAAATGCCAGTTTACTGAATATTAAATCATAAGGTACAATTTTATATTAAATTTTTTTTTTTTTTTTTTTATAAATTTAGAATTAAGATCTTTTTTTTTTTTTATATTGTTGTAAAGTGTTGATTGGAGTTTCCAGTAGTAATCTTTTGTGTCTCCTTAGTTGGGCAATTCAATGTTTTCCAAGATGATTTGTATTTATCGTTTTGCAGGATTTCGTCATAGGTGTGCGTCCTTGGTGAGTGTCATGGAACATGGGTCCTAGTTGAATTAAATTTTTGTTTGTCCTGAAAAAGTAATATAATTAGGATGTGGGGATTTATCCCTCTTTTTTTTGTTAAGTGGGGGTATTTCCCTCTTTTCAGAAAATTTTTATTTTTTTTCTCTCTCTCTTTGTTTTTTTTTTTTTTTTTTTTTTTTTTTTTTTTTTTTTTTTTTTTTTTTTTTTTTTTTTTTTTTTTTAAGTGGGGGTATTTCCCTCTTTTCAGAATTTTTTTTTTTTTTTTTTTTTTATCTGGTAGGTTTTTTAATTTTATATCTGAACTCCGGGTAGTCTTTTATTTCTTTGGTAAGTATAACTTCGAATTTTTGTAATTGGTCGATTAGCGGACTATTGGTGGAGAGTTGATTGGCCACCATACCGCATACTGACCCCTTGTCTAATCCCAAGAGAGATACTGGCGTCTTAACGTTTTTTATAGTGTACTGTGGATCTATTGTTGTTTGGTATATCCTCCTCCATTCTTTACACAGAAATTTATATATGGCCAACATTGCTGATGAACCAGATGCCCCAAGAGTATTATATTGTTTAATTGTTCTATTTCTATTGTCTACTGCTATTAATATCCAATGAAATCCAGGTACTTCTATTGGACACAACAGTAAGTCATATTTAAAAATGTTTAATTCTCCTAACCAGTCCGCACTGTGTTTTCCTTGCAGGATAGGTATTAGGAGTTGTTGGAGGTTCTTAATTTTTTCATTTTCAAGTTTTTTCAAGAAAAAATGCATTTTTTCTGAAGTTACGTATTCCATATTAAAAATTTTTTTTTTTTTTTTTTTTATATTTTCTGTAATAATACAAAACATTTCTTATTAGTCAGACAATATGAGTTTTCTTATTTTTTGGGAGTTCTTTCTATTGAGAGGAGTTATTTGTTTAGGGGCAGTTGTTGGAATTGGTGGTGGAGTTTGTTTTGGTATATTTTCTGGCTGTGGTGTTATTTGAATAATAGGATGTGATATTGTTGGTAATTCTGGTAAAGGAGTTTCGTATTTATGGAATGGTCTTCTGGAGGATTTTTTTTTGTTTTTTGTGTGACATTGTATATATTGTTTTATTGCTAGACCTATTATAATCAAGATTGTAATGGCACCTAAAGATGTTGATGTGGTTGTGTTTATAGTGTAAGTTCTTCTATTTTGTTGGTTTGTTTCATATTCTCTAATTTTATCTTCGATTTCGTGGATTTCAACAACGGCGTTTTCCATGATCTGTTTGGCAATTCCGTGTTTTAGTATTATTGTTGTGTTGGATGTTTTGTCTTCCCCTAATATGTTTTGAACAGTTTTGTTCAATGATAGATCTGGTAATGTAAACTCTGGCTGTTGTATCTTTATATTTGAGTTTTCTGTATCTTCGTAATATATTATTTGGTGATTTATCGTCACGTGACAGGGCTCCGTTATATGTAATATTCCTGTCCCTTGTAAAGATGTTCCATGAAATTCCTGTTTGCATTGTATTTGCACTCTGGTCGGAATGGGTAGAGAGAACAGCCAAGCATTCTTCTGTGTCATCTTAATCAAGTAATTTTGTCTCCGGGTTGCATAGTTGAAATTACACTTATGTTCTTCATCATACGGATTAAATATTAGGGATATTGAACATAGTTGTGATTCAGTTCCTTTTAAAATGGGTGATTCTAGTGGACCTACAAACCAATTTTCGTACATGTGTATTGCAATCATTTTTAGCTGTGTAAACTCTTTTCTATTGATTATTACGAATTCTTTGGTTTTCATATTTTTTGCTATAAATTCCTCTTTTATGTTTAATACAGCAGATTTACTCTCTTTTATTAGAATTGGAAAAATATGAATTTGCTCAATTACGAATACGTCGAGATTAAATATTGGGAGTATAATTCTTATTACTAACTTCCCTCCCATGGTCTGTGTTTTGATTTTTAAAGATTTTTCCAAGATATTCGTTAATGTCTCTTTATCTTTTATGTTGTTTTGGGGACAGATTTTCTTATATAAATTCGATAATTCGGGAGCGGTTAATAGAAGTGGATGTAGCTGGTTTTGTTTAGTTGAATCGATCACATCTAGTGTTACTTGCTGTCTACTTTGTATTTCGATTACTAGTAGTAGAATTGTATCTAAAAGACTTTGTATGTTCCTTTCTTGTGTAATTTCTGAATTTAGTCTATCATCTAACCGGTTTACTTCTGCCATTATCTTTTGTTGGTTGTTCTCCATTTCACTCAACGGTTTTTGTAATCTTTGATACGTTGTTTTTATGATACTTATTTGTTGTTTTTCTAATTCTTCTAGTGTCTTCGTATCACTTTCCAAATTACTTAACTTGCTGTAGACCTTTTTTTCGTCATCGATATCCATTGTCCCAAATAAATAATGCATGCCTTTGCCAATACCGTCAAATAAAGATCTTTTATTTCGGTGAGGGTGTATTATATCTTCTATCACCTTGTTTCTTTGGGTTATGGTGTTAATTAAACCTGTGATTATTGGTGTGTGACTCACACACCTTTCGTTTTTAAATTTCTTGCATAAACTATTCCAATTTTCTTCTGCAGATTTTACTATTTTAGTATGTTGGGTTATGTCGTCTATATTTATTTCCGTTATTACGTTCCATGTGTCATGGTATAAGATTATTTTCCCTATTGTTTCAAACACGATTCCAGTGTTGTTCAGTTGTTCCACTCGGAATCCAATCGGTTGTTCGGCTAGTATTAATATTGAGTTGAGTAGACTCACGTAAATAATAACGTTAATTTTATCCATCCTAAAATGAGAACAAAATTTGCATCACTTGAAAGTAAGATGTGTTGAATCCTATACTGCTTCCCTTTTCTTCTTTCTATATCTCTGTATCTAATTCATTTCAAAATATTTGTTTGTCATACAAATTCTAATTGCATTACATAACAACATGAACATAAAAACTGTCAACGTATTTGGCGTGTGCCCTAGGAATCAAAAACCTAAATGCGGTGTTGCATCACATTTCATATGACACCATGACACTCAAATGTCCGACATAAGAAATGTCAATGTTTTTGGCGTGTGCCCTAGTAATCAAAGACCTAAATGCGGTTTCTTTGATAAAAATGTTCTGGTTACTTGAGCTTCACTATTGTTTTGGGTCAAATGAATAGTATTTAGTCAACAATTATTTTTTTTTTTTTTTGTTTATTTTGTAGTAGGTTGAACAACATAAGCTTTTTTTTTTTGTTTTGAACTTGAGCTGCTTCATTCTGAATGAAAAAAAAAAATATTACCCTTGGTGATGTCTTGTAATCGTTGAATATGAATGAATTTTGCTGATTGGAAATTTAACAAGGTGAAGTTGGTTTTTTTTTTTTTTTTTTTTATTCGTAGAAATGTTTTAAACGGTTATTATGAACAGTCACCTGTTTTTTCTTTATTTGAACTACACTATTGACGTCATTGATGATTTTTATTATTGTGTATGGGCCTTTCCAAACTTCGTCCAACTTGTGGTTTTTATTTGGATTCTTTATTAGGATTTTATCTCCTATATGGAAAATATTGGGTCGTAGTTTTGCATCATGGTAGTTTTTGGAAGTTAATTTGCTCTGGAGAAGGTTTTTCCTAGCTGTAGCGTAAGTTTTTTGGAGTTTGTGTTTTAGAACATAATAATAATTTTCGTGGTTGTATAGGGGTTCAGGATCTCTTTTTAGATTAGAAGGTACACTAGAAGTAAAACCGTAAAGGCAATCCATTGGGGTTAATTTGGTTCCCTCATGTATACTATTATTGTATACGAATGCTGCAGTTCTGAGGTACTGATCCCAAGTTCTTGGACTGTCGTCACATATAGTGCGGAGATATTCCACTAAAGGCCTATGAGCGCGTTCAAGCGAACCATTTGATTGTGGGTGATATGCAGTAGTCTGAAGTTTCTCGATCTGTAGGAGTTTACACACTTTTTTGAATAGTTTCCCTACGAAGTTAGCACCTTGGTCGGTTACTAGCTGCTTAGGTATTCTATATCTTGTAACTATTTGTTCGAAAAAAATGTGTGCCACTGTTTCAGCTTCGGCGTTGGGCATAGCATACCAATCGACGAATTTTGTCAGATTATCTTGGAAAGTTAGAATGTACTTGTTTCCGATTTGAGAATCTGGAAGTGGTCCTACAATGTCGAGGTATACCTTGTCAAAAGGTAAATTACAGATGTCTGTAATTACCATTGGCATTTTGGTTTCAAGACTTGACTTCATTTTCTGACATTTTTTGCATTTTTTAATGTAGTTGGCTATATCTTTGATCATATTGGGCCATTTATACTTTTCTCGGATTCTCTTGTAGGTCTTAATAACACCTTGGTGTCCGCCAAATGGAGAGTTATGGTAATCACTGAGAATTGTGGAAATTTCTTCTTGAGATCTTATGGTTTCATATCTTTTCTTTGTTGCTTCTTCTACTGGGTATATTATAGGAGGGGTATCTAAATTGGGTTTTTCCGCTTCTTCATCGTTTTTTCGCGTTTGTGCTCGGGTTACAGCGAGAACAATATTGTTTGATTTTTTGTCTTCACTATTTCCGGATTTAAAAGTTATTTCTGTCTTTTTGTCAACCGTGTGTTCGATCGAATTATTGGGAATTCTACTAAGCGCGTCAGCGTTAGTATTATACTTTCCGGGTTTGTATTCGATTTTATAATCGAACTCGGAAAGTTTGTGATGAAACCTAACCAATCGGGATGTTGGGTCTTTGACGCTAAAAATGCCTTTTAAAGGTTTGTGATCGGTATATATAGTCACTTGTCTCCCTAGCAGGTAGTACCTATAGTTTTTGGTTGCCCAAACGATAGCTAAAAGTTCTTTTTCGATTGTCGAATAGTTTCTTTCGGCTTTGTTTAGGGTTCTACTTGCGTATGCGATTGGATGGTCTTTACCAACCTCTCCTTGAGACAGAACCGCACCAATTGCGTCATTACTTGCATCAGTGGTTAGGTTAAAAGGTTGTTTAAAATCGGGATATATAAGTATAGGGGGTGAAATGAGCAGGTCTTTAACTTTCTGAAACGATTCTTGACATTTTTCTGTCCAGGTGAATTTTACGTCTTTTCTTAACAGATTTGTCAAAGGTTTGACTACTTTTGAGAAATTCGGAATGAACTTTCGATAGTAATTTGCTAGGCCCAAAAAGGATTGCATTTGTCTAACAGTTTTTGGTACGGGAAAATCTTGTACACAACTGGTTTTACTGGGGTCAGGCTGTGCTCCAGCGGCGGAACATTTATGTCCCAAATATACCACTTCTTTGCGCAAGAATTGGCATTTCTCCAGCTGTACCTTTAAATTGTGCTCTCGCAACCTATCGAGAACTAGTTGTAGTTTTCTGTTATGATCTACCAAATTCTTTCCGTAAACCACGATATCATCTAGGTAAACAAAGCATTCCATACCCTGCAGGCCGGTTAAGATATAGTTCATTAAACGTTGAAATGTTGCAGGAGCACCTTTTAGACCGAACGGCATCCTTTTGAACTCATAGTGCCCGTAAGATGTACTAAATGCTGTTTTTGCCCTGTCCTTCGGGTCGACCAGCACTTGATGATATCCACTCGCCAAATCTAGCGTGGAAAAATATCTGGCATGTCCCAATTGGTCGAGAATGTCTTCGATTCGGGGTAGAGGAAAAGCATCTCCTATTGTAATTTCGTTGATTTTTCTAAAATCTACAACTACCCTCCATCGTACCTCACCGTTTGGGCCTGCCTTTTTTGGAACTACCAAAAGTGGAGAATTCCAAGGGCTCTTACTCGGTTGCACTATGTCGTTATCAAGCATTTCGGCTAATTGATCATTGATGATATCTCGTTGTTTTTCAGGTAACCTATACATTTTGGTGTTGATAGGTGGTTGATCTTGTTTGGTAGGTATACTGTGTTTTATTGTGGAAGTATACGTTAGCTTATCACCTGGTAGAAAAAATATGTCGTTATATTCCATGCATAAGTTAATGATGGAATTTCTTTCCTCGTCATTTAGTGTTTCATCTAAAATGAGTTGCTCTCTAAGATTCTGTTCTCTGGTATTGTTCGTTGCCACGTTAGTATGGTAACACTTCGGTTCAGGGATACTTGTAATATTATTTGTTGATGTGTTTTCCAAAGGTACGTAATTTTTTAACTCTATTAGATGTAGTACAACTTGTTTGATAGTTGCATTGTGTTCTAGAGTGTTAATGATTGGAACAGACACCTTTTCTCGTCCTCCTGCTACTATGCAATTTCCAAGGAGGACTCCCTTTTGGATATGCTTTGATAAACAAATCATATCTTCGTTGAGTTTGACCGGTAGTTCTACGATCATTTTTGATCTTTCTGGTATCTGTATTTTTTCTTTTAAAATTATTTTTATTTTACTACTTGCTTCTTCAGAAGTTTTTTCATTTTTATTTTTATTAACCAAACCTCCTAGGGCTGGTTTTTCATTTTTAATTTTGCAGTCAGATCCGCTTTGGGTTGACTTATCATTTACATGAATGTTTGAATCAAAGCCGCGTTGGGTTGATTTTTTATTTTTGATTTTTTGATCAGAGCCGCGTTGGGTTGATTTTTTATTTTTGATTTTTTGATCAGAGCCGCGTTGGGTTGACTTATTATTTATTTTTGAGTCAGATCCGCTTTGGGTTGACTTATTATTTTTGATTTTTTGATCAGAGCCGCGTTGGGTTGACTTATTATTTTTAATTTTTGAATTGGAACCATGATTAATATGATTAATTTCTGCAAGGTCTATTTTCCTCTTTCCACAAGTGTCTTCTTTACTATGAGAATTGCCAAGATTATTACCAGAGCCTCTACGGGTTGGCATTTGTTTCTTTGTTCTGTTGATTACTAATTTTGTAAAACTTGGTTCATCTTGTGTAACGATTGAAGAGGTCTTAGCCATATCAGAAAATCTTTCTGCAAGGTCTATTTTCCTCTTCCCACAAGTGTCTTTTTCCTGATGGTTACAATGAGGTCCATAGGAGTTATCTCCAAATTTTGTACTTGGTAATTCGTGAACCCCTGTTTTTGAATCTAACAGTGGAGTTATATATTCTTGCTTTGTGGTGATGAATTTTAAAATCTTTTTGGGACCCTCCACATTACAGTGTGGCCCAATGAAATTATATCCCAATATTCCGTCATCTGGAATGGGTAATTCATCTTCAACTACTTGAAAGTTGCAAGAAGGTTCCGTGGGTATTTTGAATTTTCCAGTACATTGTCCAAGTGTTTTACCTGAACCAAATGGAGTATTTATGGATACGTTTCTGGTTTTGTCAATTTTTGTGTTTTGTTTTAACACCTTCCTCCTAATGAGGCTGACTTCAGATCCAGTATCCACTAACAGACGAACGGTTTTATTTTTAGTAAAATCTGTAGGGATTTCAACAGAAGGCAATTCGTAATTTTCGAAAAACTGTTGTGTTGCAGAATACCCTTTAAAATTTTTTCTATTTATCGTCGAGCCGGGGTTTTTTCGGTCGACGATGAAGCGTTTCCCGAGTTTTTGTTTTCCCACCTGAGTTTTAAACTACATTGACTAATAGAGTGTGAGTTTCTTCCGCAAAAATCACATTCCGAGTTCATTTGAAAAACCCTTGCCCTAGGATTTAATTCGTTCCTATTTGGGGCTGAGAAGTTGGGTTTGAAGTTAGGCTCGCTATGAGTATTCCTAAATGGATTTGTGTGGTTTTGCTTTGGAACATACTCGCCTCTATTGCTTCTGTTCCAGTTGTTATCTTGGAATTTAGTGCCCTGATAATTTGAATTATTTTTTCTACGGCAGAGTCGGGTCTCATGTCCGTAGGTTTTACAGTTTTCACATACGGGTGTATTTTTCCTTTTTAAACAATCCTCATATGTGTGACCTTTAAATTTGCAAAAACTGCAAGTAATTTGGAGTTTTGTTTGGTGTTCCTTACCTTGACTTTTCTCGAAGTTTTTATCTACAGGAATCGTTTCCTCTGACAAGTATGGTTGAAACATTTGCTTCTGTGCCGCCCCTTTTTGCAGTTTTTCCATCATGAAAGCTTTCTGTAGCATGCCTTCAAAAGTGGGTTCGGATAACCCTAGTAAATACTGCCCTAGATGGGGATTTAGAACCCCACTAGCGAAAGAGGATATGGCAAAATCTTCCAACTGTGTTTTCACAGTGTCCGCATTTTTCAGATATTTTATTTCTGCTGCTTCGCGACACTGTGCCAACTTGTGGCGAAGTCTTGAAGCAAATTCTACGGTACTTTCTTGTCTTTCCTGTTTGCACGATATCAAACGTGTCACTAGCTCGTTATAGTTTTCCACTGGGAGGTATGTCCTACTGAGGAGATCCTCGGCTTCCCGGAAAGTTTCGGGTTTGGCTGTATCTATTAGGTCGTATGCTTCACCTCGCAATCTAGTGGTGAATAAGCTTGCAAAAGCTTCCTTTTCTTCCTCTGAGAGACAAAACATCACCTGCCTACAACATCCTATGAATGTTTGTAGTTCTTGGGAGATTTTTGGGTGTCTCTCTCCGGAAAATAAAGGAACGACCTGAGCCGTAAGCTTGATAATTTTCGTGTAATCCACCGCCATGTTTAAATTAATGGTCTCACTTTCTGAATCAGAAAAATCTTGGAATTCCAAGTTAGTTTGAGTCTGTTCCGAAAAGGAGATTTGGGGTGGGGTCTTTATTTGAGCTATACGATCAGTCAGTTTAGTACTGCTTTGGTTTAGGAGGATTCCCTGGAAAATCAGAGAATCTGTCTTTAACTTTTCTATCTGTTTTAGCCGTTCAAGCCTTTGTTTTTCTGAGGATGCTTCGAGTTGGTCTAAAGCCAGTAGGGATATATTTCCCGTGGATTGAGCCTTTTCATGAAGTGCTTTAACTTGCTCCAATACGGTCTTTTGTTTGCCGGGTAGGAGAGCAGCAGCTGTTGAGGTTGACGCTTTGTAGATTTTGCGTTGCCTCAGGTTAAGATATGTCTCGTTATTTTACTCTTCTGAGTCCGAATTTGACATTTGTTTGGAAAAAACTGCAACAACCAGATTTTAAAACTTCGACAACAAAACAAGAGAACAATACTTCCACCCAAAAATCCGAAAATTTAACCACAAGAAAAATACATTTGTATTATTTGGACTTTATTTTTATTATTGGAAAAATACATTTGTATTATATATTTTACTTATTTTGCTTTTTCCTGCTTATCCCTCTTTTTCTTTGTTTCCTCTTTGACCAGGTCCCGAATTTCCCTTATGTACTGCCTTTTCTTCTCGCCAGTACAGAGGGCCGCCAGTTGGTGGAGTTGGGCTAGTTGCCTCCTTACTCTTACCACGTGACCACCCCTACGTCGTTTATTTTCGTAGGGCTGTGGTCCTCCTGGCACCTGGGGGGGTTCAGTCTCCAGAGGTGGGAGCGAGGGGGTTGTTGACTGGTTGCTCCTTCTTCTCCTATATTCCTCTAAGGAGATTGGCTTCGGGCCTGCTGTTTTATCTTCAGCTATTTTCTTTTTTATTTCTTCTAACATCTAATAAAAAAAAAAAAAATTCTTAAAAAAAAAATTTTTTTTTTTTGAGTTTACAAAGGGAGGTCGAATGGTGTACCTGAAGTGGAGTGGTCCTCAGGATTTTAAGTCGGAGTTTAAACTCCAAAGTGACGCACCATCCTACCGGCTGCGCCAAAATGTTGTGTATTCTTTTTGATTACACAGAAAGTTTTAGAAAATTGTTAAGAACTTTCGTTCTTAACTTAGACGGACACTACAAATGTAGCGTCTTGTCGTCTTCCTTAACTGGGGATTGGGATAGGGGGTTTGTTTGGTGGGTTTTAAGGGCGCACCATCCCGGAATACTAGGCTAAAGAGCCAGATTTAATTATACTCACCTTAATTGTTCAGCAAAAGCAAAAGTCCTCTTCTTGTTTCAACAGTTTATCAGCAAATAAAACTTCTGTGGTTAACTCACTTAGTGTTTACTTTATTACTAAATGTCTCTCATTCATTTTTCCTTTACTATTTATACCTTAGATTGACTTAAACTATGTCATGAAATGTTGGTAAATTCATGATGTCGAAATCATGACATTTCGACATCGGTATTTCTTAAATGTTTCTATACCTATTCCTCAGTCATCAAAACAATTTGTCCTATAAAATATTCGTCACACATTTCCTTTACCACTCGTCAGCATTATTTGTTTTCTGAAAGTTCATTCCAGTTCATTATTTGGCCGCAATAATTTGTTCGCATTTTTCTGATGACGCTTCAGTATATGAATTAACTGAATCGTCACCCAGAGGTTGCGTCATACACTTAGCGATCGAATGTTTGTTTACAATTCGAATGCTTTAGTGTTGACCTTGGCCTTGAAGCTGGAATGAAGTTAGGGTTGGTTAGGATTTTCTTGTATTATACAATACTACACAACAGAAATCGTTGGAGCCGTTTTTGAGAAAAATAAGTATTATCATATCGGTTGTATGGCAGGTACCGTTATTTCAAGACCTAGAGACCCAATTCCAAAAACACCTCTGTAGGATGCTCTGCAGACCCTAACTGCAAATTTTGAAGAAAATCGGTCCATTGGTTCAGGCCGTAGATCCATATACACACAGACAGACAGACAGACAGAATTGCAGGACCCACTTTTTTCGTATTCTCTATCATCGTAATGTCATATTTAATTGTTATCTCAAAATTTTTTTCTGCACGATTGCAAGACTTGCCTTATAGTACCTATAATCGCAAGTAAAAAACCAGAGTGGCATTTGATTTTGAACGAGAAAATAGCACTCTGCGTAACAGTGATTTTGTCACAGGGAGCAAAATACATTATGAGGGAAAGCAATTCTGAGACCAGATTTGAATTCAAAGCAAAAAAAAACCTTCAAAATTATATAATTTGCTCCCTGCGACATTGAAATACAAAATATTAGTGGCATAATTAATTATAAAGAATGAATACCTTACCTCTTTCCCTTCAAACAGTAGCCCTGATTTATTTTTTAGCACTTTAAAACTCACTAATTCACTTTTACAAACTTGTGTCACCAACGTGTTACTCACTGAAATCAAAAACTTTGAGTGACCAAATGATGACTTGTATGCATTCATAGCAGCTGCGTCGGCATTGGAGGCAACGGTACTTACCTTTCTTGAAACTAGTCTCTGCCTTTTTACGGACCAGAGGCGGCCGACACTGGGGGCTGCTTGTTTCCCACAGGTTCAGCTCAGAGCAATTGAGCTTGACGAAAGTACCTACCTCTTATGAATAATTTGCGATTAGCTTCTTCTCCATAGCTGAAGGTAACGTTTAAACACATTCAACTTATTCGAACAAGACACTGCAATGGTAGCTAGAATGAAAAAAAAAACGATCCCACTGCTGCTTCTTTATCTCGGCGCCTTTGTCAACTATACACTTCCCTGAAAAATGGACAGTGGTCACTGCATGTACATCAGTTATTGATCGAACGGTCTATTCAATATTTGTTATCTTTCTGATAATCGTTTTGCAATTTTTTTCCAACTCGTTGTCGATTGAGAAAAATTATTTTTTGGCTTCAATTAATTTCATCTGACCACTTACTTTGATGTTTATTGTTGTCAGAATAAACATGAAGAATCAATTGAATTCTATACCTAATAATGACTTTAGGTATAAACTGTGAGAACCATAATTTTCGAATGTGTAATTAGCTTGAATATATTCCAATTCATAACAAACTTATAAGCTAGCTTGTGAATTGAGTTTTTCAATTCATAATGTGGATAAGTCATAAGCTAGCTTGTGAATTGAATGTTTTCCAATTCATAAGCTAGCTTGTGAATTGAATGTTTTTCAATTCATAATGTGGATAAGTCATAAGCTAGCTTGTGAATTGAATGTTTTCCAATTCATAATGTGGATAAGTCATAAGCTAGCTTGTGAATTGAATGTTTTTCAATTCATAATGTGGATAAGTCATAAGCTAGCTTGTGAATTGAATGTTTTTCAATTCATAAGCTAGCTTGTGAATTGAATGTTTTTCAATTCATAAGCTAGCTTGTGAATTGAATGTTTTTCAATTCATAAGCTAGCTTGTGAATTGAATGTTTTCCAATTCATAAGCTAGCTTATGAATTGAATATTTCTCAATTCATAATTCACAAACTAGCTTGTGAATTGAATGTTATCCAATTCATAATTCAGTAACTAGCTTATGAATTGAATTTTTCTCAATTCATAATTCACAAACTATCTTATGAATTGAATATTATCCAATTCATAATTCAGTAACTAGCTTATGAATTGAATATTTCTTAATTCATAATTCACAAAGTAGCTTGTGAATTGAATATTTCTCAATTCATAATTCGCTAACTAGCTTATGAATTGAATATTATCCAATTCATAATTCAGTAACTAGCTTATGAATTGAATATTTCTTAATTCATAATTCACAAAGTAGCTTGTGAATTAAATATTTTCCAATTCTGAAGCTAACTACTAGCTTATAGCTTATAGATTTTTTAATTCATAAACTCGCAACCCTGACTCCAGGTACATAAAAGTTACGAGTCTTCATCCAGTAGTAACTGGTTATACGCATTTGAAAGATCAAGTTTACTAAACAACTGTCGTCCTTGTAAAGACGCAAAAATTTCATCTATTCTGGGCAATGGATGAACGAAATTTTCTAAATGTTTGTTTAGTGTGACTTTATAGTCACCACATATTCTTAAATCACCGTTTGGCTTCAAAATTGGAACCAAAGTTGTACCCCATTCTGAATTCTCTACTTGTTCAAGCACACCATCCTGAATCAGTTTCCGTAACTTATTTTCTAACGTACTTTTCCATGCAAACGGTAGCGGCCTTGGCTTAAAAAAAATCGGTTTGGAATTCTCACAAACTTTCAACGAAATTTTGTTCCTTTTGTACTCTCCTAGTCGTTCTTGGAACACTTCTGAAAACTCATTTTTCATTTGATTTACAAGAGTTGATAAGTTTTCTTGAACATTAATTGAGCTCACTTGAACCAATTCAAAGTTAAATTCTCTTAAAAAGGACCGTCCAAGCAATGGTGGACTCTTTGTGTTAGTAACAACTACTTCTATTTTTTTATCTGTACCTCGATATGATTGCATCATACTCACCCAAAAGTTGGATTTTTTTGCCACTATAATCGATGTACGGAATTTGACATGGTCTTAAGGACTTTTTGTTATGACTTTTTTCATAAAATGAAATTGGAACCAGCGTACACGGAGCTCCTGTGTCACACGCAACTTTTATAGGCATGCCGTCTAACATAACCTCCAAGAAATAGATGCCCGCAGAAGAATTTGAAACCACGCTGAAAATAGAAAGATCAAAAAAATCGTTATTCATATCTTGATAAGAATTGCTATCAGAATCTGATACGTAATTTACAGATTTGAATTGTTCTTTTGATTGGCACACTGGTGCTAGATGCCCAATTTTTCCACACGAATTACACTTGCTCGTTTTGTATTTGCAAGTATGAGATTCATGGTTGCGCCAACCACAATGCGTACAACTTCTTTTCTGCCTTTGCCTGCTTCCACCTGCTCCACTTCTGCTGTTGCCTGAATTTTTAGAATTAACGCAGCCGCCGCATAAATGACTGTTTGAACGATTGCTTTCGGAATTGTTCTTTGGCCACGTGCGTTTTTTTGTAATGAGGTTAACAGGTTCTTCACTGTGAGTTTTTCCTATCATCTTGGTCTCCATAATCATCGCCTTTCTTAATGCATCTGCGACTGTTAACTTCTCATCTTCTTCACACAGCTTTTCGAATATTTTATCTGGTAAGCTCATAACGAATTGATTTAGGACAAATTCATCTAAATGTTCACCGAATTTGCAATTCAGTGCCAGGCTCTTGACTCTGGCAAACCACTCAGCCACTGTTTCACCTTCTTTTTTTATCGAAGAGAAGAAATTCTTTCGTTCGGGGAAAAATATTGTTGGTGGGTCATAATGTGTGCTTAGTATTGCACACAAGCTTTTATATGTCTTGCTGATCGGTGAATCTGGGCTGCATAAACTGTGTAGAATAGTATAGGGAGCTGCACCCACTGATTTTAGCAAAATTGCCTTTTTTTGGTTGTCTTCAGTGCAATTAATTTCGCAATAATATATGTCCAGCTTCTCTCTCCAAATCGAAAACGTTTCGTTGCTTGGGGAAAATTCGGGTATGTTTGCTGTTTGGAACAACGTGATCGCCGTGCTCGTATTTGTTCCCGACCCAGCTTGCATTTTTACGAAAGTTAATAATAATTACTATTTAATTGCTTAAAATGATATCGTACGTATATACGTATGTTAAATCTTTTTTCCTTTGAAATCCTCGTCGCCAATTGTGGTATATCGCAAGATGAAATGGGCAGAGTGAAAAACACGTTTTTTCCCTTTGATGGCTGAATGACAAGTGCCTTTTTATTCATGTGTCAAATTACATTTTCTCTCCACTAACTCTACAATGACAATTCAGTGTTGCCACTGTTACAATACTCTACAATTCCACACCAGTGCATTTTGCGACCGCAAAGTACGAGCACAAAACTTCGAGTAGTTTTCGATGTTTCATGCAAAACATCTACTCAAGTTTCTTTGAATGACATCTTGATGTTAGGACCAACTATTCAAGAGGAGCTGTTTTCGATATTGCTCCGTTTCCGCACTCATAAATATGCCATTACGGCTGATATTGCGAAAATGTACCGGCAAGTTCTCATTGCTGAAGAGCATTTGATTTACCAGCTCATAGTGTGGAGGCAAAACCCCACTCAACCATTACAATTTTTTTGCCTCAACACTGTAACATATGGCACTTCGCCAGCGCCATTTTTAGCGATACGGTGTTTGAAGAGTTTGGGCGATAACTTCAAGGATTTGTACCCCACAGGGTCAGAAATTGTTCAAAAAGATTTTTATGTGGATGATCTTTTAACCGGTGCCGATGATGCCAAAACTTTAAAAACCATTAAACATGAGATACAAGAAATACTGAAAGGGTGGTGTTGAGAGAACGCAAGCCTTTTTGTTTCTCTGTTGATATTTAATCAGTTCAAGATACGATCTTGATTGATTATCGAAATATTTTAAGATTTGATAAAGACACGGTCCTTACTGCTTGAATGCTTTATTGAGAAGAGATCCAAAGTTAAGTTTTTGACAACTTGAAGATCTTTGATAACTTGTGACGTTTACTTGTAAATAATTCACAATAATATATAATAACATAGAATGGTATACAGGGTGCATCAGCATGATTAAATAACAGAATAATTTAACTTGTATAAAAATTTTATGGCAAGCCAAGTAAAGTCAAAATAAAATAGTTCTGCATAATAGTATTTAACACTCAACATTCTCCCCCTCCCTCCCCCCCCCCCTGGAAGGAGCTACGGTTCTTCAATTGGAAGTCGTCTAATCCTTGTCGTGGCTCGTTGAGTTTCACCAGTTGATGTTTTGAGGGTGACAACTCTAACAATGTTGTCCTTTCCGGGATGCACTTGAATGACCCTACCTAGTCTCCATTTCAAAGGTGGAATATTTTCCTCTTCGATAATAACCAAATCGTTTATGGAGATTGGTTTTCCAGACTTAATCCATTTTGCGCGTGTTTGCAGGGATTGTAGGTATTCTCTGGACCATCTTGAACAAAAGTGTTGGAAATACCACTGTAGTTGTTGGTACCGTGTTAAGGTGTTGACGTTCATATGATGCAGCTGTGGTTCGTCCGCAGCTGTAAGAGGAGTGCCAACCAGAAAATGACCGGGAGTGAGTGCTTGAACATCGTTAGGATCCTCGGATAAAGGTGTGATTGGCCTAGAATTGAGAATGGATTCAATTTGAGTAAGAATAGTATTGAGTTCGGGATATGTTAGTTAAGAATTTCGCAAAATCCGCTTCATATGAAATTTGCAACTTTTGACAGCAGCCTCCCACAAACCACCGAAATGAGGAGATCTAGGAGGAATAGTTTTCCATTCTATTCCATCTGCTGAACACACTTTGATTATTTCTTCCCTATTTTCAGTTTTCATGAACATTTGATAAAGATCATGCAGTTGATTTCGAGCTCCGATAAAATTTGTAGCATTATCACTATGTATTACTGAGCATAGACCCCGTCTACCCACGAATCGCTTTAGAGCAGCCAAAAAACTATGAGCAGTTAGGTCTTCCACTAATTCAAGGTGAACCGCTCTGGTGACGAAGCAAACAAATATCGCGACGTAAGCCTTCATATAGGAGATGTGCCTCGACGACGGAAATGAATATAAAAAGGTCCACAGAAATCCACACCTACAATGTTAAAGGGCCTTGACTGTTGCACTCGTTGATGAGGCAGATCACCCATAATTTGAAGATTACGGGATGGTTTTGCTCGAGCGCAGCGAACATATTTGTGGACAATCTTGCGAGTAACCACCTTACCATGTATGGGCCAGAATTTGTCGCGCACCATGTTGAGCAGGGCTTGTGGACCAACATGAAAATTCCTTTCGTGGAGGTGACGAACTAAAGTTGTGGTGAATGTATGGTCTTTCGGTAATAACATAGGATACTTTGCATCGAAACTCAAATCTGAATTAGATATCCTTCCTCCTACACGAAGTATTCCATCTGCGTCCAAAAATGGTGACAGCGACTTAATGTGACAGCTTGAAGATAGTTGATTTCCTTTAGATAAAGTTGTAATTTCTTTCTGAAAACGTAAAAGCTGTACATATTTTACCAGTCCCTTCAGAGCTTGGTTGCGTTCATCTATAGTAAACGGGCCAAATGACTTGACATTTTTCTTCGCGCAATTATTTTTATATCTGAATATGTACGCAACAATTTTGATCAGTGACTCGGAATTATTATGATACTTTATGCTTTCAATGAGATCAGGTTGCATACACATGTTTAAAATAACTTTGGTTTTCTTTCGCTCAAGCTGTAAGTGTTCCGAGCTTGAGATCGTGTTTGAGAGATTCCAGTCTCTTTCAGCCAGCTTCAAGAATGATGGTCCCCTAAACCATTGGTCATTTGTAATTAAAGCTGATGGATATGATCCTCTTGACACAACGTCGGCAGGATTAAGTTCAGACGCAATATGTCGCTATTGAGAAGTTGAAGAGTTTTTACGAATGATCGACACGCGGTTTGCTACGAATGTTTGCCAATTGCATGACTCCTCAGCTATCCAATTTAAAACAATTGACGAGTCTGTCCAATAGGTGATATTGTGCATGTTAGAACCAAAAATTTCCTTTAATCCCTTCACCAACTGAACCATCATCACTGCGGCACATAACTCCAATCGGGGCAAAGTTACCTTACGGACTACTTTACTTTTGCTACCTTTGATTTAACACATAACAGGTTAGTTCTCAATGTACCATTTTCTTCAACTCAACGCACATAGACACATGTGCCTAACGCATCTTCTGAACTGTCGGAGAAGGCATGAATCTGATAACTATCCGGATTACCAAAAAATACCCGACGGCCAATGCTTATGTTATTGAGTTCATGTAGACCTTTTCGGAATTTTAACCAGGAGTAGTAACAATCTTGTGGAAGCGCTTCATCCCATGTAAGCTTTAGACGCCACAGCTGCTGCATAAAAATCTTGGCAAGAACGATCACAGGATTTATCAATCCTAACGGATCAAAAAGGGGCAATGTCTGAGAGAACCACTCTTTTCGTTATGCACTCTGAAAGCAGAGGTGCAATTTCATAGTGAAAACTATCTTCGCTTGGGTTCCAAAAAATTCCTAATGTTTAAATCACTTCATTACCCTTTATTTTGAAACATTGCTCACGATCAGTATTTGGAATATTTTCCAATAATTCGAGAGAGTTTGCACACCATTTCTTAAGAACAAAACCACCTTTGCCGAGCAACGTTATTAGTTCGGATTGCAGAGCTTTCAATTCAATTAGAAAGTCACAACCAGTGATCAAATCGTCGACATAAAATTCGGTACTTATGGCTCTCGCCGCCGTAGGAAATTCGCGTTGACAAAATGAGGCGCTTGCGGTGCCAAAAGTGACAGTACACAAGCGATAAACTGCAATCTCGTTTTGCGAGTTTCTCCACAGTACGTAATGAAATCGTCTATCAGCAAACTACTCGCAGTTTGGTAGATGAACTTGATGACTTCATGACACAATGGTGGGGAAGAAAATAATGAGGCGAGCTAAGATCTAAATTATTTACTAATTCCATATGAGAATTCAATAACATTTCGTTCATAAATTCAGAGTATTGTTCAAACAGCATAGGGTTCTTATGAAATCTTCTTTCGAGTGATAGTAGCCTACTTTTAGCCATGTCATAGGACTTGCCTAATACGTTTGGATTCTGCTTGAAAGGAAGTTTGACAATATAACGACCGGACTCTAAACGCGAATAATGGTTCACAAAATGATTTTCGCACTCTATTTCTTCTTTCGACCTGACATCTGACGAACAATCAAAGTCTTCGATTTCCCAAAATGCCTTTAAAGTTTTGTTGATCTTTTCCTCAGTTTCATATTGGTGCGATGTATCTATAACAGCAAAGCTACGATTGCTGGAAGTGTTCAAGTTGTTCGATCTCGGTAGTTGACCTGCTACTACCCAGCCAAATAAAGTATTTTGAAGCAAAGGCAAGTTCGACCCTAGTTTGATTTGTCCAACGCGTAATACCGTATAAAATAAATCGACTCCCAATAGTAAATCTATACGCCTAGGAATATTAAATTGTGGATCTGATAGACAAATATTGTTTGGGATGTCCCAATCTTTGATATCGATCTTTTTGTCAGGTAGCAGCCCAGTGATTTGCGGTATAACTAGCGCCTCTATTGTTGCTGTAAGTCCATTGACAAGAGAACCAATTTTTAGAATAGCTTTATGCTTAGCTAGTGTAACAACGTTGTTGGCGGACGTTAATGAGGTGTGAGAAGAGAGACGTTGTATTGCTAAACACTGCATGAGTCTATCTGAAATCAAATGTGTTTGAGAGCCTGAGTCCAAAAGTACACGGAATGGGACAAGATGTTGTAACCTGTTGGTTATGTTTATGATGGCTGTGCCCAAAATATTGTTTTCAGTGCTACTGGAATACATTGAATGGTAAGTTTGCGCAGGCAATTCGTCAAGCCATGTTTGCCTTTGAGAAGACGTTGGGTGACTACTTGAGCTAAGTGAGGTTTGTGGTACAAAATTTTGAGCATTTTCTACCAGATGCAAAAGTGTGTGATGTTTCTTTCCACAATTACGACAGCCGCTGGATGGACAATTCGCACTGCTGTGATCTGAAGATTTTATGCAGTTGTAACATAAATTGAGTCCCTTAATCTTACTTATACGTTCAGGAATAGAAAGATTTTGAAATTTATGACATCGATAAATAAAGTGGCCGGGTACAGCGCAAAAGGTGCAAGTGTTTTTTGTGGTAATGAATGCCTTTACTACGTTTCTTGCATTAGATTTCTGACCCTTTTGAATATCGAATTTTGTTGAATGGTCAGGGGAAGCTAATTGATTATGAGTAATATTACCTTCAAGATGTTGTGCCCTCTTTTTAATAAACTCGGTAAGTTCCTTCAAACTGGGTAATCGATCAGTAGGTGCCTCATCGTTCCACTTACTCAAAGTTACAGGATCCAACTTAGAAGTCATTATATGAACAACGAAATCGTCCCAATGTTCAACAGGTCTCTTCAAATTACTTAATAAAGTTAAATGATTGCTGATCTTATCAATTAAGGTCCTTACTTCCGCTGCGGATGCCTTATGAATCTTAGGATGGTTAAAAATCCTTTGGAGGTGCTCTTGCGCTGTATTTTTTTTGTTTTCGAAACGCTCATTTAACCTTGATAATGCCACATCGTAATTATCGTCTTCTATTTTGAGACCTTCAATTGGAGCAGCCGCAGATTCGCTAAGCTTCGAGAGAAGATAATGAAACTTTGCTTGTTGAGATAGTTTGGGGTTATTATGAATCAGCGAAACAAACCGATTGTACCAAACCGTCCACTTAGTCACGTCACCTGAAAATGTAGGAAGTTCAATAACTGGCAATTTAACAGAATCATGTTTATTAGAAGTTGAGCGAGATACATCCTTTGATTCCTCACTATCATCATGCTTGTTGTTTAAGAGAACCTTAAGCGTAGCAATAGTTGAATAGTAGATTTCCTCGTTCTGAGATCGCTCTGGATTGAAGATCTCATCGTAATCCACTTCCTCGATTTTTTGCTGCACTACCTTAAAATTGCTAAAAGCGGAGTCTAGGGCTTCAATTCGAACTTGCAGGTTAGGGATAGAAGTGGAAGCCGGGTTTTCCTTGGCTTGTACAGCGAATAACCTCACTCTTTCAATTTGATCCATTGCTACAGATCGTCGTGTTCTAAAAGCATCTAGGTTTTTGGTTTTCTTTTGCTGAGCCTTAAGTGCTGCTGCATCAACCAGGTCAACTGCTGAACTCTTTTCAGAAGCGCTGGGTTTCGATGTGGCGTCGTCTTCGGGCATCGTGGAAAGTGCAATGTATGTGCTTTAATAGAATCGTTGAAATTGTGATAAGATCACGTCGGGGTCACCAAATATGTTGATTGAACACAAGCCTTTTTGTTTCTCTGTTGATATTTAATCAGTTCAAGATACGATCTTGATTGATTTATCGAAATATTTTAAGATTTGATAAAGACACGGTCCTTACTGCTTGAATGCTTTATTGAGAAGAGATCCAAAGTTAAGTTTTTTACAACTTGAAGATCTTTGATAACTTGTGACGTTTACTTGTAAATAATTCACAATAATATATAATAACATAGAATGGTATACAGGGTGCATCAGCATGATTAAATAACTGAATAATTTAACTTGTATAAAAATTTTATGGCAAGCAAGTAAAGTCAAAATAAAATAGTTCTGCATAATAGTATTTAACACTCAACAGGTGGATTCCAGCTAGCAAAATGGTAGGTACTCTAATCATACAGGATTGTACAATGCTGAAAGAGAAGAAAAATCATTAAAATTCAACGACTCAGAGTCTACAAAACTTTAGGCATTTGTTGGCATACCAAAGAAGATGCATTTTCTTTCAATTTGGAAGATACTTTCCATGATTTGCGAGCCACCAAGCGGAATATTCTTTCAGTTTCTGCTCGTCTGTTTGAATCTCTTGGTCTATTATGTCCCATTGTTACCAAAGCTTAAATCTTATTGCAAGAGCTTTGGATTGCAAAACTTGATTGGGATGAGTCGATTCCATTGCGCCTTGATACTAGCTGGCAAACTTTCAAATCAAATCTATCTCAGCTTCCCGAGATAAAAATACCAAGATTTGTTTAGACCCATTCGAATGCAAAAATTGAAGTTCATGGGTTCGCTGATGCATCTATGAGAGCTTGCGGATGTTGCATTTATATCCGAAGTCAAAGCAAAGCAGGTATCAAGTCGACCCTATTAACAAAGCAAAGTCCAAAGTGGCCGCTTTGAAAACAAAATCGCTACCGCGATTACAACTTTGCGCTGAGTATCGGCAATGTTGAATCTTGACGTCGAGCAAGTTATTTTTTGGACTGACTCAGAAATAACTTTGCATTGAATAAAAACCCATCCAACTTCACTTACAACTTTTGTTGCGAACATAGTTTCGGAAATCCAAGAGTGGACGAATAATGTTTCATGGAAACATGTAATAACAAATGAGAATCCTGCAGATATTGTGTCTAGAGGATGTAACGTAGACGAACTTAATAGTTCAATATTGTTTAATGGTTCACCATTTTTACTGAAAGACCCAGGTTTATGGCCAGTTAATTTTCATTTTCAGTTGTCTACAGGCGACGAAGCCTTAGAAAAGCGAAAAACTAATGTTTCGCTTATAACAGTTGAAAGTCCTCAAACCAGAATTATATACTTATACTTATATTAACTTATTGAAGAGGAAACTTATTACATAGAATAAGTTACAACATTTGTACATGTCATGCGATTCTTTGCCATTTTAAAAGACAAGACAAGAGTATTTGAAGAATCACCCACGGCAAATGATTTACAGCTAGCATTCCTTAAAATAGTACAAATTGTCCAAAACACTGAATTTTCCGACGAGATCCAAAAACTAAAAAGAAAAGTGAAATTGCCGAATCATATTCAAAAACTTAATCCATTAATACACGAATTTAACGGTGACAACTGGTCATTTTCACTCACTCGAGTAGGGGGGCGTCTTGTGCACGGTCCAATTGAATACGACGCCAAATTTCCATTGTTATTGACAAAAAACTCGCAGTTCATAAAAGTATACTTAACGAATTTGCATAAGAAAGATTGTCATGCTGGGCCTCAAGCAATGGTAGCACTCCTTCGACAAAAAGTTTGGTTAATAAATGCCAAAGAGGCATGCCAGAGAGTTGTACGAAAATGTGTGCAATCCTTTAGATACAGAATTAAGTTACTCCAACCAATCATGGGAAATCTACCAGCTGACTAGCTACTAATCTTTCTTCCGAATGTTTTATTCTTACTCTCAAAAGGTTTATTGGTCGCCGAGGAATTCCGAAGACGATTCACTGCAACAACGGGACGAACTTCGTGGGAGCACAGAGGATCTTGAAGGAGGTTGGAGAACAGTTCGAGAGAGGGAAAGAAGCCATTCACCAGTACGCCGCAGACGAATGGTTCAGTTTCGTCTTCATACCTCCAAGAGCCCCCCATTTCGGAGGCCTGTGGGAGGCAGCAGAGAAATCCGCAAAGACGCTGTTGCAACGTACCGTGGCGAACGCACTCCTAAAAGCAGAAGAGCTGCTCACCATTCTAGTCGAGGTCGAGGTAATCCTGAATTCAAGGCCAATCTCCCCTCTAAGCGCAGACCCCAACGACGGAGAAGCACTTACCCCAGCGCACCTGCTATTGGGCAGCCCCTTGCGGTCACTCAGTAGCGTAGCTAGCATGGGTGGCACCCGGGGCGGCAATTACGCCGCCATTGTCATAAACATTTTTAATGCGACGATGAGATTCGGAAGAGATTCTGCAAAGTCCCATTCAAGGATGAATTTCATAAAGTCTACAGATAACCAATTAGATGTTGTCACTTTAGCCGCTTTCAAATGACTTCTCAACCTTGGTATCTCTGAGAGAAGTTCTGACTCTGACACCTCATCATAAGCACTAGCAAATTTTGAAACAGCTATTTTCAAATCATTAATGTTTGCTAAAAGTAAAGGATTCGGCTGTACAACTTCAAACAATGAAGCCACTTCCTTAATAGACTCTGTTCTTGTTCGAAGTTCAGTGATGAATCGATCAAGGCATTCGAACATGTCTTTCCGTAGTTCAGCGCTCAGACAAAGTCCTGCATCAGTTGCCAACTCACCAGCCATTCGCTTTTTACGACGAATTCTTCTTCTGTTGGAATGTCGTATTTCTCCGATATTTTTTATACCAAGGGTAATTGCGTTTTCTACGATTTTCTTCAACGTAAATCCGAAGGGCTTCAATTTTTTTAGCCAAGTGATCAACACTTAATCCCTTAGCTTGTAGTGCAATCTGAGTACAATTTATTTCTTTAAGGACATTATTCCAAAAGAAGAGAAAAGAAAGAAATGCGAAATCGAACATTGCAGATTTTAGGTTCTGTGCAGCACCTCTGGTTTCTACATTTTCTCTTGCATCACACAACTCTTCAGCTGCAGCTAAAATTTCATCAAAATTTTCGGCCAAAACCTTCACTGCAGCATAATGAGCACTCCAACGCGTTGTTGAAAGTCTTTTCACGGTTGATTTACTGTGCTTGAGAAGCACTTCTCAGCGATGAGTGGAAACAGAAAAAAATGTAAAAGTTGTCTCTACTGTTCCAAAAAATGTTATACAAGATATATTTTGAGCAAATGAATGTTGGCCACATAAATTAATTGAATGATCTATAGCTTTTTTGTTTTTTTCTTTAATAATAGCTTGCACTCCCCCATGCAGATACAGAATTAAGTTACTCCAACAAATCATGGGAAATCTACCAGCTGACCGATTACGGGCACAAACACCAGTTTTTATAAGTGGTGTAAATTTTTGTGGCCCAGTATATACCTCTTTAAAAATTCGTGGTCGGCCACCGTACAAAACATACATATTCGTTTTTGTTTGCTTCACTTCCAAAGTTGTACATTTTGAATTAGAATTTTACACCGCTCATAACAGCTGCGTTGTCATAACCCTGAGAACGACACATCATAATATCTAAACCGTCGTTTTCAAGATTCTTGAGAATTTCTTCACTTAAATCCGCAGCTTTTTTTCCATGTAAAGGAAAAAATCCCAGGAATGCTTCTTTGATTTCTACTTTTCTATTCTCAATTTTAACATAACGGATCACTTCAGACATCTGATCAATGTGTGAAATATCAGGTGTACTATCAAACATAATATATTTTATTTTTCGTTTAATATTTTTACAAAGGTTTGTCACCGCACATTTTACAATAAAGAGATATGATAGCTATTATCTATCTTCTAAAATATTATCTTTTACTATTTTTAAATTAACGAGTTAGATATTTAATATCATCTTGAAGGAAACACGAGCAAAACCTTCATACAAAAAAAAAAAAATTTTATATGAGTTAACATATACTGGGTGATTCGCATAAGGTGTGACAAAAAGATAGGGTGTGTAGGTTGGACCTAGACAAGCAAAAAATCGTATGGGACCCCCCTCCCATACGATTTTTTGCTTGTCTAGGTCCAACCTACACACCCTATCTTTTTGTCACACCTTATGACCCCCCCGTCCATTTTCCCCCGTTTAGGCGGGAGGGGCAATTTAAGAAAAAAATCACTAAAAATGGAAAAAATATTATTTAAAAATAACGGTAATACCTACAGAGTCGTGCTATAGCATTTTGAAAAGCCAAAAACCTATACATTAAATAAAATCTAAAAATAAGTTGTTCATATGAATAGTTTTTGAAATATTAATGTTCAAAGTCAAAATTTTGAAAAAAAACATAATTTTTTTTGTTCAAACCATTTTTTTCAAAATTTTACGTAATTAAGTAGTATTTTTCTGGCTTATTTTCAATGCTCTTATTTATTTTTGATCAAACACAAAAAACCGGATGCCAAAATAACCTGTAGTTTTTGAGAAAACCAAAAATTACAGAAACGAATTTAAAAATTTTTTTTTTTTTTTTAAGTTTTTTTTTCGTTATTGGATTCTTAAGTGATTCTTAAGTGAAAAAAAGTAAAGAGAAAATTCATCCTT
Source organism: Melanostoma scalare (assembly GCA_949752695.1). Lineage (NCBI taxonomy): Eukaryota > Metazoa > Arthropoda > Insecta > Diptera > Syrphidae > Melanostoma > Melanostoma scalare. Next base: position 69,712,224 of record OX456986.1, on the reverse strand, counting down.
TATTTCGTAAATTCACTTAAGAATCCAATATCGAAAAAAAAAACTTAAAAAAAAAAAATTTTAAAAATTCGTTTCTGTAATTTTCGGTTTTCTCAAAAACTACAGGTTATTTAGGCATCCGGTCTTTTGTGTTTGATCAAAAATAAATAAGAGCATTGAAAATAAGCCAGAAAAATACTACTTAATTACGTAAAATTTTGAAAAAAAATGGTTTGAAGAAAAAAAATTATGTTTTTTTTTTTCAAAATTTTGACTTTGAAAATTAATATTTCAAAAACTATTCATATGAACAACTTATTTTTAGATTTTATTTAATGTATAGGTTTTTGGCTTTTCAAAATGCTATAGCACCACTCTGTAGGTACTACCGTTATTTTTAAATAATATTTTTTCCATTTTTAGTGATTTTTTTCTTAAAATCTCTTTTATTAAGTCTTTATATACAGGGTGATTCGCATAAGGTGTGACAAAAAGATAGGGTGTGTAGGTTGGACCTAGACAAGCAAAAAATCGTATGGGAGGGGGGAGGTCCATTTTCCCCCGTTTAGGCGGGAGGGGCAACCCTCCTATCTTTTTGTCACACCTTATGCGAATCACCCTGTATATAAAGACTTAATATGTATGTATATTCAGTTAAATGAACACATAGAAATGAGTTTTAATAATCACAAAATTGTCTACAGTTATATATACCAAAGTATAAGAATAAATGATTACAAATGAAAATAGGTTACAAAGGATTCAATTAAAATTGATTGAATTATCACAGATCAGTTGATAAATAATAAATAATAAATAATAAATAATAAGTAATAAATAATAAATAATAAATAATAAATAATAAATAATAAATAATAAATAATAAATAATAAATAATAAATAATAAATAATAAATAATAAATAATAAATAATAAATAATAAATAATAAATAATAAATAATAAATAATAAATAATAAATAATAAATAATAAATAATAGATAATAAATAATAAATAATAAATAATAAATAATAAAAAATAAATAATAAATAATAAATAATAAATAATAAATAATAAACAATAAATAATAAATAATAAATAATAAATAATAAATAATAAATAATAAATAATAAATAATAAATAATAAATAATAAATAATAAATAATAAATAATAAATAATAAATAATAAATAATAAATAATAAATAATAAATAATAAATAATAAATAATAAATAATAAATAATAAATAATAAATAATAAATAATAAATAATAAATAATAAATAATAAATAATAAATAATAAATAATAAATAATAAATAATAAATAATAAATAATAAATAATAAATAATAAATAATAAATAATAAATAATAAATAATAAATAACCAATAACAAATAACAAATAACAAATAACAAATAACAAATAACAAATAACAAATAACAAAAAAACAAATAATAAATAATATGTTTTAAATAATATTTGTATCACAGATTAAGAATATAGATTTTTAATAAGTGAGTTATCGGAAGTTTCACAGTTTTGAATGAATTTGGTGTTCAGTTTTATAATTCGTTAAGCAATTAATTCAACATTCGCTATAATGTGGAGGTCAGAAGTAGAATGATGCCAAGGAAGTCTTAAGATCATTTTTAGTAGCTTATTTTGAGAAATTTGAAGCTTTTTCAAATGACATTTAGCAGCGCTACCCCATACGGGACATCCGTATAAAAGTATAGCTTGAAACACAACTTTGTGGATAATGATTTTATTATCGTTACTTAAGTGCGAGTTGCGGCAGATGAAGGGGTAAAGCATTTTTATTGCAATTCCTATCTTCTTCGGGGTTTGATATATATGCTCGTTAAAGGTTAGTTTCGAGTAGAGATAAATACCGAGGTATTTCACAGTGGTATCCCACGGTATATTGGTTCCACTAACTTGGAGCTGATTGGCTGGAAGATAACAAGGTTTTCTTTTCCTCGAGAAAAAGATGGCTTGAGTTTTTCCAGTGTTCAGGTTGCCCCTCCCGCCTAAACGGGGGAAAATGGACCCCCCCTCCCATACGATTTTTTGCTTGTCTAGGTCCAACCTACACACCCTATCTTTTTGTCACACCTTATGCGAATCACCCTGTATATAAAGACTTAATATGTATGTATATTCAGTTAAATGAACACATAGAAATGAGTTTTAATAATCACAAAATTGTCTACAGTTATATATAGCAAAGTATAAGAATAAATGATTACAAATGAAAATAGGTTACAAAGGATTCAATTAAAATTGATTGAATTATCACAGATCAGTTGATAAATAATAAATAATAAATAATAAATAATAAGTAATAAATAATAAATAATAAATAATAAATAATAAATAATAAATAATAAATAATAAATAATAAATAATAAATAATAAATAATAAATAATAAATAATAAATAATAAATAATAAATAATAGATAATAAATAATAAATAATAAATAATAAATAATAAATAATAAATAATAAATAATAAATAATCTATATATATAAAGTAGGATGTATGTATGTATGTATGTATGTATGTCCGGGGTAAACTCCTAAACCACCTAACGGATTTTTATGAAATTTTCAGTGCAGACATAGTTTAGTTCAGAGATGGTTCCTGTCAAGGTTTGATATACATATTCCCACAGGAACGGGGTTGGGGACGGAAAACTAGAAACTACTCCATAGATTTCAAAAATTCTTTCAGCACTAGGAGTGCTACATTATCTCCCTTCATTAGTAACTTAGACTTTATTTTATCCTTATAATCCCGCAGGAACAGAAACGGGAACGAGAACGGAAACCTAAAGTTACTCGACCGATTTCAAAAATTTTTTCAACTCTGGGATGTTACATTATCCCTCAGTCCTCAGTGACATAGACTTTTTTTTTTTTTGCATCTCAGAGACATAAGTCGCACTGGGCTTAGAGCAAGCCCATTTGTACGTACTTATTTACGCTCTTCATCATAAATGCAAGTGTTAGAAGTTAGTAAAACGCCTACACCAGCACAAAGAGAGCGTATAAAGCAAATAAAAACAAAGAAAATTTATAGCTACATAACATAAACAAATTAAACAAGACTAGACTAGATAATATAGGAATTAATACAGATTAAAAATGAGATAAATAATCGAAAAAAAAAATCAAGTATGTGAAGCACTGGTTTTAAGCTTTTGTTTCAAACTACTTTTGCTAATGTTAAAATCAATAAGTAAATGATTTGAATTTAATAATCTACTCATGAGCGATACCGGCTCATGCATGCCATATTTGGTTCTGTGATGGGGGCAGTGAATTAACTCTAAATTACGTAAGTGGTGAGATCCTCCGCGGTAGTTAAAACCTATGGACGAGAGCAAGTAAGGAGCATCAATATAACCAGCAATGAGCTGATGGATAAATATTAGTTCATTGTTGATACGTCTTTGGGAAAGGGTTTGCAAGCTTAAAAGCTGAATACGGTGCTCATACGGAGGCAGATTAAAAGGATTCTCCCAAGGAAGACCTTTCAGAGCAAATCGTATAAATTTATGTTGAACTGCCTCAATACGAGACTTATGAATTTCATAAAGTGGAGACCAAACTTGAGATGCATACTCCAGATGAGGACGAACATAACAGTTATACAAAGATAGTGTTAGATAAGGATCATTAAATTCTTTTGCCCATCTTTTTATAAAATCTAGCATAGAGTTTGCTTTCCTTACAATTGAGCTAATGTGCTCATTAAATTCGAGGTTAACATTAAAGTAAACACCAAGGTCTCGAAAACTTGAAACATTACATAATAAATGACCAGGCATCGAATACACAGCTTTACAAGGTTCCCGTTTTTTCGAGAAAGTCATAGTTTGGCATTTGGAGGGGTTGAGACTAAGGCCATTCTTACTGCACCATATTACAAAACTATCGATATCTTTTTGAAGAAGTACGCGATCAGTAGCATTCATAATGGATTTAAAAATTTTCATATCGTCTGCGAAAATCAAAATTTTACTATAAGAAATGCATGAAGCCACATCATTGATTGCGACAATGAAAAGTAAAGGTCCAAGGTGACTGCCTTGTGGCACACCCGACAGGGCAATAAAAGTGTTCGAAAAGCAGTTACGAAATTTAACTTGATAAGTTCTATTCTGCAGATAGGAACAAATCCATATAATCGGCCCTATCGTGGTAACCGTCGCGTCGGAGCGGAGTTTTCTCCGCAACGCATCTTTCTTCGGAGATTCAATTTTATTTCGAAGTAGTAGACATTTTTCACAAATGCGATAATGCATTGCATTCCCAAAACTAAAATCTCCGCAACAAAAACTTATCGGAGAACGTCGGATCGTCCGATCGGAGAACTACCACGAAGCAAAATGTCTCCGATCGGAGAGAATTCCGCTCCGACGGTTACCACGATAGGGCCGAATAAATGCAGTGGGAAAACCAAATGCCTTAAGTTTATATAATACTAGCTGAGCCGCCCGGCTTTGCTCGGGTCTGTAGTTTTAAGGTTCCAGTTCTCGTTTTTCCACTTCCGTGGGAATTTGGGGAAGAAACATAATCTGTCTTACTGTGGGACTAAGTGGTATCCTAATGCTGAAAGAATTTTTGAGATCTATCCAGCAGTTTCTAAGTTTCCGTTCCCAACCCCGTTCCTGTGGGAATCTTCCGTTCCCATGGAAATATGTGAATGAAATGTAAGTTAACCTGCTATCTTTTTATCATAATTGTTCCAACTCTCTTGAAAATGGGTATGAACTCGATTGTATTTATACTGACTTTTCCAAAGCATTCGATCAACTTTCTCATAATGTTATATTATATAAACTTAAGGCATTTGGTTTTCCCACTGCATTTATTCGGCCCTATCGTGGTAACCGTCGGAGCGGAATTCTCTCCGATCGGAGACATTTTGCTTCGTGGTAGTTCTCCGATCGGACGATCCGACGTTCTCCGATAAGTTTTTGTTGCGGAGATTTTAGTTTTGGGAATGCAATGCATTATCGCATTTGTGAAAAATGTCTACTACTTCGAAATAAAATTGAATCTCCGAAGAAAGATGCGTTGCGGAGAAAACTCCGCTCCGACGCGACGGTTACCACGATAGGGCCGATTATATGGATTTGTTCCTATCTGCAGAATAGAACTTATCAAGTTAAATTTCGTAACTGCTTTTCGAACACTTTTATTGCCCTGTCGGGTGTGCCACAAGGCAGTCACCTTGGACCTTTACTTTTCATTGTCGCAATCAATGATGTGGCTTCATGCATTTCTTATAGTAAAATTTTGATTTTCGCAGACGATATGAAAATTTTTAAATCCATTATGAATGCTACTGATCGCGTACTTCTTCAAAAAGATATCGATAGTTTTGTAATATGGTGCAGTAAGAATGGCCTTAGTCTCAACCCCTCCAAATGCCAAACTATGACTTTCTCGAAAAAACGGGAACCTTGTAAAGCTGTGTATTCGATGCCTGGTCATTTATTATGTAATGTTTCAAGTTTTCGAGACCTTGGTGTTTACTTTAATGTTAACCTCGAATTTAATGAGCACATTAGCTCAATTGTAAGGAAAGCAAACTCTATGCTAGATTTTATAAAAAGATGGGCAAAAGAATTTAATGATCCTTATCTAACACTATCTTTGTATAACTGTTATGTTCGTCCTCATCTGGAGTATGCATCTCAAGTTTGGTCTCCACTTTATGAAATTCATAAGTCTCGTATTGAGGCAGTTCAACATAAATTTATACGATTTGCTCTGAAAGGTCTTCCTTGGGAGAATCCTTTTAATCTGCCTCCGTATGAGCACCGTATTCAGCTTTTAAGCTTGCAAACCCTTTCCCAAAGACGTATCAACAATGAACTAATATTTATCCATCAGCTCATTGCTGGTTATATTGATGCTCCTTACTTGCTCTCGTCCATAGGTTTTAACTACCGCGGAGGATCTCACCACTTACGTAATTTAGAGTTAATTCACTGCCCCCATCACAGAACCAAATATGGCATGCATGAGCCGGTATCGCTCATGAGTAGATTATTAAATTCAAATCATTTACTTATTGATTTTAACATTAGCAAAAGTAGTTTGAAACAAAAGCTTAAAACCAGTGCTTCACATACTTGATTTTTTTTTTCGATTATTTATCTCATTTTTAATCTGTATTAATTCCTATATTATCTAGTCTAGTCTTGTTTAATTTGTTTATGTTATGTAGCTATAAATTTTCTTTGTTTTTATTTGCTTTATACGCTCTCTTTGTGCTGGTGTAGGCGTTTTACTAACTTCTAACACTTGCATTTATGATGAAGAGCGTAAATAAGTACGTACAAATGGGCTTGCTCTAAGCCCAGTGCGACTTATGTCTCTGAGATGCAAAAAAAAAAAAAGTCTATGTCACTGAGGACTGAGGGATAATGTAACATCCCAGAGTTGAAAAAATTTTTGAAATCGGTCGAGTAACTTTAGGTTTCCGTTCTCGTTCCCGTTTCTGTTCCTGCGGGATTATAAGGATAAAATAAAGTCTAAGTTACTAATGAAGGGAGATAATGTAGCACTCCTAGTGCTGAAAGAATTTTTGAAATCTATGGAGTAGTTTCTAGTTTTCCGTCCCCAACCCCGTTCCTGTGGGAATATGTATATCAAACCTTGACAGGAACCATCTCTGAACTAAACTATGTCTGCACTGAAAATTTCATAAAAATCCGTTAGGTGGTTTAGGAGTTTACCCCGGACATACATACATACATACATACATACATCCTACTTTATATATATAGATAACATTATGAGAAAGTTGATCGAATGCTTTGGAAAAGTCAGTATAAATACAATCGAGTTCATACCCATTTTCAAGAGAGTTGGAACAATTATGATAAAAAGATAGCAGGTTAACTTACATTTCATTCACATATTTCCATGGGAACGGAAGATTCCCACAGGAACGGGGTTGGGAACGGAAACTTAGAAACTGCTGGATAGATCTCAAAAATTCTTTCAGCATTAGGATACCACTTAGTCCCACAGTAAGACAGATTATGTTTCTTCCCCAAATTCCCACGGAAGTGGAAAAACGAGAACTGGAACCTTAAAACTACAGACCCGAGCAAAGCCGGGCGGCTCAGCTAGTAAATAATAAATAATAAATAATAAATAATAAATAATAAATAATAAATAATAAATAATAAATAATAAATAATAAATAATAAATAATAAATAATAAATAATAAATAATAAATAATAAATAATAAATAATAAATAATAAATAATAAATAATAAATAATAAATAATAAATAATAAATAATAAATAATAAATAATAAATAATAAATAATAAATAATAAATAATAAATAATAAATAATAAATAATAAATAATAAATAATAAATAATAAATAATAAATAATAAATAATAAATAATAAATAATAAATAATAAATAATAAATAATAAATAATAAATAATAAATAATAAATAATAAATAATAAATAATAAATAATAAATAATAAATAATAAATAATAAATAATAAATAATAAATAATAAATAATAAATAATAAATAATAAATAATAAATAATAAATAATAAATAATAAATAATAAATAATAAATAATAAATAATAAATAATAAATAATAAATAATAAATAATAAATAATAAATAATAAATAATAAATAATAAATAATAAATAATAAATAATAAATAATAAATAATAAATAATAAATAATAAATAATAAATAATAAATAATAAATAATAAATAATAAATAATAAATAACCAATAACAAATAACAAATAACAAATAACAAATAACAAATAACAAATAACAAAAAAACAAATAATAAATAATATGTTTTAAATAATATTTGTATCACAGATCAAGAATATAGATTTTTAATAAGTGAGTTATCGGAAGTTTCACAGTTTTGAATGAATTTGGTGTTCAGTTTTATAATTCGTTAAGCAATTAATTCAACATTCGCTATAATGTGGAGGTCAGAAGTAGAGTGATGCCAAGGAAGTCTTAAGATCATTTTTAGTAGCTTATTTTGAGAAATTTGAAGCTTTTTCAAATGACATTTAGCAGCGCTACCCCATACGGGACATCCGTATAAAAGTATAGCTTGAAACACAACTTTGTGGACAATGATTTTATTATCGTTACTTAAGTGCGAGTTGCGGCAGATGAAGGGGTAAAGCATTTTTATTGCAATTCCTATCTTCTTCGGGGTTTGATATATATGCTATCTTCTTCGGGGTTTGATATATATGCTCGTTAAAGGTTAGTTTCGAGTAGAGATAAATACCGAGGTATTTCACAGTGGTATCCCACGGTATATTGGTTCCACCAACTTGGAGCTGATTGGCTGGAAGATAACAAGGTTTTCTTTTCCTCGAGAAAAAGATGGCTTGAGTTTTTCCAGTGTTCAGTTTAATTTTCCATCTGTGATAATATGCGTTCAATATATCTAAAGCATTTTTAATGTTACTCTCAATGTTGAGAGCGAACTTATGCGACGATATTATTGCTGTATCATCAGCAAAGATGGCTGACTCACAGCCTGGAAGACTAGGAAAGTCTGAAGTGTATATATTATACAAGTGTGGTCCCAAGACTGACTCCTGGGGAACACCAAAACTAAAAAATACTATGTTCGAACATTCACTACTTACGTGCACTTCAAAACAACGACCGGTCAAGAAACTTTGGACTATTTTACATAAATACAACGGAAATTGAAATTGTATCATTTTATAAATCAGACCATTATGCCAAACGGAATCAAAAGCCTTTTCGATGTCAAGAAGAACCATTCCACTTGATCTTCCTTGAACCCGATTTTGCTTGATAGTACCTATTACACAGTCTTTGAACTTGGTGCGAGGTACTGTGAAATTTCCTAAAGCCGAATTGCTCGTTCGGCAGAATGGATTTTTGGATTAGTATTTTAGAGATTTTCTCCTTCAAAACCTTTTCGTATATTTTACTTACATTGCTCAGTAAGCTGATAGGTCTGTAACTACTAGCACTTTCAGGAGGCTTACCAGCTTTGAGTATCGGAATAATTTTTGCTTCTTTCCAAACATCTGGAAAATATTGAATTTTAAGGCAAGCGTTAATTAAAAACCTAATAAAAACGATTCCAGTTTGGGAAGGTTCTTCAAATAAGCGTTCTTTATTTTGTCTTGTCCTCCTGTTTTCTTGACTTGTAGACTGTTTATAATGTTTTTAATGTCTTTCTCTTTAACGAATTCATTAACTGGTGTGCATTGTCTAAGACAATCAAACTCAGTTATGGATTGGTTTACCTTATTGTTTGTTATGTTATCGTTCAAGTGAACTGAAATTTCGTGATTTTTTCTAAAAACGCTACTGAGTTCAGTTGCTTTTTCAATGTCTGTGAAGAAAGTTTTTGAAGAAGTTTTTAAGAAAGGGATACTTCTATTTTTGTTTTTTATAATCCTGACTATATTCCAAAATGGCTTTGCATTTTTATCAAGAACACTTAATTTGTTATTCAATTCTTCATTTCTTTGTTCAGACAGGATTTTTGAAATCATATTATTAAAATGAGAAACCATATTTCGGGAAAAGGGTTGTTTATATCGTTGCCAATTCCTCCTATGAATGTTTCTGAGTTTAATTAATTCCTTGATTTGTGGCGATGTTTTATAGAACGCATTTTTAATCTCTATTTTAGGGACGGAATCTTCTATGGAGCTTGTAATACAGTCCTGAAAATTTTGTACATTGGAGTCAATATCGGCTTTGTTGTTAATATTATTTAGGTTTGTGCAATAATTTTGCAGTTATATCATGTATGTATTGCACTCTACGTTCCCCTGAAGAGAGGAGGTTACAAAGCACGGGGTTATGGTCGGGACAAAGCGCATTAACAGATATAGGTGATGTAAACTGACAAGCTACATTGGTAATAAATAAATCGAGGACGGACGGAATACCACGAGAACCAGCGGGGAAATAAGTAGGACTAGGAGGAAACATAAGTGAAACAGGTGATGTAAGTAGGAGATCAGAGAGTATATTACCCCAAGCATTGGCCCTAATACAGCCCCAATCCCTATGACGACAGTTAAGATCGCCTCCGATCACAAAATCATTATTTATAGTGAATAGTTTCAACAAATCACTTTTTAAAAGTTTTCTTTTAAGTTCGGATGATGGGCCCCCTGGGAAATAAACGCTGTAAAGTTTTATGGTTTTTTGGTTACCAAGCTTTACTTCGATTCCTATATTTTCTACACAATGAGTTTGAAGCAGAACAGGTAAGAGCGAATGTTGAATAGTTTTTTTTATTAAAATAGCTACACCGCCACCTTTCTGTTCAAATCTATCGACACGATAGCATTTGAAGTCAGATGAGGGTTGCCGAATCTCAGAAGTGAGCCAGGTTTCATTTACCAAAGCAATTTCTATTTTGTTTTGTTTTAAAAAATCTATAAACTCAATATACTTTTTACGAATGCCTTTTGTATTCCAAGCAATTATTTTAATATGTTTTTCTAGCATCATATTACTTATCATTTTTAGAATACAAAAACTTAGTCGCTAAATGTGCGATGACATTAAATTGATCTAATTTAGATTTACATTTTCCTAGGTTTGTAATCATTGTTTAAATGTTTTAAACGAAAGAAAAATAAATTGCAAATTCGAAAATAAGAACACGACAATTTCAACTCAAACCACTCAAGAGAAACACGACTGTTGTATTTTAACGTTAGACAGGTAATGATTTTATTCTTAACTAGCTACAGGTACAGAAAATATTGTGGGAGAGCTACTGTGTGAACCATGTTGATTATAAGTTCCAGTCAATACGTGGGAATCGCAAACTAAACAAAACGTGCCAACAAAAATGCGCAAGTTTCCTATTGCGTATGGCAAGTTGTAGGAGCAATGGTTCACACAGTGGCTCTCGTTACTAGGTGAACAAACAAAAGTATTGAATTCTTGCACATGCAAGTTGCAAGATGAAATTATGAATGAAAAATAAAAGTATTAAATTCTTGGACGTACAAGTTGTTGAAATAAAATAATAAATGAAACTTAAACATACTCCCCCCTTTTACGCAATAGGAAACTTGCGCATTTTTGTTGGCACGTTTTGTTTAGTTTGCGATTCCCACGTATTGACTGGAACTTACATATAATCAACATGGTTCACACAGTAGCTCTCCCAAAACATTTTCTGTACCTGTAGCTAGTTAAGAATAAAATCATTACCTGTCTAACGTTAAAATACAACAGTCGTGTTTCTCTTGAGTGGTTTGAGTTGAAATTGTCGTGTTCTTATTTTCGAATTTGCAATTTATTTTTCTTTCGTTTAAAACATTTAAACATTGGCGACCGTGACAGGACTTGCTAAAAAAAGTTTTAGTAGCCTGTATCAGTTTGTGTGTTATTTAAATAAAAAGGAAGGTGCAAGTGCAAGTGTAATTATCCGCGTAAAAAGAAATACCAAAATAAAAAAAAAAAATGGCTTATTCTAAAGAAAACCACACCATCGATGAGATCGCCGCTCAGCAAGAGCAAGTGGGCGAATCCATCTGCACCATAGTCCGGAACTACAACAAGGATAGTTCAACCAGGAAGACGCTGGAATACCTGAATAAGAAGAAGGCGCAACTAGAACCTCTCTGGGAACAATTCGACCAGAATGATTCGATTCTGCGAGAGAGGTTCTCAGAACACATGAATCATCCATATTTCGAAAAGGATTATTTCGAAATGGTACGAAAGGCAGCAGAATGCTTGACTGCCGACATTTACTCGAGAATAGAAGATTTTAAACGACATGAGACTCCAAACCAAGGTGATCTTCAGATGCAGATACAAGGTTCAGGAGGAGTAAAACCACTCAGGGAGAAACCTGCAGATGAAGTTTCTGCAGTTGGTAAGCAACAACGTGCAATTCCCAAACCCAAGAAGGGGATTGTTACAAATTCAAATCAAGAGTCAACCTTTCCTGGCGCGCCAATGAACTCCAAGGCACGATATATGTTGTTGACTAATATATTAAAAAGGTCAATTATCAAGATTCATGGGCAGTCAGCCATGAATAATACTCAACAATTCTCCCAAATAAAGACAAGAAGTTTGGAGCAGAATTGGGAGGAGATTGCAAATATATATCGTAAGTTGGACCAGGAGTTGACTACGGTGGAAGTAGAAGAATACTTCAATCTGCAAGAGAGCGTTGAGGAGACGTTACTTAAGCTTTTCATGGACATTCCAGCAGTGCAAGAAAGTGAAGGTGGTCCAAGGCCGCCGAATGTAATGATGAAGCTTCCCAAAATCGAGCTGCCTAAATTTGACGGTGAATATTTGAATTGGTTGCAGTTTCATGACCTGTTCAAACAAATGATCCATGATCAGCCAATACCGCCGGCACAAAAATTATATTTTTTGAGGGCAAATGTGACTGGAAAGGCCCTGGATTTGATACAAAACTTCAAGCCAACAGACAGTAACTACGAGGTAGCTTGGGGAGTACTAGTTGAACGCTTCAACAACAAAAGACTGCTATTGACTGCTCAACTAAACAAGCTGCTAACACAGTCAATTACAACATCGACGAGTTCAAGCTTAAGAAAGCTTCACGACATTACAAAAGAGTGTTTACAAGTTATAACAAATATGAATTATGATATCGCAAGCTGGGACCCAATAGTGGTACATCTTCTGCTGCAAAAACTCGACAAGGAGAGCAGAGAAAGGTTTGAGTTCGTGTTAAAAGATCCGAGAAACAGTCCCACCATCCAAGAGTTCCTGACGTTTGTTGAGTCCCGATTCCAAACACTCGAAGCAATCAACTCCCGAGACGAAAAAAGAAAGTTCCAGAGCCTAGAGGTCACCACTAGCAGCCACAATGGACGGAAGTCAATAGCCCCCAAGATGGATCTGGATAAGACACTGAATTGCCTATTTTGCAATTCTGGTAAGCATGGGATTTACAATTGTATTAAATTCTTGTCACTTTCAGGTTCGGACCGAGGAAAGGCTGTTCACAGGCTGATGTTATGCAGAAACTGTTTAAAGAAGGGCCACTACTCCCAATCATGCTCATCTCGAAAGTGCCAAAAATGCAACATGCCACACAACACACTACTTCACTTGCAGAAGCAGCAGCAAAACTCACCAAGTACGCATCAGCTGGGTGAGAAGGGTAGTTCACAACCAACACTTCAAGCTGTCAATGCAGCAGCAGGAACACACTTCAAGAAACGTCATGTCTATTTAGCAACGGCAGTGGTCAATGTGATCTCATCACACGGTACACGAATCCCGTGCAGAGCGCTTCTTGATTCTGGATCACAACTGAATTTTGTAAGAACATTGTTACTACTACAGGAGCTAGGAATCAAGAAACATTACAAGGACTCATCAATCTGCGGAATAGGTGGCAATGAATGCAGATCTGAGTTTGCGGCCACAATAAAATTGGAATCTAGGACGTCAACCTATCAAACAACAATAGAAGCGAACCTCATGCCTCGAATAAGTGATTACCAGTGTAGTCAAGAAATCGACGTCTCAGTGTGGAAGATTCCATCTTACATCGAACTGGCTGATCCATCTTTCTGCAAGTCCAAGCAAATCGACATGCTATTAGGAGCCGAACTATTCTTTGATCTATTTCTACCAGGAGAACATAGAGTTTCGAACGATCTACCAATCTTACGAAAAACAGTTCTAGGATGGATAGTAGCCGGAAGTGCTCCAGCTTCAAATTCATGTGCTCATTGTCACATAGTTACAAAGCCATCGTTAACATCGTTGGATAAACTCGTTCGCTCTTTCTGGGAAACAGAAAGCCATGACACTCCAACTAACACCCAGAGCGAAGAAGAACATCAGTGCGAAGAACATTTCCAGAAATACACAGTGCAAAATTCTGAAGGTAAATTTGTTGTTAAATTACCATTTAAAGACGATCCTACCATAGCATTAGGTGACTCTCTTCAAGTTGCAAGAAAAAGGTTTCTTTCATTAGAAAACAAGTTGAGCAACGATGAAACGTTAAATATATCTTACATCAACTTCATGGAGGAATATAAGACATTGGGTCACATGACGCCAATTAACAAGAACAATATTCCAAAGAGGCACTACGTCATACCTCATCACTGCGTGATGAAACCCGAAAGCTCGTCAACGAAACTTAGAGTAGTTTTTGATGCATCAGCCAAGACTACTTCTGGTCACTCACTAAATGATATACTCATGGTAGGCCCAACTGTTCAACCAGATCTATTTTCAATAGTTCTAAAATTCAGGATGCACAGGTATGTTTTTACAGCAGATATAACAAAGATGTATCGCCAGGTCTTAATGCACGAGGATGATCGAGCATTACAACTTATCTTCTGGAGATCAAGAAATGATGAGCCATTACAGCTGTACAAATTAAACACCGCATCGGCTTCCTACCTAGCAACTAGATGTCTAGTTAAATTAGCAGAAGATAATCAAGATTCATTCTTTAGAGCATCACAAGCCGTTAAAAACAATGTATACGTGGATGATTGCCTGGCTGGTTCAGAGACTATTGATGACACTTATGAGTTGCTTAATGAGGTAATTTGTCTACTCAAGGCAGGCAATTTTGAATTGAAAAAATTTTGTTCCAATCATCCTATGATTTTAAAGGGAATTCCTGAAGAAGATAAAGAGAAACTAGTAACACTTCATCAATCTGAGATAGTAAAAACATTAGGACTAATATGGGATCCCTCTCAAGATGTCTTTGATTTCAGCTTCAATGACGAAAAAGTAAACAAAATATCCACACAAATAACAAAACGAACAGTTTTGGCCGATCTTGCCAGACTTTTTGATCCTCTTGGCCTGCTTGGACCCATGATTGTCATTGGAAAGCTGTTCTTACAAGAATTATGGAAATTGTCTTGGGATGACAATCTTTCAAATGAAAAGGCTCAAAAGTGGATTAAATACATTGGACAGTTCTCACTAATGAGCAATATAAGCATTCCACGATACGTTCTTCTTCCTTCTGCCAAGACAATTGAACTTCATGCTTTCTCCGATAGCAGTTTAAGTGCCTTTGGATCATGCGTTTACTTACGTTCAATCGATGAAAGAAATCAAACATTGTGCCAACTGCTTTGTTCAAAATCAAGAGTTGTTCCACTGAAAATTGTCAGCATAGCCCGCCTGGAACTACAAGCAGCAGTACTTATGGTGGAGCTGGTGGATAGGATAATTCAATTACTTCCAAAGAAAATTGACAAGGTATGTTTTTATATAGATTCTACCACCGTGCTGGCCTGGCTTAAATCACCATCCTACACTTGGGAAACTTTTGTAGCAAATAGAGTTGCAAAAATTCAATCACTCTCAGAGTTTCATCAATGGCAATTCATCAAGGGCCATTTAAATCCAGCGGATTTGGTATCGAGAGGATCAAATTTATCAGGACTATTCAAATCATCAGTATGGTTCAAAGGTCCAGAGTTTCTTCAAAATCGAGAAATCGATCAATTTGAGGAATGCGAATATCCTGACGTAGTCCCAGAACGACGTAGGAAAAAATCGGTGCTGTCGGCAACAATTCAAAACGATCTAAGCTTAATCGAAAATATCAATTATAGGAGTTCATTTTTTACATTGAGAAAAATATTTGCATTCTGTTTCAGATTTTACTATAATTGCAGAAAACCAAATGAACTAAGAAACACAGGCCAGCTAACAACTGAAGAATTAAGAGAAGGAACGCGATGGATTCTTGTTTACACGCAAAGAGTCTCATTCCCTGACGAATACCGTGCGTTAGAAGGAAAAAGGCT
This sequence comes from Melanostoma scalare, assembly GCA_949752695.1. Taxonomy (NCBI): domain Eukaryota; kingdom Metazoa; phylum Arthropoda; class Insecta; order Diptera; family Syrphidae; genus Melanostoma; species Melanostoma scalare. Next base: position 69,696,402 of record OX456986.1, on the reverse strand, counting down.
TGTACATAGAAATTCATCTATAGTTTCTCTTGCTCCATATTTTGATGAAAGAACAAAACTGATCCGAGTTGGGGGAAGGTTGACAAATGCCAAGATCTCTTCAGACTCTAAGCATCAAATTTTAATTCCAAAAAACAATACAGTAACTAAATTAATATTAACATATCTTCATTTCAAGCACATGCACGCCGCACATAGAGCGTTAATAGCCATCTCTCGACAACAATACTGGATCTTAGGTGTTGGACATGCAGCTCGACAAGTAATTAGCAGATGCATCATATGCTTTAGAACAAAGCCAAAATTCATCAATCAGGTGATGGGAAACATGCCTGTGGAAAGGATGAATTCAGCAAGACCATTTTATTATGCTGGGGTGGACTTTTGCGGTCCCATAAAAACTCACTACAAGGTCAGAGCACGGCGAGGACTCTGCCACACAATATTTAGCGACAATGCAAGGAACTTTGTTGGTGCCAAGAATGAATTAGCAGAGCTAACAAGAGAATTCAATTCCAGTAGAATGCAAGCGGCAATACAGACACATTGCCTCGAGGAAGGAATAACTTGGAAAAACATTCCGCCACGTTCACCTCATTTTGGAGGCCTTTGGGAGGCTGCCGTAAAATCTGCAAAGTCTCTACTCGTTCGTCTCTTAGGTGAAGCTTCACTTACGTACGAAGAATTGCTAACTGTTGTCATACAAATCGAAGCTATATTGAATTCTCGACCTTTGACACCATTATCATCTGATCTAAACGACCTGGAAGCTCTTACACCCGGTCACTTCTTAATAGGAAGTCCTCTTACAGCAATGGCAGAACCAGATGTAACAAACTGCGAAATGAATAGCCTAAATAAATTCCGGCGAATTCAACATATTCAACAGCACTTCTGGAAAAGGTGGTCAGATGAGTATTTACATCTTCTGCAGCAAAGATTTAAGTGGAAGACTGAATCAAACAACCTCAAGCCTGACAACTTGGTGCTTATCAAAGAAGAAAATATTCCTCCAATGCGCTGGAAACTAGGACGTGTGATTGAAATCTTCAAGGGAAGTGATGATAAAGTACGCGTAGCTAATGTTAGAACTCAAACCGGTACGTACAAAAGAGCAATACATAATCTTTGCCCACTTCCAATAAATGAACCGGAGATTGAGAACAAAAATACAGATTGCTCCAGTGTTGAACCAACTAGAAGCACGAGTCGTTTAAGACCTAGAAAAGCTAAAAAATTGACATTGCTTTCGGTTTTACTTGTAACACTTATAATGATACCTGCATCCTTAGGTCAGACTTTGACACAGGAACAAGTAAATATCAAGAAGCTTGATGATGGTGTTGGCATGTACTTTGAAGATATTGGCAGGATTCGCACGGTAAACACGTACTGGAAAATTTTTGTATTTTACAATTTGACAACGTACTGGCAAGAATTCAATGAGCTTAAAGCATATGTCAACAGAATGCAAGATATAAGCACAGAAGCTCCTGCTATTCAAATGTATTACAAGCCAATAATAGACACACTACGAAACAGAATCGCAGTAATCGAACACAACAATGAGTTGCTTCAAAATTATCATGCACCAAAATATGAAAAAACAAGGATGGCAAGATCACCATTTGACATTGTAGGAACTCTGGCACATAGTTCATTTGATTGAGCTTTTGAGAAAACAAAGTTCAATTGCAGATGCTACGTCAAATATTTTAAAACGTGATCACATTCAAGTGCAGGATCAATTTAAAGCTTTAAATGAACATCTCCAAAAGACTTTTGCAATCATCAACGAGAAACAAAAGACTAATGGGATAAAGCAGAACCTCGGAGCATTGACCTCTTATCTAATTCTTGTTCTCACAAATTTCGAGCATATACAAGAAATGCTTTTAGATGTTCTTTTGGATTTAAATCACGGAAAAATTAATCCACAACTAATTACACCCAAACAATTAAGTGAGCAGTTGCAGCTTGTAAGGAATAATTTACCTTCCTATTTATCATTGCCAGAAGGTTCAGTTACTGATATGTATAAAATCTCAACAGTGAAAGGTCGGTACTTAAATGATTCAATTGTGTTTGAAATGCTATTGCCATTGACGGACTCAGAAGAATTTCAACTTTTTAATCAAACGAATGACGTCAACCAACTACATGTGTAATCAAGTTCATTCTACTAACATCCAACAAGGAACTTTGGAGGTCTGCGAAATGATTTTACTAAATCATAAAGAAGAGAGTTTCAACAAATGTACCTTGAGGGAAACGCAGTCACAAAACGTATGGAAAGCACTCAAGTTTTCAAACAGTTGGATTTTCTCTATTCCATCAAAGGTTTCTGGCCATCTGATTTGCAACGATGTAAGTACAGCTATTAATTTATATGGAAACGGTGTTCTGGAGTTCAAGAAAACTTGTGTTCTTCAACTGCCCAATTAGTGGAGGACCGTAAGCTATTTACCTAGGAATCCAGGGCCAGTCCATGGATTTTCATGAAAATTTCGGAAATGTGTTTTGAATGGCGTATAGAAAAAAGTTAAAAAAAAAAATTTCACCGCTCTCAATTTTTTAATTATTTTTAAAATTAATTATTAACTTTTAGAATTTTATTTTATTTATTTAGGGTGTTTTAGATACGGTTAATGAACAGTTTTTGAGAAATCAAGCCTCAAAGTCAAAATTTTTAAAAAAGAAAATATTTTTTTCCTAATTAATTTTTTTTTAAATAATTTTGCCCTATTAAGCACCATTTTTTCTTTTCATATTCAATGCTTTTATTAATTTTTATTCAAAAGCAAAAAACCGAACAAAAATATTTTTCTTGGTTTAAGAGAAATTAAAAAAAAACGAATGGTACTTTTTTCCAGAAAACAAAATGTCGTTAATTTCCCGCTAATTGAACTTTTTTCCTGGAAGTGAAATATGAAATGTGTCTCAAATAGCATATAAAAAAAAGTTTTTTCTCAAATTTTGAATTTTGAACCAATCAAAGAGACTTAAATCAGTTAAATTAACGGCTCGAAGTTTTTTTTAGGTGGGGAGCATGCTGATGTAGTGTTCTTTCTTTTAAATAAGAATTGATGCATATCTTATTGATATATGTTTGTTTGAATACTGAATGCACGTAGAAAAATTCGCGAGTATTTATTTGGCAAAAAACTAAATTTTTTCAGTTTCATCAACTCGTTTGACCGGAAACAGCGTTTGGGGCACACATCAGTACATGTGCTGTCCTTTGAGACCAAAGTTCAAGTTTGTAATAGGTTATAGTTTTAAAATTTAACTTAAAACTAATATAATTAAAAGCTAACTCTAAAATTTTAATAATTATTTATAATTTATATTAAAATTAAAATTATACAAAAATTTTTTTTTAACTTTTTTTTATATGCTATTTGAGACACATTTCATATTTCACTTCCAGGAAAAAAGTTCAATTAGCGGGAAATTAACGACATTTTGTTTTCTGGAAAAAAATACCATTCGTTTTTTTTTAATTTCTCTTAAACCAAGAAAAAAATTTTTGTTCGGTTTTTTGCTTTTGAATAAAAATTAATAAAAGCATTGAATATGAAAAGAAAAAATGGTGCTTAATGGGGCAAAATTATTTAAAAAAAAATTAATTAGGAAAAAAATATTTTCTTTTTTAAAAATTTTGACTTTGAGGCTTGATTTCTCAAAAACTGTTCATTAAGTAAACTCAAATTAAAATTTTTATTAAAGAACAAAGAAATAGCTTTCAAAAACACTGAAGTATGAGAAAGTAAGTGGCTTAGTTGATTTTTGATAATTTTTTAAAAAATGAAGTAAATTTCATATAAAATTGCCCCTCGCGCCTACACGGAGGGATATGGACCCCCCTTCCTATACAATTTTTTTTTTGTCTTGACCAAACCTATCCATCCTTACTCTTTGGAAAACCGTATCTAAAACACCCTAAATAAATTAAATCAAATTCTAAAAGTTAATAACTAATTTTAAAAATAATTAAAAAATTGAGAGCGGTGAAATTTTTTTTTTTTACTTTTTTCTATACGCCATTCAAAACACATTTCCGAAATTTTCAAGAAAATCCATGGACTGGCCCTGAATTCCTAGGTTTTGCCTTTTTTATGTCTAACGGTCCTCCACTAAATGTAATCATCAAAGGTAAAATGAATTATGAGAGCAAAATAACTTCACCATTTATTCCGAGATTAAATACAAGTAGCTGGAACATAACTATAAGCCAAGGAAAAACAGCAAACACAACAGATATGAAAATACAGGATCGCATTGACCAATCCGAGTTTGAGAGCTTGAAGTCCAAAATCAGAGAAGTAATTGAACATTCTAAGAAACTGCCTGCCCCCACTACTGACATCAACGCCCATGACTATCATCACTATGGAAGCAGTTTGTTGTTATTGGCATGCATGATTGGGATCTTCATCATTTTTTTTCGTCGCACAAGAAGACCAACCCTTCGGCCAAGAAACTTCGAGGTCAACATTTAAGATTAAGCTATATTTACTTTAAAGTTCAAATTTAGAGAGTTAAGAACCCTCAAAAGGGGGGAGTATGTTTAAGTTTCATTTATTATTTTATTTCAACAACTTGTACGTCCAAGAATTTAATACTTTTATTTTTCATTCATAATTTCTTCTTGCAACTTGCATGTGCAAGAATTCAATACTTTTGTTTGTTCACCTAGTAACGAGAGCCACTGTGTGAACCATTGCTCCTACAACTTGCCAGACGCAATAGGAAACTTGCGCATTTTTGTTGGCACGTTTTGTTTAGTTTGCGATTCCCACGTATTGACTGGAACTTATAATCAACATGGTTCACACAGTAGCTCTACCAAAATATTTTCTGTACCTGTAGCTAGTTAAGAATAAAATCATTACCTTTTACCTGTCTAACGTTAAAATACAACAGTCGTGTTTCTCTTGAGTGGTTTGAGTTGAAATTGTCGTGTTCTTATTTTCGAATTTGCAATTTATTTTTCTTTCGTTTAAAACATTTAAACAATCATCTCCATGCATAGGTTATTAAGCTCGTCCATAGTAAACAGCGTATTATCACTGCAAAAGTTGTTGTCACTTGTTTCCATTGCAATCGTAGAAGCCAGTGGCGTAGCGTGCCTTGTCGGGGCCCCGTATAAAAATTTTTTTGGAGGCCCTTATATGGAGGTAAAGATTTTTCACAAAAGAAAAGAAATATTGTGAGAAGAAATATTTATTTATCACATAATTTACCCATTTTACAAATAAAAATCAAATTTCAAATATTCACTCTCCTTGCTTTTTTTTCGGCAAACTGATTTATTAAATTTATTTATGGCTGATGATAATTTTAGTTTTTCTAAAGTTTCTGCCTCTATGGACAATAGTGAGATGTCTGACAGCCGTTCTTGTCCCATCGAAGTTCTTAAGTAATTTTTTATTAGTTTTAATTTTGAAAAACTTCTTTCTGCCGTTGTAACTGGAAAGGTCAAGAATAAAAAGCATGCCGTGATTACCTCGGGAAAACTGGATGCAAGACTATTGAATTTTACTACCAATAATTCAATGAGTTCTTTAATGGAATAAATTTTTTTAATTTCAGAATTTAAGCATGTTTTTAGAGCCTTTAATTGGTCACAAAGATTAAGTGAGATGTCTTTACTGTATTTAGCAGACAGTTTTCCTGAAGCGTTTAATATCTATTCGCTTGAAGAAGATAGGAGTTTCTCCGGTTGTAATATTTCGAATATACTACTCAGGTTGCAAAGGCTCTGAAATCTTTCTTTAGTTTGAGAAATTAATATATCTAAACAGCAATAGTATACATTGACTTTGAAATAAGATTCCGGGTCGGAAATTCTCTCATCTTGTGATAACTCATCAAAAAAACGCTTCGTTATCTTTCGCCTACTGTTTTTAAAAACAGTTGTTACCCCCCACTCTTTTGCTAAATCTTTGGATTCATTTAGCAAACTATTAAATGAATTCTGATTTCTTAATTGGCACAGTCTATTTAAAAGATTACTAAAATACTAGATTTCTGTAAGTCATTATTTTCATGCTGTAGAACTTTTGAAACAGGATTAATAATTTCAAGTAGTGAAGAAAAAAAATGTAACGAGCACTAAGAAATCAAAACTCTCTAAAATATTAATTATACTTTTACATTCTTCACGTTCATCTTTTTTATTTGAAATTAAATTTAGTTGGTACAAAGTTTTCATGATTAGTAAAAAAATTTTTCTTAACTGCTAATAAAGCGTCGTTCCTAGAAGACCATCTGGTAGGACATACCTTTTTCTTAGCATAGCCCAGCGTTTTATACTATTGCCAAAAAAAGTATATATTTTTTCTAAATTATCGAAAAAAGTCGATACTTAAGTTTTTATTCTTTTTCCTTACACACTTTGGGGCCCCCCGTGGCCCGGGGGCCCCGTATAATTGATACGGCAAATACGGCGGTAGCTACGCCCCTGGTAGAAGCAACACCAGTGCGTGAGCGGTTTGCCCATGAAGCATTTGTTGTTGGCGCAGCAGCATTGGTAAAATTTTTCAAGTGCTCAACAGGTTGTCTTCGCTGTGCTTGTGTTTTTGGGAGCGAGGGATATTCATTCAACGACCCGAAGGAAAGTGGTTGCATTGAACTGTTGTTGGGCTATATTGAGTGCGATTCTTTCGTGTTGATAATTTTAACTTAATGTCTAAGTATTGCGTTCTGCTTGTACATGAGAGATCAGTAGATTTGTGATTGCCATTACAATTGGCACATTTTGCATTCGATAAGTTTTTGCACTCGGCGGTTTTGTGGGAACCGGCGCAGAATGCACAATACGTTTTTATGTGGCAATTTTTTTCCCCATGCCCAAACATCTGACAGTTGTGACATTGAGTCAGCTTACCTTTTAACTTGCGTTGGTAATTCCAGTTGACTTGCGTGTGCAAAATGGAACGAAAGTTTTTTTTTAGTTCATTTAATTTAAAAGAACCATTTTCTAAGGAAACCGAATAAAATGTGTCTTCGTAATGTTCATATTTTTTAGTGATTTTCTTTATTTCGATGCTCTTGAGACCGAGTTTAATAAGTTCGATTTTGAGGTTTTCTTCCTCCATGTCTTCTAAGCCATACAGCATGACTTTAAAGTGACTTTCATTTTTGAGATCATGAGAAGAAAATTGCCAATTTTCATCATGAAGTTTGGAGACCACACATTTATAGGATTCGATTGATTCACAAACAATTTTAACAATAATTGAAAGTTTTTTAAGGAAATAATTCTCAATGTTAAGTACTTTCATTAGGTTATGCACATAAGCAATAGGTTTTTTTAAAAGTTTTATTGGTGGCACATGCACTTTTTTTATTGATGGCGAAATAATCTCGTCCATTTCTATAGTATCACTATTATCAGTATCAGGATGGCATTGCAAGGGGCTAAAGTAGTTACCTTTGAGGTGGCGTAGCAAGGGGGGGGGGGGCGGGGGGGGGGGGCAGAACGCCCCGGGTGTCACCCATTTGGGGGTGACACCCAAAAGCTACCAAGGAGTACCTATATATACTATGACGTTACAGATCCCAGAGTATTAAAAAAAAAATTGCGACATTGTGCCTATAACCTAACTACCTACCAGTTTCTACTTGCACAAAAAATATAAAATCGGTCAGCCTATGTTTTTTCTTTTGTAAATAAAGTCCATAGACTTGTCGCCCTCAACGATTGACTTACTCGTTTTTTGTTTTTGTTTTATTTGGTTGGTCCCACACGCAGGCACTTCCACAAGAAAAGCCATTCTCGGGTCGTTCTTAGATACTGCTATTTTTCCCCGAACTTTGTAATGCGGTTATGAAAAGCATTGTCTATTCTATATATGATGATATGATTTCTTGAAGATGTTGAAAACCGCACCTGCAATAGGTAATTATTTTGGTAGGCAAGACAAACAGCTATTTTTCCCCGAACTTTGCACCGCGGTTGTGAAAAGCATGCTATACTCCATATTATATGAAGATATGATTTCATGAAGATGTTGAAAACCGCACCTGCAATAGGTAATCATTTTGGTAGGCAAGACAAACCGCTATTTTTCCCGAACTTTGCACCGCGGTAATCATAAGAAATCACTTTGGTAGGCAAGAGAAACCGCTATTTGTCTCCGAAGTTCGTATAAATACCTGTGGGCCCTGAGGTCCTGTGTTGCGTAGTTGTGGTTCACTTTCATATATTTTAATTAAATAGTGTCTCTCAAAAAGTTGATAAGGAAAATATAATAATAAAAATTTATATTGTAAAAACAAGGTAAGTTCATTGCATATATCCAGATTTTTATAAAATATAAGCTTACATTTTTTGTTTTTGTCGCAAACACATTTTTTAACTTAATTTAATGTTTCTTTTGATTGAAGTAAATAGTTTATTATATTAGTAAAGGGTTTTCCAATAAAAGTGATTTCTTTTTTGAAAAAAACACACTTTTTGTTAAAGAAATTCAAATATTTTTTATTCAATGTGCAGTTCAGTCAATACAATTAAGTTTTTATTAAAGTTCATTCAAATGGCCACTACGACTTTTTCTGCAGCAACAAATTAGATGAACCCAATTTTTGAGCACTTTTCCCACTAAATCAAGTTGTATATCATGAATGGCACGTTCAGTATTGACTTGTAAAGCTGGAAGAAATTCTTGTTTATATTGAATGACCAATGACTTCAAATCCTACAAGAAATAGTCCAATGGTGTTAAATCACAACTTCTTGGAGGCCATTCAATAACACCATTTCTTGAAATAATCGAATCTCAAAATTTTTCTCGCAATAACTCAATTGCTGCATTTGGTGTGTGACACGTAGCCCCGTCTTGTTGAAACCAAATGTTGTCAAAATCAATTTCTTCCAATTTCGCCCATAAAAAGTTGGTTATCATTTGGGGGTGACACCCAAAAGCTACCAAGGAGTACCTATATATACTATGACGTTACAGATCCCAGAGTATTAAAAAAAAAATTGCGACATTGTACCTATAACCTAACTACCTACCAGTTTCTACTTGCACAAAAAATATAAAATCGGTCAGCCTATGTTTTTTCTTTTGTAAATAAAGTCCATAGACTTGTCGCCCTCAACGATTGACTTACTCGTTTTTTGTTTTTGTTTTATTTGGTTGGTCCCACACGCAGGCACTTCCACAAGAAAAGCCATTCTCGGGTCGTTCTTAGATATCTACTGCTATTTTTCCCCGAACTTTGTAATGCGGTTATGAAAAGCATTGTCTATTCTATATATGATGATATGATTTCTTAAAGATGTTGAAAACCGCACCTGCAATAGGTAATTATTTTGGTAGGCAAGACAAACAGCTATTTTTCCCCGAACTTTGCACCGCGGTTGTGAAAAGCATACTATACTCCATATTATATGAAGATATGATTTCATGAAGATGTTAAAAACCGCACCTGCAATAGGTAATCATTTTGGTAGGCAAGACAAACCGCTATTTTTCCCGAACTTTGCACCGCGGTAATCATAAGAAATCACTTTGGTAGGCAAGAGAAACCGCTATTTGTCTCCGAAGTTCGTATAAATACCTGTGGGCCCTGAGGTCCTGTGTTGCGTAGTTGTGGTTCACTTTCATATATTTTAATTAAATAGTGTCTCTCAAAAAGTTGATAAGGAAAATATAATAATAAAAATTTATATTGTAAAAACAAGGTAAGTTCATTGCATATATCCAGATTTTTATAAAATATAAGCTTACATTTTTTGTTTTTGTCGCAAACACATTTTTTAACTTAATTTAATGTTTCTTTTGATTGAAGTAAATAGTTTATTATATTAGTAAAGGGTTTTCCAATAAAAGTGATTTCTTTTTTGAAAAAAACACACTTTTTGTTAAAGAAATTCAAATATTTTTTATTCAATGTGCAGTTCAGTCAATACAATTAAGTTTTTAATAAAAGTTCATTCAAATGGCCACTACGACTTTTTCTGCAGCAACAAATTATATGAACCCAATTTTTGAGCACTTTTCCCACTAAATCAAGTTGTATATCATGAATGGCACGTTCAGTATTGACTTGTAAAGCTGGAAGAAATTCTTGTTTATATTGAATGACCAATGACTTCAAATCCTACAAGAAATAGTCCAATGGTGTTAAATCACAACTTCTTGGAGGCCATTCAATAACACCATTTCTTGAAATAATCGAATCTCAAAATTTTTCTCGCAATAACTCAATTGCTGCATTTGGTGTGTGACACGTAGCCCCGTCTTGTTGAAACCAAATGTTGTCAAAATCAATTTCTTCCAATTTCGCCCATAAAAAGTTGGTTATCATCGATGTATTTGTATACCGCTCTACATTGACATGTAATACCAACTTCATTTTGAAAGAAGTATGGACCGATGATTCCACCAGCCCAAAAACCACACAAAACTGTCAATTTAGGTGAATGTATTGGTTTTTCATGAATATATTGTGGATTTTCATCGCCAGTTTTGTTTATTTAACGCACTAGTCAAATAAAAGTAAGCCTCTTCGAAAAATATGATTTTCTTAAGAAAATCGTTAGCGACTTCAAGTTGCTCCAAGGCAAAATCAGAAAGTTAACGACGTTTACAGTGGTCCAATGGTAAACACTTCTGAATGCAATAAAAAACAAATGACAGATCATGACATACTACAAATGGTCGAAACGCCACTCCAAAATCATATCGTACCTATTGGAAAACCCTTTAGTTCACATTTATGAATTTACCTATGTATTATGTAATGAATGTCTACATACATTATCGTTATTTTGTATGCCTTTTTTTATTAGATTCTTATGTTTGGCTGGGATTAATCAGATCCAAGTTATTTAAACATTATTCATGATTTTCACTTTTACTTTAAATGTTGTAATTGAATACATTTTCTAATAAGATATCGTAACAACCTAAGGCCGAGGCCACGCAGTCAGCGATAAGCGAGCGAGCGAGCGACTGAACGACATGAAAAAATTATAACAAATGAAATTGCATTGAACTGGCCATGCATTGAGCGAGCGATGAGCGATTTTTTTAAGCGACTGAACGACGTCGCTCTGTCACCAAACTTGTTCTAATTTTTAGTTTATCGCTTAGCGTCAAGAGCAACAGATGGTTAAAGTAAATATAGAAATTTTGATCTCTGCTGTGCAACAACAACTAATCAACTAATCGCTAAAGAAATGTCGCTCACGAAAAGGCCACTCGTCGCTCGACTTTGTCGCTTAATCGCTGATCGTTCAATCGCTCGCTCGCTTATCGCTGACTGCGTGGCCTTAGCCTAAGGCATAATTTACAGTACAGGGTAATAAAAAGTGATGAATATAAAAAAAACATGAATAAAATAGAGAATTAGTTCTTGATTCTTTGGATCTGATTTATGCCCATCTACAGTGAAGTTTTTTAACGACCACTCCAATTTAAATAAATATATATTTATATACAAAAATATTTAAAATATATCGATGAAGCGTTCCTACAGTACATAGTAAATATATTTTTTAGAATACGCGTAAATATAAAACAAGGAAAATATGCCTCGAGGAGTCCATATAACAAAAAGAAAGAGTGGTGCTCAGCAGAGAAAATCCAAACAGGCTAAAATGAACGTTCTTCAGAGCATGTCTGGATCCATTTTCAAATATGTTGAAAAAATTAACGACAGCCAAAGTTATTCGAGAGCAAATGACAGTCACGTTGATCAAGAGAATGATTCCGAAAATACACGCTCATCTTCAGAAAGCAACAGCGAAGAAACAGAATCAGTGTTGAAAATTCAAGAATCCGAATCAAACGGAAATACCCAAAATGACAGCAATGGTACTGATTACGAATCAAGTATTGAAGGGAATTCCTACACGGGAGAACTTGAGAACATAAGGGATATCTCACATTGGAGTATACCCGTTCCTGATAAAGTTCGAAATGAAATTATCAAAAAAGGATTTGAACATTTCCAAAACCGGGAGGGACCATTCACTACTGTATCCAGGCCAGGCGTTAAAATAAAAGGTTGTGTTCGTCATCTTACTAAAGAATGGTTCTATAAAGTTTTGGCTAATGGGGACAAGATTCTGCGATCATGGATGATATATTCTCGAATAACTAATAGACTGTACTGCTTTTGCTGTCGTTTAGTTGCTGTCACCAAAAATGTTGGTACAGAAACAATATTCATAGATGGATTTCAGAATGGTGGAAGCTGAACCCTAAAGTACCGGATCATGAGACTTCAAATGAACACATAGAAAATTTTGAGAAGTGGAAAACTTTTGAAATGGGTTTAAAATTACATAAAACCATAGATGATTCAGTCTTGCAATTAATGGATGCTGAACAACAGAAGTGGAGGCACCTGTTATCCAGATTATTAGACATAACATTGTTTCTGGCTAAACAAAATCTAGCATTCCGTGGACATGATGAAGGACAAGACTCTTCAAATAAAGGTAATTTCTTAGAACTAGTGAGTCTTATGTCTAAATATGATGTTGTGTTAAAAGAGCACATCTTGAATTTGGAACCAGGAAAATCACCAAAAGTCTCATATTTATCGCCACAAATACAAAACGAATTCATTAATGTATTAGCGGATCAAGTCAAACGCAGAATTGTCAATGAAATCAAATCAGCTAAATATTTTGGAATTATGTTTGATAGTACACCTGATATTTCACATATTGATCAGATGTCTGAAGTGATCCGTTATGTTAAAATTGAGAATAGAAAAGTAGAAATCAAAGAAGCATTCCTGGGATTTTTTCCTTTACATGGAAAAAAAGCTGCGGATTTAAGTGAAGAAATTCTCAAGAATCTTGAAAACGACGGTTTAGATATTATGATGTGTCGTTATGACAACGCAGCTGTTATGAGCGGTGTACATGGGGGAGTGCAAGCTATTATTAAAGAAAAAAACAAAAAAGCAATTTTCTTTGGATGTATAGATCATTCAATTAATTTATGTGGCCAACATTCATTTGCTCAAAATATATCTTGTATAACATTTTTTGGAACAGTAGAGACAACTTTTACATTTTTTTCTGTTTCCACTCATCGCTGGGAAGTGCTTCTCAAGCACAGTAAATCAACCGTGAAAAGACTTTCAACAACGCGTTGGAGTGCTCATTATGCTGCAGTGAAGGTTTTGGCCGAAAATTTTGATGAAATTTTAGCTGCAGCTGAAGAGTTGTGTGATGCAAGAGAAAATGTAGAAACCAGAGGTGCTGCACAGAACCTTAAATCTGCAATGTTCGATTTCGCATTTCTTTCTTTTCTCTTCTTTTGGAATAATGTCCTTAAAGAAATAAATTGTACTCAGATTGCACTACAAGCTAGGGGATTAAATGTGTGTAACTTGGCTAAAAAAATTGAAGCCCTTCGGATTTACGTTGAAGAAAATCGGACGAAGATCGTAGAAGACGCAATTACCCTTGGTATAAAAATATCGGAGAAATACGACATTCCAACAGAAAGAAGAATTCGTCGTAAAAAGCGAATGGCTGGTGAGTTGGCAACTGATGCAGGACTTTGTCTGAGCGCTGAACTACGGAAAGACATGTTCGAATGCCTTGATCGATTCATCACTGAACTTCGAACAAGAACAGAGTCTATTAAGGAAGTGGCTTCATTGTTTGAAGTTGTACAGCCGAATACTTTACTTTTAGCAAACATTAATGATTTGAAAATAGCTGTTTCAAAATTTGCTAGTGCTTATGATGAGGTGTCAGAGTCAGAACTTCTCTCAGTGATACCAAGGTTGAGAAGTCATTTGAAAGCGGCTAAAGTGACAACATCTAATTGGTTATCTGTAGACTTTATGAAATTCATCCTTGAATGGGACTTTGCATAATCTCTTCCGAATCTCATCGTCGCATTAAAAATGTTTATGACAATATGTGTGTCAGTTGCGTCATGCGAAAGGAGTTTTAGTAAGCTAAAACTAATTAAAAACTACTTGCGGGCTAAAATGACGGAAAGGAGGCTCAACAATCTGGGAATTTTAGCAATTGAACATGAGGCGACCCAGTAAATAAATTTTGACGACGCTATAAGCGAATTTGCTGCTTTAAAAGCTAGGAAGAAGACATTTTATTAATGTTTTTTTTTGTTTTTTTTTGTATACAATGTGAATATGTAGATACATTAATTTTTGTTCTCCTTTTTTAAATTTTTTTATTTGAATTCAAATAAAGAAACCCCAATATATGCAATAGCGGAATTTCATTTATTTTACTGTTTTGGGTTCTGGGGGTGACACCATAATTGCCGCCCCGGGTGCCACCCATGCTAGCTACGCTACTGCATACAGGGAATAGCCTAATTGAACGAGTTCTTAGCACTATCTTGGAAAAATGTAGATGTGTGTGATAGAAATGATGAATGTATATCATAATTAGAGTCCAAATGGAATTTTCTAATATAAACATCGGACAATCTGAAAAGCCATAAACAACCACCACCAGAATAAACATTGGAAAATCTCCAATGTCATAAACAACCGATAAGATAAACATAAGACGATCTTCGATACAGAAAACAATGATCGGACAGCATCACCAGAGAGGTCAGAGTTGCAGCGACCATCACTTTCAATTTCAATTTCACAACGTACGGTCGATTTTCGTCTGTTCGTTTCTATACTGTTAATTAATTCTCTGAATAAAGATTTTCTGGATTTTTTAAAAACTCTTTTTATTTATTTAAAAAGGTATTTTTCGTCGAGAATTCAATCATTGCCAACGCTGCTTTCGTGTCAAACTTAAATCTGTAGAGCAATTTATGGGCAATCTTCCGTCGGAATGATTATCAGCAGAAGCTCCGTTTCTTACCACTGGAGCTGACTTTTATGGGTCCTTTAAATTGCGCTACCAACCAAGGGCTTGAACAATCATCAAAGAATACATCACTGTCTTCGTATGCTTCACCACTAAGAACGTAATTTTGGAAGTAGCCGGTGATCTTAATACCGCCTCGTTCATAGCAGCATTCCGAAGATTCATCGTCCGGCGCGGTCTCTGTCGCAAAATATCTTGTGACAACGCGACAAACTTTGTCGGTCCCCGAAACGAGCTCAGTGAACTCTTGAGGTTATTTTATGGTGAAAGCCAAATGCAGATAAAGGAACTCTGTAGAGTGGACAGAGTCGAGTGGCGTTTCAATCCTCCAAGGCCATATCATTACGGCGGTCTCTGAGACTCTTACTTAACTATGAACAACTAAGCACGCTTACAGCTCAAATCGAAGCAATTTTGAACTCGCTTCCAATTACACCGCTCTCTTTATCGCCTAACGACCTGGAACTTCTTACTCTAGGCCACTTCCTCATAGGGCATCCGCTGACATTCATACCAGAACCCTACTAAACACCAACATCTCGGGACTCACCAGGTTTAAAAGGTTGCAACAAATTCAACAACAGTTTAGGTAATTCTGGTCTCGGGACTACCTACTCAGTCTACAGAAACGTACCAGATGGTACAAAAAATCTGAATTTCTCAAAGCAGACGAAATAGTTCTCATACATGATTACAATTAACCCCCATATAAATGGCCTATGGGTCGATTAACCAAGACATTCCCTGGCTCTGATGGCATCGTACGTGTGGCTGAAGTCAAAACCAAGCTTGGCATCTATAAACGAACAACCAACAAGCTCTACCCACTTCCGATGTGAACACAGTTGAAGATATTGATAGTTGATACCAATACTTCAAGGTGGCCGGCATGTTCAGTCTCAACCTGAACCATATTTCATTTAATATTTCATATATATATGTAAATCAATAAATTATCTCTTTTTTCCGCTCAAATCAGCGTTTATAGTAACATACCTACTTTATTTAAATTCTTATTATTTAAAAGTCATGCAACATATGTACATACTTACAACTTACACATTCATACTGTATTCTCAATCGTTAGACCTTTTATCATTTAACCGCTTTTAGCTAGGTGCAGGGACATAAGTCCACGGGAAATAAGTCCACTGATATTGTTATTAAAAACTAAATAAACACACTTAGGTAAAGTGGACTTAATTCCCATGCAAGGTGGGAAATAAGTCCCAAAATATCTGTGTGGTTTTATTTCCCATCATGTTTGAAGAAATTTTGACCCATGAACAAAAAATCAAACTAACATTTAAGCATGTTTTTTTTATTACATACACAAATAACAATAATTAAATTGCAAAAAAAATTTATAAAATTATACCAAATCTAATCAACAAAATTATAAACATTTCGGATCAAAGGTATGAATATGAACACAAACATTTCCATTATGCAATGACAAAAACTATTGAAAACTTTAATATTTTCTTGGAAGCTTTTGAAACCATGCCTAAGAGTTCTACGAATTGTTTTTATATTAAAAAAAAGTTTTTCAAGAGCTGTAATTAAAACTGTGCAAAATAGGAACAAATAAAAAATTGGGATTTAGTTTTTTATTAGTTTATAAGACTATAGTGTGAAATTCGCGTTACGGACTTTGGATTTTCTTTGCGTGCGCCATTGTATTTTGTACCGGAGATAAGCAAAAAGCGAAGCGGAAACAAATTTTAGCCAGGGGATTATGGATTTGTGATGTGAAAATTAAAAATTCACGCGAAAATTCACTCTCAGCATAGAGACCACTTTACCAAAGTGTGTTTATTTCCCACTTAGTGGGAAATAACTCCACCAGTGGACTTATTTCCCGTGGACTTATGTCCCCGCACCTTTTAGCTACTTGGTTGGGAAATTGAACACACACACACGACATTCGTATCAAACTTGTAACTTTATTTTATTCAATCAATTAGTGAATTAGAAATTGAAAACAATAAATAATATAATTGGTATTGTGAAAATACACGAACTATGGAAAACACTACTTCACATTTGAGGGTCGCAAAACAGAGTGAGTGTTTGTCCGTTGGGAAGTAAGTTACGATGATTTACATGTCAAAATTTGCTGTTTTGTTTTGTTTTCTCATCAGCTGTTCTGTGATTTTTATTTTGATTTTCAGATTGAAAATTTTTGGATGAAATTTTTGAAGAATTTGAAGATTGACTATGGATGGATGTAGATGGCACATTTTCAAGAAAAACATGTGCAGGTTTTAGGCGATCAATGGAAATATTGATTGTTCTTCCGTTTGCTTTAATAGTGTACAATTTGTTAGTGATTCTCTTCATTACAGGATGCGGGCCAGTGTATGGTTGCTGCAATGGTTTTTTGACGGTATCACATCGCAAGAAGACATGTGAGCATGTCTGCAGGTTGGACGGAACAAAAATTGTATTGTTGGCATGGTTGGATGTTCCTGTTGGCCGTAGTTTTCTCCTCGTTTCTCGATGTTTGTCAAGAAAAACCTGTGGACTAGAAAATGTTTGATTACTTACAAAGAACTCACCAGGAACTCGCAGAATTTTTCCATAAAGCATCTCTGATGCTGAGGCTTTGATGTCATTGTAAGCCGTCCTTGTTATCCGTCCGTTGGTCAGTTCGTTAAACAGTGACGACTCGAACTGTATGCCTTGGTCCGTGGTTAGTTGTTCAGGTGAACCAAACCGTGCAACCCAGTTTGTGTAAAATGCATTTGCCACTGTCTCTGCTGTCATGTCCAGTATGGGTATTGCCTCGCGCCATCGACTGAACCTATCAATCATGGTAAGACAATACCTGTAGCCCTTGCAGAGTGGCAAAACAATGATGTCGATGTGGACATGCTGAAATCGTTGCTCCGGAACTGTGATGGAATCTGGTGATGGATGCGTATGTCTGATGACTTTCGAGCGTTGACAATGGATGCACGTACGTGACCATTCCAGTGCATCCTTTTTGATGTTCGGCCACACATACTTTTGTCTTAACTGTAGACTTGTTGTTCGTCCACTTGGGTGTGCGAGGCCGTGAACAGAATCAAAAGCCTTCCGACGAAGTGACGCTGGTATGTATGGTCGAATAGTGTTATGGTTGACGTCGCAGTAAATTTTCACATCAGGTTCCAATGCTATCTTGCTCAATTTCTGGGCGGACTTTTCGTTTTTCAATAGCTCTTGAAGCTCTGCATCCAGTAACTGAGACAAGTGTAGCTCCCTTATGTCGAATTGCACTGGCGTGGTTATGGTGTTGACACGCGACAGTGCATCAGCTACAGCATTTTCTTCACCTGGCAGGTAGGTTATGTCCGTGGTGAATTGGGATATGTAATCCAGATGTCTTAAGCGACGTTGTGGTGCCTTGTCTGAACGCTGCTGGAAAGCGTAGATAAGCGGTTTGTGATCGGTTTGAATCGTGAAAGGTCGACCATCCAGAATGTGTTTGAAAAACCATACAGCAAGGTTGTGGGAAACGATAATCTAATTAAAATAAATAATAATAATAATAACCATAATAATAATAATTACCATAATAATAATAACCATATTAATAATAATATAATAATAACCATAACAATAAAACTAATAATTATAATAATACATTATAAATAATACTCACCCTTATAATTTGAATGAATCACTTAATAATACTTACCTGATAATATAACCATACCCATAACCTTATCTACCTATAATACAAAAAAAAAAAAAATAACTCACCTAAGAAACTCGCATAATACTTATACCATTTATTTATAATATAACACAATAAAACTTACCGTACTTGCAAATAATACCTATATGAAACAAATAATACAACACAGATAATATTCCCCATAACTTGAAATAACCCCTATAATAACTACCTCCAATAATATTTAAACACATAATACTCACCTGTTATAATACTCAAACCCATAATACTTACCTTTAATAATAAAACATTTGTAATACTTACCCTTTATAAACTTACCTTGCATAATACTCAAACACTTACATTTACCCTTCAATAACAATAACAACACATCTATAATACTTACCATTAAAATAAATAAACCATATAATTTACTACCTACCTGTAATAATAACACACGTATAATACTTACCATCGAAATAAACAAACTACTTTCTATAATACTTACCTGTAATAATAATAAGTAACCAATATAATACTTACCATCTATAATAATAAATCACTCATAATACTACCCCCGATAATACCATTATATTAATTACACTCAAATCATAACCTACCTGACCCACCCTACTTGTCCTTTTGCAGTACACAAGTCTGCAACAGAAATATATAACCCGCATAGCAACCGAAAAAAAAAAATGCAAAAATAGGCGAGCGTATCACCACCCACAACCAAAAGAAATAATCACCACCCGATAACGATAAGCCGCTAAAGCAGGCCGCTATCCGATGGTGTGATCTTGTCATGTACTAACCAAACTGTACCGGCTATGTGCATGTGCAACGGTCGAGTTGGTACATGACAAGATCAGCTTAGCGATGATTGATCGGTAATGCGACATTCAATGTGTGGTTCGAATCGCGATCAGTCGCTCTTGCTATAATTGATAATTAGTATTTAACATAGTGAAAAAAAAAAAGAACTTGGAGAAATAATTTCTTAAAGACTGTAAAGTGTGCGTGGGTGCCTTTTTGGTGCATATAAATTCTTGTGGTTTTGCATAAATGGTACCGGCAAAGAAGCCAAAGAAATATTTATTGTTTTTTTTTTTAAATTAAACACGCAGTGTCAAAGTGAAGAAAAGAAGAAAAAAAAAAAGCATAGCAAGTTGATACAAATTAGCTTTTTTGGGGACGAAAATTAAACAAATGCTCTACGGAGTTGAAAGAAAAAGATATTTTAGAGTGTGTGCAAGTGCATATCATGAATCACGAGAGGCGCGAAATAGTTTTCCTGCATTGAAATCATTGCAAGAAAAAAAAAAGTGACTTGGGGATGTATTAAAACCCAGTCCAGTAAGAAGAATTAAGAAGGAAATAGTAAAAGAAGTGAAAGGAACCTAGAGAAAACAAATTAAGAATAGTAAAAGTGACTTATAATTCTGAAAATGTGGAAGATCGGGACGTATTATTCATCATCATCATCATCATCACCATCATCATCATCACCATCATCATCATCACCATCATCATCATCATCATCATCCACCAGCCGTAGTGAATTTGTGTAAAAAGTTTAAACCTGTGTCAGCAAGTGTGTCCCAGTGAATTCTTTTCCCCGCCGCGCCGGCCATATTCCCTCATACTTACCCTCGTGTCGTTTTTTTTTCTACCTTCCCACCCCCATATCCTAGTGTTTTTGAGACCGTGTCGTGACCATTAGATTTAAGAAATATAAGAAAATGTAGTGAAGGAATCTTAAGTTACATAAAGAAAATTAAAGCCAAGAAAACTGAAAAGAATATACGCAGAAAACAAAAAAAAAAAAAAGGAAAGAGAGAAAGGTAAAGTGAAGTTAAATAGCAATTAAACATGGTAAAAGAATAATAAAAGTAGATAGTCAGTGGCATTGTATGGGTAACGAAATACCCTTGCTAAACAAAATAAAATTCCTTAAAAACAAAATTTTTTTCTCATCGAATTATATAGGGTTAACTACCAAAGTGGTGCACCTCATTGGCGGATTTAAGACCTGAGTGAGTACTTTAAAACCATAATACAAATATATTTATATATATGTTTTTATTTTATTTTGTTTGCGGGGGGGTACTGAAAACAGTGTTGCCATCAGAAAAAAAAAGAAAAGTAATTAAAAATTTTTTTTGAAAGTTGAAAAATGAAAAGGTTAAAACAAATTGGGAAAAAAAATACTTACCTAAAATTGATTGAAACAGTGTTGCCATCTATACATAAATAAAAAGGTGAAATTAAAAATTTTATTTCCAATGGTAATAAAGAGATACTGAAAATGATAGAAACCTAAAAAAATGAAAAATTTATGAAAGAGGGTTGCCATCTGTAAAGAAAAAAAAATAAAATTTAAAGAAAATAAATGTTAGTTAAATTGAGTCGAAGAATTAAAGAATGATAATTACCTGAAATTGAAACTTAAGAAAAAAGGGGTTGCCATCTGGAAAAAAAAATATAAAGTAAATAAACTGCTATTTTTTTTTTTAATTGAGACATATGAATAAATAAAATGTTATTTACCTGTATTTGAACAATAAGGATAAGGGTTGCCATCTGTAATAAAAAAAAGGAGCTTCTATTTTAGGGAATAAAGTATGGAATCAGCTGTACACTATACTACTTACCTTCTCCAGATGATCCAGTCGTTCAGCAACAGCTATCGAGTATAGACGTGTTGACGATTTTAGCTGTGAGTTTATTTTCAAGTGGTGTGCTTTACAAAAGTTCAATAAATTCAGTGGTACTCAACTAAGGCAGTAGCCGAACGAGTCGAACAGCAGGTACCCAGTGTGGAGGAACGTGGGTTCAACTCCCACCCGGGCGCATAGCAATTTTTATTTTTCTGAAGCAAATTGCTCAGATAAAGGAAAAAATAAAATAATAGAGAGTGAAAAGAAAGCGACACAGTCGTTTGTGATGGACCATACCGGTCCATCATCATCAAAAAAAGTGTTGGATGAAAATCCAACACAGAAAACAACAACAACAACAAGCAAAGCAGCGGCAACAACCGCAATGCAAATTGCGGTGCCAACAACTGCAGCAACTGCAGCAACAACAACTGCAAAAAAGAGGCGGCGCATTAAAGCAAAGCCAAATTTGGTTTCCCGTAGCCGAAAGACAAAGGGAGCTGATAAGGAGGTCGACGATGACGGAATGTCGACCAGCAGCGAGAGTATCGTGAGCATGAATTCGACTTACGAATACGAGTCCAACGGTGGTGAGGGCCGTTACACCGGTAGTGGGAATTCCTTCGCTGCATTGGCCGACGAAGGGGGGAACGGTGCTGACGAGGAACGCAATGACAACGATGTAGAAGATAAGAGACTACATGCGTTGTCAATTATCATAGAAAAATTATGCAAGGAGATCGAAGAGATAAACGAAAAACAGGTGGCCCGCAGGAAAGCCGAAAGCGAGGCAAAACAACAACTGTTGGCAAAGTCAGACAATGCCAAACAGCAACAACCAACAACATTAAAAACAAATGTTAAAAATGCTCCCGTGCAGCAACAAGGCACGACAGCTAATAAAATAGCTGTGGAGCAAAATAAACGAAAGAAAACTGCTACCCAAGAGCAGCAACGGGGGACCGCGGCTATGAAAGCCGCGCCATCGAAGCAGCCACGAGAGACGGTGCCAAAACAGCAGCAGCAGAGACAACAACAACAACAACAGCCAGCACAACAACAGCAACAGCCAAGGAAGACAGCAGCCAAGAGCAGGGGGCCCCCCATCAACACCCACAAAATGGATTTCAAAGCAACATTAAACCTATGTAAGGCCGCCATAGGCGATAAATTTGTTATTAAGCGTTTAGGACAAGATCGACATGCGATCCAATGTGAAAACATTGGTGACCACAAGATCGTTCGGGCGTTGTTGCAAACAACAACCACCGAACATTTTTCTTTTACTCCCAAAGAGGAGAAGCCAAAAAGCATGCTTTTAAAAGGGGTAGAGCCTACCTCTGACCCGGAGGAGCTCTTAGCGGAACTCCGCAGGTTAGCGAGCGACGATCTCGAGTTTATCGGGGTCAAGTCGTTCACCACGGCTAAGGCTAGACGGGAGAGGCGGCTATTGCCGATGTTCCTCGTCACCCTATCTCCCAGTAGCCGTCTGGAGAGTCTAAGGAAAATCTCCGTCCTGGACTACCAGATGGTAAGATGGGAAAAAATAAACAGGCACGGAGACATTTTACAATGTCTTCGTTGCCAACGGTTCGGGTACGCCGCATTCAACTGCCAAATGCAGTCGAGGTGTGTAAAGTGTGGAGAGAACCACAAAGAAAACGAGTGTAAGCTCGGTGAGGAAAGGGTCGAAGATAAGACCCAATTGAAATGTGTTCTCTGTGGTGGAGATGGACACCCTGCTAACTATCGGGGATGTCCTCGATACCAAGTTATTAAAAAATCATTAAAAGCTGCTCCAACAGTAACCAAGGACGAGGGAAGGCATACAGCCAGACCGACTCCAAGGGCCGTGGTTCCCCAAGTCTCCTACGCCCAAATGGCGGGTGGAGCTGGGAAAACGGTACAACCTCCCCAGAAAGAGGCCGCACAGCCATCTGTGTCAAAGGCAGCTACTGGGGAGTCAGAGGTGATGGTCGCTCTGCGTGTCATTCAGGCACAAATGAGTGAACTATCACGGCAAATAAGTGAGCAGGCGCGTAGGGTAGACTTGATCTACCGTGCAGTGCCGTCGCTTGCGCAATTTTTAGGTTAACGGGCGCGCTGCCGGAGAGGCCTTTTAAGATCCTAGCCGTGAATGTGAATTCGCTAGTTAGGATAGAACGACGAACCAACTTCCTTGAGTTGTTAAAAGACCAACGTCCTGATGTATGTATGGTTAGCGAAACTAGGCTAAATCAGCATCACAAACTGACGGATAACAATTACATTATCATAAGGAGGGACCGACCCAACTCGACTCTCGCGGGTGGGGTTGCGATCTTCTTACGTAAGGGCATTGCTCATAAGGTAATATATAGCGGTGAAGTACGTCGATTCCGGCTGCTGGAAACGTGTATCATATGCATCCCTCTCCAACAGGGGAGGCGATTGTATGTGGTCTCGCTCTATTCACCGCCGGGAGCTTCTCAAACCTCATGTTTTATAACAGAGCTCGAAACGCTTTTTCGATGTCTGAATCTGAACTCGGATGAAAACTATTTCCTTTTGGCCGGTGATTACAATGCTAAACACCAAGATTGGGGAAATCAATTAGCCAATCAAAGGGGGACCCAGCTATTCAATTGGCTGGGGCTTCACAGCATTGAGTGTAAAGTCGATCTGCTAGCTACTGACAGGCCTTCATATCCTCGAAGTGGCTCTTATTTGGATCTATTGCTTTTAGACTCAAGACTGAAACTGACCGACGACATTCTTCGACGGACGAAAAATTGTTTGACGACGGTTGAGTACGACAGTGACCACTGTGGACTTGCCGCCGTCATACTGCTTCCGAACGACCTTGTGGAACTGGAGGAGTACGTGCCGACGCACTCTTACAACTACGGTAAAACACGTTGGCCGCGCTTTTCCGGTGCCGTCTCAAGGGAACTTCATTCGAACGGTATTGAGCCACCATGCAACAGGAATCTGTCGAGCGTTGAGATCGATGGGTACCTGCAACGTATGGAGGATGTAATCCGTAGTACAATGGACACGACAATTCCTAAATATAGGCAACTTGACTCGACGAACATGTACAGAAACGCGACAATAGACGCACTTTACAAACAAAAAAGTAGACTCCTGTCAAGACTAAAACTCTTGCACAGGAGGTTTACTGACCGACACGATTTGGAGATTAGAACTCTGAAGTCACAGATCAAAAATCTCCAACAGTTAATTAAAGAAAACTACAGAATATCTATATCTCTTTTCTGGAACAACAAAATTCGGGCTGTACAGTCCAACAACCCGAGTATGTTTCCGGAAATAAATAAAATTTTTAGGAGAAAAGATCAAAATGACCTTCAGGGTATTAAACTCCAAAGGACGACAGAGAACAGAAACTTACTTATGACAATAGGGATAGATCCGGATGAGGCCATCTTGGATGATGACCACTTTATAGTGGAAGATGCTCAAGAGAAGGTAGAGACGGTGGGTGCTGTTTTCGAGCGAGTATATAAGGTGAATGAGTGCATTCGCCCGAATTACGACCTTGAGAATAGAGCCTACGTTGGACACTTCTATCTTAGAGACGAGATCTCGCATTGGCGATCCGAGAATCCTGGTTTCACTAGGTTCAATGACGACCGACTTGCAAATGCAGTCATCGCCCAGCGAAACGGGGATAACACCCTGTTCGTTTCTAAGATGGACCTCTTGGACATCTTTCACAAAATAAAGAAAAAGAAGTCAGCAGGAGTCGACGGCATACCCAATGTTGTGTTGCGAAACCTCCCTTCGGAAGCGGTGGACATATACACCACGTTGTTCAACAATGCGCTGAATAATGCATATTATCCAGTGCGTTGGAAGACGGCAGTGGTACATCCTCTCCTTAAAAAAGGTAAGGATGGTTCCAATCCAGCAAATCTCCGGTCAATTAGTCTTCTTCCGAGTGTCAGCAAGGTATTCGAGAAGGTTCTCAATAGAGCTCTGTCCACATGGGCTGAGGACAAACATATTATTCCAGAAAATCAGTTCGGTTTTAAGGCGGGTCATGATACCATACATGCCGCGTCTAAGCTAGTATCTGATATTCAATGGAACAAAGCTAAAAAGCAGTGTACGGGTGCATGTCTGGTTGACTTGGAGAAGGCTTTCGATACCGTTTGGTTAGACGGTCTTTTCTATAAGTTGATCAGATATGGCATGAGTAAACCACTGCTATATATTCTAAATGACATGCTTCATGGTAGAACGTTTGTTGTGAAAAGTTGCAATAAAACTTCTACCAGAACTTTTAAAATACAGAATGGTCTGCAACAAGGAGCGGTGAATTCGCCTATTTTGTTTAGCATTTTCACCGGCGATCTAATTGGTTCCCTTCACCATGCCATAGCGTACGCCGATGACCTAATCGCGTACAGAACAGGTCCAAAGATCGAGGTCATCAGAATACTCTTGCAGCGTGACTTCGATAAGATTCAGCAATATTGCGATGACTGGAAGTTGAAAATCAACTTCCAGAAATCGGAAACAATTGTGTTTAGAACCTCGTTGGCTCGGGCCTCAAGGGATACGAGAAAGAACTGGCGAAAGCTGGTGATCGTTGATCTATATGGCCACCCACTGCCAAGCAAAGTAGTAGTCAAGTACCTGGGCATCTGGCTAGATCAGTATCTATATTTTAACAAACATATGGATGCGGCTCTGGCCAGGGCTAGAGGAGCTTTTGGTCTGACAAGGCGACTGTTTCACAGCAGTCAACTTGATAGCAGAGTGAAGGTGATTTGCTACATGGCCCTCATAAGGCCAATGATTGTCTATGGGTGCCCTGTATGGTTCAATGTTACAGCGTCTCAGATGGAAAAGATTTGGGTGTTTGAGAGACAGTGTCTGCGTACCTGTCTTGGATTGCACAGAACACCAGAGTCGGAGTACTGAAAATATTATCCTAATGAGGTCCTTTACAACGGGGCTCAAATAAACAGAATCGACAACTTCTTGATAAAACTGACTCGGGGTCATACTGCAAGGGCGATGTCTTCGAACAATGGCCTGATATTTGGGGCTTACTACCCCAACATTGAATATATGGAGAGAACGCGTTTCAGTGGATTTGTCCCACCGGAGGCTTTCCTCTATTTTGACATGATAGGTTTGATACAGGACAGATTGGCGGTTCCGTTAATCTACCACGTAAGTCCGTAGAACGACGGCTCCTTTACAACCGGGACGTCGCCGCAGTAGGCGGAGAAGGTGAAGAGCTCCTCCGGTTCAGTAGGGCGGTTTCAGATCGCGATCGACGGGACGTTATCAAAACGTCGAATATGTTCTGGTGGTTGTGTGAGCAACAAAATGTAAATGTTACTGATAGCGAGTCGCCTATGGCTGGCTTACAAAGGTTTAGTGTGTAAGACTTAGGGTATAGGGGGTAGGCATAGTGGCAACCAAAAAAAATTATAAAAACCAAAAAAAAAAAAAAAAATTATAAAAATTTTGCGGCGTCGAAAATCAAAAAAAAAATTGTAAAAAAATCAAAATAAAAAAAAAAAAATGTAAAAATTACTGTGCGTCCCCAAAATTCAAAAAAAATAGAAAAAAATACAAAATCCCAAAAAAATTATAAAACACAAAAAACAAAAAAAAAAAAAAAAATTATAAAAAGCTACTATGGCTGCTCTAGTTTTAAGTAGTTTTAATTAGTTTTAAGTAGTTTTAATTATTTGTAAGTAATTTTAAGAAAATCCAAAAAAAAATTGATCTCTGAAACTAAGTTTTTTTAAACTTTCTTAGTTTTAATATTAGTTCTAGGTTGAAATAGTTATATTGTATCTTTAGGCCGAAAGGCAATAGAAATAAGTTATTGTGTAATTTAGAGTACCCGCCTAGGGTCAGTAAGTTAATTAAGTTATTATGTAAGCTAGTTTAAACATTTTTGTTAGCATGTAAGTAGTTTTAAGTGATATACAATAAAAATGAATTTAAAACTAAACTAACTTCTCCAGATGATCAATTTCAAATAAATCACTTATTATAACGTTCTGGGAAAAAATAGTGTTCTTTTTTTTGGTTTGTTTTTTTTTCTCTTGAATTTTCTGGAATTCCTTTTAGCTAGGATGTCCGGTTAAAGGAAACCATGGATTGAGGTGAAGATAGGACAGGGATGTGGTAAGCAATAAGGAGCGAGGGTGAGTAAGGGGCTACTGCATAAATAGGAGGTCGCAGTAGCCATGGTGGTATCCGCAGGGTACAATGGGTGGGAAAAACCTCCGAGGGTCTACAACATCTAAGACCCTCCCCGCTATGGAACGAGTATGAGGACAAATGGGTCGCCACAATTTTTTTTTAACATGGCATGATAATGCGTAACATTGTTCAGAGCTGTGGTTGCAAGAACCCCCCCGCCGACGAGCTATTGCCTATGGCTAGATGCAAGCATGCCAGCGGCCACAGCCTGGACACCCCTCTCTCTCCTGCTGCCCGGACCAGCCTCATATGCCTGTACATATGGGGTTGTAAGGGTGGTCTACTAGGAGTGGGAGGGGAGAACATCGGTTTCCGTTACAGGTGGCGCCCAACGTGGGGCCCGATTTGTCCAACCTTTTCGAACTCCATTTTTCGGGAAAGTTTACCTGGCGTTTACGCTGCGTTCGCATGTTGAGTCTTGGGATTTGAAGGTCTTTTTAGCAACTTTATTCTTGTGAAAAAAAAAAGAAATTTTTTTTGTTATTCATTTCGTCTAGCTGTGGTAGGAACATCCGCTAAATTGGGTTAATCCACCCTTCCTTAGGCAGTCGTGCTCCCTACCATAGCAGACATACAATTTTATTTACATTTTAGTGGATTCAAATCCTAAGTTTTGCGATATTTATAGGTCATGCTTCAGTTGTTTGAAACGCTTTTGTTTGAAATTTTTTTTTGATGGTTGCTAAAGGAGAAGTTGGGATGCTTGGCTGTCACTTTGGCTGCACAAGCCAGGTGAACAAAGCAAGCACTAACCCTCTAATTCAAGGGCCACCTTGGATTTTGAGAAAAGAAAAATTTTTGGTATTTTTTTTTTTTGAAATCTCATATTTCAAAGATTTTTTTTTCTTAAATATTTTAGGAAAGAAAGTTAAATTTTTTCTATACGATTTTTTTTTTTAATGGAATTTTTGAAATTTTTTTTTCCTGATTTGGATTTTTTTTTTTTTTTGATTGCTTTTAATTTCCATTTTTTTTATATATTTTTCTTTTATATCAATATTTTTATTTAAACTGTTTTTTTTCAGATTTTTTTTTTTATATTTTTTTTTATTATTATTTTCTTCCTTCTCTTTGTGGAGTGTTTAGGAATTTTTTTTCTATCACTATCCCACTATAGTTTTTATCTACGTTTTCTTTTTGCTTAATTTTCTCCAATATTTTTATTTAAAATTTTTTTTTTACTTTTCTTTCAACTTTTATTTCCGATTTTCAATATGGTTTCTTTGCACATTTTTTAAGTTTTTGAGTTAAAAAAAAAAAAAAATTTTTTTTTGTTTGGCTTTTGAGCTAAGAATCGTTTTTTTAATAGTTTTGGCTTTTTATTTCCCCCTTTTTCTTGCGCCCTCGCTCAGTTTTATTTTTTCTGAGATTCTCATTCTTACTATTTCGGGGTTAAAATGCATAAACGAATTACCAGGTCGAGAGGTAAGACGACGATGAGGAGTCAGGTGTTAAGGTCTCAATTTCTGACCGACTCGTTTGCAGACCTAGTCGGTCCACAAGACACTTCTGAGCCTCTTCCTCCGCCTGCCAGGGATGTGACCGACAATGTCGAAGGAGCCTCTACCTCGGCAATGGCTCAGGGACACTCAACCGGGGCTAGACCTCGCCTATCGGCGCCTACACCAATGCCACGTGAATCATTGGGTGCCAATGGCGAAGACTTCACTGGCTATATCCAGGAAGTGGTCACTGCAGCTGTTGGGGCAAGTAGAGCGGAAGATTTCCGATTTTTCTCTGGGGAATTGGAGCGAACGAGAACGGCTCTTCGTGACGAAATGGCAAGCATCATCCGAGAAACGCTGTCGGCACCAACTCCGGATGCTAGAAACCCGAGGCAGACCAACCAGGTTGAAGCACCGAGCCATTTTTCGACGTCTCGCGAGCAACCCCGAAGATCATTCTCTCCTACACGGAATCACACTCCTCCTCGGACACAGCCTCCTCCCCAACGGAATCCTGCAGCGGACACTTCCAATATGGATGAATTCCTGCGACGACGGTTACACGACTTGACGTTGAGTGACCCCAATGATCCACCACAAGCGCCACCCCGTTCTTTAAGTAGACGCTACCACAATTTTCACAAGTGGGGGTTGAAATTCGACCCAAGGAAATTAACGGTCGACGAATTTCTCTTCCGGTTGGAGCGGATGAAGGTGGGCAATAATGTCACATGGGATGAAATCGTCCTTAACTTTCATCACTTTGTAAGTGGACCGGCGGAGACGTGGTTTTGGGTGTACCTGAAAGGCAACCCGGACATCCCGTGGGTGACTCTCAGGGATGCCCTCATTGAGCAATTCCGGAGCTTGGAATCGGACTCTGAGCTGTCGAGGAAGCTGTACGATCGTCATATGGGGCATAACGAGACGTTCGACGATTTCTTTGCAGACATACAAAGACTCAACAGCAAGCTGAGGATTCCCAAATCTGACTTGGAAATAATCGAGGTCCTAAAACTGAACGTCAGAAAGCAGATGGGAATGCTGTTAGTCACGTATGACACGAGTACCCTGACTCATATGGTGTATGTCTGCAGGAAAGTCGAAAAGTACATCCTCGACCGTGAAGCTGGAGCGATGAGACCAAGGCCTGGAATTGTTCCTCCGACTGCGCCGCGTAAAAATGTGGTTTCTGAGATGGTTGTTCAGAGAGAGGAAGACTCTTTTTCTCCCGAGCTCGAGGCATTTCATCCGAAAAGAGAAAGGGACTCTAGGCATTACACGTGCTGGAACTGTAAAGCGAAAGGGCATTCCTTTGTTGAATGCCCTGACCCCCAGCGGTTCCTTTTCTGTTTCAAGTGTGGATGGGAGAACACGACCTCTCCCCAATGTCCTCGATGCTCGGGAAACGAGCCAAAGAGCAGTCTGAAGACCCGGGGGAATTGCTCTCTGGAGAAGAACCCGGAGTCCAACTAAATCTCACCACTCCACTTCACATTACCAACCCTTCCAAATCCTATCCACTTCCCTGTGAGACCTCCGTAGTCCCTCCTATTCCCGCCGTTAGAATCCTGTCGAGACCAAATACTCCTGGCGGTGCGGTAAATGTTCTATCCGTAGCTCCTAAAAGACCTTTAACACCACTGCACGAAAGGCTCCAAAACTATTTGGAAGTCCGTAAGAGGATCTTCGGAAGTCAAAATACTGTCGTCTCGGAAAAGGTTGCCAAGCTGAGAAGTAAGTTTCGAGAAAAGAAGAAGGTTTATAAAGCCATTGAAGCCACCACCTTATGCAGCTCAGATGATCCCCGTCCTTATGCCACCGTCCACATTTTTGGCGAACCTCTATTGGGATTACTCGATAGTGGAGCCAGCATAAGTTTGTGGCATCACCGGAACAAATATAAAAAGTGGCATCACGGAAAACCACTGACAGTTCATCCGACGTGAGAATAGCCTTTCTATGACATTCCATTTGACGTAATAGAAATCGGTATATGTCATTCCATCGACACAATTCGCCACGCGCACACCACTCATCCTAATTTCATTTAATTGTATTTAATTTAATTTAAGTTGATTTAAATAATAAATCTTTATTTCTTATGGTTCATGGAAATATTTCATTTAGTTGGAAAGCTACGTCGACATTCCACATTGGTGACCCCGAACGTTTGATAACGAACACGATTGCTTTAAGAAATAGCGGATTGTCTTGTGGTTTTGCGTGCGGTGTTTTTGCATACAGTTACGCATTTACAGTTGGTTACATACAGTAATTTTTGCAAACATATTTCTTTAGAAAGCGGAGTTTATTTAGCGCTCTCATCATGACAAATGATACAGAGGCTGGTACGAGTAATTCTACGGAGCAAAAAACTGATTCTGTCGCCGAAAGCGAAATAAATTCAGCAACAGTCAACCGAGTGTCTGTGTCTGTTAAAGTTCCGCCATTCTGGGACGAAAATCCACAAATTTGGTTTGCCCAGTTGGAAGCACAATTCTCCAACGCGGGAGTTAACTCAGACAAAGCAAAATTCAACACGGTTGTTGCAGCGATCGAAACTAAAATTTTAACACAGGTAACAGATGCTGTTCTCAACCCACCAGAATTTGGTAAATTTGAGAATTTTAAAAGAGTACTGCTTGAGCGATTCGGAGCATCAGAGCAACAAAAAATAAAGCGTTTGCTTTCGGAGATCGAACTGGGAGACAAAAAGCCTACGCAGCTACTCAATGAAATGCGTGTACTTGGTGGAATACACTTAACGGACGAATTTTTGCACAGTTTATGGCTCAACAGGTTACCATCACATGTTCGAGCGATTCTACAAGCCTCAACTGCAGACCTTAAAGGAAAAGCCGCTTTAGCAGATAAAATTTTAGAGGTTAGCGACCAACACCAAGTGGACATGGCTACAAGATCTGTTCAACCAACATCATCGTCATCGCTCGAATACCGAATTGCACAGATCGACCGGCAATTACAACAGCTTCTTTCGAAAGAGCATCGTTCAAAGGACCGTTCACGAAGTAAAAGCCGTAAACGTGAAAAAACACCCGTTCATCGAAACAAAAATGACAACGGTACCATGTACTGTTGGTTTCACCGTACATTTGCAGAAGCCGCTCGTAACTGTCGTCAACCCTGTTCTTTCTCATCACAGTTGCCGACAAAAAACTACTAAGCCAATCGTTTGACAACTCAGACGAAACAAACGATAATGGTTTAACAATTGCTCGTCTGTTTATGAAAGATAACAAATCCAACAAAAAATTTCTAATTGATTCCGGTGCCGATGTATCGGTTATCCCACCTCAACGAAGTGACATGTATAAGCACCCACATTCATCTAAATTGTATGCGGCAAATGGTAGTGAGATTAAAACATACGGTACACAACATCTCACATTAGACCTAGGCCTTCGCAGAAAATTTTCTTGGGACTTTATAGTCGCACAGGTACAGTCTCCGATCATAGGTGTCGACTTCCTTAAGCACTACGGTTTGCTTATTGATGTTCGCAAGAGCAAACTAATCGATGGAAACACAAAGCTGGAAGCAACGGGGGACTCATGCGGATCAGGTAGAGGTAAAATTCATACGTTTAATCTAAACGGTATTTTCGCATCTATTTTAGACGAGTACAAGAACATCACCAATTTCGAAGCAAGAAGGCAGCCCACGGCAATAGATGTAGAGCATCACATTGAGACTTTTGGACCCTCTGTTTTTGCTCGACCACGAAGACTACCACCAGACAAGCTAGAAGCAGCCCGCTCGGAATTTTCAAAGTTGGTTGAAAGTGGGATTTGCCGGCCGTCCAAAAGTCCTTGGGCTAGCCCACTGCATATGGTGAAGAAGTCTAATGGAGAGTGGCGATGTTGTGGGGACTACCGTGCTTTAAATGCCGATACACTACCTGATCGATACCCTCTGACATTCTTGCACGATTTTGCTCACATGCTGCATGGTAAGAAAATTTTTTCCACTATTGACCTTCGAAGTGCCTATTACCAGATCCCGGTGCGAAAATGTGACATAGCTAAGACCGCTATTACAACGCCGTTCGGACTTTTTGAATTTATCTTCATGCCGAATGGACTTAAGAATGCCGCACAAACTTTTCAACGTCACATCAACTCAGTTCTCAACGATCTATTTGACTGCTGCTTCCCATATGTTGACGACCTGATGGTAGCTTCTTCAAACATAGAAGAACACGAGCGAGATTTGCGCCGAGTTTTTTCAAAATTGGACGAGAACAATTTGAAAATAAACGTCTCTAAATGTGTGTTTGGCAATAGCGAAGTTATTTTCCTAGGGCATCTGGTAAACGAAAAAGGAATTAAGCCTACGAACGAGAAAATTAGTGCTGTGAAAGAATTCAAACAACCAAAAGTGGCCAAGGAACTAAAAAAGTTTTTAGGAACTATAAATTTTTACAGAAAGTTCATTCCCCACGCAATAAACAACCAAATGATACTTCAGAAACTCATTGTGGGAAACAAGAAGAACGACAACACACCAATAAATTGGGACGAAAAATCAAAAAAGGCTTTCCAGGACTGTAAAGAGGAATTAGTGAATGCTGCACTCTTACATCATCCGGTTGCTAGTGCTCAATTAGTTCTTTACACGGATGCTTCAGATTTTGCAGTAGGTGCTGCATTAAATCAATTGCACAGCAACGAACTTCAGCCATTAGGATTTTATTCAAAGAAACTTACTAAACCACAACTTAAATACAGCACTTATGACCGAGAGCTTACAGCGATCTACCAAGCTATTCAATTTTTCAAGCATTTTTTGGAAGGAAGAAACTTTATTATCCTGACTGACCATAAACCTATCACCTTTGCATTTCAACAAAATCTGGAGAAAGCTTCTCCACGTCAACAGCGCCAACTGGATTATATTGGACAGTTTTGTACCGATATCCGGCATATAGACGGAGAGCAGAATACGGTTGCAGACTGGTTGTCACGCATCCAACAAATTTCATCAAAAGAGATCGATTTTGAGGAGATGGCAAGCGAACAACTAATGGATAGCGAACTTAAAGAATATCTAAACCAAGGTAATAAAACTGAAACTTCTCTAGTTATCAAATTGTTTCCTATTCCCAGATCCAAAATTTCACTTTACTGCGATACATCACAAGAAACTATTCGCCCGTTCGTTCCTGAATCATTTCGTCATCGCATCATCGAGAGACTCCACGGCATTTCGCATCCTGGAGTGAAAGCGACCATCGCAATCATCAAAGAAAGATTCGTTTGGCCCAAAATGTCTCAGGCCATCACCAAATTCGTTCAACAATGCATTCCATGCCAGAAAACAAAGGTGCAGCGCCACAACAAAACTGGTTTAGACACATATGAGGATCCATCGCAGCGTTTTGAGCATGTCAACATAGATCTCATCGGTCCACTACCACCTTCTAGAGGAAATCGCTATTGTTTGACGATGATCGACCGCTTTTCAAGATGGGTCGAAGCGGTCCCTTTACCAGATATCACAGCTGAAACAGTAGCCAGAGAATTCATCAACACATGGGTCGCTCGTTTTGGCGTACCTTGGCGAATATCGAGTGATTTGGGTCGACAGTTCGAGTCAAACATTTTCAAAGAGCTGACAAGGTACTTAGGCATTAACCATTTGAAAACAACTCCTTATCATCCACAGGCCAACGGCATGATTGAGCGGTGGCACAGAACACTCAAGACAGCTATCAAGTGCTACTCAAACGACAACTGGTGCAATTTCTTACCAATCATTCTTCTGGGCTTGCGTTCAACATTAAAAAGTGGAACAAACTACACGGCAGCTGAGATGATCTACGGAGAAAAACTTAAGCTTCCTGGTGAATTTTTCCATTCTATGCCAGTTATTATCACGGAATCTGAATTCATGAAAGAGTTGAAAAGAGCAATGTCTACCCTGAGCCCTATTCCAGTCAAACATAAAGACAAAACCAAAATTTTTGTTCATCCAGATCTGCTTAGTTGCAAACACGCTTTCGTTCGATGCGACAAAGTAAAAGGCCCTCTCAGAGCACCTTACGATGGACCTTACGAAATCTTAAACAAGGCTGACAAGTTTTTTAAATTGGATATTCGAGGAAAGCAGAAGAACATCTCTGTGGACAGACTTAAACCTGCGTTTATAGCTGACGATTCTTTGGAGTTTCAAACAAAAGCGATATCACCAACCAAAGCAACAACGTACACCCGCACCGGCCGAAGGGTCATAATACCAAATCGATATTAACTATGCAGATTCTAGAGGGGGAGTAATGTGGCATCACCGGAACAAATATAAAAAGTGGCATCACGGAAAACCACTGACAGTTCATCCGACGTGAGAATAGCCTTTCTATGACATTCCATTTGACGTAATAGAAATCGGTATATGTCATTCCATCGACACAATTCGCCACGCGCACACCACTCATCCTAATTTCATTTAATTGTATTTAATTTAATTTAAGTTGATTTAAATAATAAATCTTTATTTCTTATGGTTCATGGAAATATTTCATTTAGTTGGAAAGCTACGTCGACATTCCACAAGTTGTTTGGGTGCGGATGGCATGGACTTTCTTCGCAAACACGGGCAAAACTTCTCGAAACTTACATCCGAAGTGAAGACCGCTGACGGAAACCAGCAAGCCATTGTGGGACGAATCCAGGTGGAGATTATCTACAAAGGGAAGACGAAAACAATACCCCTATATCTGGTTCCATCTTTGCAGCAGAAATTGTACCTGGGCATCGACTTCTGGAAGGAGTTCGACATCGCTCCGCAGTTGATCTCTGAAATCTCTTCAGTTCCGTGCCCGATCGAGTTGGATCCAAACGCTCATGTGCTGACTGATCAACAATCAAGAAGGTTGCGAGATGCCATTAGCCTATTCCCTTCCTCAGCTGTACAAGGCTTAGGAAAAACTACGCTAGAGGTACATACTATCGACACAGGTGATGCAGAGCCCATTAAACAACGTCACTACCCGATTTCTCCAGCGGTACAGAAACTTTTATATGAGGAATTGGATCGCATGCTTAAACTCGGAGTAATCGAGGAAAGCACCAGTGCGTGGAGCTCTCCGGTAGTCTTAGTGCGAAAGCCCGGCAAAAATCGCTTATGCCTAGACTACAGGAAGGTTAATGCTAAGACGAAAAAAGATGCGTATCCACTTTCTCATATAGAAGGATTGCTATCGCGTCTCCCAGATACGCACTTCATCTCAAGTGTGGATCTCAAGGATGCTTTTTGGCAGATCCCGCTGGAGAAAGCTTCTCGGGAAAAGACGGCGTTTACGGTGCCCGGCATGCCCCTGTTGCAGTTAACGGTGATGCCCTTCGGACTCTGTAATGCGCCTCAGCGCATGGTCAGACTAATGGACAAAGTGGTACCGCATCAACTGCGAGAAAAAATATTTCCATACCTTGATGATCTGTTGGTCGTTTCAAGCACGTTTGATGAGCACATCGAATTGTTGAAGACGTTGGCTGGTCGACTGAAGGAAGCGGGACTTACGATGAACGTCCAGAGGTCGAAGTTCTGCTTTAAGGAATTAAAGTACCTAGGCTACATTGTTGGAGATGGGTGCATAAAGACGGATTCAGAAAAGGTAATCGCCATCGAAGATTTCCCCACACCAACTTCGGCAAAACAGGTGCGACGTTTCCTAGGAATGGCAGGATGGTATAGGCGGTTCGTGAGAGACTTCTCTTCACTAGCGGCTCCAATGACGGATACCCTGAAGAAAGGGAAGAAGTTTATCTTCACCAACGAGGCTGTTGAGGCGTTCAGACAACTCAAAACGGCACTTACCACCGCTCCGCTTCTCATCAATCCGGATTTCTCAAAGCAGTTTATTATACTTTGTGATGCTTCCAACACCGGCATCGGTTGTGTGCTGAGCCAATTGGACGAGAGTGGTAACGAACGTCCCATTTACTACCACTCACAGAAGCTCAATGCGGCCCAGCGTAATTACAGTGTGACCGAGCGCGAATGTCTGGCTGCGGTCATGGGAGTCCAGAAGTTTCGTGCATACGTGGAAGGACACTCGTTTAAAATTGTGACTGACCATGCAAGTTTGAAATGGCTGATGAACCAAAAGGATCTGTGCGGACGTTTAGCGAGATGGAGCCTGAAGCTACAAGGGTTTGATTTCAGCATCGAACACCGAAAAGGTTCCCAGAATATAGTACCTGATGCGCTTTCGCGAGGGCATGGGATCGATGCTCTGACGGCCGAGGCCTCGACGCTGAAAGACCCTAACGATGTGTTGCATATTGATCTTGAGGATCCGAGCTTTAAATCTACGGAGTACCTCAAGCTCGTAAACAGCATCGAAGAACAAAAAGATAAGCTACCTGATCTTCAAGTGTCGGAAAGTTTCGTCTACAAGAAGGTCAAACATTGCACAGGGAATCCAGTAGAGGATGACCAAGTCTGGAAACTTTGGGTTCCTCAATCGCTAACCGAACGCTTGATCGCACTCGCTCATCAACCACCAAGAGCTTCGCATGACGGTATCGCAAAAACGTTGTTCAGACTACAGCATCAATTCTTCTGGCCTAACATGGCCGCCCAGGTGAAAACATTCATTGGGAAGTGCGACATCTGTAAGGCCACGAAAGCTCCTAATGCCACCTTGAGGCCTCCGATGGGCAAAGCATTCCTGGCAGAACGGCCCTTTCAGATGTTGTACATCGACTTTTTGGGTCGGTATCCTCGCTCGAGAGACGGGAACACGCACATTGTAATTGCGCTGGACCAGTTGACGAAGTTTGTGCTGGTGAAGGCTCTCCGCAAAGCAACAACAGACACGGTGTTGAATTTTCTGCAGGAACAAGTATTCTGTCTTTTTGGAATCCCGGAAACTATACTCTCCGACAACGGGAAACAATTCGTGAGTAAAGAGTTTGAGAGGAGGATGACCTCGTTGGGGATTAATCACGTCAGGACAGCTTTGTATTCCCCTCAAGCGAACGCTAGTGAGAGAGTCAACCGCTCCATTTTGGGCGCTATTAGATCCTACATTGATCCGGACCAACGGAATTGGGACGTAAACTTGCAGTTGATCGCCAGTGCGCTTCGCACAACCGTCCATTCGGCGATAAATATGTCTCCTTACGAGGCGTTATTCGGACAACGCTCCATAGAGCATGGATCCGACTATAAGGTGCTTCGCAAGTTGAATAGTCTGAACAATTCTAACATTGAGGTTGTGTCCAAGGCCGCTCTCATGAACATAATGCACACCTATATCAAGAATTCATTGGCTAGCGCTCATTCTTTATATGAGAGCACTTACAACCTGCGCCGCAAAAATGTCTCATTTGAGGTCGGAGACGAAGTCTTCAGAAGAAACTTTGCCTTGAGCGACAAGTCTAAACGATTCTGTGCAAAGCTAGGGCTTAAATTCGTAAAAATGAGAATAGTGAGAAAGCTAGGGAACAATCTGTACGAGCTAGAAGATTGCATAGGGAAAAAAGCAGGTATCTTCCACGCGAAAGACCTAAAGAAATAATAGGAGCAGTAGAGTAGTCGTTTCTTTTCTTCTCCTTTGCAACTCGGCAAGCCTTGTTGAAAGGACAAGTTTTGTGGGAAATGATAATCTAATTAAAATAAATAATAATAATAATAACCATAATAATAATAATTACCATAATAATAATAACCATAACAATAATAATATAATAATAACCATAACAATAAAACTAATAATTATAATAATACATAATAAATAATACTCACCCTTATAATTTGAATGAATCACTTAATAATACTTACCTGATAATATAACCATACCCATAACCTTATCTACCTATAATACAAAAAAAAAAAAATAACTCACCTAAGAAACTCGCTTAATACTTATACCATTTATTTATAATATAACACAATAAAACTTACCGTACTTGCAAATAACACCTATATGAAACAAATAATACAACACAGATAATATTCCCCATAACTTGAAATAACCCCTATAATAACTACCTCCAATAATATTTAAACACATAATACTCACCTGTTATAATACTCAAACCCATAATACTTACCATTAATAATAAAACTTTTGTAATACTTACCCTTTATAAACTTACCTTGCATAATACTCAAACACTTACATTTACCCTTCAATAACAATAACAACACATCTATAATACTTACCATTAAAATAAATAAACCATATAAATTACTACCTACCTGTAATAATAACACACGTATAATACTTACCATCGAAATAAACAAACTACTTTCTATAATACTTACCAGTAATAATAATAAGTAACCAATATAATACTTACCATCTATAATAATAAATCACTCATAATACTACCCCCGATAATACCATTATATTAATTACACTCAAATCATAACCTACCTGACCCACCCTACTTGTCCTTTTGCAGTACACAAGTCTGCAAAAGAAATATATAACCCGCATAGCAACCAAAAAAAAAAAATGCAAAAATAGGCGAGCGTATCACCACCCACAACCAAAAGAAATAATCACCCCCCGATAAGCCGCTAAAGCAGGCCGCTATCCGATGGTGTGATCTTGTCATGTACTAACCAAACTGTACCGGCTATGTGCATGTGCAACGGTCGAGTTGGTACATGACAAGATCAGCTTAGCGATGATTGATCGGTAATGCGACATTCAATGTGTGGTTCGAATCGCGATCAGTCGCTCTTGCTATAATTGATAATTAGTATTTAACATAGTGAAAAAAAAAAAGAACTTGGAGAAATAATTTCTTAAAGACTGTAAAGTGTGCGTGGGTGCCTTTTTGGTGCATATAAATTCTTGTGGTTTTGCATAAATGGTACCGGCAAAGAAGCCAAAGAAATATTTATTGTTTTTTTTTTAAATTAAACACGCAGTGTCAAAGTGAAGAAAAGAAGAAAAAAAAAAAGCATAGCAAGTTGATACAAATTAGCTTTTTTGGGGACGAAAATTAAACAAATGCTCTACGGAGTTGAAAGAAAAAGATATTTTAGAGTGTGTGCAAGTGCATATCATGAATCACGAGAGGCGCGAAATAGTTTTCCTGCATTGAAATCATTGCAAAAAAAAAAAAAAATGACTTGGGGATGTATTAAAACCCAGTCCAGTAAGAAGAATTAAGAAGGAAATAGTAAAAGAAGTGAAAGGAACCTAGAGAAAACAAATTAAGAATAGTAAAAGTGACTTATAATTCTGAAAATGTGGAAGATCGGGACGTATTATTCATCATCATCATCATCATCACCATCATCATCATCACCATCATCATCATCACCATCATCATCATCACCATCATCATCATCACCATCATCATCATCATCATCATCCACCAGCCGTAGTGAATTTGTGTAAAAAGTTTAAACCTGTGTCAGCAAGTGTGTCCCAGTGAATTCTTTTCCCCGCCGCGCCGGCCATATTCCCTCATACTTACCCTCGTGTCGTTTTTTTTTCTACCTTCCCACCCCCATATCCTAGTGTTTTTGAGACCGTGTCGTGACCATTAGATTTAAGAAATATAAGAAAATGTAGTGAAGGAATCTTAAGTTACATAAAGAAAATTAAAGCCAAGAAAACTGAAAAGAATATACGCAGAAAACAAAAAAAAAAAAAAAAGGAAAGAGAGAAAGGTAAAGTGAAGTTAAATAGCAATTAAACATGGTACAAGAATAATAAAAGTAGATAGTCAGTGGCATTGTATGGGTAACGAAATACCCTTGCTAAACAAAATAAAATTCCTTAAAAACAAATTTTTTTTCTCATCGAATTATATAGGGTTAACTACCAAAGTGGTGCACCTCATTGGCGGATTTAAGACCTGAGTGAGTACTTTAAAACCATAATACAAATATATTTATATATATGTTTTTATTTTATTTTGTTTGCGGGGGGGGGGTACTGAAAACAGTGTTGCCATCAGAAAAAAAAAGAAAAGTAATTAAAAATTTTTTTTGAAAGTTGAAAAATGAAAAGGTTAAAATAAATTGGGAAAAAAAATATTTACCTAAAATTGATTGAAACAGTGTTGCCATCTATACATAAATAAAAAGGTGAAATTAAAAATTGTATTTCCAATGGTAATAAAGAGATACTGAAAATGATAGAAACCTAAAAAAATGAAAAATTTATGAAAGAGGGTTGCCATCTGTAAAGAAAAAAAAATAAAATTTAAAGAAAATAAATGTTAGTTAAATTGAGTCGAAGAATTAAAGAATGATAATTACCTGAAATTGAAACTTAAGAAAAAAGGGGTTGCCATCTGGAAAAAAAAATATAAAGTAAATAAACTGCTATTTTTTTTTTTAATTGAGACATATGAATAAATAAAATGTTATTTACCTGTATTTGAACAATAAGGATAAGGGTTGCCATCTGTAATAAAAAAAGTAGCTTCTATTTTAGGGAATAAAGTATGGAATCAGCTGTACACTATACTACTTACCTTCTCCAGATGATCAATTTCAAATAAATCACTTATTATAACGTTCTGGGAAAAAATAGTGTTCTTTTTTTTGGTTTGTTTTTTTTTCTCTTGAATTTTCTGGAATTCCTTTTAGCTGGGATGTCCGGTTAAAGGAAACCATGGATTGAGGTGAAGATAGGACAGGGATGTGGTAAGCAATAAGGAGCGAGGGTGAGTAAGGGGCTACTGCATAAATAGGAGGTCGCAGTAGCCATGGTGGTATCCGCAGGGTACAATGGGTGGGAAAAACCTCCGAGGGTCTACAACATCTAAGACCCTCCCCGCTATGGAGCGAGTATGAGGACAAATGGGTCGCCACAATTTTTTTTTAACATGGCATGATAATGCGTAACATTGTTCAGAGCTGTGGTTGCAAGAACCCCCCCGCCGACGAGCTATTGCCTATGGCTAGATGCAAGCATGCCAGCGGCCACAGCCTGGACACCCCTCTCTCTCCTGCTGCCCGGACCAGCCTCATATGCCTGTACATATGGGGTTGTAAGGGTGGTCTACTAGGAGTGGGAGGGGAGAACATCGGTTTCCGTTACAAGGTAAATCGCTAGTAGCTCGCGATCGTATGTGCTGTAACGACTCGGGGGTTTGGATAGTTCGCACGAAAAAAGACCGATCGGTTGAAACTCGTTCTCAAACACTTGTTCCAGTTTGGCACCGACGCGACAGCAACGTCCGATGCATCTGTTGTCAAGAAAAGTTTTGCTTTTGGGTTAAGGTGGTTGAGCAAAACGGCTTTCTTAACGTTGTCTTTGCAGAGTTCGAATGCTTTTTCTGCGGAAGAGGTCCATGCAACTGGTCGCTTGTCGTTTTTTCTAGAGTCCTTGATGAGCTCATTCAATGGTGCTTGAATATGAGCACAATTTGGAATGTAGCGACGGTAATAATTCACTATTCCAAGGAAGCGACGAAGCTCTACGATGGTTGTTGGCTTTGTGTAGTTTGCGATGGCCTCAATTCGATCTTCTGCTGGTCTACAGCCGTCTTTGTTGATCGCGTGGCCTAGGTAGGTAGCTTGAGACTTACCGAAGACGCACTTTTTGATGTTGAGGATCAAGTTATGTTCCTGTAGACGTTGTAGCACCTGTCGAACGTGCTGCTGATGTTGTTCTTGGGATTCGGAAGCAATCAGAATGTCATCGATATAGCAGAATGCGAAGTTCAGCCCACGTAGTACCATACCCATGAACCTTTGGAATGTTTGAGTGGCGTTTTTCAGTCCGAAAGGCATGATTAAAAACTCAAACAGTCCAAATGGTGTCGTCACCGCGTTTTTTTGGACGTCCTCAGGTGACATCGGGATCTGATAGTATGCCTTATCAAGATCCAGGATTGAGAACTAGCTTTTGTTGTTGAGCTGTTCTGTGAAATCCATGATGTGAGGAATCGGGTAACTATCTGGCTGTGTCTTTGCATTGAGACGACGGTAGTCACCACAGCATCGCCATCCACCAGTCTTCTTCTCCACCAAATGAATTGGACTTGCCCAAGGACTACTGGACGTTCGACAGTACCCTTTTTTAGGAAGTCTTCGAAGTCCGCTTTGGCCTGCTTCAGTTTGTCACCGGGAAGTCTTCTTGGTCGTTCTGCAACTGGTTGACCTGTTGTGATGATGCAGTGTTGAACGGCCGGCGTTGACTCTGGCTTCTGGCTTGAAAATCTTTGACTTGGTGTTGTCGTTGGTAGAAAGAAATTCTTTGACGAGACTGACGTATGGTTCCGGGCCACTAATAGTCAATAGTTTTGACGGATTTGTGGCATCAATCTCGGCAGGTACGGCTAGTGATGTCACTTTGTCAACGACACGCTTGCATTTCAGGTCAATGACTAGCCCGTAATGTGCCAGAAGGTCAGCTCCAATGATAGCAGTTATAACATCCGCGATGATGAAAGGACAGGTTATAGCTCGACGGACTCCCAGATTCAGTGTGAGCATTTTCTCGCCATGTGTAAGAATCGTCGAGTTGTTGGCTGCCAGAAGAGTTGTTTCCGCTTTGTTGTTTCGGCAGTTAGCGGAACGTGGCAAAACAAAAATCGAGGAAACCGAGTCGAGAAGGAATTTCTGATTGGTGTTTTTGTCGTGCACGTAAGGGCGGCATTCCTTGTTGACTCTGAAGTTGCTGTTGTCGACCGCCTTAGTAGACAACAGCTCGTTTAGTTTTTTTGGAACTTGCAGGGTTCCTTGCACTTGTACGCCTCTTTGCCGTATCTTTGGTGGAAGAAGCAGACATCAGCATCTTTTGATCCTCCTCGTGAGCTTGAGTTTTTGCGCTTTAATGGATGAGGAGATCGACTGCGGCTTTTGTTGGTCGAATCATATCACAACAGTTTTTGCATCTGCTGAATCAGCGTTGCCAAAGATGACTCGATGGTGAGAAGCCTGGTATTAACGTCAGTGGACTGCTTCTGCTCCTTGCGCACTTCACACACTTCATTGGATGCCATATTATCAATGATTTTGTCCGCGATGTCCACCAGTGCCGTAAGGTTGACGTCTTGGCTAGCGGAGAGGATTCCACGAACATTGTTGGGCATCCTGGACATCCAAATAGTGGAAAGCATCTCGTCTGGAACATTTTCACCAGCTAGTCTCCGCATTTCCCTCAGCAGACTTGATGGTCGTTTGTCGCCTAGCTCTAAGGATGTCATGAGCCGATATAGTTGCCTCTCCTTGGACTCAGTTAACCTTGAAATTATCTGCGTTTTCAAGGCTAAGTATTTTTCACTTGCCGGTGGATTTTGGACGAGATGTGATACCTCAGTCAGTATTTCCGGATTTAGGACGCAACTATCTATCTTTATTGTGAAAATACACGAACTATGGAAATCACTACTTCACATTTGAGGGTCGCAAAACAAAGTGAGTGTTTGTCCGTTGGGAAGTTATTTGAATTTCTTCCCAGTTCGTTTGCTGACATCTAGTGGCGGTGTACAAACTGGTACGACGAGCAATTCGCCGTAAGTCGCCGCCACACGCTCATCTTTAACGTAATGTACATACATACACTGGGTCATTCCACTCTCCACGGTAACACCCGAAACGAACACTTTTCGACTCATAAAATTGTTAATCCTTATGCTGATATTTTTGCGCTTTAATTTTTTATTTTTTTTTTATTTTCTACGTATTTAGTTGCCTTATCTCAATTGTAAGATTTGAAGATTTTAGCAAAAGGATAAACAATTTTTGAGTCGAAAAGTGTTCGTTTCGGGTGTTACCGTGGAATGACCCACCACTAAATGAATTTGTTCTAACGTGAAGATTAACTGCTCATATTGTTTCTATTTTCTTCTGTTACTCTGCTTCTAATCTTGTTGAACTAGTTGTACCTAAGTAATTTTAATAAATCATTATAATTTGACAGCTCAAGGAGGCAATAACAGCAGCATTTCTTCTTCCGATTAAATAACTAAAGTTTTCACCAACGTTGCGCCAGATCTTGGTTTG
This sequence comes from Melanostoma scalare, assembly GCA_949752695.1. Taxonomy (NCBI): domain Eukaryota; kingdom Metazoa; phylum Arthropoda; class Insecta; order Diptera; family Syrphidae; genus Melanostoma; species Melanostoma scalare. The sequence goes on along the minus strand of OX456986.1, from coordinate 69,651,591 downwards.
ATCTTCACAATCAATTGGGAAGAAATTTAACAATACCATTTAAAATAATAGGAGAAAAGGAGTAAACTTAGTTAATGATCGCAAAGGAATACGTAAAGAAATAAAGATCACACCTCTTAAACTCTACAAACTAAATTAATACAGTTATATCAGCTAGGTATGTAACATTTGAACAATAATGCAATACCTATTAAAAATTTCAATTTTAACTCACTAATAACAAACGAGTGACACAATATGGTAATGTATAATCTAGTGTGTAAGGTTAGTCATCACTCATCAGTCATGATATAGAATTTATTTTGAATTGCATAACACTCACAGCATTTATTTTTAATTAATATTAATCTCGATTGCACATATAATACTACTAAATAGAATTAAGATCCTAGCTTTGGTATTATAGCCATTGTTACAATTTTAGTATTTATGGAACATATCAAATTAGAAGATAAAAAAGACTTCATTAAATATTCAAAACAACAGCACTGCATTACCAATACAGTGTGTTCCGCAATTCGTGTTATATACTTTGGGATGTGATTCTTGATCATATTCTAAGAAAAAAATTGTTTTACAGTAAAGTTCGTTTCTCAACTTTCATCACTTTTTGACAAGTTAACTTCAATCACTTTTTGACAAGTTAAAAAAGGCTAACTTTGGTGTACCTTGACCTGTGTTAAATTCGATTTCTATTTCAATACTAATGGCAGAGACCTAGTTTTAGACTTAATTTTTTGTAGAAATTATGTTCTTTAAAACTGTATTTAACCTAGACTGCTATAGGCTTAGGGTTGTTAGATTTTCAATTCTAAGTGGTGTTCAAATTTTCTTCCCCAAGCAAAGTTTTGACTTTGAGGTAATTTATTTTTTCAGAAAATGCCTGTAAAACATAGAGTTTCTTTATTTTTTACAGATGAACAAAACAATAATAAAAAAAACTCATTTATAAGTGCACTCAAAAACCCATACATTTTATGATACTTGGGAAAATACAAAATGGGTAAGAATTAAAAGAAAATAGAGAGATTTCTAGCATTGAGGTTTGTTTGAATAAAACAATAATATGAGCGCTTTTTGTAGTTCTTTTATGAACTTTAAGCAAATACAATTGTAACAAGTGCTCAAAGTGCCCTCCTTCGTTTTAAATACATGCAAGAGCCCGTTTTTGGTTTTCATTGTGGATGTTTGCTCTCGATAACTCTGTTGCAGTTAATACTGATCCAGTTTCTCGAAACCTTCGAAAAATATTTCAAAAACATTTTGAGAAGGAAGTCGGCTGTTAGGATAAGGTTCACGGGGGTCGATTCTGTAACTATGAAGCTGTTAAGTGATAAAAATTATTTCATTTGAGTCTTCACAGAGTTACCATTTTCAAATTTAAGCTTCACTGATAAATTCTTTTGTGATGAACAATTTATTATGAGAAAAAATTTTGACGTTTGTTTCCATTTTTTCACAGAACGGGAATCGAATTCGCTGTGCAAATGCGATATTTTTTTATCACTTCACAGTTACAGAATCGACCCCCTGGTATCTTTGTTGGGCTCTTCTTGAATTTCCATTGCAGAACCCATATACGAATAAAATGTCCGCGTATTCTTCTTTCGTAAATGAAGGCATTTCAAAAAGCTTTCTGATCAAACTGCAATCGTGACTTATTTTGATAAACTGATGGACGGACTTACTGTTTAACTATTTTTTTTGAACAGGTATAAGTAAGTAAGTAAGTAAGTATTTAATTCATTCATTTTATTGACTATTATGGATACATTAATTTATATTATTTAATGAATCTAAAAGCTATGGCACTGCCGTCAGCTCGATTGGCATTTTATTTTCATTCAAGTTATTTTTATATAAATTTGTAAATTAACATAAAATGATTTTATTCGAATTCAGTTATTAATAAAAGTCTATACTTATAAACTTCTTTCAAAAAAAGGTATAGTTGTTTCCAGTCAAATCCGTTTAGTACTGCTATTGTTTCATTCACGGACATAGTTTTCTTTTTGAAATATGTAAGCCGTTGTGGAACATAAATGGGACATATACTTATGAAGTGAAAACAATCTTCTTTGGCTTTCAGATTTTTAGATTTTGATTTAGATTTTTCTTTATTTTCGTTTTCTTAAGAGGTAGCATAAGATATTTTCTATAAAGAATTACAAGCATGGCTTTTAAAGCCGTCTGCCGGATATTAACAAAACATTTAATATAAGAGATTATACAATTTCTATTTAAATATTATGTATATACATTTTTTTTTTACAAGAAAAGATCTAGGTTTAATTGATTATAAAAATTAAATTAACTTTGTTTATTTTTTTTTTTTTAATATGTTTTTTTTTCGCAAAATAGTAGCGTATTAGTTAGCGTATGAATTAGCAAAAAATCATGAAAAAGAAGGTTTTACAAAAATATTACGGTAGTAAAGTATTCAAACATTAGATTATAGAGAATACAAAAACAGGGTGGGCTTTTAGTTTAGCTAAAACAAAAATTATGATGAGGATGACAGGTGAAGAACTGCAATTTTTTCTTTTTTTTTGGGCTTTTAGTTTAGCTAAAACAAAAATTATCGATAAGTTCGAAACAACAAAAATTAGGTGGGCTTTCTGTTGAGCTAAAACATAACGAGGATAATATTTGTTTCCGGTTCAAAACATGTTCAAATAAGTATTCCTATAATTCCTGGCATGGAAAGCAAATTGTAATAGCAATTTCCAGCCATAATCTCCATTCAAGAATTTGGCGCATTCTTCAAAAGTCAGGAAACTTTTATTGAAATAAAGTCTACGAAGCTCTTGTAGAATGGGGCTAACCCCCATAAAGTGAAACACATCTTCATTTTCATTAAGATTGCAGAGTGCACAAATAGGGGATAAATCGTTTGTATGTGGCCTATAATTAAGTTCAATCATTTCCGTTCTCAATTTAAAAATCAAGTTCATTTCTGCAATTGTAAACTCTTCCCTGAAATAGTTATCTGCACTCAGACACAGATTTAATTTTTTAATTTTTTAATTTTGGTGTGGCTACCGCCCCATTTATTAGCTTAATACAAGCTTAAAATAACTTAAACATACTAAACTTAAACTAATTAAAACTAATATAAGCTAAATTAAACTACAGGGATGAGAAATGGTTTAAAAGGAGGACTTTCAGACAAGGACTTGGAAGATTAAGGTCGAAAAGAAAAGGAACAGAGTTAATCTTACTCATCATGCGGGTTAGGGATTCGTTGAGACCATAGGATGTATGATGAGCAGGAAGGAAAAAAAATCGGGATGATCTTACGTTTCAGGGATTAGTGTTGAAGGAGATAAGGTCTAAAAGGGGGGAGCAGTCAGTGTTACCAGTAAGAAGTCGGTGAATGAATATGATGTCAAACACATTCCTTCTGTTTTCTAGGGAGTGGAGATTAAGGTATGTAACATTTGAACAATAATGCAATACCTATTAAAAATTTCAATTTTAACTCACTAATAACAAACGAGTGACACAATATGGTAATGTATAATCTAGTGTGTAAGGTTAGTCATCACTCATCAGTCATGATATAGAATTTATTTTGAATTGCATAACACTCACAGCATTTATTTTAAATTAATATTAATCTCGATTGCACATATAATACTACTAAATAGAATTAAGATCCTAGCTTTGGTATTATAGCCATTGTTACAATTTTAGTATTTATGGAACATATCAAATTAGAAGATAAAAAAGACTTCATTAAATATTCAAAACAACAGCACTGCATTACCAATACAGTGTGTTCCGCAATTCGTGTTATATACTTTGGGATGTGATTCTTGATCATATTCTAAGAAAAAAATTGTTTTACAGTAAAGTTCGTTTCTCAACTTTCATCACTTTTTGACAAGTTAACTTCAATCACTTTTTGACAAGTTAAAAAAGGCTAACTTTGGTGTACCTTGACCTGTGTTAAATTCGATTTCTATTTCAATACTAATGGCAGAGACCTAGTTTTAGACTTAATTTTTTGTAGAAATTATGTTCTTTAAAACTGTATTTAACCTAGACTGCTATAGGCTTAGGTTGTTAGATTTTCAATTCTAAGTGGTGTTCAAATTTTCTTCCCCAAGCAAAGTTTTGACTTTGAGGTAATTTATTTTTTCAGAAAATGCCTGTAAAACATAGAGTTTCTTTATTTTTTACAGATGAACAAAACAATAATAAAAAAAACTCATTTATAAGTGCACTCAAAAACCCATACATTTTATGATACTTGGGAAAATACAAAATGGGTAAGAATTAAAAGAAAATAGAGAGATTTCTAGCATTGAGGTTTGTTTGAATAAAACAATAATATGAGCGCTTTTTGTAGTTCTTTTATGAACTTTAAGCAAATACAATTGTAACAAGTGCTCAAAGTGCCCTCCTTCGTTTTAAATACATGCAAGAGCCCGTTTTTGGTTTTCATTGGGGATGTTTGCTCTCGATAACTCTGTTGCAGTTAATACTGATCCAGTTTCTCGAAACCTTCGAAAAATATTTCAAAAACATTTTGAGAAGGAAGTCGGCTGTTAGGATAAGGTTCACGGGGGTCGATTCTGTAACTATGAAGCTGTGAAGTGATAAAAATTATTTCATTTGAGTCTTCACAGAGTTACCATTTTCAAATTTAAGCTTCACTGATAAATTCTTTTGTGATGAACAATTTATTATGAGAAAAAATTTTGACGTTTGTTTCCATTTTTTCACAGAACGGGAATCGAATTCGCTGTGCAAATGCGATATTTTTTTATCACTTCACAGTTACAGAATCGACCCCCTGGTATCTTTGTTGGGCTCTTCTTGAATTTCCATTGCAGAACCCATATACGAATAAAATGTCCGCGTATTCTTCTTTCGTAAATGAAGGCATTTCAAAAAGCTTTCTGATCAAACTGCAATCGTGACTTATTTTGATAAACTGATTGACGGACTTACTGTTTAACTATTTTTTTTGAACAGGTATATTATGGATACATTAATTTATATTATTTAATGAATCTAAAAGCTATGGCACTGCCGTCAGCTCGATTGGCATTTTATTTTCATTCAAGTTATTTTTATATAAATTTGTAAATTAACATAAAATGATTTTATTCGAATTCAGTTATTAATAAAAGTCTATACTTATAAACTTCTTTCAAAAAAAGGTATAGTTGTTTCCAGTCAAGTCCGTTTAGTACTGCTATTGTTTCATTCACGGACATAGTTTTCTTTTTGAAATATGTAAGCCGTTGTGGAACATAAATGGGACATATACTTATGAAGTGAAAACAATCTTCTTTGGCTTTCAGATTTTTAGATTTTGATTTAGATTTTTCTTTATTTTCGTTTTCTTAAGAGGTAGCATAAGATATTTTCTATAAAGAATTACAAGCATGGCCTTTAAAGCCGTCTGCCGGATATTAACAAAACATTTAATATAAGAGATTATACAATTTCTATTTAAATATTATGTATATACATTTTTTTTTTACAAGAAAAGATCTAGGTTTAATTGATTATAAAAATTAAATTAACTTTGTTTATTTTTTTTTTTTTAATATGTTTTTTTTTTTCGCAAAATAGTAGCGTATTAGTTAGCGTATGAATTAGCAAAAAATCATGAAAAAGAAGGTTTTACAAAAATATTACGGTAGTAAAGTATTCAAACATTAGATTATAGAGAATACAAAAACAGGGTGGGCTTTTAGTTTAGCTAAAACAAAAATTATGATGAGGATGACAGGTGAAGAACTGCAATTTTTTCTTTTTTTTTGGGCTTTTAGTTTAGCTAAAACAAAAATTATCGATAAGTTCGAAGCAACAAAAATTAGGTGGGCTTTCTGTTGAGCTAAAACATAACGAGGATAATATTTGTTTCCGGTTCAAAACATGTTCAAATAAGTATTCCTATAATTCCTGGCATGGAAAGCAAATTGTAATAGCAATTTCCAGCCATAATCTCCATTCAAGAATTTGGCGCATTCTTCAAAAGTCAGGAAACTTTTATTGAAATAAAGTCTACGAAGCTCTTGTAGAATGGGGCTAACCCCCATAAAGTGAAACACATCTTCATTTTCATTAAGATTGCAGAGTGCACAAATAGGGGATAAATCGTTTGTATGTGGCCTATAATTAAGTTCAATCATTTCCGTTCTCAATTTAAAAATCAAGTTCATTTCTGCAATTGTAAACTCTTCCCTGAAATAGTTATCTGCACTCAGACACAGATTTAATTTTTTAATTTTTTAATTTTGGTGTGGCTACCGCCCCATTTATTAGCTTAATACAAGCTTAAAATAACTTAAACATACTAAACTTAAACTAATTAAAACTAATATAAGCTAAATTAAACTACAGGAAGATTAAGGTCGAAAAGAAAAGGAACAGAGTTAATCTTACTCATCATGCGGGTTAGGGATTCGTTGAGACCATAGGATGTATGATGAGCAGGAAGGAAAAAAAATCGGGATGATCTTACGTTTCAGGGATTAGTGTTGAAGGAGATAAGGTCTAAAAGGGGGGAGCAGTCAGTGTTACCAGTAAGAAGTCGGTGAATGAATATGATGTCAAACACATTCCTTCTGTTTTCTAGGGAGTGGAGATTAAGGATTGCGAGACGTTCGCGGTAAGGAGGCAGGGTGAGAAAGTTTCTAACATCGTAGAGATCCCGAAGGGCAAACAGCAGAAAACGACGTTGAACACTTTCGATCCTAGAGATATGAACCGCTTGATATGGAGCCCACACTTGCGATGCATACTCTAGGAGAGGGCGAACATAGGCAATATAGAGGGATTTCGTTACAAGGGGGTTGTGGAACTCTTTGGACCATCTCTTGATAAAACCAAGGGCGGAATTAGCTCTTGATATTACCTCGTCAATATGAGAACGAAAATTTAATTCGCTGTCGCAGAGAACTCCTAAATCTCGGATAAGCTGCACACGGTTTATAGAAATGTTCTGAAGATAATAGGACCTGGGGGGAAGTTTATTACTTTTACGAGAAAAAGTTATTGCTTCGCATTTGGCAATGTTTAACTCAAGGAAGTTTTTAGAACACCAAAAGACGAATGAATCGAGGTCATTTTGAAGTTGGAGAGAGTCTCGATCGGAGGTGATGACTTTGAAAATTTTAGCGTCATCCGCGTAAAGTGAGATAGAAGAATATTGGATGATCTGTTCGACATCATTAATGGCAAGAATGAAAAAGAGGGGTCCAAGATGGCTGCCTTTTGGCACACCGGAGGTTGCAACAAAAGGAACTGAAAGAGTAGAACGGAAACGAACTCTATATTGACGGTTATCCAAATATGAAGATATCCATTTGAGCAGAATAGGGCTGAATCCGAGGAAAGAAAGTTTAAAGAGGATTAAAGTGTGAGAGATTTTGTCGAAAGCTTTGCTGAAATCTGTGGTAATGACGTCTACTTCGTTTCCTTTTTCCATCGCAGAACGAGAGAAGGAAACAAACTCAACTAGATTAGTGGTTGTAGACCTTCCCTTACAGAAACCATGCTGCTTGGAGGATATCATTGATTTGCACTGGAAAGAAAGTATTTCATACAGAATGCTTTCGAAAAGCTTAGGGATATGAGAGAGTTTGGCTATGGGTCTATAGTTAGAAATTAAGTTTTTGGGGCCTTTTTTATGGATAGGTGAAATAACAGATATTTTCCATAAGTCCGGAAAAACACCACTTGAAAGGAATAGTTTGAAAAGGTTAGTGATAGGAAGGGCTAAACTCGAACAACATTTTTTAAGCAAAATAGCAGGAATGCCATCTGGACCTGTTTAAAATATGTGAACTAATAAATTTGGATATTTGGCGCCTGAGGTGAGGTTGAAACTAGGGACAGAAGGAGATTTTATTTGATTCGAAAAATTTAATGGAGGGGTCTGTGTATCCGGGTTAATATTGAAGGATACGCGTTGTTGAGGATGTTTCTGTGGGAGTGCAGATTGTTGTTCGTTGATTCTACTAAGAGGAACTCTTTGCAGAGAAGTAGATGGGCCATGGTTATTTTCGAATTAGGATAGGGACTGTTTGGAATCGACTTAAAAGCTGCTGGAGGTTTTACGAGCAAGTTTGTCATTGGACCGGAGAAATTTGGGAAGATTTTTGTTTTGAAAGTCCAATTGGGATTAGAACTTCTTTTAGGTCTAGGAGCATGATTAGGAATTGGTGATATTTTCGGATTAAGGGGTTTAATTGACACATTAGATATTCTTAAATCTATACCAGAAGGGTAAAGGAATAGCCATTCGTATTTGGTAGGGATATTTACTACAAAGGATTGGGATTTGCTACGTTTCTTAGATTTACAAACAACATTCAATAAATTAATACCATAATGATTGTTAAAATAATTGCGGATCCACTTCGAGTCGGCATGAGACGGAACGTTCTTGATAATGAAGGGGTTGGTTAGATCCGTTGGGTTATTATCCTTGATTTTATTGAATCTGCTGTTCCACTCCGATTGCTTCCATATGGCGCCAAAACGATTAATAGTAGGTTCAAGGGAGGAAGAGGAAAGAAGGTCTTGAGGACGCGGAGGAACATCTGGGGTATCTGCAGCATCATCGCAGGCGTCCAAAATTTCCTCTAAAATAGATGTGTTGTATTGATGCCTTGGGAGTGGTTCGGGGTCTTTGGAGGTGGCAATGTTCAGGTCTTCGAAAGTTCGCTTGATGACCGTCTGGGTTTCCTTTATATAGTCCTTTAGTTCCTCTAACTGACACATTATGTTTACCAGTAGAGGTTCGTAGTTGGCCGGCGTTGGTGCACTTTTTGAAGCTGAGGATTGGAGGCTAAATTCGACGGAGGTACGGAGCAAGTCAACTGAGGATATTAGAGGGGAGATACACTGCTTGAGTTCATTTGATAGTGCCTTAGTTACATTAGGCAATATTTCACAATTAGGGAGAGATTCCGGGGGAGGTTGAGGGCACGATAATTGCTTTTCAATGTTCTTTATCTGGGTTTTGAGATAGGTCGCGAATTTATGATTGTTATTATTGAGTTCATCCACCGATTTGATGAACTCATCAAATTTTTCGAACTGGGCCAGGCATTGTTTATGGTAGAGTTTGTTTTTTTCCGCATTTGACGCAAAAGTGTCGCTTAAGCATTTTATTGCCAGCATTATATGCGACTGAGAAATGTTTTTGCACTCATCGCAATAAAACACAAAATTACGCGTAAGATCTTTAAAATGAGTGATTAACCTTTTGGTAAAGCCGACACAAGAGGCATGGAAATGTTTCCCGCACAACCCATTGTAAGCTACCCAATCAACAAGGTTGTCGTTGTTGACACAATTATAATTCGCGCACTGTTGAGACATATTTGGAAGAATTAAGCAATAAGAGGGAAAAACACTGTGTAAATGTAAAAAATGGATTGGTGACAAATTATTATTAACTTTGATTTTTGTTTTTTTTGTTTTTCTTTTTCAGTTCTTGTACATGTTTGTTGTCGTTTATTATTATTGGGGCACAGACAATATGGGCTGATATAAATGTAAATTAATTAATACAAGTGAAGAAGGGGACAAATGAAAATGCGAGTACACTCGACGACGGTTTTAATCGAAAACCGGCTAAATGTAGTTCTTGAAGATGAACCTCTAGCCCTACCAAGGCAGAGTTGAAATATGTTTTTATCTACAATTGAAATGCAGTTGTAAAAATTGGTCTTCCATTCCTCCGTGTTGCCAAGACTCAGGGACAAAACAAAGTTATGACTTGTGGCAAGTTCATGCCAATTTTTGAAGGGGGTATACCCACATCTAAGAGATATTAGAAGTATTTTTCTATGAAGGTTGGTCTCGGGTCTCTGAATAACTTTGATTAAAAAATCTGCATTTGCCTCCAAATTATTAATAAATATGTATGGAAGCCCTGATTCTACATGAATGGCATAGTTTGGAGTATTAAAAGGCAATTTGAAAATACGTTTAAGAAAATATCCAAATTCCACTTCATCTAACTGCTGAAACCCATAGACCTCATTTGCATAGCAAAAACAGCTCTTGACTGTGGCGTCAAAAACCATGAACTTAGACACTTGGTCAACAAATTTGTTTTTAAAAAATTGCGACCACATTATATTGATAGCAGTTTTCGCATCTGCAATTTTAAGCCTGATATGAGGCCTGGTATTTAAGTTATTTGTTATCAGGAAGCCAAGATATTTAAATTGAGTTACAACTTCAATGTTAACACCATCCAGAGTCCAGTTCCGAGCAGTACTTTCAGAACGGGCTTGCCATCTGAACACCATAATTTTTGACTTTTCTGTGTTAATTTTGAGGTCCCAAGTATCACAATACTTTTTTAATTTGTTTATTTGAAACTGCAGTGCAAGTGGGCTATCTGCCAATAAAACAAGATCGTCTGCATATAATAACACCTTTATAAATAAATCGCCAAAATAAACGCCACCGGGAGAATATGGTTTTCGATATCATTTATAAAAAGTGAAAAAATCAGTGGGCTCAAAACGCATCCCTGAGGGACACCTGTCTTAGAGCAAATTTGTTGTGATGTTTTATTTCCATTTCGCACAACTGCAGTCATATTAGCAAGGAGCTGTTCGTAAATCCATATGAATTTTGTTGATAGACCTGCAGCAGCGAGCTTAAAAAGAAGAGATTTTCTGCTAACGGTGTCAAAAGCAGCTTTAAGGTCTACAAAAAAAGCATACAAAGGTTTCTTTTTTTCAATAAACCGTCTTGCAACTGATGTCAGGGCGAATATGTGGTCGACTGTCGAAAGGCCAGCACGAAAACCTGCTTGAAAGCAAGTGATGATTTCGTTACTTTCAACCCAACTATTCAGCCTGATGTATAATACCTGCGCAAACAATTTTCTTAAAGAGCTTAACACTGCAATGCCTCTATAGTTTTCGGGAAGATTTGGGTCTCCCTTTTTAAAAATTGCTGTTATACTTGACGAAAGAAAACAATCTGGGAAAGTATGTTCATAGAACATTTTGTTAAAAAGACGAAGAATATGTTCCACGAGTTCAGGAGTTGCATTTTTGAAAAATTCAATTGGAATACCATCCGTGCCTGAAGCTTTATTATTTTTCATTTTTTCCAATGCCGCAAGAAGCTCTTGCATAGTAAAATCTGAATCCAACTCTGGGATAGCTATGTATGGTATTGCAAAACTAATTTGGGACTGGTTTGGGTCGGGTAGCAGAAGCTCTCGAAAAAACTCTACCAGCACATCTAGATTTATATTAGAAGCAGTAGACTTATGGCGACCACTAAGCACTTGAACGTTCTGCCGGAAAGATTTTGAGTCCCTGCAATTAACAAGTTTATTCGCCGCTTTCCTTCAAATTTGGTTTCTTTTCCTACTGCAGAGGTCTTTGTATTCTTTGTTTGCTTGCAAATAGAGTTGTATAAAAGCTTCATAATTTGTGTCTCTGAAAAGATTTAAGAACTGGAAGGATTTCATTCTCCTGTTCTTACAATCTTCATGATACCAATTAGTTTTTGAAAAAGGGCTGGTCAAAGTTGGGTTGGACACCGCAGACTGCCTCACAATCTGTAAAACTTGTTGTGTTTCGTCCTCCACAGAGCGTGTGAGTTCAAGGTTTACAGAGGATATATTTTCGTTTAGTCTGTGCTTGTAAATCCTTAAATGCTTTTCAGCCCATCTTAATCTTCTAACCCTTGTGACACTTTCGACCTGAGTTTGATTATCTTGAGAACAGAGCTCACAAGCTACTTTAATAGGAAGATGACTTTTTTTTTTTGGCTTTCAAATTAAAAAAACTGGTTGAAACTTTCGTTGTATGGGCGTCCATTGAGATAAAAAACTTCAAATCTGGTTTTAAATATTAAAGATATTTCTCTTAAATTCATTGTGTCATTGTAATAGTTTCTTTCCATTTAGTTGAATTGAAGTTGCGAATACAAAATTCTACTTTCTGAACATCGAGCCTTTTCTACGAACGCATCACGTATATGATTTTCATGTGCTTGAATTATTCGGTATAATTGCTCCGTTGAACTATTTAAGCTTAGAGGATCTAATGTCACCATTTCTCCATAAGCCTGTCCTAGATTTTTAAACTTCATCATCCACCAGTCTTCGTTCCTAATTTCAAAAAGAGCCATTTTTTTTTGGTAGTCGGCCATCCTGATAAGACTTAGAGTGTTAGTGAATAGCTTGGGTAGACTAGTTTCGAGGTATAACGCATAATTTGGTGAATTCAGCGGAATGTTAAACAATTTCTTCAAAAAATTTCTGTGAAACTTTTCAATCGCATCAAACTCATCAATTCCCCATACTTGTGATGCGTAGCACAGTGAAGATTTTACTACGGCATTAAAAATTTTATACTTCGCAGAAAGTATAATGCGTTCGTTTGTGAATAAAGTCTTCCAAGTTAAATTTAGCAAACTTTGAGAAGTTTTAGCCTTCTCTGCCAAGTGTTTGGTGAAGTCCATGGTCTTGGTAAGTTTGACTCCTAGGTACCTGTGCTCGTCAACTATTTCCAAAATGTCTTCATTAAAAGTCCAAATCCTAGTAGTCTGGTTGCGACTAGATCTAGAGAACAACATCACTTTGGACTTGTCCGTGTTAATAAGAAGTCCCCATTCACTGCAATAGTCGGCTAATCGGTTTATCATCAGTTGCAGGTTTTCTGGTGATTCTGACAGAAGCACCAGATCATCGGCATATAGCAAAACATTGACTGTCAGTCCAACAATTCTGATTCCTCCCGGTAAATGTGTAACTACGTCATTAATGAAGAGTGAAAACAACAGAGCACTTAAGAGACATCTTTGTTTAACACCAGTGTTTGTTTCAAACCATTCTGAATAATGTGAGCATACATCTTCTTTACCACTTGTATGAACCTCGTAGATACACCTAATTGCGAAAGTTTGTAGAAAAGAGCGTTGCGGTTTACATTGTCAAACGCTGACTTAAAGTCAACGAAAAACGCGTTTATAGTTTTCTTTCTAGTTAGATATGCTTTAACAATTGACACAATTGTAAAAATATGGTCCACAGTTGAAAATCCCTTTCTGAATCCTACTTGAAACTCAGACAAAACGTTGTTGGACTCGACCCATGCTTCTAGTCTATTAGCAAGTATACCACAAATTAGTTTTGCCAGCACATTCATGAATGAGATTCCTCGGTAATTCTCTACATTATTCATGTCACCTTTTTTGTGAATCGGGAAAATTACCGAATTTTTAAACGATGAAGGAACATCCTCGTTGCGGTAAACTTCACTGAAAAGTTGTCTGATATATACGCTGGAGATGCATTTTTGAAAAATTCGTATGACACGCCGTCTTCACCAGGTGCTTTTCCGTTTTTAGACTTAAAAATAACAGCTTGTACTTCTTCCAATGATATTTCGCCATCAAGGATCTCATCGATAAAAATGGGCTCAGCGTACGAAAAATTTAAACTGCAATCGCTATGAAGCAGATTCTTAAAATGAATGGAGAGAGCTTCAGCTGATACTCCTGATCCTATCATAAAATTAAGGCCATTAATTTCCTTGGCCACATTCCAAAATTCTTTGGAGTTTTTTGTTTGACCTAACGTTTGAGCTCGGTTGTTTTCGAACTCTGTTTTCTTCTTCAAACATAATTTTTTGTAGTAGGTATTCGCCTCGTTATACCAAATCTTAAGGTTTTGAAAGTTAAAGTTGGATTTCCTCAAGGAGTTAAAGAGAACAAATGATTTATTGCGCGCCTTCATGCACTCCTTATCAAACCACTTGCTTCTGTACTTTTTGATGTTGTTTGAAATTGAGTTAGTTGCAGAGTTTCGTATACAAGAAATCAGCTGGTTAGCATGTTCATCCACTGATTCAGGGAACACGTTTAAACATAAAAGATTATTATTCAGTTTTTTTTTGATACAAAAGCACATTATCTTGTTTCCATTTAAGTCGCGGAATAAGTTGTAAGTTTCTTTGATGTGTTACCAATTCATTTGACCATTCAAAAGTAATAGGTAAGTGGTCCGAAAAGTTTTTGCTCTGCACTTCGAATTTTGTTATTAAATCATTCCACTCATTATTAACTGCACAGTAATCTATTACAGATCTGCCTTGGCCTCCAATAAAGGTTAATTGCCCCTCAGTGTCCCCATGAGTACAACCGTTCAAAATTATACAATCGTAACTCTGCAGCATTTCAAGAAAGTTTGTACCATTTTGATTGCAAACATTGTCTTTAGAATTTCGATTTCTGATGTGCATGTAAGAATTATTTGTACTGCGGACTGAGGTTATTTGTTGATTGTTGGTTCTTGCATTAAAATCGCCGATCAGTAAAATGCTTTTGTTGGCCAGGTAAGACATAAGGTTATTAAGTCTTTCAAAGTCATCACTCCACTTATTGCAATAAACATAGATTGGTATAATATAAATATCAACTTTATCTATAAGTTTAATGACAGTTAAACCTTCGATGAATATAAAATCATAACGTTTTAGTAGCGATGTTTTTATTCCATAAAGAGTTCCACCACTAGCGCTCCCTTTAATATTTGATTTTTCTGCTGCATTCCAGAGAAGCTTGTAACCATTGAAATATTTAGTGCATTTTTTTACATTTTCGTTGGTGACATGAGTTTCATACAAACAAAAAATATCAAAACTTTTAGCGTAATTGAAAAAATCTACAAATAACAGTTTATTACTGAGACCTGACACATTATAAGACAAAATATTACATTTACCATAAGATATAGAGCTGACGACATGAGAATTTCAATTACGTACTAAAGTACTAGAACTTGGTGTGTTTTGAAAAAGTGGCATCCCTGGCAAGGTAGCATCAGATGCTCGCTTTTATGTTGAAGTGCATTATTATTGTTTAAATAAAATAATTTATCAGATACCAATAAACTATTGTTTTTAATTTGTATTCGCTCCGTTGGTTTTTTTGCTTTGATGATTTTTCGATAGCTCGGAAGGATTGTGTTGCGATTGTTTTGTTAGATCTCGTTGAATAAAAACACCTGTGCCTTTGAGCTTTGATGAATTTCGCAACATTTTAGAAGCATTTTCATTAGATCCAGTGTTGATTTTAACTTTAATTATATTTTCGTTTTCGCTTATTTTCGTGTATAACTGTATATATACAGTTGGTTCTTAATTCTAAGACTACATTACATTTAGATATATTTTTTGTTTTGTTGGCACAGAAGGGGCCTAACTTTAAATAATGTGTTGATTGCTAAAATAATGATAATTTTTGCCCATGAAAAGAAAAAAATAAATATTTATAATGTTACTAAGAAAATCTCGGGTTGTTCAGATCCGGTTGTCTTTCAACTGATGAACGAATTTGCTTTTCAAATCTTTTAACCGACTTATTTACCCATTAAACATTCATGCCCCAAACTTCAATCTCCCTGAGAAGAGGTAAGTCAATTAGCATTTTGGTAACAGGTCAAATACACTTTTTACCCTTTTCATCAGTGCACAGTCATAAGAATTACCTTAAAACAACCAATTCTTGGAAAACTACTCCCATCACAAGCTTTTGCAATAAAAAACCGTAAAAAATCCAAAATTAAATTTTTTACCTGTTTTAGTTTTTTCCAAGTATCATAAAGTGTATGGGTTTTCAGTGCACTTACTAGCCGAGTTCACACTGTACAATTAGTTGGACAGACTTTGGCTTGAACGACCAATGCTTGACTGTCTGAACCCTCAGACGACCGCTTGACCAACTTGTTGGATGGTTTTCAAATATTTTTGAAAATTTAGAAGTTGAATGGAGTGGAAGAGTATGTGACATAAAGTTGGACGACAAGCTTGATAAGTGTGAACGCAAACTACATCTGACCATCCAACTTCCATCAAACGAAATCTGTCCAACTAATTGTGCAGTGTGAAATAACGATTTTTTTTTATTATTGTTTTGTTCATTTGTAAAAAATAAAGAAACTCTATGTTTAACAGGCGTTTTCTGAAAAAAATGAAATCAAAGTCAAAACTTTGCTTGGGGAAGAAATTTTTAATACCATTTGAAATTGAAAATCAGGCAACTATAAGCCTTTAGCAGCAAAACCTAAATACAGTTTTAAAGATTATTATTTCTACAAAAAACTAAGTCCAAAATTAGGTCTCTACCATATTAGTATTGACAGAGAAATCGAATTTAACACAGGTCAGGGTACACCAAAGTTAGCCTTTTTTAAATTGTCAAAAAGTGATGTCGAAGTTGAGAAACGGACTTTACTGTAAACAGTTTTTTTCTTAGAATATGACCAAGAATCACATCCCAAAGTATGTAACATGAATTACGGAGCACCCTGTCTTAGAGTGGGTCGAAAAAAAACAATTTTTTCTTTTTACAAATGCTACGGAAAAATGGGTTGCTAGACACTCTAAAAAAATTCTCATCAAGTATGAGCTCTTAATTTTAATAGGAAGATCCTTCGCATCGCAGTTTTTCTCAATCCAATAGAAACTCGACAATAAATAACTTTTACAAAATGCTCAACACAAATTTTAGTTGGAAATTAACTGCTCTATAAAAATGGTATTTTATGTTTTGGCGATGATATTAACCGTTCAAAAGTTATTCATCATCAAACTTTCATGTGTACGAATTTAAAAAGTTTTTGATGAGATATTCGAAAAATTTCTATTTAATTTATGAATTTCATATGAATTTCATTTCTTGTCATTAATATAAGTATTATTTCAGTTTTATTTTCACAATTCAAGCAGATGAAAAGAAAATTACAAAACAGAAATTCTCTAGAAGAGAAATTTTCCCTAGGATCGTGATTTCTAATGATTAAAATTAAAATATTTAGAATAATTGAAGAAAAATTTTTTAATTTTGAAAATAAATCTCAAACATTACTTATAATAATGACAAGAAATGAAATTTATATGAAATTCATAAATTAAATTGAAAATTTTCGAATATCTCATCAAAAACTTTTATGATCCGTACACATGAAAGTTTGATGATGAATAACTTTTAAACGGTTAATTTCATCGCAAAAACATAAAATACCATTTTTATAGAGCAGTTAATTTTCAACTAAAATTTGTGTTGAGCATTTTCTAAATGTTATTTATTGTCGAGTTATAAAATTCATAAACAAAAATTTTTTTTTGAAAAAAAATCTCAAATATTACTTATATTGATGACAAGAAATGAAATTTATATGAAATTCATAAATTAAATTGAAAATTTTCGAATATCTCATCAAAAACTTTTATAATCCATACACATGAAAGTTTGATGAAGAATAACTTTTGAACGGTTAATTTCATCACAAAAACATAAAATACCATTTTTATAGAGCAGTTAATTTTCAACTAAAATTTGTGTTGAGCATTTTCTAAATGTTATTTATTGTCGAGTTATAAAATTCATAAACAAAAATGAAATTTGTCCTAAAATAATTAAAATCAAATCCTTAATATCTTTCAAACGGTGAAGTTAACGGAAAAAATATAAGATACCTTTTTTGTAGAGCATTTGGTTTCCTAAAAATTTTTTTTCTATTAGACTGAGAAAAATATACAAAACTGCGATGCGGAGGATCTTAGAACTAAGAGCTCATAGGTACTTGTTGAGAATTTTTTTAAGGTGTCTAGCAACCCATTTTTCCGTAGCATTTGTAGAAAAAAAAATAATTTTTTTTTACCCACCCCCTGTATATTTGTTCTGTCTCAAAAACCATGCGGCGAGAAATCGCCTCAACAACAAAGCGTGGTACCCAAATATACTAAGCGAACACTAAACGCATCATACACAATACAGTGGAACAACCTTCTTTTTGGCATCAGCTGACTGTTTTGTAGATCGCTCTAGTTTTTCCCTTTTTTATACTGAAAGGGTACTATAAAGGCCCCGGCCCATAGAACGCGGTGCGTGCGTGCGGCACCGCTTTCAACTGACAGCTCGATTAAATACACACGTTCTTATGAGAGGTGACCCATAAGCACCGCGAGCAACGCGCCGCACGCGCCGAGTAGCCGAATTTCTATTTTGCCGCGGCTCTCACGCGGTGACAGAAGAGAGACATGCGCAGTCACAACCAATTTGAAGTTTTCTCTTATTTAGAAAAAACGACAATGGGCGCGTTCAAGAACCTATCGGATAGCCTATCTTGGATAGCCGTGTCTAGATACCTTTTTGAACGATCGACAACAGACAACAGCTGTGAAATATTAAAATTCGACTTTTGAAAACAGAAAAACATTCAAAATATCATTGCTAGACGATTATAACTTATTTTTTTTCGATTTCCCACACGACAACAACAACAACAAGCTATCCGGGTACGGTTCTTGAACGCCCCCATTTTGACTAAATTTATCTGTCAAAACACCGCAACGGATTCTATGGGTCACCCCTATCAGTTGCGCGCGGCAAAACCCACCGCATCAGTTGCCACGCCGCTTCTACCGCACGCACCGCGTTCTATGGGCCGGGGCCTTAAAGCGTGGTAGAGTTCGCTGCACATACATACAGCTGTTTTAAAAGATATATTTGTCTTAATTTGGTAATATTTTTCCATGCAAAGAATTGACTGAATGACGTTACTTCTTCAAAAATATATAGCAAGTAGGTATGTACGATATCACCAAAGACCATAAAAGAGTAAACAAAAAGCGCATGCATCTTATTACACATGTATATAGATCACGGCACACATTCGCACACGACCTTTTAAAATAGCGTATGAAAACATTTGTCATCGTAATGCAGGCCCTTTCATTCCACCTTTCCTTCTTATTGTCGTGAAAATCAATTCCATCGGCAATTTAGACGTCGATTTCATGTTGCATAAAACGTTTATCAGCTCTCTAGCTCTTGATTTTTCCTTACCACCTTCGAACACGTGTTCTAGGCCACGTGCTAAGTACAGAAATGTTTAACATGATTTTATCTCATTATTTCCCCTATCAAATTGAACAACGAATAACAACTACATATACCCTGAATTCATTTGTAAAACAAACAGCGGTGTTGATGCTGACGATTTAATTATATTGATTTCGCACAGGGATATGTATGTACATGTACAAGTACATTGTACATTTGATATGTTAAGTAAATACTACCTCATGAGTTACTTTACTGGGTATGGTTCGCATCGGTTTCCCATAAAAAAAAACTTAAGAATAACACGCTTCAAAATAATTATTTGCTAAATAGCTACATAGTAAGGACCTTTCACAGCAATTTCACATAAAAATTTTCGATACAATGCATGTGGATCCGCACTCCACACTCCACAGTACAGGCGGATCACTATTGACCACTGTGAAGCAGACAAGTAGGAAGCCTGTAATCCGTTGGAAAAAGAGACATGAACACCATATGTATTTTTTTTACTTTTTTTATCGGTCCCATCGTGAAATTTTGTTGGAAATACCAAAAAAAAAAGTTCCCTGAAAGTGAGCACTTGATATTTACTTTAAGAGCTAGACCAAGAGGTGTGAACCGGGAGCTGCAGTGAATGTCTCGTTTTATGAATGCATTCACTTATTCATTGCCTCACACAGGTTCCCATGCACTTACATGACAATTGATCATACGACATAAAATTACCTATTGTATTCGTTTGTACTTGATTTGTACATCAATGTAATGTAATTAAAATAAGTTGTTATCCTATGATTTATTTGTAATAAATTAATTAATAATATGGTTGGTAGATAGCCGACAATTATTATATACACACAGCCACAAAAGTAATTATAAACCTAACCCCATTATGTTATCAGACACAAAAATACCGTTAGTCACAAATTAATTTTTTTCTTGTCATATACAACACTACAACTACAAAAGTTTGTATACAGGTTGTTTCTCTTTTTTTTTTGGTTTTACATACATAATTAAAAAAAGTTTCTTCCGGTCAGGTAATACTTTTAAGTGAATTTTTGTTCGAAAGGTAAATAATATAATCTAAATTGAGCTCAGTAAAATAAAAAATATCCTCTTGGTCTCATCGTGTATACTTACTTTTGTGACTGAGTGTATATATTGTACAAATATATAAAGACATAATTCTAAAGAAAATTATTTTTACATTCCAAATTAATATTTGTCACAATTTTCAGAGGTAAATTTCTCCCATAAATAATTATTAAAAATAAAAAAATAATTGGCATATTTAAATATTTGAGGCGCATGCGCTAAGCGTTAGCGCGCCGCTTAGTCGGAGATTTTGACCTCTGACAATTGTGACAAGTATATATTTGGAATGTACAAATAATTTCCTTTAGAATACATGTCTTTATATATTTGTACAATATAGGTACGTCTTAAGCAAGGGTTCTCTAACTATTTTGAGCAAGAGACCCCTTTTCCAAAACGAGCTGATACCCTAGGCCTAGACCCTAGACTAACTTTCTTATATAAGAGCAAGTACAAAAGTTGATGATTTTCAATGCAATTTTGCTAAGTTAAGTAAGAGTAAGTAACAAATTCATTTATTTATCCATTACTTCATCAAGTTAATATAATTCATAAATTTGTTTACCTATGGCTAAAGCCGTCAGCCTGGTTAGCAAACATTATTTTTATATAGATACAATTACAATTGTTTTGTTATTGTAAATAATATAAGGTATTTCTTAAAAATATTATAAAGAGGAAAGGTTTGATTGTTTGATTGTTGTCTCGAATAGGCTCCGAAACTACTGCACCGATTTGAAAAATTCTTTCACCGTTGGAAAGCTACACTATCCCTGAGTGACATAGGCTATATTTAGTTTTCAAAAAAATTGAGTTCCTTACCAAAACTCGGATAACTAATAATCTTACTAAGTTGTGTAAGTTGTTATAGTAGGCAGTTGTAAGTAGCTTAAAGATATGACAGGTAATTATTTAGTTCAAAGGCGTTTTTTCTTTTATCATTTTAAAATGCCCAAAAGATCAAGATCTCAACTTTCGACAAAAAATGTGTCGAAATAAAGAATCTTCATCTGAAACTGAAAATCGTCTTTTAAGTCAGAGAGAATATGTGGCGCAATCGCGTGCCAGAGAGTCGAATACCGAGCGTTCGCAACCAACGGCGAGACCCACGAGAGTACAGTATTCAGCAGTCGCAACGGCTGGCTGAACAAAATGTGAGAACTTCTTGAGTCCGCGCGTGAGAGTCAAATACTGAGCGTTTGCAGTAGCTTGAAGAGCAAAATTCTAGAAATATACAATCCCGCACTAGGGAATCAAGCTCTGAGCGTTCCCAACGCCTTCCAAACCCACAGAGAACGACAACAGACTTCAAGAGCTAGAGTTCGCAATCGAGTTGTAGCTCACAGTAACAGATCGGCTTTTAGATACGATCCACAGATTGATTATGCTCAACAATCGTCCAAATCGGCGACATGAATAAGATTTGCCCTAAGTGTTCTGCCAAAAAATGGGTCGATGAAACTAATGGCATGTTAGACACAGAATCAGACAGCAAAATCTAAACTTCACCTTACCGTACAATGCTGATGCAATTAAATGACAAAAGCCTAAGTGACTTTGGATTACCATGTTCAGTTCATAAAGAAACTAATGGAGCAGATACAATGACTAATCGCTATGATAGAAATAATTTGACCGCTTTTGTTAATTAAAACCGGCCAAAATTAGTCCCAGATCAAAGAGATGCTTTTGAAACTATAGTCGATAGCATCATTAATGACAAAAGAAAAGTTTTCTTTTTGGATGCACCCGGTGGAACAGGAAAGATGTTTCTTGATAATTTGATACTTGCTAAGATAAGAGAATCGGGGAAGATAGCAATAGCAGTTGCTACCTCAGGAATTTCTGAAACTCTCTTGACGGATAGAAAAACTGCTCATTCTACTTTTAAACTTCCGCTATCCGTAAATCTTGAGCAACAATCTACATGTTCTCTCCGCAAAAATGGGCCTCTTGGTAAATTACTACAAGACGCCTCATTGAGACGAATGCAAGATGAGCCATAGAGCACATATAGAAGCCGTGAACAGAACCTTACAGGATCTAAGGAACTCCTCTGCAGTCATGGGCGGGATTACTTTTGTTTTTGCGGGAGATTTCCGACAAACTCTCCCTGTTATTAACAGAGGTACGCGAGCAGATATCATCAAGGTATGCTTGAAATCGTTACCCTTACATTGAAATTGCGAACGAATATGGGAGCTCATGTTCATAGAATGACTGATTGCGATTTCGCACAACAACTGCTAAAACTTGGAGAAGGAATTTTTTCCACTCCAAATTTAAGCGGTCATTGTGACATTCTTCTGGATGAAACTCTAGGTCGAATACTCCATAATTTGGAAAACTTAATGCTATATACCCTGATATCGAGAGTTTGCACGTAAGGGATTTTCATTGGCTAAGTTCTAGGGCTATAGTGTCACCTAAGAATGATACTGTTAATGAAATAAACAGTCTAATAGTTCAAAAAGTCCCCGGTCAAATAAAAACATACAAATCGATCGACATTCGTTGAACCCTTCTGGACTGCCACCACATGAATTTTTAATTAAAAATTGGAATCCCAATAATGCTTTTAAGAAATTTAAACCCTGCTGCTTATTAAAGAGTTAAAGGACAATTTAACTGTAGCAACTATTGTCACTGACAGCTGGTCAACTGGCTCATATACCGAGGATACCTATGATCCCGACTGATCTGCCAATCCCATTTAAAGGGCTTCAGTTTCCGGTAAAAACATCTTTCGCATTAACAATTAACAAGTCCCAAGGCCAAACCTTCGAATTGATAGGGATCAAACTGCGAAAAGATGTTTTACTCATGGTCAACTTTATGTTGAACTATCGCGGGTCAGAGCCCATGAAAATCAATTTATTTTGTTGCCACAAAATAAAACAACAACAAATATTGTTTACGGGGAAGCTCTAACACAATAAAACGCTTTTCTTTTGGGGTTATGACCTATTTGCAATAAAAATTTTTAAATAATATCTAAGAATTAAATTTCCTATTTTTTTTTAATTCGACGCGAAAAATTGTGAATATGTGTGTAATAAATGTCATGTTTAGTGCCCGTGCGAAGCCGGGACGGGCCGCTAGTAATAAATAATGTTCTATTCGGTTACCAAGAACATTCTATACTTGGAGATTACCTCTAAAAACTTGCTTAGTGTTTTCCAGTCGCACTCTTTGAGTATTTTATAATAAGCGGATCCACGGGGGGGTTTTCGGGTCCGAACCGAAAATATAATTGACATTCTTGAACGACTTGCTATTGATAACCTGAAAAATATCGTCAGATTGATGTTTGCATATGTGACTCGATCCGATAAAAGGGACTTACTAGGCAAATTCGTTGTCTCCACATCTTGACTTAAGACAGAAAATTTTCTTTCGAACAATCCAATATATCTTCGTAAAATGTGTAGAGGTCAGCGCATTTCTTTTCGTTGAATTCTTATTTAAGAAACAGTTGCCCGAGGCTTTGGAAAATGGATTTGTGTTCCGAGAACTGACTTTTGAGTTGAGAAATGAACGTATCAAGAAACGAAATGTGGAAAGAAATTCTGTAGTAGTCTTCAATACTTTGTGCTTGAACCAGTGGCGTATCGTAGGGGAGGGGGGGGGGGGGATAAACCCTCCCCCCCCCCCTACGCTACGAAGCCGGGACGGGCCGCTAGTAATAAATAATGTTCTATTCGGTTACCAAGAACATTCTATACTTGGAGATTACCTCTAAAAACTTGCTTAGTGTTTTCCAGTCGCACTCTTTGAGTATTTTATAATAAGCGGATCCACGGGGGGGTTTTCGGGTCCGAACCGAAAATATAATTGACATTCTTGAACGACTTGCTAATAATAACCTGAAAAATATCGTCAGATTGATGTTTGCATATGTGACTCGATCCGATAAAAGGGACTTACTAGGCAAATTCGTTGTCTCCACATCTTAACTTAAGACAGAAAATTTTCTTTCGAACAATCCAATATATCTTCGTAAAATGTGTAGAGGTCAGCGCATTTCTTTTCGTTGAATTCTTATTTAAGAAACAGTTGCCCGAGGCTTTGGAAAATGGATTTGTGTTCCGAGAACTGACTTTTGAGTTGAGAAATGAACGTATCAAGAAACGAAATGTGGAAAGAAATTCTGTAGTAGTCTTCAATACTTTGTGCTTGAACCAGTGGCGTAGCGTAGGGGGGGGGGGGGTTGGGGATAAACCATCCCCCCCCCCCCCCCCCCCCCCCGAAAATATTTCAGTCAAATATCATTTAAACGCTTCATTTATTTTTTTTTTGTTTTATTGATGCAAGTTTGTTTTTCATATTTAAAATTTAAGTTCGAGCTTTTCACAAATCAGTATCTAAATACATGTTGTATGTTTGTGTTTTGCCTCCATTGAGCTATAGAAAACAGTTGAAATGCGTTAGTAGGGCTCCTATTTATTAAAATCATTGACTTATTAAACATGGACTGCTAGGACCCAACTTCAAGATGGTTCCACTTATTCTAAGCAATACTAGCGAGCATCATTTCAGCGGAAAACTAGTGAAACATTTTTGACACTGCTAAATAATCACGCTAGCTAAATCACAGCAGATGTCGTTAGTGTTTTGAGTTAAGAGTAAGATATTGGCTAGTGCAGTGATTCCCAAAGTGGTCGATATCGACCCCTTGGGTTCAATAACGGTTTCTTAGGGGTCGACAAAAACGAAATCTGGATTTGGGGGTCGAAAAGTTTTTCAATCGACCCCCTTAACACATTTTCTTATTTTGAACTTGAAAGATAGTGTTGCGTTACTTTTGCCATTCTAAAAATGAACAGCCTTATTTATAAACCAATAATAGGGAGTGAATAGCGCTATGTTCCTCTTATAATATCTCTGAACAAGAAAACCTTATTTATAAAACTTTCTGAACGTAACATAGGCTGAACGCCGATTTAGGTAGTATAGAGACTGAATAAATTTGTGTCTTCGCTATTTTGAAATGACAGGGGACTGTTGTTAGTACGCCGGCGGATACATAGATGGATTTCAGGGACCGTTTTGTTTTCGATAGTGAAGTATACCTGGGATTTTCCTTTTTGGTATGGCTTTCTTACGCACCAGCTGTTCAATAGGTAGAAAATACACATCATTGCTATAATAGGTTTATAAATAAGAATTTATGCAACGTAGAATAGAGTGTTATTCACTACATAACTATTCATCCGTTCAGAGCTATTTAGGGAAATCTAATAAATACGGCTGGAAAAGTTTAATGAAAAATTTTAAACATGTGTATAAAAAAATTGACATAGTATTGTATAATTGTGATATTATACATAAGTAGTAGTTTTAAACATTTTTACTTAAGATAGGCGGTGTGATCGCAGACACGAAAAAAAAGGAGACAGTAGGTACAGTTTGGACTACATAAAGTTTGGATTTATTTCATCTCCATCAAATCAACACTTGCCGACGTGTCTCATATGTGAAAAAGTATTTAGTAACGATGCCATGAAGCCTTCAAAAATGGAGGACCACTTATCACGGTCCTATGCAAAACGTTGATGGCTGCTAAAAGCGAAGTAGGCGAAGCCTCTCACAATTGGAGAGCAACTTATTTTACCAGCCATTGCAGAGGTCCTCAACAATGCATTGCATAAGCCCGCTCAAGATACATATTATAAAATGAATATCCTTGAATAATAACACCGTTAAGAGACGAATAGACGAGATGGGTCGCGACGTAGAAAACATTTTATGCAATTTATTGCAGGCCAAGAGATTCTCTCTCCAGTTAGACGAGTCTACATTACCCGGCAATGAAACTCTGTTGGTAGGATACGTTCGATATATCATAGATGAAAATATGTACCGAGAGCTGCTTTTTTACCATTATATCTGGAAACTGATACTGAGGAGAATCCATTTTTCTGGCGGTGGAAGGTTTTTTTTACCGACAAAGCTATTCCATGGAGAAAAATTATTTCTGTTGATATATCAATATCAATATTTTCAGCTATTTTTGGGTCTGTGTTGGAGTTTCTAAATGAAAATGATCCGAATTTGGAAGAAAATCTGAAAAATTCTATGACGGATTACATCACCGATCTTTACTTGATCAAAACAAGATCACTTCACAAAGATTTTACCAAAAGGTTTGAGGATCTTTTGAACTTACAAATTCCTGAGTGGATAATAAATTCGTACAGTATAATAGCCATGGAAGAAATCAATGTGATAATGCAAGAAGATTTGATCACCATCCAAACTGACGAAGAGCTTAAGCTTAAGTTGAACGAAGGCTATCAGAAGTTCTGGTTGCAGCGCAGCATTGAAACTCAATATACTGCATTGTGGAACATTGCTGAAAAATATCTCATCGCTTTCCCATCATCATATTTTGTTAAAAAAGACTTTAGTGTGGTTGCAAACATTTTGACGAAAAAAAGAAACCGTTTGAAAGTCAACGAACGCGGGAACTTAAGGCTGCAAATTACCAATATTAAACCAGATCTAGCTAGATTTATCCATCGCATTAATTTTTCAAATCATGAATTTATTATTTGTTCTCAAATAAGAGCACGATTTCTAAAAACCTGCATTAATAAATTATGAATTACACTTCATGTTTATTGAATTTTATACCTGCTGTCATCGTAACGTCATGTTTTATTGATATCTGAAAAAATTTTCTAATAGGTACCTACCAATAAAAGTAAGTAAAAAACTCGAGACAGGATTTTTAAAGTAATTTGACCCCCAAGTCTACGGTATCAGTTCATTTTGGAAAAGGGGTCTGTTGCTCAAAATAGTTTGGGAAACCCTGGGCTAGTGTAACCAAAAATAAATGCAATCATTATTATCCAACTTTTGTATAGAGAATTAATGCAACTAGCAGTCCATGTATGATAAGTCAATACAATGCTTCAATCACATTGGTCTATTACGCCAGTTCCACAAAGAAAAATCTCACTGAGCGCTCAATGTCACTTTGACGGAGCGCAAACAGTTTTGTGGAACATAATTCTCAGCTCAACTGTGTCCTTGTTTTCAAACTTTTACTCATCATCATCGGAATGTAAAACGAAAATTCGCTGATGCTGAAAAAATAGCCGAGTCTATAGCAGAAAAAATTGAAGTTTCCAGGATTGTGCATCGTCAAAAACACCGACAAAATTACCAAAGCAGCTCAGCAGAAGATTATTACCGTATATCAATATTTATACTTTTCCTGGATCACTTTATATCATCCATATCTGACTGATTTGCGAAACACAAAAAAATTTTGTCAATAATCGGAAATACCATCCCTGAAAAATTGGTCAGGAAAGACGTTGAGAATATTGATGAAACCGTGGAAGTAATAATGAATCAATGGCCAACAGCGACTGAGGCAGCTGCTTCAACCGTAATAAATGAAGTGTAACGTTGGGTTGGGCCAGAAACTACACCAAAGAGATTTATAGAATCATTAAATCTTTGTAACGATGCACTTTTTCCAAACATTTTCAAGTTTCTGAAAATAGGTGAAACATTGGCTGCGACCATTGCTAGCAGCGAGCGTAGTTTTTCCACGTTGAGGCGTCTAAAATATTGGATTAGGAATTCTACAGGCGAAGATAGGCTGAATGGGCTTGCTCTTATGAGCATTAACAGGCACATTGACATTAAGGTGAAAGAAGTTATCGAATGATTCGCGCAAAGCAGAGAAGAACTGATTTATAATTTCGTGTATTTTCATATCTACTTATTTTCTGCACTTTATTATTGTATATCAATAAATTGGAAAAAAAACCCCCGAAAAATTTCCTAGCTACGCCACTGGCTTGAACGTTGCAACAATTTTTTTTTGTTGATTGCAACGGCGGTGTGGCAATTTCATTGTGTTTTCGTATTCAGAACAAATTCTAGCAACATGCTCATAAATAACGTGGAAAGTAAAATCTGTGTTTTCGCGTTTGTTCGTAAATTCATTCAAAGCGTCATCTGCCAGCTTAGTAGCCTCACCTAGATCTTGGTTCTTAGATTCAATTCCCGACTCAAAAGCTAAACAATCGAATTAACTGATTCCATAATGTGACAGGCGATTTGGAATTCAACCGTCGAAATCGCTGTCAAAAGATGCAATGCATTTTGCGAAGTATCTCGATCTTTCCACGATTTGATTTCTTCCAAAGATAATAACAGCCGGTTGCAATTCAACGTACGTTCCAACTGCTTCATGAGACTGAGCCCACTTGGTAGGACAAACAGACTTCAACTTTTGCTTTTTTTTCTCACTTTTGTTTGTCATTTTTGAAATTTCTTGGTGTAGAACGTCTTGTCTTTTAGGCCAGTGAAAAAATGCTTCAATCGCTCCGATAGTTCCTAACGCATTTCTGATTACTGATACTTCGCATGCTGCATTGACTGCCAAAATAAAACTATGTGCAGCGCAATGTACATAAATTGCCAGGGGGAAATACGATCTCAGATGAGCCTGTGCACCAATGAATTGGACACTCATTGCCGGAGCTCCGTCGAATCCTTGGCCATACATATATGGGCAATCGACGCCAACATCATGTAATTAATTTTTGATTGAATCTGCTAAACCTCGTATGTATAAATAAAATTTTGAGTAATAGACCACCCCCCCCCCCCCCCCCCCATGCCCAAATCCTGGGTCCGCCACTGCCTGAACCGTCGAACTATGGGACGAAATGAGGTTGAGCTTCTCATAAATCTGTAACTTTTTTGTTTCTTCATCGGATTAAATGATATTTGAAACATATTATCTTGAATATATGATAAATAGTTCAGTTCTCTCTTGATTGTCGTGGGGTGCGCATCAATTGAACCTAAGTTTAAAGATTATACTTTCACTACGAATTGTTCAGTTTGTTCTAGTAAAATTGATCGCAATTGTAGTACAAAAATCAATAGCAATGATTGCAAAAACTATTATCATTATGGTTGTGTAAACATTACTGAAGATGATGCAAATTTTTTTAAAACCAGTGCCCAACCATTTCGATGTGATAAATGTGCAGTGTTAAGAAGACGTTCTGTTCATAATTTGTCAGTGCCACCGGTATTACCCCAACAAAAGAACAACAATGCAGTGCAAAAACTAAACACTCATATTGCACAAGTAGAGACACAAGTTACTAAGAACAGCGAAGGTCAATGCACTCTTCAGATGGTTTATGCTAAACTGTCTGCGTTGGAGAAAACTAACAAACAATTCCTACTCGAAGTAAATGCATTACGATCTGAAAATGCAAAACTATGTAAAATCAAAAGTCGATGTGCTCGAAAGCAGGTTAAACTGGCAGCAACAACACCTGCTAAGCAATGAAATTGAAATTGCGGGTGTATCAAACGCAAATGATTCAAACTGCATGAGAATAGTGCAACAAATTTTCTCCAAATCACTTTCCGCTGTTGTTCCTGACAGTGATATTGAGAAATGCTATGTGAAAAAAACACAAATAAAATCATCTTCGACTGCTTCTAACTAGGCCAACCATCTGTGTTTGATTTTCTAATCTAACAACAAAGCAGAGAATAATGTGCGCAAAGAGGAAAAACAAAAATAATCTCAACACAAATGCGGCTGGCGTCGATGGACTAGTTGACAACGGAACGGGAGGTAGCAACAGCAGCAATAGCGGTTATCGGCAGCAGTAAAAAGAGCAAAGGTACTGTAATCTACATCAACGATTCTCTTACAAAACTTATGCAGGCGCTCTTGATCTTGATGAAAACAAAAGAAGCAATGAAGAAGACAGGAGGAAAATATGTATGGTTCTCTAATAATCAAATTCTTATAAGAAAGGTTGAGGGGGGAAGAGTCATTTCTATTAAATCATTTAATGATCTTGCACTTATTTAGTGCTTTGTATATATTGCTTTGTTCTAAATCATGAATTTTGATATAGATTTAACCCTTAACTAAAGTCGTGGGTCCAGTGGACCCACACACAATCTATAAATGTGTAGAAAACGGCACAGTCACCGCAGCTCTCTCAACTTCTCAGTACCTTCCTACAGTAATCCAATGTATGTGTAGTGAGAAGGACGCATTTAGCTCGCTTCTCCTTAGGTGTGTTTTGGCGTGTACATGGGTCCGCTGGACCCACAACTTTACTTACGTTACTTTTTTTCGGCTATTTATTTTATTTATTATTTCAGTTTATTGTAATGTTTCAGCTGATTTATAATTGCAAATCAAAGAAGTTTTTCTGCATATCCCGAAAACATCTTGGAGCAACAGCTGTTAATGGAATTTAACAACGAAGCAAAGGAAATTGATCTAAATTCCAGCAATTATTCGGAAAAACGATTTCTCTGCCGGCAGTGACGACGATTTGGAATGGAATTGAAATGATCACAATTCAGACTCAGAATTGTCTTCTGAATAGTCAGACAATGGCCAAGATGACAAAAGAAACGAAAGAAAAGGGGCTATTTGTGTCTGGCAAATAAAAAATCGAAGACGGTACATTTGTGTGCTAAGTGCAAGCTGCCCATTTGTATGGCCTGTTCGAAAAAAGTATGTTTTTCAAGTTTTTAGATTGTCTGACTTTGACCATTGTCAAAATTTTTTCAGAAACTGATTTTTATTTTTTGAATTTACAGTTTTGAAGAATTGGTTTTAAAATTGCAAAAAAATCTATTGATGGATTTTTAACTTTGTTTTTAGTATTTAATTTTAAATTTTTTTAAACACACTACTTTTAAACTATATAAATTGAGACTGCTTGACGAAAGTGCAAATTTGAAGTACAAATGATAGTTCCTGTGTTTGGTTTCTTAAAAACTTGTTTGTTATTGCTTAAGTATGAAGTTTGATAAAAAAAATTTATAAAATATATTATACTTTTTTTTTTATTGACATTTAAAACGGCTTGGGTCCACTGGACCCACGACTTAAGAAGCGTAGGAAATAATCACGACTTTAGTTAAGGGTTAATTGATGACTATTCTTCCCCTAATGTATGTACTTCCAACTGTGATAATGTGCTAACAGATAGTTCCTTTTGTAATGATAAGTTTTTTATAATTCACCAGAACATTAGAAGTATGAGAGAAAATTTTTCTTCACTTGTTACGCATATAGATTCTTTTGCTTGCGTTCCAGATATAATTTTTTTTGGCTGAAATTTGGATATATGAGTTTGAGGAAAATGATTATTTTATACCGGGCTACCTATAAGTTTTATTCAAAAACGAATGAAAACTATGCTGCAGTCGGAGTTGGTTTTTTTGTCAAAGATAACCACGTTACTATTGAAGTCTTGTGCGTTAATTTACTTAGTGCTGATGTCTTAAAGGTTTCCGTGGAAATTGATCAGGATACGTACTTAATGGTTTGTGTTTACAGATTACATATATGTTCAGTGTTGCGAACTTTATAAGTGAATTCACTGACTTCTTGGCTAGGAAAAACTCAAAGAATTTAATTATTGTAGGTGATTTCAATGTAAACATTTTGGATGTTAACGATAACATTGCCAATAACTTGACACTACTCGCTTCTCATGGTCTTACGTGCTTCATTTTTGAACCTACTAGGCCAGCCTCCGGAAGCTGTCTAGACCATATTTATGGTCGTCTAAGTAATTTTAATCTTAAGGAGTGCGAGAAATATGTCTTCGATTTTAAAATTACAGATCACTGCATAACCGGACTTGTTTTTGACATTTCTAAAACGAGATGTTGTAATCCTCCTAGGCCAGTTGAAAGAAAAGCAAAAATTGACCTTGCTAAACTTAAAAATGGTTATGCTTTGAGTTTTGGGAAGATGTGTATACTTCCAGCGATCCATCTGCTGCATACTCAATTTTCATCGACTCTCTGAAGAAACATATAGCGTCCGCCTCCTTTTTTGTATCACCCAAAGGACTTGTTAAGCATCTAAGACCCTGGATATCCAGATCAATTGTAAATAAGGTTCCAACAAAAAATAAGCTTAGATTAAAATGCAAAAAGAATCCTGGTAAACAACTATTAAAAAAGAAGTACCTATAAGAAGTTATGTTGTGAATTAAAAAAAGAGATTCCTATATGCAGAGACACCTATTACCGTGCGCAATTCAACTCTGTACAAGGTAATATAAAAAACGAATGGCGTGTTGTTAATAGCATATTGAACAAACTTCTGTTTCTAAGAAACCTACAGTCGTATTTATAACCCCATTCCAAAGTATGTCTAAGTTTGGACAGCTCTTAGAACAGTGTCCAACTACACATCGTATTTATAAACACTTTCATCGCTGTCTAAGGAACGTCTAACTTTAGACACCGAAATTGGTTGTCTAAACTATGGCTAAAGTGGCATTTGCTACAGCAAAAAACAATTTTGTTGAACATGTTATAAAACACTGTTGAGAGCTCTAAGATCGAAAAAAATAAGTAGTTTGAGGTGCAGAAATACTACTTTCAACAATTTAATTTATAAATTGCACAAATTTCATCGTTTTATGAAACTTGGAAAAGCTGTAACTCAAAGTCAAATCAGCTGCTTTTTTGGTCTGATTCAAGTGCTACGCCACACTCTTTCAGAGCCATTTAGTTGTTGCACTCGTATATCAAAACACAAAAAATGGTACTGCATGGATACATCATGAACGCCACCAGTTAGTTTTTCATTGGAAGTTGACAGTTTGAGGGGTTGTTTAGACATCTGTTGGAATGCATTTATAAATACGAAATTGGCTAAGGGTTGTCCAACTCTTTAGACACCGTCTAGTTGGACAGTTGTCTATGGATGTTCTAAGCAAATTTTATAAATACGACTGCTACTGTTTTGGTTGTGGATAACTCCGTAGTCTGCAATAAATTCTGTATTGCTGACGCTTTCAATTGCCATTTTTCTAATATTGGTTTAAATGTTGGATCGAGTCATAACCATCAAATGTGTTGTAGTTGTCTTTCTATATGTCAACGCTCTGAGAATTTCCAAAATAGGAGTTTCGTTTTTCAGCCGATATCTTCTTTTGAAATACTGAAAGTTATTGTGAACTTGCCTAAATCGTCTTCGTGTGGAGCTGATTGTATTTCTAGTTATGTACTCAAAAATAGTGCGCATTACCTGGTTGATGTATTAGCATATGTATTTAATCGCTGCGTATTTGGGGGAGTATTTCCAGAAGAGCTCAAGTGTCCAGATGTCTTACCATTATTCAAAAAGGGTTCTCCTACTGAAACTAGTAATTATAGGCCCATCTCACTTCTTTCTGTCTTCAGTAAAATTTTTGAAAAACTTATGAAAAATAGAATAATGAGTTTTTTAGCTAAAACAAATTTTTTCAATCCAGCTCAATTTGGTTTTTTAAAGGGCAAATCGACGGAAGATGCTCTCTTACAATTTTGTTTTTAACAATGTCACAACTCGACGAGAAAAAATGTGTAGCTGGCCTATTTGTGGACATCACAAAAGCATTTGTTATGGTCAACCACAATATATTGCTGAGGAAGCTGGAGAAAGCTGGTTTTAGGGGTTTCATGCTTCACTGGTTCAGGTCTTACCTTGAAAACAGGTCGCAAAGAGTGAAAATGGATGACACAAGAAGCGACGTAAGGTTTCTTAATTTGGGTGTACCACAGGGTTCTGTACTGGGTCCAATTCTATTTTTAGTTTACACCAATTCGCTTTTTGCTCTTAGTTTCAAAGGTTTACCAACTGCTTTTGCTGATGACATTGCGTTCTCATACGGCACTTATAGTCCTTTAGACCTCGTTTACAATATTAATTGGGACTTAGACCTATTGCGACTCTGGTCCTATGAACATAATTTAGTAATAAGCTCTAAGACCAAGATAATGTTTTACAGTTTATCTTCATCTAGCATGTTGAATGCAAATTTTTTCTTCCATGCTCCTGAATGTTGTAGATTCAAACTGTTTACTTGCCACTATTCGTCTGGTTTCTCTCCTCCATCCTTTTATAGTGATTTGAACTGTAGTGATAAATGTTTTCCAGTTGAGGAAGTTAACGAGTTTAAATATTTGGGACTGACTCTAGATTCTCGGATGAGTTTTGGGACTGACTTTAGATTCTCGGATGAGTTTTTTGCTGAATCCCTGTAGAAGTATTTTTGGTGTACCCTGCGACATTTTTATTATTTGCGTAATGTATGCTCAACCAAACTGTTGATGACAATTTATTGTGGTATTTTCCATTCTAAGTTACAATACGGAATTGCTTGCTGGGGTGGTGTATATCGTAACAAAATACAACCACTTTTGGTATTGCAGAAATATTTCGTTAGAAAAATCTGTCGTAAAGCTGGTAGGCACTCTAGTTTTCCTTTGTTCTGTGCTCTTAAGATACTTCCAGTTCGTCATTTATACTGTTTCAAGGTGCTAAAAACTTTTTATATGAAGTCTGACAATCTCAATTTTCGTCGAGATACAATCTTCGTGGAAACCTTTCAAACTTATTATCTGTTCCTTTTTTCAGTACCACTGCTTATCGTAACTTTTTCTCTATTATGTCTAATCGGTTGTTTAACATTCTTCCTCAATCAATAAGGACTATAACTATACCTGGAAAGTTTTTTAAAAGCGTTAAAATGTGGCTTCTTTCCTTGGACTATGTAGCTCTGGAGTCTTATATTTTTGATGCTTTGGGTTTATTTTCTTTCACATTTCAAATTTTTTGTAAAAAAAAAAAAAATTTAATTATGTATGTGAATTCTACAAGGGTCACCCCACCCAATTACTTTTAATTTTTGATACTTATAGCTTTTGAAGTGGCATTTAACTCTATTTTTTGAATTTCTTAAAAATAATGAATGTCACCAGCCTTTCTTATATTTTTCTTTAAGTTAAATGGAATTTTTAATTTTTTCTATTATTCAATAATTGCTAAGAAATTTATATGAAATAATAAATATAATCTAATCTAAATCTAATCTAATCTAAATATGTCATGACTCATGAGTATAAAAAAAATGTTCAAAATGATAAATTATATTTTTTATTTTGAAATTTTAAACAAGAGAAGCTATTAATGCAAGAAACAGCCTTTTATTTATTTTTTAAGCTGTATAAATATTAATTAAGCAAACAGTTTTAATGGTAGGGTTGCCATAGCTTCCTTTTGATTTTTTTTTTGTTAAAAAAATTGTTGGTAAAATTTAAATTCTTCTGCCTTTGAACCCAGGGTTATGTACAAATATACATATAATATGTGTTTCAAGAGTTATTTTCAACCTCTTTTTCAATTTAATTCCGTAAACCAACAATTTTCAACTAGAAAATTTAAAGTACATAGTAGGATCTCCCAGATTTTTGAGGTTTTCTCAACTGTTGCTTCAATTCTATTTCATATGGAATAAGTACTTATTTCTAAAAAAAACTCAGTTTTAGATTATTTAAGTTAAGCTAGGTTACCATCGACCGACAAATGTACAAAAATATTTTTCGGAACGAAGTCGACGCGGGTTGCCGTCATCGTAGTAAAGTGAAATTTGGTATACAAGTAGGGCATAGAGTTTCTTATAAACTGAGAGAGTATGCGTTTCCATATCTTAGTTTGTATGTTCAGTATCATACACCTTGAGAGTACAAGCATGACAACAGTATCACAGAAGTGTATGTAACTGAACATATAAACTAAGCTATTGAAACGAATACCCTACTAAGTTTTCTCGTTCGTTTTTACACAGTTTTCTGAACTTAGTACACGTCTCTATAAAGAATATGTTCTTCAAATGCAATCTTCAATTAAGTTAAATCTTAAAAGTTTTTATGAATTTATAAACATCAAAAGAAAATCTGACGGCTACCCTTCCTCCCTCTCTTACCTCAAGAGCTCATTTTTTGCATTTCAGAGACTAAGTAGTACAGAGCTTAGAACAAGTTCATATGTACACACTTATATACACTCTTCATCATGAATGCAAGTGTTAGTAGTCAGTTAGTATAACACCAACACCAGCACATAGAGAACGTAAGAATAGTAAAAACACAAAGAAGACATTATAGCAAGAAATTACAAAAAAATATTACAAAATTATCTTAAACTAGGTGTGCCAGCGACTTCGTCCGCAAGAATTGGCATAACTTTTTTATTCATCAACCGATTGACATGAAATAAAAACTAAATCTTAAGTGAAGCTTACCACAATATATTGCTGAAAACCCCTTTTTTTTTATAATATACGCGCAAATCAAGGGGTTATGAATACCCCTATAATGTTATTAACACAGTGCGAGCGGTTCAGAAGGAAGGAAAGGATTAGTAAGGAGGTGCCGATGCACGTTGTATTTAAACTTCTGCGTTACAATGAGAGGGAAAAACAGAGTCAGGTAGAGCCTTCCACATCCGAGTAGTACGGCTAAAGAATGAATCTCTATATTTCACTGTAGATAGATAGATAGATAGATAGATTCTTTATTTTACGATAAATTACAATATTTTTGTCTTAAGAATACGAACATGGCAATTCTGCCGTCTGCCGGAAAGACATTCAATAAAAAAAAGATACAAAAGTTGAAGTAAAGAATAAAATTATTATCTTGTAAAAATAAGTTATATACATAAAAGAATTTTTATTTTAAAGAGCTGCAAAAGTTTTAGTTAATTAACAATTTTAATGATAATTTCATCGGATATTTTGACAAAAAAAGTTTCAATTGAAGAAAGAGAAAATTAAAATTAGAGAAATGTTTATTATGATTGAATAAAAAACAGTTATTATTTAATGCTCATTGAGAAAAAAAAAATACGTTGAACAGTAAGGTAAATGAT
Source organism: Melanostoma scalare (assembly GCA_949752695.1). Classification (NCBI taxonomy): domain Eukaryota; kingdom Metazoa; phylum Arthropoda; class Insecta; order Diptera; family Syrphidae; genus Melanostoma; species Melanostoma scalare. The sequence goes on along the minus strand of OX456986.1, from coordinate 69,614,897 downwards.
GTGAAAGCAAATACATTTTCTAAAATTGGCTGAAATGAGAAAGCGAGGATTTTGAGATCTTTTACAATTTGAATAATTTGCAATTAGCATATAGGCTTGATTTCAAGCTTGAAGGGTGATTTAACGCAACAACTGGTAGAGGAGTTTTTTTTTTTTTTTTTTAGAAACTATTGCGATAAGTTAACGCATGTTTACAATATTTGAACAAACACAACCAGCCACTCTTTCCATTCAAGACTTCGTAGAGGCTATTTAGGGACAGACAACTTTCCCGGAAATACAAACGTCGAATTTCTTGTAATATTGGACACACTGCAATAAAATGAAAAATATTTTCAGGTTCTCTTCTGTTGCATAGATTACAATATTGCTGGAGATCATTTCTATGTGGAATGAAGTTCAGATTTAGAATTTCAACCCTAGCTCTGAAGATGGTGCTTATAACTTCTGAAGAGTATTTGAAAGCGAAATAGCTTTCTTCGGTTAATAGTCTATGATTAAGATTCTTATAAATTAATCTAGAATCTGATGTTGAAGCTATTTCACTGTACGTCCGAAATTGGGCTGAATGTAAAACTGATTTACATTCCTTGCGAGGCGTGTATTGCGGTTAAATTGTTTAAGGGGAGGAATGCAGCTGGCTATTTCGTCCGAGCATTGTTTGTAAAAAAACCTATAAAAAAGAGAGAGACATGAAACATTACGACGATGATCAAGAGAATCAATCGATTCAACAATTGAACTATCACCTATCATTCTTAATGCTCTGTTTCGAATCATCGAGTAGGCTCAATGATGTTTTAGGAGCACCTGACCAGATAGGGGAGTTGTACTCTAACTTAGGACGAATGCTTTATAAATAGAAGCCAGATCAGAAGGGGTGAACAATTTCCTGCACCTTTTAAGGAAACCTAACCATTTAGCAGCATTTTTAGCGACTTCAAATATGTGGTCATTCCAACGAAGATCATCGTTGACACACATACCAAGTACTTGCAGCTTTTCGGTTTCTTGGATGCTGGAACCATTCACGGATAATGGAAGAGGGGGAATGTTTAGCTTTAACGACAAGTGACAACATTGAGTTTTCGATGCATTGAATTCTACTGGTTTTTTTTTTACCCTATGTAACAATGCTGTCAAGGTCAGAACTCAATGAGCTTATCATACACAACCGTTCCATTTCCACGTCCGAAGAGCAGGGGCGTGAGTTTGAAAACGATAGGATAAGCCGTTTCTGAGATTAGCGTTCACAAACAAACAAACTGTTACGTTTTTATTATATGTATAGATAGATAAAGTACACTGTAAGAACTAAAAAGACATACAATTCTGATACAATTAACAATTAATAACATAAACTAAAAATAATTGAAACATGCAAACATGCAAACACGCAAACTATAAAAACTCATCATCAGACCCTGGAACGATTGCTATTTTTTTCGCAAACTTTTTCAGCCAGTCATTTAGTTACTGTTAGGTAGAAGTGGATATCCATCGTCCTGGAAATAAAAAAGGACAAAGAATGATGTGTCTAACTATCGTCCCATAGCCAAGCTTTCCTGTATACCAAAGCTGTTCGAAAGCATTATTTATGAAACACTGTCTTTCCAATGTAAATCTATTTTGGCTCCTGAACAACATGGTTGCTAGCAGGTAGTTCAACTACGACCAATGTAGTGGATTTTGTTTCCCATACCTAGTGTACCTTAGAGAATGGAAATTAAGTTAATGTTGTTGCTACTGATTTGAGTAAAGCATTCAACAAAATGTTACATAAAATCATACTTTTCACACTAAAAATCCTAGGCTTCCCCCCCTTTTTATTTCTTGGGTAAGTACCTGTTTTGACTCAAAGAAAATATGTAGTGTGCTTCAGATCATCTCTCTCCGATCCCTTCGTAGCACCTTCTGGTGTCCCTCAAGGCAGCCATCTTGGCCCACTATTTCTTATTTTAGCGATTAACGATGTTGTCAAAACCCTTAATTGTAACGTTTTGATATACGCGGATGATATGAAAATATTTAGAAGCATGCTATCCCTCGTTGATTCTTGTATCTTACAAGATAATCTAGACGTTTTCTCAGTTTTGTGTCACAAAAATAATTTAGAACTCAACGTTATAAATTCCACGCTATAACTTTTTCCCGCAAACTTCTACCCCCGCCCCCTCGGTGCTAATATCTACATGGTGAACCAATACCCGTTGTTTCTTCTGCTCGCGACTTAGGTGTCATTTGTGATAAAGAGCTCAACTTTCACTCCAACATTAAACATGTTATAAAAAAAGCAAACATGCATGCTCGGATTCATAAAACGTTGTTCGAAAGAATTTTCCAATCCGATTATTCTCAAATCCCTGTACGATACTTTCGTTAGGCCAATCCTTGAATATGCCTCCCAAGTGTGGTCACCTTATCAAATAACACAAGCTTAACGCCTCGAATCTGTCCAATGCAGATTTCTTCTTTACGCTCTACGCGAACTTTCCTTTGAAAATTGATACTACTTGCCTACATATACTGATCGTCTACAACTTATTAATCTACAGTCTCTTCGAGTCGTGAGATCTAAGATATAAAGGGTCCGTTAAATAACTTTTTTTTTTAAATTGCTATAAAAAAAAAAAATACTGAATATTTTCTCAAATTTCTTTTTTTATTTTAAAGTACAATCCTTCCGGTTAATAATACAAAATAATTTCATTCAAATGGCTGCCTCGACTGGCCATGCAGTAGCCTACACGATCGGTCTAATTTTTAAGCACGATTGTGTGCAGCTGTATTTCAGCAATGGCTTCACGAATATTGTCCTTTAAAGCGTCAATTGTCTCTGGCTTGTCGGCGTAACACTTATCTTTTACGGCATCCAACAAATAATAGTCCAACGGTGTCAAATAGCAGCTCCGAGGTGGCCAAACGACATCAGCTCTGCGGCTGACACCAAATGTTGCCAATATCCTCCTCTTCACTTTTTGTGAACAAAAATTCAACATGGTCTGATAACGATCGCCATTGACTGTAACGACCACTCCTTGCTCATTTTCGAAGAAAAATGGCCCAATTATGCCTCTGGACCGAAATACGCACCAAACAGTGACTCGTTTTGGGTGTATAGGCTTTTCAATGTATGCGTGCGGGTTTTCTGTGCCCCAAATGCAACAATTTTGCTTGTTTACATACCCGCCAAGATCAAAATGAGCTTCATCTGAAAAGAGCAAAGCAATTTTCGCACACATTCTGCAACTTTACCATGATTTTCAAAGAAATGTCGCAATATTTCCCAGCTTATACACAACCATAGCGAAAGAATAAAACTAATTATCTGTCAAATCAGACATGAGCTAAATGTTACCATTCACGAAATAAGCACTAGTTGAAAAAAAAAAACGTTCAAGATCTTTCAAGTGGAAACATTGATTGTCCGTCGCTATCGAGTTTATTAATATCTTTTAAAGTAAATTCAGGGAATCTTAGGACTGTTCTCCCTTTCCGAATTCCCTATCACCAAACGAACTATAGTTTCTACTAATTGACTAACTTCGCAAATCTGGGATTCCCGCTTATCCCTTTCGATATGTCTGTTTTACGTTATTACTGATTGTAAAATTCATCCATATCAATTGTTCCGGTCAGGTATGCCTATCAAAAGGAAAAAATAGTCATTATTTCAATTTGTTCAGGTCATCATACAACTTTATGACCTAAAAAGGATTGAGTTTCCCAATACATGTCAAGCAAGCCTGCCAAATATGGCTTGAAGTTTAGGTGGCTGAATGAAAGCTCAACGGGCTATTCACTGAAGTTTTCTATCTGCAGTGGTAGCTCTAACCAAAGTACAGGACTTCGTCGTGGATATGATGTGCTGATGTGATATTGATAACTTCTTTACGTCGGTGGATTTGGCATTGAAGTTGCTGGATAAGAAGATCACTATTCTTGGCACGATTCGGAAAAACAAAAGAGATTTGCCTCAATATTTTGTAGCGAAGGAGGTTCTTGATGACCAGAATGAGCACATAAAGGTCAATAACAAAAAGCAGTATCGTCCAGTCCACTGACCCATCTTTGGATTTCCTGGAAAAATGGCAATGGAGAGTTATGTTACGAAGCCAAACAAACAAGCGGTATTGCTATCAACAACATAACTGGGAGAAAGCCACTTCCGGTCATCAAAGTAAACCTGCCATGATACTGGATTATAGCCGCACCAAAGGTGGAGTCGATGTATTCGACCAAATGGTCTCAATATGTTCATGTACACGTCAAACCAATCGCTGGCCGATGGTTGTATTCTACAACTTACTGGACGTAGCAGCCTTAGCAACTGTCATCATTTTCCGACACCTCAATCCGCCTAGAAGAAACAAAAATCTGTTCAGAAGTGATAAGCTCATCGAACTAGCGGAGGAGCTGGTTGAGTCAGAATTGAATAAACGTTCACAACCTGCAACAAGAGAGGGGAAGATATTGTCCTAATCCAAGAGCCTTGGATCATCAAATCCATCGTTCATGGACTAAGGGCTCCTGGATATACTCTACTGTATATGAAGGACAAAGGTGAACCGAGATCCTGCATATTGGTAAGAAGTAGCACTAATGTATTTTTACTCCCTAATTACAGCAATCGAGATGTAATCACAATAAGAAACCAGACCGGTGACAACACCTACTTGCAGGTATCTGCTTACCTCGGCCACGACAATCCTGGCCCTCCCCCAGGCGACTTATTAAAAAAGATTGTCGCTGAAGCAGAACGGCAGAAGATCTGCCTCATCATTGGATGCGATGCCAATGCGCATCACACAGTATATGGGGAAGTACTGACATAAATGAAAGGGATGAGTCACTTTTTGATTTTATTTTGAGTACTAACCTCATAGTAAGTAATACTGGCAATGAACCAACATTCGTTACCAGAAACAGACAAGAAGTTTTAGATATCACTCTTGTCTCCGATTCGGTTCATCATAGGATTACTAATTGGAAAGTATCTACTGAACACTCCTTTTCTGATCATAGATACATTCAATTTGATCTTAGTGATGAACCTCTTAAGCAACCAATCTTCCGAAGTTACCGGAAAATTGACTGGGAAAAATATCGGGTAACTTTGAAAAAGTTTATTAAACCTGAACTTTTACAAAACCCTACAAACAAACATCATCTAGACAAAAAAGTCAATGATCTTACCACTGCCCTTAACCATTCACTGCAGAAATCCTGTCCTCTTATAAAAATAAGAGGAAAACAGAAACCACTGTGGTGGAGCTCGGGGCTAGAACCACTCAGGAAGGAATGTAGAAAACTTTTCAACCGAGCTAAACAATTGAAAACTTTAATTGACTGGGACTCCTACAAGGTATCCCTCAAAACTTATAAATATCAACTGAGGAAAAATAAAAGAACTTCCTGGAGAAACTTCTGTGGAAAAATAGAAGATACTTCAGAAGCTTCCAGATTAAGAAAAATCCTCTCAAAAAGTCCGACCATGCCTAGCAGTCTCAAAACAGCTGACGGCTGGACAGAATCCTGCGAAGAAACGCTCAATCTGCTTCTGGACACTCACTTTCAAGGCAGCTCTAAGAACTTATGTAACTATGATTCCATAGAATCAGGCAGCATAATAACTAACATCCCCGATCTGATTACAAGGGAAAACTAGTTTGGCCATTAACAGCTTTGACCCATACAAATCCCCTGGACCTGATGGTATAATTCCAGCCGAACATCAAAAGGCCGCGGATATTATTATCCCTGTCCTTGAAGTAATTCTTATCGGCTGTACCACCTTGAACTATATCCCCACACAGTGGAGAGAGGTCAAGGTTGTTTTTATACCTAAGGCTGGGAAATCATCCCACGTAAATCCGAAAGATCTCCGACCAATAAGTCTATCATCTTTCCTTCTTAAAACCTTAGAACGACTGATTGATATCTAAAGATCAAAAATTGTTATCTACAGCACAACACGCCTACTGTAAGGGAAAATCTGTAGAAACGGCCTTACACACCTTGGTTCGTACTATAGAATATTCCCTCCATCACAAAGAATTCAGTCTGGCCGCTTTCCTCGACATAGAGGGCGCTTTCAATAACGTCAGCAACTCTGCAATTACAAAGACGAAGCTCAATGTAGATGGTTCCATAGTGGAGTTGATAAATCTAATGCTAAAAAGCAGGAGAATCAACTCTTCTCTAGGAAACTTCTCTGCAAAGAGATCTGTCAGTAGAGGAACACCGCAAGGCGGAGTCCTATCCCCTCTTCTATGGAATCTAGTCGTCAATGAACTTCTAGTTGACTTAGAAGCTGAGGGATTCAAAGTGATTGCATATGCAGATGACGTCTCCATTGCGGTATCTGGCAAACATGCTCACGTCCTTATGGATCTGATGCAGACCGCTCTAAATAAACTAGTAAAATGGGCGGTAAAATGTGATCTAGGGGTCAACCCTAAGAAAACTGAACTCGTTCTCTTCACCAGGAAATACAAAACTCCTCATTTAATAACTCCATCAATTAATGGAATCAGGCTTGAACTTTCGAGCGAAGCTAAATATCTAGATATAATCCTAGACAAAAAGCTAAATTGGAAAGCCAATATACAGGAAAGAATAAGGAAATCCACCGTTGCCTTATTTTCCTGTAAAAAAGCCATTGGAAATAAATGGGGTTTCTCCCCCCCAAATCACCCCAAATCACCCACTGGCTCTACACCGCGGTCATCAGACCAATACTCACATGCGGAGTAGTGGTATGGTTGACCGCTCTTGATAAAAGGACTTACTGCGACAATTTAAGCAAGGTCCAACGAACAGCCGGTTTGTGTATAAGCGGAGCACTAAGATCAACACCCTCAGCTGCACTAAATACACTTCTTAACCTCACACCACTAGATATCTTCAGCAAACAAATGGCCGCCAGTGCAGCCACTCGTATGAGAGCTATCTCCCAATGGACCGATAACAACATCGGTCACGTTACAATCCTGAATTTATTCGGATCAATCTCCTGTCACTCCGACTACACCATCCCCCAAATAGTTTTTGATAATAAGTTCCAAGTCTCAATCCCACAGAGAACGACCTGGGAAGACGAAGAATTTTTGAGAGATGATTCAATTCATTTCTATACAGATGGTTCAAAAAGGGGTAGGCTGTGGGGTGTACTCAAACCGACTTAACGTAAGTCTCTCGTTCCGCCTTCCAAACCATTGTAGCGTGTTCCAAGCGGAAATTCTGGCGATCAAAGAGGTCCTATCATGGCTAAAAGAAAACGTGATATCCTCAGCGAATATCCGGATTTTCTCAGACAGTCAGGCAGCCCTCAAATCAGTCAGCGCCGTTTCCACGAACTCAGTAACCGCCCTTAACTGTCGCCTGTCTCTTAAGGGAATGCCTGAACAGTTCAATATTCACCTTATTTGGGTGCCGGGGCACAGAGATATCGCGGGCAACTGTAAGGCCGATGAACTCGCCAGAAAAGGAACCGTTCTACCGATATCAACCAGCAGGTTGAATATCGGTATACCAATCGCTACATGTAAACTTATGCTAAAGCAAGAGGCAATGGATAGAACAAATCATTGGTGGAACAGTATCACCACGTGTGTGGCAACAAAACAGCTATGGCCAGGACTTGATCCAAAACGCACAAGGCATTTGCTATTCATAACCAGATTGCACTTTAGCTCCGTAATCAATGTCATTACAGGACATTGTCTGATAGGCAGACACGCCATAAGACTTGGTGTTCCCTCAAATGACTTCTGTAGAAGTTGCTTAGATGATGAGGAGGAAGAAACTATTCCACACCTCCTCTGCTCATGTCCTGCACTCTCCATTAAAAGAAAACGGCATCTTGGAAAATATTTCCTCGATGATCTAAACGATCTGGCGAACACAGATATCCTTCATCTCTTTCGCTTCATAATAAGCTCCAAATGGTTTTGTTAAGTGGGGTTCTTCCTCACTTAAATTCTTATGGTATCACAACGGACCAAATACTGGTCTAAGTGTGTCAGTTGGTTTTCCTGACAACCATTTCAACCTAACCAACCTAACCTAGATATCATATCAGCTGATGCATCAACATTTCCGTCGAGAAAGCACAACGACCAATTAAAGTTTCGAAAGAAATTATTCGGGCCGTCCCAATTGGCTTTCTCGTATTGCCACACAGTTCTTTTGGGGACTTTATCTTTTTTTACCGTGACGGAAAACGAAAAATCTACCGATATGACACAATGGTCCGACTTGCCTAAAGGGGATGATACTTTAACCCTGCATTTTTCGGGATGAGAAGTGAGAAATAGGTCAAGATTATTGGCCGCATGGCCTTCAATATCTGGAACCCGAGTGGGTTCGTCAACAAGTTGAGTTATTTCTTTAAACTCAGCGAAGATCTCAACATATTTTTCTTCGGGTGTTGTCTGGCCAGAATGTCGAAGCCAACCAGAATTGTGTACATTGAAATCGCTATCGCTATATATCTATCTCCCAATGGACCGATAACAACATCGGTCACGTTACAATCCTGAATTTATTCGGATCAATCTCCTGTCACTCCGACTACACCATCCCCCAAATAGTTTTTGATAATAAGTTCCAAGTCTCAATCCCACAGAGAACGACCTGGGAAGACGAAGAATTTTTGAGAGATGATTCAATTCATTTCTATACAGATGGTTCAAAAAGGGGTAGGCTGTGGGGTGTACTCAAACCGACTTAACGTAAGTCTCTCGTTCCGCCTTCCAAACCATTGTAGCGTGTTCCAAGCGGAAATTCTGGCGATCAAAGGGGTCCTATCATGGCTAAGAGAAAACGTGATATCCTCAACGAATATCCGGATTTTCTCAGATAGTCAAGCAGCCCTCAAATCACTCGGCGCTGTTTCTAAGAACTCAGTAACCGCCCTTAACTGTCGCCTATCTCTTAGGGAGATGGCTGAACAGTTCAATATTCACCTTATTTGGGTGCCGGGGCACAGAGATATTGTGGGTAACTGCAAAGCCGATGAACTCGCCAGAGGAGGAACCGCTCTACCGATCTCAACCAGCAGGTTGAATATTGGTATACCAATCGCTACATGTAAACTTATGCTAAAGCAAGAGGCAATGGATTGAACAAATCATAGGTGGTACAATATCACCACGTGCGTGGCAACAAAACGGATATGGCCTGGTCTAGATCCAAAACGCACAAGACATTTGTTATCAATTGCCAGATTGCAAGTTAGCTCCGTAATCAATGTCATCACCGGACATTGTCTGATAGGAAGACACGCCATAAGACTTGGCGTTCCCTCAAATGACTTCTGCAGAAGTTGCTTAGATGAGGAGGAGGAGGAGACAATCCCACACCTCCTCTGCTCATGTCCTGCACTCTCTTTTAAAAGAAAACGGCATCTAGGAAAATATTTTCTTGATGATCCAAGCGATCTGGCACACACAGATCCCCTGCATATCCTTCGCTTTATTAAAAACTCCAAATGGTTTTGTTAAGTGAGGTACTCCGTCGCATAATATCTATGGTATCACAATGGACCTAATATTGGTCTAAGTGTGTCAGTTTGTTTTCCTGACAGCCATTTAAACCTTACCTAACCTCACAACCTGCAACACAATCTGGTATTGGAAAATCTGTATTGGATGCTCTGTGTATTTTGGGGAGAGTTCAGGAAAAATTACCAACAGTCCTCGAAAGGCTCTCTTGTAAAAGAAGCAGATGTCACCTTTGCCCACGAGCAGACGACAAGAAAAGCAGAACCATCTGCGATGGATGTGGCAGATGTTGTTGCCCTTGACTAGAACCTTATGTGTTAAATGTCTACCGGAACTGCCAACAACTTCAAACTAAATCGGTCTAAACATGAACTATGCTGCTTTTGAAATAAAATAATTATTTATTAGAAAAAATATGATTTTTCATAGAATTTCAGTAGTGGGGTCCAAATAGACCCCAGTTCGGATGGACAAGTTCTTTTCACAAAAAAAATCGCAGAAAAATCTGTAAACATCTGATAATCGTTTCAACTTAAGAAATGTTCACTGAGTAAAAATCCCATTGAAAAAAGTTAAAAACAAAAAAGTTATGAGTGTCCAAACATGCTCTGGGGTCCAAATGAACCCCTGTTTGTCCTCCTTGACAATTTGTTAATCTGTTCGATTTCCACACCTCAAAATCAACCCTTCGTAGATCTCTTGCTTCCTACTCACAATGAATTGAACCCTCCTGATCTCAGTTTGCTATTTTTTATTTTAGATATAAGTTTTTTTGTACTTTAGATCTAAGTTTTGCTTGTATTAAGTGTAAATAAATAAAGTCTTGGTTCTTAGAGCAAAAGATCGAAATATGAGCCACTTCGAGGATATGAAGGCCTGCCAGTAGCCAGCAGTTCGACTTTACACTCAATATGGTGAAATCCCAGCCAATTGAATAGCTGGGTCCCCCTTGGCTAACTGATTTTCCCAATCCTTGGTGTTTAGCATTGTTATCACTGCAACTCACAGCTGTGAGGAAATAGTTTTGATCTGAGTTCAGTTCAGTTCAGACATCGAAAAAGAGTTTCAAGCTCTGTTGCGAAACATGAGGCTTGAGAAGCTTCCGGTGGTGCATAGAGTGCGACCACATACAACCGCCTCCCCTGTGGAGAGGTATGCATATGATACACGTTTCCACCAACCGGAATCAACGTACTTCAAAACTATTATATTGCCTTATTAGCAATGCCCTTAAGTAAGAAGATGGCAACCCCACCCGCGAGAGTCGAGTTGGGTCGGTCCCTCCTTACGATAATGAAATTGTTACCGGTTGTTAAGAACTGGATGGAATTAACTTACTTGCCAAAATAAACAATGCTTAACATGCATTCCACAAATTTAAATGTCATAACAAAAACATAGAATGTTTACGAAAATTAATGAAGTTAATATACCAAAAGTCATATGACTAAGATTCTAGAATAATTGAATACAAGCAATTTACAAAGTGAAAAGTGAAGTTGTGTGTTTTATTTAAACTAGTTTTTTCCCTAGTTTTTTTATAGTTAGAAATAAAACCTAGTCGGAACCAGTGGCGTAGATAGGGAGGTCAGGGGGATATACCCCCCCCCCCCCCATTGGGATCGATAAGTGTTCAACATAACTAGTCATGAATCAATTAAGTTAAGGAAACACACTTTGAAATTAAGTACCTACTTCCTACGTAAATTAAGTCTTATTAGTAATCAAAAGATTGTACATTCCTTATCCTCTATTTTATTTTTCATTTAATATTTTTACAAAGGTTTGTCACCGCACATTTTACAATGTAGAGATGTGATAGCTGTTATCTTTCTTCTTAAATATTATCTTTTACTCTTTTTAAATTAACAAGTTAGATATTTAATATAATCTTGAAGGAAACACGAGGAAAACCTTCATACAAAAACGATTGTACATTCTATATCTACGTTCTACGCGGAAAGTATAAAGTCAACTTCATCTGAAAGAAATTACAATTTCGGCAAATCACATTATATTTTGAATTTCTTTTTTATATCGATTTTCCACAACAGGTATTAGTAGGGTAAACTGTCCCACAGTGAGCCAGCAGATACAGTGAACCAATCCAATTTTCTGCCACCCATTCCAAAAGAGAAAAGAAAAAAAGATGGAGAAACACGCGCATTATAATCCTTTTTGAGTATACTTTTGAGTTGAAGTTGTGTTCTAGCCGGTTCTGGTTGTGCGCATGGCAAAACAAATTTGAAAAGAAATTGTGATTTTTGTTTGTTTTTTAATTTTAAAATTAGTTTTTTAACCGATGTGATTTCATTACACTTTGTTTTGTTGGTTATTTTTATATATTAAAAACAGCACAAAAGTTGAATGTGTGCTATAGTTTATTTTATTTTAATATTTTTTTAGAAAAAGTCACTATGTCCACAAGTGAACCAGTTCATCAAGTCCCACAGTGAACCATGGTTCCATGGTTCAGGATTCCATATCCGTTAAATAATTTAAGTCCATTGATATAACTGCCTACATTTTCCTATGTTTATTTTATTTTAAAAGTGCTTTTTCGCTTCTTTTTTTTATAGATTATTTTGTTATTTTAGTTTGCAAGAACAATACGTTAAGGATTGTCTTTGTTTTTTTTCTATTGTTCCTTTTTACTTTTTTATTTATTAGTTTTTAAGTAAAAGTAAAAAATAAAAAGTCCTTTAAAAAATTTTTTATTTCAAATAAATGTATAAATGTTCGTAAAACGAAATAAAAATGTCTTAAAAATAAAAAAATGTCGGTTTTTATTTTTTCAGTGAAAGTCTACGTTTTTTTCTTTTTTATATTTTTTGAAAACATTTTTTGAATATAAATATAGTAATGGCTCACTGTGTACACCCCCTAGCACACACTGAACCAATTTTACTGTACTTTTGAAAGCTCAAAATGAAGTATTTTGCGTTATATATTCCAACATTTTTATGGTGAAATACAAAGTCCAAATATTAAACTTTATGTACATTTGAGATTTCCTGTACACAGACGAGTAGTTCAAATGCTACATCAAGTTAAGCGGAAATTGGTTCACTGTGGGACAGTTTACCCTAAATTCTTTTCTCTTAAAATATCTAATACAGCAGTTTACCAAACATTACTGTATTAACAATCCAGCTGATGCTCTTGCGAAGCTTAAAGTGGAATATCATCAAAATTGTGATCTGGACATTTTCTTTTTGATCGACCAAGGGCGGAGCAATCAATATGTCTGTGCACATGTACGAATGCTCTGTACGTCCATTGTGCAGCACGTTCTTTGAACCTTGCTATATCTATGTAAAGAAATGTGATTTTCATAGATAGTCTGTAAAATTAGAAATCTATATATATAAAAATCAATTGCTGTTCGTTAGTCTGGTTAAAACTCGAGAACGACTAAACGGATTTATCTTATCTTGGTCTTGAAATGTTCGTGGAGGTCTAGGGAAGGTTTAAAAGGTAAGTAAGTATGATAAAAAAGAATTGGAGAAGAGTATCTAAAAGTAACAATTTCTTCATTCTTAACTGTAATGAATAAAAAATTAAATTCAAACAATACTTTTGTTTTTCTTTAATCGTTTTTGACAACAAAAAATTAAAATAATAAATAACAAATAATAAGGTTATCAGATCGTTTGTTTTTAAAAACTCTCTTAATTTTTGACTGGTAAGAATAAAGATTTAAGTTTTTTTAATTTACTGCCCCTGAGGACCATAGACTATATTTCATCCTCGAATCCCCACAGGAACCGGGATCGGGAATTCAATGTACATACGTGTGTTCTTAACGTCAAATAGTCAATTTGTCAAATTAAATTTCTGAACGCAACCATAAGACTTGAGATTTGACAACCAATCTTTGCGATTGAAGATTACCGCTAAGTGCGCGAGAACTTTCTTTACTTTTGTTATTCTTTGCGATAGTGACATTCCAGGTAATGTACTTTTTCCAATAAAGTGTGACAATGTACTACTAATTTAGCAAATTTATGAAACCGATTAGAAAACGACCAGACTTAGGTCATTGTAATGTAAGAACTGCTATATTTAGTGAGTGACAATGAAGTAGATAGGCTTAGAATGACGGCATGACGGTTCGCACCATCACACTTTGAAACCTTACAGGTATTAAGCAAATCCAATAATATCCTTGACTTCTTTTATATTATGGGTTGCAATTTCTGCTGCTTTCTTTGTGTATTTTTTAATATTTCATGACAGTAAAAAATTTAAATAATAAATTACAAATAATAGATAAGATAATTGGATTGTTAGTTTTCAAAAATTCTTTTAATTTTTTGACTGGTAAGAATAAAGATTAAAATTTTTTTAATTTATTTCCCCTGAGTACTATTGACTATATTTCATACTCAAATTCCTGGGAACGGGATTGGGAATTCGAAAACAACTGCAACGAATTGAAGTTTTTGTCGCTATTACAGTATAAACAAGAACATAAGCTGGACCTTGGAAAATACTGGACCAATTCCAAAAATATTTTTTACGTTAAAGTGTTTCATTGGTCCTGAGTAACAAAGAATATAATTATTTTCTTTACATATTCTTTCGGGAACGGAAACGGGAATGGTGCGATAGCCAGGAACCTGGAAAGCACTTAACCAATTCCAAAAATTCTTTCATTCTTACATTGCTTCAATGTCCCTGAGTTTTAAAGACTATAGTTCATCACCATGTACCCACAGGAACGGGAACCGGAATTCAAAAACCACTGTACTGATTTCAATACGGTTTTCACCATTACAATACGGTGCTACATAGACTATATTGAAAAAAGAAATTAATAAAAGAATTTATTGTTTTCTTGGAGTGTTGATTTTTAAAATCAAAATGAAAAGTTCAAGTGACCTTCACTCCTTATGCGTTTCGCCCAGGTGCAAACAGTGGGCTCATCAGTTAGATGCTGTTTGTACCTTTCTAAGACGCAATGTTTTGTTGATGTTTGTTGACACATATATAAAGTTTACAGTGCAAACACAATGTAAACTTTATATTTCTAGGGGAATGGGATTGCATTCTTGCACCTAGAGAAGGGTTGCCCGTGGTCTGGCCGATGTTTATTGAAAAAAGAAAAGAATGGTGCAAGAATGCAATCCCATTCCCCTAGAAATATAAAGTTTACATTGTGTTTGCACTGTAAACTTTATATATGTGTCGACAAACATCGACAAAACATTGCGTCTTAGAAAGGTACAAACAGCATCTAACTGATGAGCCCACTGTTTGTACCTGGGCGAAACACATAAGGAGTGAAGGTCACTTGAACTTTTCATTTTGATTTTAAAAATCAACACTCCAAGAAAACAATAAATTCTTTTATTAATTTCTTTTTTCAATAAACATCGGCCAGACCACGGGCAACCCTTCTCTAGGTGCAAGAATGCAATCCCATTCCCCTAGAAATATAAAGTTTACATTGTGTTTGCACTGTAAACTTTATATATGTGTCGACAAACATTGCGTCTTAGAAAGGTACAAACAGCATCCAACTGATGAGCCCACTGTTTGTACCTGGGCGAAACGCATAAGGAGTGAAGGTCACTTCAACTTTTCATTTTGATTTTACATAGACTATATTTCATCCCCATATGGGAGCGGAACGGGAGCAGATATAGGAGAAAATACTATACCGATTCCAAAAATTCTGTCATCGTTAGAGTGCTTAATTGTTCCTGAGTAAGATAGACTATATTTCATCCCCACTCTCCCACTAGAATGGAAGCTTTGAAACTACTTTACTTTACTTTCAATTTGATAAACGTAGGGCCTGAGCTGAGCCAGGCGGGTCAGTTAGTAGTCAATAAACTTGAATTGTCGTTTCTTTGTTTACAGAGAAACTGTTTCCAGGGGGTCGATTCTGTAATTGTGAAGCTGTGAAGTGATAAAAAATATCACAACTTCACAGCGAATCCGATTCTTGTTCTGTGAAAAAATGAAAACAAACGTCAAAATCTCTTCACATGATAAATTATTTATCACAAAAGAATTTGTCAGTGAAATTTAAATTTGAAAATGGAAATTCAAAAAAAGAGGGCAAAGGGCTTCAATAGCCCAAAAACAGGTTTTAATTGATTTTTTGGAGCAAAGGCAAGAACTGGCAAATGACAAGCAAGTACATAATTTAAGATAATTTAAAATAATCCTTATCTACGATGCAAAACAAGTCCATTTGCAGACCTATAACTGTTGACGGTTCACATTTTCGTTCAAACGAGTGGACGGAACTAAGTGGTCAGTTGAACAGCTAAGGGGGAACCTTAAAAGCGGAACCGAAATGGAGGAAGTATTGGAATGATCTTGTGTAAGTTTTATAAGTAAAAACATTATGGCAGACATAAAATCACTAAATGTTTTCCTTTATGCACAGAATAAGTGTTGTGACAACAAATGCAAACGACCGAATTCTACACTACAAACCAAGTAAACAACAGCAGGTGAATGACCAACAGGTTAATGAACGTCACCACCAGTTGGCGAATAAATATGACACCTCCTGCAACTATCAGCGTTCTCGTGCTCGGAGCCGTTGCAGTGCATTGCATTGTATTGCTTGCATTGCATTTCTTTCCATTTCAATTATGTATATATTGTTTGTCTGTATCTCGAATTATTTATTGCCTAGTTAGCAGTTAAGTTGTATAAATATCTTGAATAGGAAATAAATAATTCACTTGCTAGTAAACCAGCGAGCCAAAAGACATTTAAGTTTCCTCTTCATTGACTTCCTCCCACCAGCGGCAAGGAGTTAATTAACAACTTATTCTGTCAACTATTCATGGTCCTTCGAGGAAATGAACAAGAAAGCGTAACCAGGGCTCAAACATTGGTTAGTGAAAAGCGTAGCCAGGGCTTCAAACATTGGCTAGTAAAAAGTGAGCGAATAAGCGTAACCAGGGCTTAGACATTGGTAAGTGAAAAGCGTAGCCAAGGCTTCAAACATTGGCTAGTGAAAAGTGAGCAAATAAGCGTAACCAGGGCTTAGACATTGGTTAGTGAAAAGCGTAGCCAGGGCTTCAAACATTGGCTAGTGAAAAGTAAAGTTACAAAAACAACGCAATCAAAGCACGAAAAAACTACTGTCGCTATCTATAAGATTATCTACAATATAGAACAAGACAATTCAAACAAAAAACTAAGATGTTGGACGAAACAGATGTGTTTATTATAAGCTCGAAGCAAAAGGCCTTGAGAGAAGAAATCGAAAAGCAATGTCGAAACTTCGGCAAGGATAGTGCCTCCAGAAAAACACAGAAATACAAAGAAGAAAGGCTAGAACGCCTCGAAAAATGTTGGTCTGAATTTCACGCAAACCATATTCAAATAGTTCCCTTTGTAAAATTTGATACACCCTACATACAAAGGGATACGTACAACAGAGTAAAATCATTGTACGAAAGTTTCAAACGAGAATTGGAAAATATAGATCCAAGTGTCGCACAAGCTTCGAAGGAAATGGAAAAGCCTGAAGTCCCTCACGATGCTCCCACTGCAGAAACTTCAAAGAACATCGCACAAGCTTCGAAGGAAATGGAAAGGCCTAAAGTCCCTCAAGATGCTACCACTGCAGAAACTTCAAAGAAAATTGAAAAGACATCTAATGCTTCTGCCTACAAAGCCGACACCGCAAAGCCGGACAAGAATTCAACTACCGTACAAGGTCAACGGTTGACAAAGTTAAAGCTGAGGATAACGGCCATTATCGAGAACATAGAAGAATTTGAACAAACATTCGATGAATATTCCAAGGACATTTACGACTTTCAACAAAAAATACTGCTGGAGCAGTTGCGAACATTCACTGAATTACATGAAGACTTCATCTGCAATTCATCTGAAGAAGACCTTGAGAAACCTAATGTAACGAATAAGGAATATAAAAATGTCAAACAAGAGGTCAACAGATTTCTCAATACAATGGCATCAAAACTCTCCAGTAGTAACAACAAGCCGAAGGAACATAAGACTGAATCAATGCTTCCAAGACTTAAAATACCGACATTTAAGGGTAATTATTTGGAGTGGCAGCAGTTTTATGACCTGTTCCTCAATATAATACACGCCAAGGCCAATTTAACAACGACTAAAAAAATGGAGTATTTAAAAACTCATTTGGAAGGAGAGCCCCTGCAACTCATAAAGCATCTAACGTTTTCAAGTGAAAACTATAATAGCGCTTGGGAGATCTTAAAAAGTAGATACAACAATGAGCGAAAAATAGTGTCTATGCATATAGAGAAGATGCTCAAATCTGGACACAATAGCGCTCCAACAGCGTCTTCCATTAAAAACAGCTTGGATGCCATTAAAGAGGGACTAGCGGCACTAAAAAATTTGGGCTACGACACTTCTTCATGGGGTCCTATGATTGTTCATATGACTACAAAGTCACTTGACACAGAATCAAGAAATTTGTTTGAACAAGGTTTAGAGGAGCCAAATAAAATGCCGAAAATGAAGACTCTCCTCGACTTTCTGGAAAGACGTTACCAAGCTCTTGAAGTAATGTCAACAAACAAAAAACAAAAGAACTCATTTGAGGAACCAAGATCTGGAGTCCGTAACTTCATCATAGATGCAAAAGTTATTCAGTGTCCAATATGCAAAGGAGACCATAAAATATACGCATGTCAAAAGTTTTTAAAATTATCGCCAAAAGAAAGATGGACACAGTGCAAGCAGGCAAAGCTTTGCCTGAACTGTTTGAGGCATAACAAACAGATCCAATGTTTTAGCAAGAAAAATTGCCAACATTGCAACAAGAAACATCATTCACTTCTTCACATGGAATGGACTGATAAGCCAAAACAAACAGAATTGATAGAAGCTGCAAGATCATCCGCACAAATAAATCATAGCGAACAGAACCAGAATGTTTTAATCGCAACGGCAATTCTAAAAGTTAATAATGACAAGGGACAGTACGTTACAGTCAGAGCACTTATCGATCCTGGATCCCAAGCCTCGCTAATCACCGAGTCGGTTGTACAGACACTGAAACTTAAGAGACAGGACGTTTGTGTTGAAGTCAGCGGACTAGGAGCAACAAAAGCAGGAATTGCCACCAATAAGGTAGATGTGACCATAATGCCACATTTTGCTTCGAGTTTTAAGCTAAAAATAGAAGCTCTGGTGCTGTCAAAATTGACAAGGCAGTTACCTTCGAAGCAAACAAACACTAAACAAGTTGAAAAGTTCGATCGTCTAGAGCTTGCTGATCCAACATTCAATATTCCTGGGCCAATTGATATGATAATTGGAGCTGATACATATGGCGACATCATGTTAAGTGGTATTAAACGAGTCGCTGCTAGATCACTAATCGCTCAAAGATCACAGTTAGGTTGGCTGATCTCTGGACGAACATCAAACGACATTCCCGACACATACAGGGTTACTGGACTAGTAGCACTTACATCAATTGATCAACAACTAGAAAAATTTTGGGAGATAGAAGAGGTTAATCAACCAAAATTCCAAAAGCCGGAAGATAAACGGTGCGAACAAATCTATAAGGATACACACTACCGAAAGGACAATGGGAGATATGTTGTGAAGATCCCATTCGACGAAGAATTAATCCAAACAAATCCACTTGGTGAATCAAGAAATAGAGCTACAGATAGATTTCGACAGCTGGAGTTGCAGCTTAACAGGAATCCTACACTAAAAAACGATTATACACAAGTTATAAACGAGTTTCTCAACCTGGGGCACATGGTAGAAGTCAGTAACAACTCATCCAACAAAAACAATATTTTCTATATGCCACATCATGCCGTTATTAAACCTACAAGTACAACAACCAAACTTCGTGTTGTTTTTGACGGGTCAGCAAAATCAACGACTGGAGTAAGCTTAAATCAATTAATGCTGATAGGCCCTAAGCTCCAAGACGACATAACTACAATTTTGACGCGTTGGAGAAAATATAAATATGTTTTTTCTTCGGACATTGAAAAAATTAACCGCCAAATTGAATTACACGAAGAACACCAAGATTACCAGAGGATATTACGGCGCAGTTCTAACAACCAACCTATTAAAGAGTACAAACTAACGACTGTCACGTATGGTACAGCATCAGCACCTTATCTGGCTATTAGGACTCTTCAACAACTAGCTAAGGACGAACAATCCAACTATCCGACCGCTGCAGAAATAATTAACAATGACTTCTATGTTGATGATGTTATGTCTGGAGGAGATACCATCGCGGAGTGCAGGGCAGCTCAGAAAGAACTTGACGAGATGCTTAAGGGAGCAGGCTTTCAGCTTCGAAAATGGGCTGCAAACAACAGAAAACTACTACAACATATACCGATTGAGTTACGAAATCAACAAAACAAAGACGTGATGAAAGACGAAACTATAAAAACTTTGGGTATACACTGGAATCCTTTAAGTGACACATTTCAATTCAAGGTGAACGTCGATACAAAAATAACTAAGGAAATACTTACCAAACGCAAAACATTGTCCGAAATAGCCAAGTTATTCGATCCTCTTGGATGGTTGGCTCCAGTAACTGTCAGTGCCAAAATTTTAATGCAACGTATTTGGCAAGCAGAGCTTCAATGGGACGAACCACTTCCAACCGAACTGCAAAAACAGTGGAACAAACTAAGGATAAACCTGATTGCAGTGGAAGACATTCGAATTCCAAGGTGGATAAACTCCACAAAGGTTCAAGAATTTGAGCTTCACGGATTTTGTGATGCTTCAGAGGAAGCATATGCAGCAGTAGTTTATGCCAGGATAGCTCTACCAACGGGTTTCTTTGCTACAACAATTGTAGCTGCAAAAACAAAGGTGGCCCCAATCCGAAAAAAAATATCTCTTCCGAAATTGGAACTATGTGGTGCTCACCTGTTATCAAAGCTGCTGGCAGAAACAATGAAGACATTTGGGTGCCAAGTTAAAAACATATTTGCTTGGACAGATTCGAGAATAACGGTGGCCTGGCTACAAAAATGTCCGTCGACCTGGAAAACATTTGTTGCGAACCGAGTCTCAGAAATACAAGAGGCAGTAAACGTTAGCTGCTGGAGACATGTTCGGTCAACTGATAATCCAGCTGATGATGGTTCAAGAGGATGCCTTCCAGAACAGATGGCAACCAATGATTTATGGTGGAATGGACCTTATTGGCTGAAATTCGATTCTGAACAATGGCCGTTAAATAACCAACAGCCAATCGCAGTGATCGATATACCCGAAGCAAAAAGGGTTTTAACAATTAGAATTGAAGAAATTGACGACCTGACTAAGAGATTTTCTTCATACACAAAACTAATAAGAGTCGCTGCTTATTGCAGACGATTCATATCGAACTGCAAAAACAAACTAAAGAAGAAACCATCGGAAACGGGTAACCTAACAACAAGGGAATTGAGCGATGGAAGTAAAGGAATCATACGGTATCTACAAGAGAAGGTGTATTCCAAGGAACTAGAATCTTTACGAGATGGGAAGGCGATCAACAAAAAGAGTAAGGTACTATCTCTGAACCCGTTTCTGAACAACGAGAACATCCTTGTTGTGGGCGGGCGGCTACAAAACGCGGATCTGTCTAGCTCAGAGAAACATCCTATCATTTTACCACATCAAGAGTGGTTCACAAAACTATTAGTAGAAGAGGCCCATGAACGCACACTGCATGGTGGTATTCGACTTACAATGGCTAAATTGAGACAACGCTACTGGATTATACAAGCAAAAAGATGTGTCCGACAAGTAATAAATAAATGTATAAGATGCTTTAGATTTGCTGCTCAACCAAATACTCAACAAATGGGGCTACTTCCAGCAGCAAGAGTGACACAATCAAGACCCTTTACACATACGGGTGTTGACTATGCTGGACCAATTCAAATACTGATCTCAAAAGGACGAGGAAACCGGTCAACTAAGGGCTACATCGCTATATTTGTCTGCTTTGCTACAAAAGCAGTTCACATCGAGCTTGTGAGTGACCTCACTTCAGCAGCATTCATAGCAGCATTGAAGCGGTTCACATCAAGAAGAGGGATATGTTCACATTTCTACAGTGACAATGGAACTACATTCATTGGAGCTAACAAGGAAATCCAACAACAAGTGAGAGCAGCCATTAAGTACGGTGTAGTAGACGCATCATCAATGCTTACGAAACATGAAATGCAATGGCATTTCATACCACCAGCAGCACCGCACTTTGGCGGTTTGTGGGAGTCAAGCGTTAAATCCACAAAATTTCACCTAAAACGAATAATTGGAGACACCATGTTAACATTTGAGGAACTTTCGACATTGTTGACTCAAATAGAAGCATGCCTAAACTCCCGACCACTTACGGCAATCGAAAACGATATTGACAACACTACGATACTTACTCCGGGACATTTTCTAATCGGAAGTTCTCTGAATGCTGTACCCGAACAACCCATTGATGAAAAGAAAACGTTCCGCTCACGCTGGCAACTAATACAAAAAATGACTCAAGACTTTTGGAAAATCTGGTCATCAGAATATTTGTCACAGCTTCAACAATTGCCTAAATGGAAACAAAAAGAAGACAACATTCAAACTGGCGATATAGTTCTTATCAAGGAAGACCGGCTACCACCGACCACCTGGATGATGGGAAGGATATCAGAAGTTCATCCTGGGAGTGACAACGGTGTTCGGGCTGCAACTGTATTTAGTAACAATAAACAGTTCAAGCGACCCATAACAAAGTTATGTAAATTACCAATAGAAAATGATGAGGAAGATAGGGAAGTGAGACAAGTCAATACATCCACAAATCGCTCACATAAAATTCTTTCTTTATGCACTTTGTTTGCCTTTCTCAACATAGTCGGCTCCACTCCAGTCCCCTACGATGTCGAGATAGTTCCATTTCAAACACACCCTGGAATATACTTCGAAGATGTGGGACAGGCAAATTTGATTTCAAGCTCATGGAAGACAATTGTTTTCTTTAATTTGACGAACTATTGGCAGGAATACGAAGCATACAAGGAAATTGTTTCAAAAATGGAGAGAGTATGTTCGTCATCGGGAATGGAGGAACTAGATTCTATTAAGTGCGAAGGAATACTGAACCAATTTGAATATCAACTTCAACAAATAGAGCTCAACAATGAAATTCTCTTACACGCAAACGACGATTCATTAAAAAGGCAAAGACGATCACCATTTGACTTTATTGGAACAGTCACTAATGAATTGTTCGGAATACTTGATCAAAGATTTGCTGAGAGATATGAGCAAACAATAGAAGCTGTCCAAGAAAATGAAAAACACTTGCTACAACTCATGAAAAATCAAACAACTATTGTTGATTCCACGGTCAATATTTTCAAGAAAGAACAATCGAAAAATTCTAATCAAATTATGTTACTAAGTTCTATTGTCACGAATTTGGAAAACGAAACAAGTAAATTCGAGTACATGGAGAGATTTTCAGCAACTGCTCTTAACGGGATACTTATTATGATCAATTATAAAGCAACCCAGAGCATATTGCTTGATATTCTGCTATCAACGCATGCTGGAAGAATACACCCTCTTATCCTTTCAGTCCGACAATTCAAAAATGAGTTGACTAAGGTTCATGAGAATATCCCTAAGTCTTTAATGATTCCTGGCGAAAGACATCACGAATCCATACTGCAGCTGTATAAAATTGTAAGCCCAAGAGCTAGAGTGACGAACAACAATATCATAATTGAGATCAGTCTCCCGTTGTTGTATAATGAAGAATTCAAGCTATACAAAGTATTGTCAGTTCCAACAAATCACAATGAACGCTTTACACGAATTGTTCCATCATCGGACTATTTAATGGTAAACTTACAAGGCAACCATGTTTATCCAATCAACAAAGATGAATTCCTACTTTGTAAAATAAGGCCTTCCGACATCTTCTGGTGCCCACTTCAGCATCCTCTGTATACAACCGGAGCGTCAACTAGTGTTTGTGAAACAAACATTATACAACACAAGAAAATTATGGACTCATGCACGATTGAGGACATATCACCAAGGCTGTACTGGATTGAGATGCATCAACCAAACGCATGGATATACAGCACTCCAAATTCAACCACAGTTAATATTAACTGTGATTACAATACTGAGCCCTTTACACTGCGAGGGAGTGGGCTGATTAAGCTACCAGCAAAATGTATAATTCATGACCAAACCACGACAATTGTTGGAAAGCAAACAATGTCAAGCCGACTAAAATCATCATTTCTACCGTCATTCAATCTTTCCGAGACGTTAACTTCGTTTAACCTCAAAAGAGAGAAACAGTCGATGCTGCCATCAAACACTTCGATAGAGTTTGCTACATTGGAAAATGCAATAAACCTTCAAAAAAATCAGGAATATATATTGAATGAATTCAGTACGCATCGAGTTCACCAATATTCACTGTTTGGAGTCACTGGCTGTCTTACTATAATAGTTATCGTAGCTGTTATCATCTTCATCATCTTTCGAAAAAGAGATCAGCCACTTGCACCACCAACCATCACCACTATTCCAATGCGAAGTCTCAACAAGACGAAGTCTCAACAACGACGTAACACACAAACATCCTTTGACGACATCGACTTCTGTGTATCTTCATTTTGAGGGGCCCAGCATGTTGTGACAACAAATGCAAACGACCGAATTCTACACTACAAACCAAGTAAACAACAGCAGGTGAATGACCAACAGGTTAATGAACGTCACCACCAGTTGGCGAATAAATATGACACCTCCTGCAACTATCAGCGTTCTCGTGCTCGGAGCCGTTGCAGTGCATTGCATTGTATTGCTTGCATTGCATTTCTTTCCATTTCAATTATGTATATATTGTTTGTCTGTATCTCTATTGCTTAGTTAGCAGTTAAGTTGTATAAATATCTTGAATAGGAAATAAATAATTCACTTGCTAGTAAACCAGCGAGCCAAAAGACATTTAAGTTTCCTCTTCATTGACTTCCTCCCACCAGCGGCAAGGAGTTAATTAACAACTTATTCTGTCAACTATTCAATAAGTGTTCGAAGCCGCGACACCACCGCGAAGGAAAAAATCAAAGACCTCACAGAAACAGACGGGCGAATAATAAATATTACTACACCAAGTTGAATGAAGTGCTCCTCCGTTTGTTATTTCGAATGGACTTTGCCCATCTCGGAGTGACCGCCGCAATATCCTCATTTTCTTCCTGGGCAAATAATTACATATACCTACACAGGGTTGCAAAAGCTTAAGCTAATCTATAGCTTAAGTGTGAATTTAATTCACAAGCTAATTTGCGAATTATGAATTGGAAAATATTCAATTCATAAGCTAGTTACTGAATTATGAATTGGATAACATTCAATTCATAAGCTAGTTTGTGAATTATGAATTGAGAAATATTCAATTCATAAGCTAGTTACTGAATTATGAATTGGATAACATTCAATTCATAAGCTAGTTTGTGAATTATGAATTGAGAAATATTCAATTCATAAGCTAGTTACTGAATTATGAATTGGATAACATTCAATTCATAAGCTAGTTTGTGAATTATGAATTGAGAAATATTCAATTCATAAGCTAGTTACTGAATTATGAATTGGATAACATTCAATTCATAAGCTAGTTACTGAATTATGAATTGGATAACATTCAATTCATAAGCTAGTTTGTGAATTATGAATTGAGAAATATTCAATTCATAAGCTAGCTTATGAATTGGAAAACATTCAATTCACAAGCTAGCTTATGACTTATCCACATTATGAATTGGAAAACATTCAATTCACAAGCTAGCTTATGAATTGGAAAACATTCAATTCACAAGCTAGCTTATGACTTATCCACATTATGAATTGAAAAACATTCAATTCACAAGCGAGCTTATGAATTGGAAAACATTCAATTCACAAGCTGGCTTATGACTTATCCACAATATGAATTGAAAAACATTCAATTCACAAGCTAGCTTATGAATTAAAACACATTCAATTTATAAGTCGCCTTATGAGTTATGAGTTATCTCAACAGAGAATTGGAAAATGTTCAATTTAATTATAATATATGCATATATATAATTGTTCAGTTTGTCTGTCTGTCTGTATGTTCGCCCATAACTTTTGAACCATTCACCAGATTGAGCCGAAATTTTTTGAGTGCATTTGTATGACTCAGAGAAAGGTATTAGGCTACTTCATGTTGTTCGCCCATAACTTTTGAACCTTTTATCCGATTGAGCTGAAATTTTTTGAGTGTATTTGTATGACTCCGAGGAGGGTGTGCTAGTGATTTATAGATAGGAAAATATTGTTTCTAGAACTTGTCGGCAGATAATTCCAAAGTGAGTACGATCTACAAACTCTGAGGAAAATACTTAGCCTTTTGAACTCGATTTGAAATAAAACTAAGCTTTTGAAGTAAACATTTAGATTTTTTATTCCAAAAAAACGTAAACCTATCATAAAATAAAATTTATTAGTAAACGTTGTTAAAAATTACATTACAACTATTTACCATTTGTTGTACACTCATAAAAATTTTTTCTGTGCATTAGCCTTACAAAGCACCCTCATTTCGAATTGGTCATTTCCCAATCTGTTGTTTTTGGGTAAGTCTAGCAACGTGACGTATGAAAAAAATCTTTCCACGGCTGCTGAAGAAGGCAGAGTTGTATTGTATTTAATAAATAATCCCTTTACCAACGGAAATGCTTCCAAATTTTCCAGAGTAGTGCAGTTGCTGGTAAAAAACCTCATCATCTCACTTTCATACTGCCCTTGAGGAATCAGTGAAGATATTATGTGATTGCTCGATAAATCACCGAAGTCAAAAAAATCGTCACTGCTTCTAAGACTATCGTTCCGTTCACTTTCTGCAACTGGCCTCCGGGTCAGTGTTTGCGCAAGATTCTTAATCTTTTCTTGCTTTTCGGAGTCAAGCAAATTGATCCAAGCAATTTTGAACCTGGGATGGGTCATCGAAGCTATCGCTGCGAACGCGCCTCTATCCCTTATTTCAAAATATTCTTCAAACCGCCTTTCTAAGGAAGCCTTTAATTTTTCAACAACTGGAGCAATGATTTGAAGTTGGTTGTTCCTCAGCAGGTACTCCCACTTCTGTTTTATTGTGTTAGAAGGGTTGGTAGAACGTAACCAAAATGGCAATCATATTCTCCTTGAACAATATCTATAGCTTTCGCTAAGGGAGCAGACCAACTCAGGTACTCAGCTATATAATCAAAGTCGCTGTCAACAAACATTATTAGATTATTTGAAATGCTCATCGTTTCGTACGCCATGAGTTGTTCTTTCAAACCAAAAATTTGCTTCAAGCAATCGAACAAACTGTTCCATCGGGTTATCGCTGGTCTTTTCAAGCTACATTTTAGGAAAGTAAAAAGCAGTTCTCGAAGCTTTGGCGATCCCAAACACTTCCATATAGCTTCGCATTTTGCCATCACACTTGAATGTGTCAATTGAACTGACAAACATTCACCTATAGCCTTGCTTGCATCGGTGCTTGCAACTAAATTTAGTGTGTGGCTGACACATCGCAAGTGGTGTGGGAGTTGCAGGGGAAGAGACTCATTTATAATCTCATCCTCTTCGTTAAAAAAATCAGCTTCATCGTTGGGTACATCATCAAAATCATTGCCATTTTCGTTGAAATCTTCAATAATTGTAGACGGAGTTATTTCGTCTGAAAGCAATGTTCGTAATGAAAAGGAAATTCTTATTTTAAGTTATATGTAAGGTGTAGAGGGGCAAAAATAACGTAAAGTTATTTACAAAAGTTTTACCTTCTGTAAAAGTATCGAAAGTATTTATTCCATACTCTCGAAAAGCCTTAACGAAGTTGGAACCATTGTCTGTGACCGTTGCAGTAATTTTTTCATTTGTCAACCCAAACGACCGATGAATTTCAGACATGCGACTAGCAACGGCAACATAGTCATGCGTTCCGTAAAAGCGTTTGCATGCCAGAGCTGCTGACTTCCTACTTAAGTCCTTCTCATTGATCTGAAAAGTAACATTTGAAGTGTTGCACTTTGTAATCATGTTCAAATTTATTTCTCCCGACTCTTACCCAATGAGCTGTCATCCCTAAAAACCTTTTCCTTGAACTTGTCCACACATCGACAGTAGTGCAAACATAAGAAGCACCATGCAGAGCTTCTTTGATTTCCGACATTAGATTGGAGTAGAGTTCACTCAATTTTTTCCCTGCAGTGTATCGACTTAAGTGTTTAAGTGGTTGGTTGCCATGTTTTATATTCAAATCTTTAAAAAAAAAGCTGTTTAGTGGTACCCTAATAATTCCTAAAAAATTAAATAATTGTAGTAGGGAGAATTGCTCTCATCTGAGAGGCAAAAGTCCGTTTGATAGATCCCCAAAAATATTTTTGGTCATACAATTTTAGGAAGAGTTAAGCGAATCTCATACTCATGAAAGGGGACAACTGACTGGACAATTTTTTTTTCGATTTTTTTTATGATCTATGTTAACTGTTTCAAGTACTCATAGTCTCTAAAGAAGCCTCAAAAGTTTCTTAGACAGTCTTGAAACTAATATGCTGGTATTGCAATACATGATTTCCATTCTCAACAAATTTTAAAACCGTCGCCGTCGTCTACACAATTGTCCCCCCTTACTGATTTGATGGGAAGTTTATAGTGGTATCGACATAGTAGTGCCTGTGCATCTATTATTACAAAAAATAGTCAGTTATATCTTTTTGGAGATCTTAACAGTGCTTTAAGATATTGTCATATAAAATTTTTCGAAAAAATGTAGTTACCATTAAAAATTTTTTGAAACGCAGAATCTTCTACAATGCGCATTGGTAGTTGATTATTCAAAATGAAACGTAAGACGTTATCTTCAAATTCGTTTTGCGAGAATTTACACGTCACGCGTCGAATAACTCGGCTTGATTCGTCTAGTCTAGCAATTTTTTCTGCCTTATGGGTTTGATACTCCTCGAACTTTTCATGGTGTTTGGCCTGTAAGTTTTGATTATATATGTAGATATAAGCACATAAAAAGTTGAGGGATATTATAGCAATCTTTTGTGTAGCGCAACGAGGCCTGTCAATAAATATTTCCTCCGTACAGGGTAGTTGCCTTAAAGCCCCCCACTATTAACGGTGGGCTATAAGCATGCAGGCTTGGGTAAGAATTCAAAATGTATAACCTTAAAACTGCAGCATTTATTTAAGAATGAAAACAGCTGATAGCTAACTCACCAAGAAAATAGTCTAGTCATTTTAGGTTTCACCTGCACAAGAATTTCTAGTGAACTGAATTTTATACACACCTTTATTACGACATTGTAATATTGTAACGAGGATGTGAAAAATGAACATTGATATCGTGACGGCTAAAAAAGCTATAGCAGCCGAAAGGTCACATAAATCAATTTTTCGCAAATACCTCGTTACCTATTGCTCGGAGGTTAATAGAGGTCATTACAGAAATTGCTTACCATGAAAATGCCTCTTCCGTTTTTCTGTAAAATTAACATTTTTCGCTGCAGAGCTCTGAGAAAGCGCGAGTATGACGTTTCCGCCGTAGACATAATCCATGATATGTATAGAGGGTGTTTTCGATACGATGAGACAAAAGTTCAGAACAGATAGATTGGGTCAAGTGAACATTCAAGAAAAATTTACGTATGGGAAGCGAACCTATCTAACTCCGTTTAGTCAGGAGGGGCAATTTTATAAAAAATTGACTTAGCTTTAAGAAAATGTATTAATTAAAAATGCTTATAATGACTAGACTAACAACTGACTGAACTTTGCTCCTACGAATCGTTCATGCCTCGTAGTATAACACTACGTTGTGTACTCTAATTGATGTGTAATATTCACTGCCTAGTTGCGCTACATTGAATATGAATACAAAATATAAGATGTGGAAGCCATAAACATACCTTTAAATGACGTACATAATTAGATGAAACGTTAAGAGAACCACATAATGCCATTGAACAATTATTGCATTTCGCAATTATTTTCTTCTTAGCAAGTGACTCCTTGGTGTCAACAGTAAAAAATCGACCATCCAAATAACTGGTTCTCTCACAACTCTTTAACAAGTTCATTTCTGCAGAACTTAAATTGCTCGAAGTGTCATTACTGCAACTAGCACTATGACCACTTTGCTGCGGGCTGATTTCTTCAAAGCTGAAATCGCCTTCAATGCTGATTTGCCGAAAGCTTTCGCTTCCAACTGAATCCTCACAAATATCCATTTTCCTTTTTATCTATTTAAATACTTAAAAATATGAAAACTATTAATCAAGTGGAAATACTTTACTTTTCAAAGAATTCAAAACGAGTTTCATATTAAGGGGGTACGCTGGTCTAGAATTTAGTGTCATAAAAATAACATACCAAAGGATGGATGCCGGCAAAAATATCTAAATGCTCAAACTTCCCATTCTGTATATACGCATTGAATATGATTTTATAGTATACTTAAGGGGGTATTCTACAGTAGAATTTTAAAAAAATAGACATTTTTTTCTTTCATATTTTCAAAGTTTAGATATTCAAAAATATGTCATAAAAAGGATTTTTCAAAATTCCTATTATTTCATGAGTTATAGTTTTAGTGACGTGGCATCGGTTCCGGTCCGACCGCTAAGTTAATAAAAGGTTTTGGTATTAGCTCTTCATAATATATTTTGTGGTACAGGGCTGCCAGCTGCACATTAATTATGGAAATTGAATTATATCACGCAAAATAATGAAAAAATTAAATTACTTTGTAATATTTATTACAAAGGTTTCAAGCAAAAATCTAAAAACGCCATTCTTTTGCAATCGCTAATACACATGAATGATGAAAATTTAATCAAAATCGTTGGAGCTGTTTTTCCAAAAAACGGTTTTTTATTTTTCACTTTTTTTTAAAACTGTTTTTTAAAAGTCGAGTATGCAAAGTTCTAGATCTTAACAGGAGTTATTTTGACAAAAAATTTGAAAAAAATCAAAGTTATAGTTTCGAAGTTACTTTCAAAAATCAAAATTTTTTAAAAAAATTTATAAAAATTTCCAAAACTAAATTTTTTTTAAATATTGATATGCAGTCTTTCTTTAACAGCTTACGACTTCTTAAATCCAAAATTTCGTCAAGATCGTGTCAGCCATTAACGAGAAAGTCGGTCTAAAAAAAAACGGTGCTATGGGAGGTACCGTTTTTAGGCCTTTTCCAAAAATTTTTTTTGCATCATAAGAAAAACAATCCTAAATTAGTCCTTCACACAAAATTTTATCGAAATCGTTGGAGCCGTTTTTGAGAAAAATAAGTATTATCATATCGGTTGTATGGCAGGTACCGTTATTTCAAGACCTAGAGACCCAATTCCAAAAACCCCTCTGTAGGATGCTCTGCAGACCCTAACTGCAAATTTTGAAGAAAATCGGTCCATTGGTTCAGGCCGTAGATCCATATACACACAGACAGACAGACAGACAGACAGACAGACAGACAGAATTGCAGGACCCACTTTTTTCGTATTCTCTATCATCGTAATGTCATATTTAATTGTTGTCTCAAAATTTTTTTTCTGCACGATTGCAAGACTTGCCTTATAGTACCTATAATCGCAAGTAAAAAACCAGAGTGGCATTTGATTTTGAATGAGAAAATAGCACTCTGCGTAACAGTGATTTTGTCACAGGGAGCAAAATACATTATGAGGGAAAGCAATTCTGAGACCAGATTTGAATTCAAAGCAAAAAAAAACCTTCAAAATTATATAATTTGCTCCCTGCGACATTGAAATACAAAATATTAGTGGCATAATTAATTACAAAGAATGAATACCTTACCTCTTTCCCTTCAAACAGTAGCCCTGATTTATTTTTTAGCACTTTAAAACTCACTAATTCACTTTTACAAACTTGTGTCACCAACGTGTTACTCACTGAAATCAAAAATTTTGAGTGACCAAATGATGACTTGTATGCATTCATAGCAGCTGCGTCGGCATTGGAGGTAACGGTACTTACCTTTCTTGAAACTAGTCTCTGCCTTTTTACGGACCAGAGGCGGCCGACACTGGGGGCTGCTTGTTTCCCACAGGTTCAGCTCAGAGCAATTGAGCTTGACGAAAGTACCTACCTCTTATGAATAATTTGCGATTAGCTTCTTCTCCATAGCAGAAGGTAACGTTTAAACACATTCAACTTATTCGAACAAGACACTGCAATGGTAGCTAGAATGAAAAAAAAAAAACGATCCCACTGCTGCTTCTTTATCTCGGCGCCTTTGTCAACTATACACTTCCCTGAAAAATGGACAGTGGTCACTGCATGTACATCAGTTATTGATCGAACGGTCTATTCAATATTTGTTATCTTTCTGATAATCGTTTTGCAATTTTTTTCCAACTCGTTGTCGATTGAGAAAAATTATTTTTTGGCTTCAATTAATTTCATCTGACCACTTACTTTGATGTTTATTGTTGTCAGAATAAACATGCCGAATCAATTGAATTCTATACCTAATAATGACTTTAGGTATAAACTGTGAGAACCATAATTTTCGAATGTGTAATTAGCTTGAATATATTCCAATTCATAACAAACTTATAAGCTAGCTTGTGAATTGAGTTTTTCAATTCATAATGTGGATAAGTCATAAGCTAGCTTGTGAATTGAATGTTTTCCAATTCATAAGCTAGCTTGTGAATTGAATGTTTTTCAATTCATAATGTGGATAAGTCATAAGCTAGCTTGTGAATTGAATGTTTTTCAATTCATAATGTGGATAAGTCATAAGCTAGCTTGTGAATTGAATGTTTTCCAATTCATAAGCTAGCTTGTGAATTGAATGTTTTCCAATTCATAATGTGGATAAGTCATAAGCTAGCTTGTGAATTGAATGTTTTTCAATTCATAATGTAGATAAGTCATAAGCTAGCTTGTGAATTGAATGTTTTTCAATTCATAAGCTAGCTTGTGAATTGAATGTTTTTCAATTCATAAGCTAGCTTGTGAATTGAATGTTTTTCAATTCATAAGCTAGCTTGTGAATTGAATGTTTTCCAATTCATAAGCTAGCTTATGAATTGAATATTTCTCAATTCATAATTCACAAACTAGCTTGTGAATTGAATGTTATCCAATTCATAATTCAGTAACTAGCTTATGAATTGAATATTTCTCAATTCATAATTCACAAACTAGCTTATGAATTGAATATTATCCAATTCATAATTCAGTAACTAGCTTATGAATTGAATATTTCTTAATTCATAATTCACAAAGTAGCTTGTGAATTGAATATTTCTCAATTCATAATTCGCTAACTAGCTTATGAATTGAATATTATCCAATTCATAATTCAGTAACTAGCTTATGAATTGAATATTTCTTAATTCATAATTCACAAAGTAGCTTGTGAATTAAATATTTTCCAATTCTGAAGCTAACTACTAGCTTATAGCTTATAGATTTTTTAATTCATAAACTCGCAACCCTGTAACCTACATACATATAAAAAATCGCTTCTTCATATGAAAAGACATTTTCGTAATGAAATAATCTTTGTTTACTACGGCCTCTATTGTTAAATACCAAATGAATAATTATGCCTGACATGTTTTGAAATATTTTTTTATAAATTAAAATTAAAATTAACACAAAAATGCCAACATTTATCATTTAGTACTTTTTAGTACATACTGTCAGATTGATTTATCATTTTGAGTTCGGGAATCGCATCAGATTTTTTTGTGAAGTGATAAAATGAAAAAGCTCTGTGAAGACTGAAATGAAATAATTTTTATCACTTCACAGCTTCACAGTTACAGAATCGACCCCCAGTTTATTGAATTTGTCTTATAAAACGACAGTTTTTGGTTATTGCAAAAAAGACAATTGACCAATAAAAGAAATAAAAAAAGAAAAAAAAGTGGTGAGACTCAGGTTTGAATTTACAAAAATAGCATCAAGTGATCCAAAAACAAAAACTTGTATGCCATAACCTCAATAACCACCGAGGATGGAAAATGCTACGCAATACCAGAAAACTACAGGGCAGCAGCTCATCACAAAGAAATAGTCCTAACAGAAACCTATAAAAAAGTGAAAAGTGGCTTAAAAAGAAGGCATCAAGTATACAAAATATGGATGACACTGGAGGATGACCTGAAAGACGTCTATATGGATGGAGAGGGAAACCTGCAATTTGCTGACCAGTTTTTAGAAGAAATCACCCCAAAAGCAACGACAGGGAAAAATGATAGCTTACACCAAATTTTGGAAAAGTTAGTTGAAGTGTCAGACGTAGGTAAGAAACAAGATTTGAAACGAATATCAGAGAAATTCATTATAGAAAAATTCACAACAAAGAATGCCAATGCCATCCAATGGATGGAAATTTTTGAGAAGGAATGTGGTAGATTTAGTGTAACACAAGATGAATCTAAGATAGAAATACTCCGTTTTTTTTTTTTGGAAAAATCCTGTTTAGATTGGTATAGCACAATGACTACAAAATGGACCGCAAATTCTGAATGGAGAATTTGGAAGCAAAAATTCCTGGAAACTTTTGTTAATAAGGGCTGGAATATGATTACATATGTTTATGCGTTCAAATATAAAGAAGGTCAACTCATTGACTATGCAATGAAAAAAGAAAAACTCGTATTAGATATAAACAAATCCATAGACGCAAAAACATTAATTGACCAAATCGCAATAGGTCTGCCAGAATTTGTATTAAATAGAATAGACAGGGATGATTAGAAAGATAGCACAGACCTGTTTAACGAAATAAAAAAATTTGAAGGGTTGGTACATAGGAAATACTTTACAAAACCAAAAGAGAATAAACCCGATTTCAAAAAAAGAACAGAAGAAAAGAAGTCATGCAAAATTTGTGAAAATTTAGGTAAATTCAATAGATACCACCCAGAAGATGCATGCTACTTTAAAACAAAAAATACAGACCAAGAAAGAAAAGATAAGGTTAGAAACGTAAATAATAATTCTGTTTTGGAAGTAGAGTTGAACACTGATGAAAAAAACTAAGATCCACACCATTAATTAAGATCAAACTGTTGCTAGATGATAAATTGGAAGTGAATGGCGTGTATGACTCCGGATCACAAATTTCTTTAATTAATTCGAAATTCGTTAAAGTAAATGAAGAGAAGGAAAATAAAAATAGAGCATACAAAAACGGTTAATGGTGTGAAAAAACGGAGGGTTTGATATGATAACTATCAAAATTAAAATATTTGAAGTAACAAAAGAGGTGGATGTCTATATCATAAAAGAAGAAAATTTTGATGATTTCATAATCGGCTTAGATATGATCAAACAATTTAAACTGATACAAGACGAAAATTTAGAAATAAAACAAAATTTAGGTATAACAGAAGAAGAATCAACTAAATAAATACGAAATAAATCCGGAAGTAATTGAGATTTATTCAATAAATTTTAATGAACACATACGGGAACAGGAATTTGAGATAACAATAGATAACTTAGACTCTAGAGAAAAGATAGAAATAGAAAGAATAATAAATAAATATAAGACAGTTTTTGCAAAAGACAAGTATGATATTGGAACAGTGACAGGTTATGAAGCTCATATAGATTTACTTGTGGATAAATATTGTAGCAAAAGACCTTACAGATGCACAATAGCAGATAAAAAAGAAATTGAAGAGCAAGTTGGAAAACTACTCGAGAGGGGTTTAATAGAGGACTCATATGGCAATTTTGCAGCCCAAGTCACGATGGCGTTTAAAAAAGATGAAAAGAGAAGATCCCGCTTGTGCATAGATTTCAGACTTGAATAAAATCATCATACCGCAGTCACAACCATTTCCATTAATCGATGATATAATTCCACTAACAAGAAACTGTAAATACTATACCACTCTCGATATAAACTCAGCTTTTTGGTCTATACCATTAAGAATCGAAGATAGACAAAACAGGTTTCGTGACTCAGAATGGACACTTCCAATGGACTTGCCTACCCTTTGGATTGAAAACGTCGCCTTCGATTTTCCAAAGAATTTTAAGTAATATCTTAAGAAAAAATAATCTTACAAAATTCACAGTAAATTATATCGATGATATTTTGATACTTCCGGCTTCTCCTGTCTTCAGCCCAATTAGCGTCAGCATAACCATACATAATGTCTACCTCATCACTTGTACTTAATGCAAGTTTTAACTTCGAGGTTCCCTATAAATATCTGAGCAAACGTTTCAATTCGTTCCAGTCCTTTTGTGTCGGTTGACTGACTTTTTGAGCCGTGATTGAAACACTTGCTGATATATCAGGACGCGTATTAACTGATATATATAATAAACATCCGATAAGCTTCTGATATTTGTTATTATCAATCAAAATTTCCGATTCGTTCACTTGCTTTCCGTAATTTGGATCAATAGGAACATTTGATAATTTTGAATCCGCTAAGCCAAAATCTTTAATAACTTGTTCAATGTAATTTGCTTGGGATATATGGTAAAATCCTTTATCATCTTTTCCAACTTGAAGTCTTAAATAATTTTTGATATCACCAAGATTTTTCATTTCAAATTTAGTTGATAAAGTGTTCTGTACAAAGTCAATCATTTTCTTATTTGAGCTGGCAACTATCAGATCATCAACATATATCAGAACATAGCACCAATGTTCATTTTTTCTTTGAATATAAAGACATTGATCTACTGAGCTCTGATTGAAATTGGCATTGACTAAGACTAAGTGAATTGCTTCATTCCAGATTCTTGCTGCCTGATTCAGTCCATAAATGCTCTTTTTTAACAAACAAACTAAATGCTCTTTACCATCTACTTCAAAACCCGGTGGCTGCTTCATAAATGTAGTTTGGCTTAATTCTCCGTTGAGAAATGCAGTCTTTGCATCTAGATGTTGAACTGTCAAATTATTTTTTACAGCAATTGAAAGCAATATTCTGAGCGTTGTCTGCTTAACAACTGAGCAAATACCTGGTCATAGTCCAATCCATATTTTTGAGAGAATCCCAGGGCGACTAAACGGGCCTTGAACCTTAATATTGTTTCATTGGATCCTTTTTTCAACTTGAAAACCTATCGCTTTTCTCTCTTCTGGAAGTTCACATAATTCCCAGGTACCATTTTTCTTCAAGGATTCCATTTCGTCTTCCATAGCAGAAAGCCATTCTTTTTTATGTTTACTAGACATAACTTCTTTTAGGTTCTTGGGCTCAATATCCTCCTTTTGTGTCACATTTAAAATTTCAATTAACTTTTCTGGTGGAACTCCTTTATTTGATCTTTCTGACCGCCTTAATGAAGACATTTCTGGTTCTTTATGATAGTCCGAAATCTTTAGTTGATCTTCAGTGTTTTCATCTATGGTTTGATTTTCCTTTTTTGTCGTTTGAGTTTGTTCCTCAATTTCTGATTCTGTGACTTGATTTTGTTCTTCAATTTCTGGTTCTGTAGTTTGATTTTCTTCTTGTCTTAAATTTTCTTGCTCTATAATAAAATTTCGTTTGCAATTTAAATCAAATTCAACTGGAATTGATGCTTCTTCTTTATTCGTTTTGTCATAATGTTTTACTATGTCAGAAATCGCATATGGTTTCTTTCCAGTGCAATCTGCAAAATATACATCCCTGCTTACAATCAATCGCCTTGATGTTGGATCATAGCCACGGTAAGCTTTGGATTGCTC
Source organism: Melanostoma scalare (assembly GCA_949752695.1). NCBI lineage: Eukaryota > Metazoa > Arthropoda > Insecta > Diptera > Syrphidae > Melanostoma > Melanostoma scalare. The sequence goes on along the minus strand of OX456986.1, from coordinate 69,577,646 downwards.
ATCATATCCAACAAAAATCATCTGTTTTGAAGTCGGGTCCATTTTTCTTCTCTTCTCAGTTGGAATGTGAACATAGCATTTCGAGCCAAATATACGAAAGTGCTTAATATTAGGTTTAAAACCATACCAACCTTCATATGGTGTTATTGATGTAGCTCGAGTCGGTAGCCTATTTTGCACGTAATTAGCAGCTGTTACTGCTTCTGCCCAAAAAATGTTCTGAAGACCCGCATCCAATAACATACACCGGGCCATTTCAATCAACGTGCGGTTTCTTCGCTCTGCAACACCATTTTGCTCAGGTGAATATGTTGCTGTGTATTGAATCTGGATCCCTTCCTCCTCCCAATATATTCTCCTCCTCTATCTGATCTTAACACCTTTGGTTTTCTTTGAAAAATTGTATTCACCATTGCTACATATTCTTTAATTTTGTCAAAAACTTCAGACTTATGTTTTAACAGGTAAATAACAGTATACCTGGTAAAATCATCAATAAAAGTAACAACTTACCTTTTTCCACCGTGTGATGCTGTCTGCATTGGTCTACAAACATCTGTATGAATTAGTTCCAGAGGAACCAGTGACTTTTTAATACTTTTCTTGGGAAATGGAAGCCTTGCTGCTTTGCCTTCCAAGCAGACTTCGCAACGATGTTTTGATGCACAGTTAACTAACTTGACACCCTCAACTAACCGATTTGAGCACATATCTGAAATTACTTTTGGATCTCGGTGACCACAGGCCCTATGCCAATAATGAATGCAATCACCGGTGTGCTCAAGTGCCGAATAAGCTTTATTCAATTGACGCAACTTAAACAAGTGAGAGTTGAGATCAGCTACTGCAATCTGTCTACTTCCTTGTTTGATTTCACATATATTGTTCTTGAAATCTACCGAAAATCCTTTTTCATTAAGCTTTTGTACAGATAAAAGATTGCCACTAATGCCTGGAACAAACAAAACATCTGTGAGCCTCGCTGAAAATTCTTCGTTCTTCTCGTTTAAGAATTTGAGAACTCCACTACCACGACCGTGAGATGTAACATTATTGCCATTTGTCACCCTGATAGTCTCGCGATGACTGGTATCTAGTTCCGAGAAAAAACTTCTATCACTAGCAATGTGACAAGTAGCACCAGAATCGATTATCCAACCGTATTGTTCATTTCCAATCATAAATAAGAATTCTTCTTGGTGTTCCACTTTATTTGCAGCATTTATCTTGCCTTAATTCACATTTGATTTCCATTCTTTATATTTCCTGCAGTCTTGTTTGAAATGGCCTTTTCCTTTGCAAAAGAAACAAATCTTTTCTCTTTTTGTTGTTATCTTTAACGCTGTCTCTTTATAGGTAACGTCTGTTTCTTTACTTCTGGTGAATTCTCCTAATATTTTTGACTGAACCAAACTAAAAGTAAGGTCACCTTCCGAACGCATTTCCAATGCTGTTATCAAAACATCATAGCTTCTGCGCAGACTACTTAATAATATGGCTACGCTCCAAGTATCAAAAAGTTGAGTTTCACCAATGGCTCTAAGCTTTTCAAATAAGTCAGTCATATTATTAATGTTTTCTTGAACATCACCACCTTCCTCCAGCCGCTTACTACAAATCCTTCGCATTAGATGTACCTTGTAGCTAAGCATGCCCTTTTCATGGTAGCTCTTCAACGCTTCCCATGCATCTCTTGCAGAATTTGCACGCCTTATGTGTACAAGCTGGTTATCTTCAACTAGAAGACCAATAACTGCTCTGGCTTGGTCGTCTCTGGTTTTCCACGCTGAAGTAGGTTCCTCTGGTCTTGGTTTGGTAATGACGTCATATAAACCGTCCTTGATTAGCACCAATTCAGTTTTGAACTTCCATACTGAATAGTTTCCGTTGTTCAGCTTGGTAATGTTGAATTTTCCTCCTTCTGCCATCTTTTGTTTGAAATAGAAATCCTTTCCTTACTCTCTTTATTATATTTCTTCGACTCACACTGGGCCCATAACCTGTTGGGAATCGTTCTTGATCGTAGTGTGGTTCATCGTATAGCCAAAGGAAATATATATAAGGAAAGAAAAGATGTCCTCTTTATAAAAGAATGAAAGAATTTACTCAGCTAACTTACGTGAACAATTATTTTGAAGTGAAGAAAAAATATTCAAACTTTACATAAGCAAAAGTAGCAGATAGTGTGATCATTTAAAAATACTTAATCTATAATGTCTAAGAACAAAGTGTAAATGTTAATTTCAACAATCCCAGTAAAGGATCGAGAAGTGGATTTCGACTTACCGTTTGATTCCGAACCCACGGTGAAGACCCTTGGAATAAAGTGGTTTCCAAGCGGCGATTACTTCCCGTTCCGGAATTTGGAAGTTGATGGGCGGGAGATAACCAGGCGAACGGTGCTATCTGGAATCGCCAAGCTGTTTGATGCTATGGGATGGATTTCTCCTTGTGCAGTCATAGCCAAAATGAAGATGCAGCATCTCTGGGATGGTGATTCTACGTGGGATGACCCGGTACCGAACGAGATGCTACAGAAATGGGAGGCTTTTCGTCGAGAACTCCCTGAAATAGAAAAAATAAAAATACCTCGATGGATCAATTATTCTACCAAGGCCATGAAGGAGAACGAGTGGCACGGATTTTGTGACGCATCCGAGAAGGCGTATGGTGGAGCAGTATATGTTCAATGTCTCGATGCAGAAGGCAACACGCATGTCCAATGTCCATTTGCTGATGTTGAAGACAAAGGTTGCCCCAAACAAACGGATGGTGTCCTTACCGCGATTGGAGCTTTGTGGTGCAGTCGTGGTTAGCCGAATTGCTCAGCTATACCAAGAAGGTTTTGGATGTTGCAGATGGCCATGTTTTTACATGGACGGATTCCATGATCACGTTGGCATGGATTCAAGGTACTACATCGAAATTGATCACCTTTGTTGCCAACAGAGTCTCGGAAGTGAGGTGTCTTGTTGAACCGGATTGCTGGCGACATGAACCAACGCAACACAATCCTGCTGATTTAGCGTCACGTGAATTTTTTCCCATCGGCTAGGGAATCCTTGACACTGTGGTGGAGTGGCCCACAGTTCCTGAAGGAATTTTTAAGTTTCAGGTGTCCAGCTTGAAGAGGTTGTATCTGCAGAAGAGGAGCGCTCAATCCAAACGCACGCCGCGCCGTGCAGATGAGCGCGGAGGATAACAGGATAAAAAAAAATCAAAGGATCAAGAAACGCTGAGCCGCTGGAACCACAAGAGCTGGAATCTGGACTTAAGATTGCGGTCAAAGCATCTCAACGAGAAATGTACAAGGATGATCTGGAGCAATTAGCTGCAAATGGAAAAATTTCAAAAAGTCTACGATCGTTGAACGCATTTATCGACGCCAACTTAGTCTTACGAGTCGGAGGTCGTTTGCAGAACTCGCTTCTCTCATACGATGCTCAACACCCAATGCTTCTCCTAGGAACGCATCATTTTACGAAGCTGGTAGTGCAAAACGTCCACAAATGCACATAACATGGTGGAATACAGCAGATGATTGCGTTTATACGAGAGAGGTTCTGGATAGGACAGATCCGTAGGAGTGTCAAGTTCCAGATACACAACTGCTTGGAATGTTAAGCAATGTTTGTCAATGAAACAATTAAATGCAAGTTGAGGTGTAGCTCTGAATACAGTACAGGGATTCAGTATGTGTTCGTGGAGTTCATTGGAAGCAATGATAAACTACTCGTGGGTACAATTTATAGGCCGAACAAAAATATAAATCTATCCCCTCTTTATGAACTCCTAGAAGAAATTACTTTCGATTGCTCAAACATTATTCTATGTGGGGATTTTAATAGCAATTTGCTTTGTGAAAATCTCTTTTTGGATCAGATGAGTAGACTTGACTTTGCATCCGTCAATATAACCACCCCAACCCACTTTTTTGGCGGAGATCCGACGCTACTCGATCTGTTTTTAGTGAATGATAGCGACAAAGTCTTACTTTATGACCAGCTTTCTGCACCCGGTATTTCCAAATACGATTTGTTTCTGTTTAGCGCTGGTTAATTTCTTTTACTTTTCAAATTAAATAAAAACTCTATTTCTCAAACGTTATAATTTGCAATTTAATTTCTTCAAAAATTATGTGTAGATGTGTAGTGTAGAAGGTTCTCGACAAGAAGACATTTTTTAATTGAATGCCAAGGTTCAAAGTACAAAAAATTACAGACTTTATAATTTATATTTCCAAAATTATGCTTGTCTTCTTATTCTTGGGTGCATGCAAAGAGAAAAAAAACTTAAGTACTCGTATAAGAAAAAAAAAACGAGAACAAGTTCGAGGGCAAACAAATTAACAAGAGACTATGCATATGCATTAATAGTATTCTTCTCGCTGAAATTCCAAAAAGCTTTCGGAACAGTTAACCCATTGCGTAGATTATGTTGTTGTTATGTTATGCAGTTGGTTTTGCAGTTTTAAGTTGTAACATGTAAGCCAATGAATTCGCCGTGGTAATCAATGCTCTCATCGATGATCAATCATGTTACAAATTTCCGGAATTTCATTCACGACGGTCGTCGGTCAGTGTACCTCTCGAGTAGGTATAATTTATTTTTTTTTCAATTCGGTTTGGTGAAAAGTGTGTGAAGTGCAGTGTAATTGTAGAATATAAAAAAATGATAATTATAATCTATAATTATTGGTAGTGCGGTTACCAATTTGATTTGTTTTATTATTTCAATAATGATTATTTATTGTTGGCCAAGTGATTGATGGCGAAAATTGAAATAATTTTATTTAAATTGGAAATAAAATTGATGTGATGTTCTGTGATGTGCGTGCTGGTGGTGGTTCCGGATTCTGTTGCTGCTGCTGTTGAATCCGCATAAGGCGCGGGTGGATCTGTTTGATAAGTTTTTTTTTTATTATAATTTTATTAATTTCATATTTGTTTTAGGTATATTTGATCAATTTTTATTGTTTTATATTAAGGTTTTTTTTTTCTCTTTTCAATTTAGCATTTCATTTTTGGTTTTTTGTTGTGGATTTGTGCGTGTGCTTGGGATATTTTTTTTCGGTTCGGTCATTGGGGTTTTTTTTTGCGAAATGGTTACCGGCATATAGGCATTGTAAGCAAGTGTTTGTGTGTAAGTGTTTGAGTGATAAAAGTGACTCCCTTTTAATTGGAGTGCAAATAAGTTGCGAATGGCGTCTTTGCCATAATATTTAATGACGTCACAACGTCATCAGGTTTGATTTATTTTTTAATTGTTATAAATAATTATTATTTTGTTTGAACGTGAAGTGTTGTTCAGTGAATTTATATATTTAATTTAAATTAAAGTGTTAAGTTACTAATGTGTTGTACTCGAGTGTTGTGTTTATATTTTTATTTATAACAAATGTTGTGCAGTGTACGGTTGAATTTCAATTTGTAAAATGTGAAATGCCGTCGGCAATTTAATCCGACGGGAATTGGATATTTTGGAATGCCGAAGGTATTTTGCTGTTTACCAAAATAGATTATTATTAATTTTTATTTTTTGTTGTGTTTTCATTCAAAGGGTGTATATATTTATTTTGATTTAATTGTATTAAATAAAATTAAAAGGATTTTAATGTGTTTTTATTTTCTTATTTATTTCAATTTCTCTCTTTTATTTTACTTCAGGTTCTAGGTATTTTTTTTTTTTTTGTGTTGGGAAAGTGGACTGTATGTTGTGTTGAGAATAAATTGTGTTGTGTTGTATTATGTTATTGGTTTTTATTTAAGAAATGATTTATTTCGATCAGTATTTCTTCATCGGTTGATTTGTTGCTCGGAAGATAGCAGATTTTTGTTATAGGGCGTTTTATGGTTCCGGTTTTCGTTTCCAAGGTTACGACGCGAATTAGTTCATCGGCTCCGGGATGTGTGTCGGTGATTCTGGCCAGTAACCATTGGTTTGGTGGAAGCCTTTCGTCTTTGACTAGGACAAGTGCTCCGATTTTGGGTTCGGCTTCTTTTCTCGTCCATTTAGGTCGCTGCTGTAACCGGGAAAGATATTCTCCGTTCCATTTACGCCAGAAAGATTCGACGAATGATTGTGTTCTTGTCCATCTGTCGAGATAATTCACAGGTTCTGAAGTCGTAATGCTTTGGGGGACGGATAGTAGAGGTTAGCCAATAAGGAAGTGTCCTGGAGTTAAGACGTCTAGGTCATTGATGTTGTCCGATAGAGGGCATAGAGGCCTAGAGTTCAAACAAGCTTCAATTTGGGTAAGAAGCGTGTAGAGCTCCTCGAAGGTTAATCTTTCGTCTCTTACGGTTCTTTTTAGGTGGTGTTTGGTTGATTTCACCCCGGCTTCCCAAAGACCACCAAAGTGGGGAGAAGCAGGTGGAATAAAGTTCCAGTTAGTTCCTGAGTTGGCTAGAATTGCTGCAATTTCCTTCCAATCATGCTTGGCTTGTTCTAACATTCGAGCTAATTCTCGGTTAGCACCTACAAAATTTGTGCCACAGTCGCTGTAAATTTGAGCACAAATTCCTCGCCGTGCTGTGAATCGACAAAAGGCTGCCAAGAATATTTGCGTGGTTAGATCTGACACGGTTTCAAGGTGAATGGCTTTTGTAGCCAGACAAATGAAAATAGCAAAGTATGCTTTATAAGTTTTAGCTCCTCTTCCTTTCCAAGCTTTTATTTCAATCGGTCCGGCGTAATCTACGCCGGTATTGGCGAATGGTCTGGCCATTCGTACTCGTGGTGCTGGGAGGCTTCCCATGAGCTGTTGCAGATTCTTCTTTTGATGTCTGAAGCATATTGGACATTTATGAATAAAGCTTTTTACTTGTTGCTTAATACTTATAATCCAATATGACATACGAATATAAGCTGTAGTTAGTTGATTTCCGCCGTGAAGTGTCTTGTTGTGAGCATCTCGAATCACAAGTTCAGTGAAATGGTGGTTTGATTTCAGAATAATCGGGTGCTGTTGGTTGTATGACAGCAGTGTGTTTTGCAATCGGCCACCAACGCGTAGTATACCATCGCCATCGATGAAAGCGTTTAGTGAAAGCAAAGATTTTGGAATTGTATTTTTGTTCTCGTATTCACTCAGCTCTTCGGCGAACATGAGTCTTTGCACGGCTTTATGCACCAACAAGGATGCACATTTTAATTCTTCTGGATCTGGTTCTCCTGAAATCCTTAACATTTTCCTTCTTTTTACTAGGCCATTTGTTCGAAAGCGGCAACAGAAGGCAATTACCCTGATGGCCTTTGAGAGCCGTGAACATCTTAATATGCTTAAGTTAATGTCATCATCTGTTGCATCAGAGTTGGCTAATGTACATTGCTTTTTTACAGCTCGTTTTTCTTCTTCAGTGTCTTATGTAGATGGCTGCTCGGGTACTTCATAGTAAAAATTAAGGCCCAATCCACCATTGTTCTTGTGCTCTTAACATAGTAGGGGCGATGCCTCTAGATGCTAGATCAGCTGGGTTGTGATGTGTTGGAATGTGTTTCCACATATCGCAGCTGGTGAGGCGTTGAATTTCTGCAACCCTATTGCTAACAAATGTTGTCCATTTGGATGGTTGTGCTCTGATCCACGCCAAGGTAATCAGCGAATCTGACCAGGCGTACATCTTCGCATTGGATAGGTTGAGCAGTGAGCACTGTTTTAGTGTAGTTGAGTAGAGACGCGAGTAGAGCAGCTGCACAAAGTTCAAGTCGTGGTAGACTGATCGTTTTGAGTGGAGCTACCTTGGTTTTTGAAATTAGTAGATGCATGTGGATATTATCGGTGCTGTCAAGTACACGGATGAAGACTACTACACCGTAAGCCTTTTCAGATGCATCACAGAAGCCATGCAGTTCCACTTTTTTCGTGTGTTGTGTGTTTGTATCCATCTTGGGATTTTAATGTGTTGTATCATAGGCAATTCTCTCCGAAAAGCTTGCAATTCTTCCTTTAGATCTAATGGAATCGGTTGATCCCAGTCAGTTCCTCTGCACCATAGTTTTTGCATCATGATCTTGGCCTTGATCACGCATGGTGCAATCCAACCAAGTGGATCGAACAGTTTAGCGATTGCTGATAACATCGTCCTCTTGGTTATTTCTTCGGTGTCGTGTTGAAAGTTTTGAAATGAAAATGTGTCTTCTTCAGGATGCCATCTTATTCCTAAGGTTTTGACATGATCGGTGGATTCAAAGGGAACTTCAAAACTTATTTCACAGTCTTCTTTGGGTAAGTCTTGAAGAAGATCTTTGTGGTTGGACGTCCACTTGCGAAGTTTGAGCCCAGCTGATGTCAGCAGATTGCGTGTTTGTTCACGTTTCATCAAAGTTTCATCCATAGAATCACCTCCACTGATGAAGTCATCAACATACATCTCCTCCTTGATTGCCATCGCTCCTTTTGGATATCTTTTAGATTCATCCTCAGCGGCCTTATGAAGGACACGTATGGCCAAGTAAGGTGCACAAGCAGTACCAAAAGTGACAGTTTTGAGTTTGAAAACCTTAATGGGTTGATCTAGCGTTTCTCTCCAAAGAATCAGCTGATAATACCGATCAGCTTCATGCACAAAAATTTGGCGATACATCTTTTCAATGTCGGCAGTTATGGTATATTTGTATATTCGCCATTTTAAGATTATATCGATTATATTTGTTTGCATTTTCGGACCGATCGTCAGGTGTTGATTTAGCGATGTCCCATCATAGGTCTTTGCTGCTGCGTCAAAGACTACCCTTAGTTTTGTGGTGGTTTCTGGCGCAACTAATACTTACAATATCTGTAGAGTACAGATGCTTCCAAAAATTTATAATTAAAAAGAATTGGACTTGTGTATATTTTCATTTACTGGTTTTTAGTCTTTATTTGTTTAAAAAACGCTTAGCCTATACATTCGATGTCAGATTATGTTCACACAACGTATAAGCTCGTTGAATGGTTTCAATCTGCTCAATTGCCTATATCAAGTTATGTTCGGGTAGCGTATATGTTCGCTAAACGATTTCCACTTGATTTTCTATATATATAATTTTTAACTATACACACAGGCTACTACTTTGCAGTTATAATCAAATTATATTCGCACAGCGTTTATGTGCGCTGAACGATTTCGAGTTTGATTAAACTACACTACAACAATTATAGACAAGTTTGACAAGTTTATCAAAAACTATATTCGATCGAACTAGATCGATTTCAATTATGATTTACCCTTGATGAGATTATTCGCTGTTAATTTAAGTTATTTATTCAAAAAAAAACTGGTTCACTTGATAATTATTCGCTTGATTAATTTAAAAAAAAAAAACTGGTTCACTTGCTGCTACTTCGATGATTCAGGAACTTGAACCAATGTTTCTGTGTAGCGCTGGTTAATTTCTTTTACTTTTCAAATTAAATAAAAACTCGATTTCTCAAACGTTATAATTTGTAATTTAATTTCTTCAAAAATTATGTGTGGATGTGTAATGTAGAAGGTTCTCGACAAGAAGACATTTTTTAATTGAATGCCAAGGTTCAAAGTACAAAAAGTGACAGACTTTATAATTTATATTTACAACTTATTCAAGTGTCATTAAAAGTTCATTTATAGGGTTAGGTTACAATAGTAATTTAATGAGGTGAATACAAAAATTATTAATTCAATGGTTTTCAATTCAATTATTTAATATAATATTATTTATTTTTAATTGTTTATAAAAATGTCATAAACACGATTTAATTTTCCTCACTTATAGTTTCATTCTCAAGCCTGTAGCATCCACATACATCTATCGCGACTTCAAAAATATTGAATACACCCAACTTGAATCAGATACCAGAAATAGAGCCTGGGATAATATTTTCTACCTACCTTCATCCTCTATGCAGGTACGTCTTCTAAGTGATAACGTAGCCCAACTATTTAACAGACATGTTCCCTTAATAACTAAGCAAAATAAATTAGATAATCCCAATTGGTTCACGAATGAAATACGCGTTTTAATGCTGCAACGTGATGAAGCTTATAACGCATGGAAACGCTTTCGTCTACCTGAGCTTAGACGAATGTACCAGTCGATTCGCAACCGTGTTGTGATGAAAATTCGCTCTGCTAAGGTTCGTATGTTTTCTGCCAAACTGAATACATCCCTTAACGGCCGCCAGTTGTGGAATACTTTGCGTAGTATTGGCCTTAGTAAACCCATAAAAAATCCAATCCATAATGCTGACGGAAATCATTTAAATAGGAAATTCGTCTCAACTCCCCCATTGGCTTCTCTCTGCAACCCTTTGACCCCAATTAACCTCTCTCCAGCCTCATTTGAAAAATTAACCCATGTTTTGCGTTCACTAGAGTTAACAGTACTGAAGTGGTTGAAAGTATACTTTCAGTAAGGTCAAATGCCATAGGTCTCGATCAAATGCACCCTTCTTTCTTAAAAATAATTCTTCCAATTGTACTGCCTCATATCACTCACATTTTCAACACCATTTTGACAACCGGGGAATTTCCAACCGACTGGAAACAAGCAAAGGTCTTACTCATACCCAAGAATGCTAAATGCACTGAATTTAGGCCCATTTCAATCCTGGCATTTCTTTCAAAAGTTTTTGAAAAGATCTTAAAAAGCAAATCACTGATTTTATAAATGCTCATAATCTTTTGACTACCAGACAAAGTGGTTTTCGGGAAAACCATAACTGTGTGACTGCCCTACTAAATGTCATTGAGGACCTTCGACAAGCATTGGATGAAGATAAAGTAAATTTTTTAGTTCTTCTAGACTTCTCCAAAGCATTTGACACAGTGGTTCACAGTAAACTTGAAGATAAACTTCACCAGCAGTTTAACTTCTCATCTGAGGCTATAAAGCTAATTTCTTCCTATTTAACCGGCAGAATGCAAGCAGTTGAAATAGGTAATAGTTTATCTGACTTTCTTCCAGTAGCTAGCGGAGTGCCACAGGGATCAATTTAGGTCCATTGCTTTTTTCAATTTATGTAAACGATATTCACTCTGTCAGTCATAACAGCTCATTACAAATTCATGCCGACGATGTTCAGCTGTACCTCCGCTGCGCTCTTGGTCTCATTGAAGACGGTGCTTAATACCGAGTGAACCAGGACCTTGAAAAACTTTCGCACTGGGCTCAGATCAATGGACTGAACTTAAATCCTACAAAATCCAAGTGTTTGGTGGTATCTAAAAAGATTCTTGACTTGTCACACTTCCTTAGAATAATCTTGAATAACTCCATTGTTGACTATGTGGATTCTGCTCAGAATCTTGGAATAATCTTCATGCGCAATCTTACTTGTGACAAGCATATTAACAGCAAAATTGGCAAGGTATATGGAGTGTTACGAAAACTCTGGGTATCTCAGACATACACGCCCATTAAAACGCGTACTATGCTTGTAAAAAGTTTAGTTCTTCCCATTTTGAACTATGGTTGCGATCTTTTCTAGTTGTAACTATGCGTGCAAGAGAAAACTTGGTGTTGTTTTTAACAACACTATTAGATACATCTTCGGTCTGCGAAGATATCATAGAATATCGCATCTAGCAAATGTTCTACTCAATATGCCACTCGAGAGCTACTTTTAGTTTCGCACTTTATCCCTGCTCTCAGACATTCTGTTCACACATCAACCACCCTATCTGTTTGAAAGAATTACAAGGGAATCTTCTGCGAGGTCTCACCAGCTAATCCACCCACGATACGCCTCCTTGATATCTGAACGTCAATTTTTCATCAATGCTACACTTCAGTGGAATTCGTTACCTCTTACAATCAGGGAAATAAGTAACAATAAATGCTTTAAAACAAAATTGCGACAGTTTCTATCAGTATCTTGAAAATTTCTTTCCATTTCCACTTTTCATCATATTATATATACATTTTTTTTTCTCTTCCTTTTTTTTTTCTTTTTTATTTTTCTTTTCTTCTTACTTTTTTTACTTTTCAATATCATTTCATTTCTATCTTCTTTATTTTTCTCATCCAATTGCTCTCATTGTTATAATTTAATAGGTTAACACTAGTTTATAAGATATTTTATCTTAATGTGTAGGCCATACACATCGAAATAAAATAAATACTAAATACTAAATACATACTTGGTTCTTATCAAGGATGAGCGTCTCCCAGCAACGTACTGGAACATGAATCACTGAGGCGAATCCCGGATCAGACGGACTTATCCGAGTCGTCACCTTGAAGGCAAAGAACGGATGCTTAAAGCGTCCAATAACAAAGTTATGTTGGTGCATCTTTTTTTTTTAAAAAGATGGGATTTGTTGAACAATGTATGACCAAGCCGGATTCTCGAAATCTTAACTGCTTGCGATCTTTTAAGATGACAATTATAAGTTACGGCAGAAAGGTTTGGCTTGTGTGTCCTCAAAAATGATTTTGAATGTTCCTAACGCTTTTTTAAATCTTCTTGAATTAATTTGGACGATTGGATCCGTATTGATGTTGTAAATGGTGGTTGTATATATTCTAACGGCATTTTTGTTGCTTGTCGTGCACCGGCATCTGCTTTTTCATTGCCCGGAATTCTCACATGTCCTGGTGCCCATATCAGACGAATGCGGGGATATTCTGAGCATAGATATCCTCGAATAGCTTGAATGACAGGCGTATTATTTTTATTATTTTTTATGGCCGTAATTGCACTGAGTGAATCACTACAGATAGCTGTTTTCTCAGTAGTGTTTAACGCATATTTAAATGCTCCTAGTATTGCCATTACTTCTCCAATGAAGGGACTATGATCAGGTGAGGTTATTTGTTGTAATATGAACATGTTACAGACGTGGTCAAGTCTATAAACACAGTAACCTGTTATTCCATCTTTGAGTGATGCGTGCGTATACAGAACAAACCTTAAACTCCCAGTTTGTATGACTTCAGCAAACTCTTTTTTATATAAACTTCGTTTGGAGTCTCATGTTTCAAATATTTTTGTAAAGAAGTATATATGAGATCTCGAGGGAACAGCCATGGAGGGTTTTGGTTTCAAGATTGTTGATTTCAGGTATACTCATTCTCAGAGCTTTTAAGATTCGGATGATTTTAAAAATAGCACTGTTATTCTTCAATGATTCTGCATGTATCCCGACTCGGAAATGATGTGAAGTGCATGCCTTGGGTATGCTATACTTTTTGCAAAAATTTTACTTTGAGCTATAATTACCACAATAATAACCAACTAGTTGGTAACGCTCCTAAAGCGATTCTTAGCGCCGGATTTATTTTTACTTGGATATTTTGGTCGTTTTGTTTAGTCCAGTTTGAATATATGGTTAACCCGTGCTGGAGAGCTCCTCTTATCAGTGTTTTGGCAATGTTTATAGCGGTGTTCATATATGAGGACCCTTGCTTTTTCTGCAAATTATTTTTAGTAGATTATTTACTTTGCTAAGCTTAAGTGATATCATCTTTTGATGAGAGTGCCACTTCCAGTTTTAATTATACAAGTCAAACCCAAAATTTTTGCATTGTTCAGAAGCGGGATATTTGTGGTCCCAATCTCCCAATATTCAAGTTATTAGTTAGTAGTATTAGTAGTAGTATAGTATTTTCGCTCCAGATTCTTATCACCAATTTAGAGCTTTATTAACGGTCAATCTCAGAATATTTTGTATTTCATCTGGTTTCCCTGATGATAAGACAAAAATATTGTCCGTATAGGCAAGTATACTGGTACTTTTCGTTTGTGTGAGCTCTGTTTGAAGTAATACAAGTAGTGAATCCACATATGCATTATATAATGGGTTGAGATTGGTGATCCCTGTGGAATTCCATTTTGAAGGGAAGTAGCATTTGAAAGATGTCCGTTTATCTTCACGATGACCTATCTATTAGGCATTAAGAAAAAAATTTCCTGATGTAGATGTTTGATGATTCCCCAATTTTTTAGTTGCTTGATCACTCCATACGTAGTGACTCTCTTAAACGCTTTCTCCAAATCCATGGACAAAAGAACGGAATGATGACGCAAGGCTAACTCTGTGTTCACTGCGTGATCTAGCATATGAAGCAAAGTATGGGTGCCTCTTCCTTGTCTAAGGCTGTGTTGACTATTGTTAAGGTGTTTTTCCATAGTAAACTTAAGTCTGTTCCCTATTATTTTCTCGAATAATTTGGACAGAACTGTTAAAAGGGATATTGGGCGGTAGCTGTCTAAAGAGTTTTGGTCCGTATTATTTTTGGGGATGGGAATCAAAACCGCTTTTTTCCATTCATGGGGATAAATACCACTTTTCAATATATTATTGTATAAACTAACCAGTCTCATTATAACGTCCAATGGAAGATGTTTTAACATTTGGAAAGAAATTTTGTCAACGCCTGGTGTTGTTCATTTGGTTGTGCTGAGTGACTCCATTAATTCATTTATGGTTATTGAATCAGGTACTGACTGCATCAGGTTGAAAGCTAATTTATTCTTGAACTTTGTTCTTCTTTCTTAAAACATCATCCGCAAAATTATTGTCGGCACTGTATTAAGTCCATTTGTTTACGAACAACTTAGCTATTTCTTTTGGATCTAACATAGTGGTAGAGTTATAAGCAATAAGCCCGATTGCTTTGGCAGAGTAGTTTCCGTTTAACGCTTTTACTATATTCCATAAAGTTTTTGCCTCCATTGATGGGTTAATTGTCTCCAAAAACTTTTTCCTTGAATCTGCTTTTGCTTGCCGTACTTCTCTTTTCAATCTTGCAGCTATTTGACGATAGGCGATTGTATTTTTTATGTTAGGCGATATTAGAGAGCTTCCAAGCTTCACGCTTTTCATTTGTCAACTTTTTTAAACCTGAGTTGAACCAGATAGGTTGACAAGGATTTATTGGTGGATGTGAGGAAGGAATAGAAGTCGATGCTCCCAATCTAATAATTTTTTTTAAACAAGCTGCCTCTTTATTAATATTGTTAGATGGGGGTTGATTAGCGCTTTCCTTTGCTGCATTGTTGGCAAATTTGTTCCAATCAGCTTGGGATTCGATGAACGAGAATGGAAGATGTTCAATAGCGATGCAAACGTAGCACATAGTTCGACCGCAATAAAAGCTTACTATTGTTACCGTCTCGTTGGAATGTGTAGGTACTGTTGGTTGTTGCGCTCATGTCATGAGCATTTTATGGTATTTGGGTTACGCAAGACAACAGGAAGCAATAAATATTGCACAAGCTTTGTTTTTGGATGATATTTTGATAGATCTAAACGAAGATTGGTTTTTTTTTTTCATTTGTAGCATAAATATGTATTTTGTTTTTATGTTTATGGTGTGATGGATAGCATGTCCGCCTGTTAATCCAGAGGTTCGAGTTCGAATCCCACCAGAGGCAAAAATGTTTTTTCTACGGGTATCGCCTTTCGCGAGGAATTGGCAAGTCCTCCGTTAGTATTCATTGCCATGAAAAGTGCTTTCTCGATTAGCCGTTCGGAACCGGCAGAAAATTGTAGGTCCCCTCCATTCCCTCACAAGGGATGGTTGTGAGAAATGCGCTAGGCCCAGGGGCTCCTCGCTCTGTAGCGCCACCCTATTTATTTATTTTATAAAAAACAGAGTAGGTACTGCGAAGAATTAAATGAAAAAATGCATTTGCTGTGGAACATATTTTTTGTTTTTTTACTTGCGATTATAGGTACTATAAGGCAAGTCTTGCATTCGTGCAGAAAAAAAATTTTGAGATAACAATTAAACATGACATTAGGATGATAGAGAATACGAAAAAAGTGGGTCCTGCAATTCTGTCTGTCTGTCTGTGTGTCTGTGTGTCTGTGTGTCTGTCTGTCTGTCTGTCTGTATATGGATCTACAGCCTGAACCAATGGACCGATTTTCTTCAAAATTTGCAGTTAGGGTCTGTGGAGCATCCTACAGAGGGGTTTTTGGAATTGGGTCTCTAGGTCTTGAAATAACGGTACCTGCCATACAACCGATATGATAATACTTATTTTTCTCGAAAACGGCTCCAACGATTTCGATAAAATTTTGTGTTTAAGATTAATTTAGGCTTGTTTTTCTTATGACGTAAAAAAAATTTTTGGAAAAGGCCTAAAAACGGTACCTCCCATAGTACCGTTTTTTTAAAAACCGACTTTCTCGTTAATGGCTGACACGATCTTAACGAAATTTTTGATTTAAGAAGTCGTAAGCTGTTAAAGAAAGACTGCATATCAATATTTAAAAAAACTTATTTTTAGAAATTTTTATAAAATTTTTTAAAAAATTTTGATTTTTGAAAGTAATTTCGAAACTATAACTTTGATTTTTTTCAAATTTTTTCTCAAAATAACTCCTGTTAAAATCTAAAACTCTGCATACTTGACTTTTAAAAAACAGTTTTTAAAAAAAAGTGAAAAATAAAAAACCGTTTTTTGGAAAAACTGCTCCAACGATTTTGATTAAATTTTCATCATTCATGTGTATTAGGGATTGCAAAAGAATGGCGTTTTTAGATTTTTGCTTGAAACCTTTGGAATATTTAATTTAATTTTTTCATTATTTTGCGTGATTTAATTCAATTTCCATAATTAATGTGTAGTTGGCAACCCTGTACCACAAAATATATTATGAAGAGCCAATACCGAAACCTTTAACTCAGCCTTTAGATTTTGATATCGTATTTAGAACACAATCGCAAGTTCGTGCGACCCAGTCGTGCCCATTTTTTTTTTTTGGAATTGTGCATAATGTACGTGATATGCCTTATGTCACCTAAAAGAATTACATTTTTACATTTTAGGCTAACCAAAAATCCCGACACTTCTTCCAAAAAACATCTTACTGAGCAACCTGTAACCTGTAAACACAGATAAAGCAATAACTTACACCAGAAATTACGCAATTGATGCTTATCATATCACAACTTTCAAATTGGTATCTATTAACCTTACAACTCAAAACATACAGCGACGCCACCAGCTGCATAAGATTCATTAAAAGTTGCTTCAAAGCAATAATTTGGAATTAAATCATAAAGATCTTTTTCATCTTCAAAGATCCAAATTTCAGTGAGAATAATTAGATCAGGTAAATGATCCAGAGGTGTGAGATGACAAAGAAAAGTATTGAAATTAGCTCGCATACTTTGAATGTTTTGATGTTTAACCGAAAAACCAGACATTTGTTCATTACTTTTATGTTCTACACAAAAACAATTATTATCATCAGTACGTAAGTAGGTTATAATATAATATAAAATGTTTGAGTTAAATTTATGAATGTCCTCAATAGATTTTTTTGCTGCACCAGAATGCTTTCAACGTTATCAGAGGTAGTAGGTGTGTTTGTATTATTTTTTGGTGCAACGTTAGTATCTTGGCGATTCAACTTTTTTGCGGAGCTCGGCATGTCGGTATAGGCTGACGCTTATACCTTGGCATCCTTTGATGTCTAGGGTTTCAATTTTGCTGACAATGTAAAAAATCTATGACTTGCAGTTCCTGCATAAAAAAAGTCTAACTTTGAATATGTTTCGTTCTTTCTGTTTTAAAAGCGTTATTGCTGCTTGTCCTATTCTGTAGACGTATCAGAAAGTTATTTTACTTAAACGACAATAGTGGCAACAAGATCTTTATCATTTTACTTGTGTTTTTATAAAACGTTTATTGTAATAAGAAGAAGATTTTTACTATGCTATGGCAAGTGAAATCACTTTTGAACGGGTATTTTTTCAAATTTTGTTTTTTCTGGAAATGTAATGATGACGTTTTGTAGCAAATGCAATAACTAATCAGAAAATATATAACTTGTAGCTGTATGTCTATTCATGTATTCATATAGCAAACAACAAAAACAACAACTCTAAAGCGAAAAGCGTAAGTGGACAAAATTAACTCACTTGCCGTAGTGAACAACAGGGATGGCTGGTAAATGGCGTTTATGGGAAAGTGAACTTGGTAAGTGAATATAGCCAAAAGAGCGTTTTATTGAGACTCGCAAGTAAAGTGAATATAGAAATTCCCAATAAAGCACGGCTCTTATTATATGGCAAGTGAAATCACTTTTGACCAGGATTTTTTTCAAATTTTGTTTTGATTGACAATTTAATGATGTCGTTTTGTAGCAAATGCAATAACTATTCAGAAAATATATAATTTGCAGCTGTATGTCTATTCATATAGAAATGACGCTACCAAATACACGAAGAATTTTTCAATTTCTGATTTTGTCAGAAACTTTTTTCATTCATATTAATAGACATATAGCCATGAAGTTTGAATTTTCTGACCTGAAATTATATTTATCACAAGGCTTTATCATTTTTTTTAGTAAAAAAAATTTTTGAAGACATTATACCATGTCGACAATTTTTGAAAAACTTGTCTTAATCAAAGTCTTTAAATGCCAAAATATTGTCCACGTCATGCTGAGCACAGAAAGCTTTTATTCATCTCTGTAGCACAATTATTAACCAATTGCCAACAGTTTAAGTTTCCTCTTTCGTTTGTGTTAAGAAAAAGTGGAAACTTAAACTGTTGGCAATTGGTTAGTAATTTTGCAACAGAGATCAATGAAGACTTTCTGAGCTCAGCATAACGTGAACAATATTTTGGCATTTAAAGAGTTTCATTGTGATAAGTTTTTCAAAAATTGTTGACATGGTTTGATGTCGACTTTCAATCAGCTGCTCACTTTTTCTGAAAAATCAAAAACATTTGGTGATGACTGGCTTCATTTACAGTTACGAGCTATACATTTTCGGAGTCTCTAATGTATTAGCTACAAAGTTGCATCATTAGATTTTCAATGCGAGCTATATTTCAAAAAAGTTTAGTTCAAAAGCTATAATTTTCTACTTTTTTTGATAAAAACCAATGGAAACGGCTTTAGATGGGAAATTTCTTCAAAAAAATGTTATTACCAAAAAAATTATACATCTTTGTGATAAATATAATTTCTAATCAGAAAATATATACTTCATGGCTGTATGTCTATGAATATAGAAGAGACCCCAGAAAATTTACCAAGAGTTTCTGACAAAATCAGAAATTGAAAATTCTTCGTATATTTGGTAGCGTAGCGTCATTCCTATATGTTTATGAATCCAGTCGGATTTTAATCTCTGGACTTCCATGCAACTCAAATCAAACAATTACACTTTCTAAAAATTAGGCGTGCAAAATTATTTACATAAAACGTAATAAATAACAACCAATAAAATATTAATTATAGGAAACACCAACACCGATATCTGTCTATGGAAAAGCCATACGAGACACTAGCGAAGAATCCGAAATGAAAAACATTGATTTCCTCATTTTATACTATAGTGAACTTATTTTAATATTTGGTAAATAATAATTTACATTAAAGATAAAAGATAGATGAATCTAACTTGTGTTTCGCTTAGGTTTATTTTCGTAATTCTGCAAAAATTTAAATCGAAATAACACCTAATTGGCTTTATTTCGTTTTTCTAAAGCGAAATAAAGCCAAACTGAGAATTTTTGGAACTTGGCTTTATTTCGTTTGGTATTATTTCACGTCACCGCCAAAAAATTGTCCACGTTATGCTGAGCTCAGAAAGCTTTCATTCATCTCTGTAGCACAATTATTAACCAATTGCCAACAGTTTAAGTTTCCACTTTTTTTGTGTTAAGAAAAAGTGGAAACTTAAACTGTTGCCAGTTTGTTAATAATTGTGCTACAGAGATCAATGAAAGATTTCTGAGCTCAGCATAACGTGGACAGGAGACTCATAGAATCCAGACTGGGAGCACTTGCTTCGAATGCCGGTTTTTTGGCTCTCGCCTCTTGTGCTTCTTTTTGAACTAGTCGAATTTTTTGGAAATTGCTCGGATTCGCTACGGAAACATAATCATCCATTAAAGATCGATGTTTTGCTGAAACATTCTAAAAGTTCAAATTCGAATTCGAAGCAACCATATCATGGAGCATGGAAGGAGTTCCTTCTCACGTGACAAAGAAGAGTACCTAGGAAGACAATTTGAACCAGTAAATTTATAAGGGAACATGAATTGTTTACCATACAAATTTTTCGTCATCTGTTACTCCGAAGACCGTTCTAAATGAAAACTTGGGCTCCACACTATTCGTTTTGTCGATAAAGTATAGCGAGGCGCATAGAAGGCGCAGGGACATAACTCCTCGGGTCATAAGTCCAAAACTGGATAAAAAGTAGATTATGGACTTATTTCCCACCAATATGGGACATAAGTCCACATTTTTTTTATTTTAGCTGAGACATAAGTTCACAATTTGCATAAAATCTCAATTTTTCAATAAATAATAGTAAATAAAAAGCCTTATGAAATACAGTTAGAAAACCAAAGGTTGTTAGAATACCGCCGCTCGCTCTTCGAATTTATAAGCAAAAACTGTAGAAAAATTTTAATGTAGCAGGGAAAGGAAAATCTCGCGATTTAATTTTAATTTCTGAAATTCTCAAAAATTTAAATTTTTTAAATTTTTTTTTTAAACAAAGGAGTTTTACTATTTAACTTCTTAAAATAAAATATTATCTCCAAATTCTTGAAAACCATATCTCTACTTTGCGAATTTTAACTTTTATTTTTCTTAGTTCTCAGAAGCAAAATCTTATTCCGCTTTCTATTGTTTTTTTCCAATTTTATTCACCCTTTTTCTATTTGAGGAAAACAAAAGAAAGCAGAATGATTTTGTTTCATTTTTTTCTTTTTCCTTTCCCTGCTACATTAAAATTTTTCTACAGTTTTTGCTTATAAATTCGAAGAGCGAGCGGCGGTATTCTAACAACCTTTGGTTTTCTATCTATAAGACATAATTTCGAGATGTTTCTCAAAAGTTTCTGAAATGATGATAATGTCGTCTAAATAGACGAAAACGAATGGCTCTAAATCGGCACCCAAAACCGTGTCGATGAATCTCTGCCACGTCGCGGGCGAGTTGTGAAGGCCAAAAGGCATTCTCCTAAACTGATAAAGACCCCTCCCCGGAACTGTAAAAGCAGTAAAGGGTTTCGATTCTGCCTCCATAGGTATCTGCCAGTAAGCTGACTTGATATCCAGTGAAGACAAGAACCTAGCACCTCGAAGCCTATCTAAAATTGCATTAATATATGGAAGTGGGTACGCGTCCCTATCTGTATTCTTATTTAACTTCTTATAATCCAAACAGAATCTATAGGAGCCATCTTTCTTTTTAACTAATATTATTGGAGATGACCAAGCACTCGTCGATCTCTCAATAACTCCTGCCTCTAACATTTCATTAAGTTCCCTATCTATATGTTCCTGCATTGCCGGGGAGACCGGATAATACCTTTGTTTTATCGGCTCCGCCGACGTCCTAATCTTATGTTCGACTAAAGTCGTACACCCTAAGCCCTCAGGCATCTTCCTAAAAGATTCTTGAATTAATGATTCTAATATTCCTAATTCCCTAACACTCAATTCCGAACGTTCTGTAATAAAACAGATCGAAATTGAACTATCCTGTTCTGAAAAATTCCAGATACGGGACCTCAAATCCGGGACAATACCCGACAGCGCCCAGAAATCTGCGCTGAGGATCACCGTATGTGGCAACGACGGAATGACTAAACAGTCTACTAATATGGCCCTATCCTCAACTATAATTGGAAGAGAGATCGTCCCTAACACTTCGACTCCTGTTCCATCTGCCAAACACACGCAGTGAACAGTGTCCTTCCTACTGATTAGCCCTAAATTCTGCAGGATTTTCCATGCGTCCCTACCTATTATAGTTTGAGTAGCTCCTGAATCTAATAATCCTAAAAATTTCGAACCATAAATACTAACTGTTAAATAAGGTCTCCTATCACTACCGTTTGCCTCTAACGTAAACCCTAAATGAACCCTATCTGCCAGCTGGTCTCCAGCAGACGACCCTCTCACTGTCTGCAGACTTCCCGCCCTGCTGGCGCAGGAGCCCGTTTCCCATTTCCCGAACACTTCTTACAATTTTGCCTAGTCACCCCCGCAGCCCCGCAACCAAAACAACGCCTAGGAGCGGAACAACTACTTGCAAAATGGCCTGTTCCATTGCAATTGAAACACCTAACCGAAGAATTTTGCCGACTTGAAGATGGGGCCTGACGATTGATTTCGTTGTTCTCCGCAACAACAGAAACCGAAGGAAGATCAACACCTACGTATGCTAGATCCGGTTCTAGCAAGGTCCTACTACTCCTTACATTGGGTGGGGGAACATAAGCCTCAACATTTGCCCTAACCGCTTCTAAATTTCGACCTAACGCAACCAAATCAGACACACAGCTTGGCTTAGCCAACCCCAGTTGGGTTTGGTAGAAAGGTGTCAAGTTCCTTTGGATCATTGACAACTTCCTATTTTCCGAAATTGTCTCATTCAAACAACCGAATAAATTTTGCATCGTAGCAACGTACACGCCTATCGTTTCATCCTACACCTTCCCTTGTGTGCGGTGCCTAATCTCTTCAAGAAGCTGGTCATCATAATTAGGAGGTAGAAACTCTAGTTTCAACTCCTTAATTAATTCTGGCCATGATTTCACAGACATCCTAATCGCCCTAAACCAAATTAATGCTTTGCTACAAAGAGCTCCACCGCTGTTCTAAAAAGATAAGCCTCCGAAATACCCCTAGCCTGTCTCATTTCCTCAACCCTTTCTAGAAATGAGTTCACTGAGGTGCCACAGCGCTCTCCAGTGAACTTCACTTCCCACTTCGCAGTATTGTGAAATTTCCTAAAATCTGTACTGTCCTGACTAACGATAGTATTTTCCCTAGCACTAATATCTTGAGGTGTAGCTGAATGCTGCTTTGCGACCTCACTAACCTTTTCTGAACCTTTATCCAGCAAACCTACTTCTTCTACTACGTCCTCATCATCATCCACATCTTCATCCTCATCCTCATCCCCATCCTAAATAGTCATCGCCATCACCACGTCATTCTTTAATTTCAACTTCAATTTCTCATCCTTTTCATTCTCAGGAATGCTCCTGTCCAACCTACGCAGACACCATTCAACTTTGATCAAAATCTTCACATACTCCTTCGAAGTCTCCGACTTCGGAGAATTCTCTAACAATTTATTAATTTCTACTAACTTTTTTTCTACTGCCGCTGAATCCTGTTCGAAATTGAACGGATATGCGGGTGAAACAAACGAATTCCTACGCTCTAGTTTGATTGCTACCCTAAGCGCTTTGCGCATGTCCTCTACAGTCCCTACACTCAACCCTCTACATTTTACTTCATAAACAATTTCATCTTGAGATAACCTATTCACCTGACTTAACTCCATTTTATTATCTACTATCTAAAAACTTCCTAGCCAAATCTTGTAAGAAAAACAAAAAAAAATGCAAAGAAAGTAAAATAAAGCAATTATTTGTAAAATAAAACCTCGTTTAAACGTTTGCCGCAAATTGAAAATATACTAGACCAATTAAAATAAAATGAAATAAAATGTAATAATAAAAATAATAAAAAAAAAAAATTGAAAAATAATTCAAACAGTAAGTTTTTTTTTTTTTTTTTTTTTACTACCCTTATAATGTTATATAACACAGTGCGAGCATTTAGGAAAGTAGGAGAGGGTTTAATAGGAGACACCGATGCACGTTGCTTTTGAATCTTTGTGAATCGTAATGCAGGGGAAACACAGAGCCAGGTAAAGCATTGCACATACGGGTGGTGAGACTAAAATATGAATCTCTATACTTGACTGTATGAGGCGAAATTGTCTATCAGCATGAAAACGAATTACCACAAACTTCAAATAAAATTAGTATTTTAAGTTATAACATTGCAGGATTAAAAAATAAATTGGATTTTACAAGCTTTTTTAACTATATTAAGAATTTCGATATATTTGCCTTATTTGAAACCCATGTCTTAGAAAATGAAGAGATCAGATTTAAAAATATATTTTCAAATTATGAATTGAGATGGTCGCATGCAGTAAAAACATCAACTTTTGGAAGGGGAAGCGGGGGTACTTTACTTGGATTTCGAAAAAACTTCTCATCTTGCAGTATGAACTTTAAAAGCCTTGGAATTTTAAATGCTCTGGAAATAAAAACTTTCGAATATAACCTCTGCTTAATACCTATTTATTTGAACTGCAGCCACTGGAAACGAGATTTTGACGCATTGTGCGATGCCTTGGAGTATTTGGAAACCGTGGATCTTATGATTGTTGGAGATTTTAATGCCCGCATTGGACTTTCCCAAAATAGCTTTGTCAGTGGTCATAGTGGCAACTTCATGAATATAAACCGCAAAGCTAAGGATACGTGCTGTGACTCCAAAGGAACAAAGATACTTGAGCTAGCCGATGCATACGATTGCCGAGTTCTAAATGGAAGCTGCGAGGGTGATTTAAAAGGAGAGTTTACCTTTATCCGAGGAACAGCATGCTCAACAATCGATTACTGTTTTATCTCCGGAAACTGGCATAATCGTTTGACTGACTTCCAAGTAGGAATACAAACTTATTCTGACCACATGCCTTTAGAAATATCGTTCCAGGTGTCTAGAAGCTCAAGCCAAATAAACACCAGACAAGTTGGACTCCTACCAAAACTAATCTGGAACGATAAAAGAAGAGATCCTTACCAACAAAGCTTGAACTCACAGTTAGGAAAATTTAGAGAAGAAGACATCCCTGTAAATGTGGAAACTCTGACAGAAATCATTTTAAAAGCTTATCCCCTTGGTGAGCCTTCTAGTACTAAATCTGTATGTAAGCAAAAATGGTTTGATTTTGAGTGTTTAAAAGCCCGTAAAAAATCTTTTAGATGCCTCAGACTAATGAGGGTACATGACTGCAACACCTTCAAACTACTTTACAGAGATGCTAACACAGATTTCAAAAAAATTTGCAATATGAAAAAAACAGCATTCGAGCAACAAAACATTGCTGTAATCAACAACTCTCGTTCTTCGTCCGACTTTTGGAAAGCTGCTAAGTATATTAACGGTAGAACAAACACCATTGCTGCATCACTAAAAGCACCTTTGCTATCGGAACACTTTAGAAGTCTACTTAATAACGCGCTTACGTCACCACCACAATACGCTGCCCCATTATTTGTCAATGAAAAGTTGGATTCACCTTTTTCTCTACAAGAATTAGAATATGCTATTGACAACTCTAAAAAAAATAAGGCTCCAGGTGAAGATCGAATACCATTTGAGTTATATAAAAATGCATCGAAAGACTTCGTTAAGGCGCTAACAGCTGAACTCAACCGCATCTACGAAACCACAGATATCCCTAGTTCATTTAGGAAATCAATAATCTTTCCCATACATAAAAAAGGGGACTACATGGACCCAGCAAATTACAGGGGTATATCATTTTTAAATACTTCGGCGAAGCTATTTGCAACGTTAATATACAATAGACTGGCGCAGTGGATCCATGAAGAAAAGATATTAACTGAGTTTCAAGCTGGATTTAGAAAAAATTACTCCACCATTGATCAAATATTTACTGTTACAAACATTGCAAGCGCGTATTTGAAAAGAAAACAGAAGCTATATGCATTTTTTGTTGACTTCAGAGCAGCATTTGACACCATCTCCCGTGAAGCACTTTTCTACAAACTTTATAGAACTGGCATTTCAACAAAAATGATACGAACGCTGCAGTCAATGTATGAAAACAACATAGCTTTTGTGTGGGATGGAGAGTCTGTTTCGGAAGAATTTTCGACATCAATGGGGGTGAAGCAGGGCTGCATTCTGAGTGCATTATTGTTCATTATTTTCATTAATGACATACTTGAAACCGTAAAAGGTGGAATCCAATTTTGCGGAGAAACAATATCGGGGCTGATGTATGCGGATGACATCGTTTTTCTTAGCGATACGGTAAACGGTATGCAGCTCATGATGAACCGGCTCTCCGAATACTGTAATCTTTGGAATCTAAAAGTAAATCTGGAAAAATCCAAAGTGATGATCTTCAGAAATGGGGGAGGACGATACTGCAACTCAGAGAAGTGGAAGTTTAATGGAGAAGTCGTAGACATTGTAAGAAAATACAAGTATCTTGGCTTGTGGATTACATCAAACCTCTGTATGAATGTGCACCTTAATGAAAAACTCTCAGAAGCAAAAAGAGCAATTTCGTCAATCTGGGGACGCTGTATAAGTAACAGGCATGTTTCTCATAGCGCCAAGTATAAGCTATTCCAATCAACTGCAGCCTCAGTGCTTCTTTATGGAGCACAAATATGGGGATACAACAAATATGAAGCTGTTGAAAAATTTCTTCGCTATTTCTTAAAACGGGTTTTTCGTCTTCCAAAAAACACCCCAAACTACATGTTACATATTGAAACCGGAACTCCACCAATGTTCCTGCGCACATTAGATCTACATTTTAAATACGTAGCTAAGGTACTAGAGATGGACGATCAAAGACTTCCAAAACTAATTATGTTGAACTCAATTAAATCCAAAAGTGGAGTCTGGGAGGAATGGGAAAAAGTTGCAGCCGATTGTGGAACCAGTCTTCAAGTTACGCCCAACGAACATCCGTCTTCTATTAGAAAAAAACTCAACGACATGTTAGAAAACTTAGGGCGTGTTACGTACGACAAATTCGCAAATGAAGCGTCATCGTCGGTGTATAGGTGCTACTACAGCAAATTGAACCACCACCTGAAGGACAACACTTACTTCCTCAATAATTACTCGACTGAGAAAATTAGCACAATTTTCAAAATAAGGGGCGAAATAGCACAACTAAATTATATCCCTCACCGATCGGATCTCCCCATACTTTGCGATCTTTGCAATATGAGAGTAATAGAAGATGTTCTACACTTCTTAGCTATCTGTCCAGTTCTGAAGGAATTTAGAATAAGATTCTTTGGAAAGTCGGCCCTGAGCGAAAATGAGTCAATCAACATTTTAAACGGAGCAAATGGCTGGGATATCTTATTCAACTTTACAAAGACTGCCCTGAATTATAGAGAATGTATTATAGAAGGCAATTTTTAATATTTTCAAATTTTTCATAATTTCTTTATCTATTGCATTTTTTTCTTTTTTTTCTTTTTTTGCGAAACTAATTTTGTCAATATAGAAAAAACAATTGTCATTCTGGTAGACGGCCATAGGCCAAACCAAATAGACTTAGTGAATTCATATATAAACAAATTATATTGTAAAAAAAACCTTTTTTTGATGAAAATAAAAGTCTAACTAAACTAACTAACTAACTACTTGACTGTACGCCCGAAGTTGGGCTCAAGGTAAAACTGATGAGCATTCCTAGCAAGTCGGGTGTTGCGGCTAAATTGTTTCAGGGGAGGAATGCAACTGGCTATTTCACTAGAGCACTGTTTGTAAAAAAAGCGATAAAAGAGAGAGAGACAGGTGACTTTTCGACGATGTTCAAGAGAATCAATCGATTCTACGATTGAACTATCACCTATCAATTTTAACGCTCTATTTTGTACCCTATCAAGCAGGTGCAAATATGTTTGAGCAGCACCTGACCAGATATGGGAGTTATACTCCAGTTTTGGGCGGATGAAGGCCTTATAAATTGTAGCCAGATCAGAAGGGGTGAAGAACTTCCTGCATCGTCTCAAGAAACCTAAGCATTTAGCAGCGTTTTTGGCGACTTCAAATATGTGGTCATTCCAACGAAGATCATCGTTTACACACATACCAAGTACTGACAGCTTTTCGGTTTCTTCGATGCAGGTACCATTCATGGATAATGGCAATGGGAGAATGTTAAGCTTCAACGACAAGAGACAGCATTGAGTTTTCGAAGCATTAAATTCTACTCGGTTCATAAGACCCCATGCAACAACGCTGTCAAGGTCAGAATTGAGCTTATCATACGCAACCGTTCCAATTCCACATCCGAAGAGCAGGGACGTGAATTTGGAAACGAATATGAAAAGCTGAGGGTCGAGTCGTCAGCAAAACAGTTAAGAGGATTAGAAGTTTCAGACAAGAGATCATTAATGAAAATGAGGAAGAGAGTCGGAGACAAAACGGAGCCCTGGGGCACACCAGCATTTATGAAGTGGGTATCAGACTTGAAGCCATCCAAAACAACTTGTATTGAACGGTCGGAAAGGTAATTTCTAATCCAACGAAGAAGAGACTCATCGATACCAAAAGCACGCATTTTCGATAAAAGAGATTGATGCCAAACTCTATCAAATGCTTTAGAAATATCAAGCGCAATAATCTTACTTTCTCCAAAACAATGTAAAGATTGGTTCCACTTTTCGGTGAGATAAGCCATCAAATCACCAGTGGACCGTTTGCTACGAAAGCCGTACTGACGGTCATTAAGAAGCTTTCGTTCTTCAAGATATTTCATAAGTTGACGGTTTATCAACGTTTCCATGACCTTGGAAAGAAGGGACGTTAGTGCAATTGGACGGTAATTGGAAGGGGAGGAAGATTCGCCTTTTTTAGGGACCGGCTGGACAAATGCAGTTTTCCATCTGCTCGGAAAAATCCCAGCAGAATAGGAAAGATGGAAAAGTTTACGCAGTGGTTTTGCCAGCGTAGAAGAACACCTCTTCAGAATAACGGCGGGGATACCATCTGGACCAGCGGATTTATGTATGTTGAGATCTTTAAGGACTCTCGCAACCGAGCGAGTTCGAAAAAATATCTGCTTCATCAAAGAATTTGCAGACTCGAGCTCAGGTGGAGCCAATATGCTATGAGGAAGTGTCGAATTGGTAGCAAATTGAGCTGCCAGCAAATTGGCTTTGTCGATGGAGCTGACATACGGAGAGTCATTGAAGACGAGCGTTGGGACCGATGACGTGGTCGAGTTCTTAATGTTCTTCACAAAAGACCAAAAGTTTTTACTTCCTTTTGGACACAACAGTATATTTTGCCTTACCTTTTGGTCATGTAAAAACTTAGCCTTTTGTATTTGATGATACTTTGATGATACTACAACCCTGTATTTTTCGGGATGAGAAGTGAGAAATAGGTCAAGAGTGTTGGCCGCTTGGCCTTCAATATCTGGAACCCGAGTGGGCTCATCAACAAGTTGAGTTAGTTCGTTAAACTCAGCGAAAATCTCAACATATTTTCCTTCGGGTGTTGTCTGGCCAGAATGTCGAAGCCAACCAGAATTGTGTACATTGAAATCACCCGCAATTGCGATTTCAGTGTGAGGATACAGGGAGACAATTCTTATTATGGACTCAGATAGCGCATCAAACTCGTTAGAGGTTGAATTGCTATCTAAATTATGGCTTCTATAAATGAAGCAATAATGAATGATTTGCTTACGGACGGTGAATTTTAACCACATGAAATTAAAGTTCGTATTAGAACAGAGGCCGTATTGTGGTAGAAGTTGGTAAGCAATATCATGTCTAACATATACGGCGAGGCCATGGGAGGAAAAGAATAGTGGCACTAAGCTAAAAACCGCGTCAAGCTGATCGCCTGCCAAGACCAGAGATCGCTTCACCTATATAAACTTGCTGTCAGCGGTTTAGGTGAGATCTGGCCAGGTGCTAAGCTAGAGGTTGTGGCAAGGGAGGATATCCCAAGCAGACCGAGAGCTCGTGCCTTGGTACCGGCCCTACACGAATCGCGGGAGATGGTTCTCCAGTTGATTAAATACAGCAACCCGGATCTGCCCACTCACGATTGGACGGTTCCGGTTATTGAAAAAGAGTCGGTGGGTCGTTATCGGTCGGCTCTTGTCATCTTGAATAAGGAGTCATTAGAACCCCTGGCAGCACGCGGGGGTGTCAGTATGGCTTTGATAGCCTAGTGCTGAAAATATACAAAAAAGATGAGGACGCTGCAAAGCTTCCAAAGCAAGCGGCTGAATCCGAAGCCAAGGAGTCCACTGCGAGCGTCGAATCTTCCATCATGGAGACAGACGCGGCAAGTTGCTCTGATTCTTTGGAACAGCTGTCTTGCTCGAAACTGGTCGAAAAGACTACAATAATAGTGTCTGATCAAGACGCAACTGACAACAAATCGTCCGATAAGGACGACAACAACAAAGGTGGAGTCTTAGACTCCGACGATGAAATGCTTAGGGTTCTCCTTTCTGAGGATGAGTTGCTAGACTCCGCCTCAGATATGGAGGACCTTAATGCTACAGTGTTGGAGATTAAGCTGGATGATTGTAGCAATGCTGCAAATACTCCAGATTAATCTCCAACACTCGATCAAAGCCTCAGCCGGACTCCTTCTCCAACTAAGCAAGTCCGGCGAGGATATAGTCCTGATCCAGGAACCATGGATTAATAAATCCGTGGTAAAAGGACTCAGGACGAAAGATTATTCTCTGCTGTATGTGACGGACAAAGGTGAACCAAGATCCTGCATACTGGCAAAGAAAACACTTAACGTATTTTTACTACCTAATTACAGCAATTGCGACACCACAACAGTAAAACTGCAGACCAACAGTGGGACTTACTGGCTCACGTCCGCTTATCTAGGCCATGACCAACCGGGGCCGCTACCAGGAGAGACGCTCGAGCGCGTAATAAAAAGCGCAACAAAGCTCAAAGCGGACCTTATAATAGGAAGTGACGTCAACGCACATCACGTAGTATGGGGGAGTACGGACGTAAATGAAAGGGGTGAGTCTCTTTTTAATTTTATACTAAGTACTAACCTTCTTATCTGCAATATTGGTAACGAACCAACCTTTGTCACAAAAAACAGACAAGAGGTTTTAGATGTTACCTTTGTATCTCAATCAATCTGTAACAAGATTAAAAATTGGGCTGTATCTAAGGATCACTCCTTCTCTGATCACAGATACATCCAATTTAGTCTAACAGATGACACACCAAAACCCATAGGCTTCCGTAATTATAGGAAAACTGATTGGGTAAAATTCAGGGAAATCTTCAAACATTGTTACAACTACAATGACAATAGCTTCCCTTCAAACCCCAAGGATCTTGACAACAAAGTCGACGATCTAACTAGTGCTCTTAACCATGCCTTGTGTAACTCCTGTCCTCTTACCATAGTAAGAGGGAAGAAGAAACCACACTGGTGGACCAAGGAGCTAGAACCGCTCAAGAAAAGTTGTGCGAAGCTTTTCAATCGAGCCAAATCTTCCAGAAATCCCATAGACTGGGATCTCTATAAGCAATCCCTTAGGATTTACAAAAAGAGGTTACGAATAAGCAAAAGATCCTCTTGGAGAGAATTCTGCAATAAAATTGAAGACTCCTCAGAGGCATCTAGACTTAGGAAAATCCTATCTACGAGTCCAAACATGCCAAGTTCTATAAAAGATGAAAACGGCAACTGGACCAACTCATATGAAGAAACATTAAACCTGCTACTGGATACTCATTTCCCTGGTAGCTCGTTGACAATAACAGACGAGGAGCACTTGCCCCGACTCGCAAACCAATCAGGAAAAGGTCTTATCTCTAGAGATATACTGTTATGGGCAATAAACAGCTTTGACCCTTATAAATCACCAGGGCCTGACGGAATCATTCCTGCGGAGCTGCAACAGGTTTCAGACATCATCATCTATAACTTAGAGATGATCATGAAAGGATGCATCAGCTATGCATATATTCCCAAGGCCTGGAGAGAAGTTAGGGTCGTCTTTATACCTAAAGCCGGCAAAAGCTCCCATGTAAATCCAAAAGATTTAAGACCTATTAGTCTGTCATCCTTCCTCCTTAAAACACTGGAAAGAATGATTGACATACACTTAAGACAAGAAATTAAACCTAGTCTGATTTCAACGGCGCAACATGCCTATACAAAAGGTAAATCAGTGGAAACTGCACTCCACTCTCTGGTTTGCACCATTGAAAAATCCCTACACTACAAAGAATACTCTCTCGTCGCATTCCTAGACATAGAGGGTGCATTTAACAATGTTAACAATTCAGCAATCACTAATGCTCTTGATGGGCTGCTCATAGAGGAACACATCAAAAACATGATAACAACAATGCTCAGCAGCAGAATCATTAGTTCCGAAATGGGGAACTACAAAACAAGCAGAATGGCCAATAGAGGAACCCCGCAGGGAGGAGTTTTATCTCCCCTACTGTGGAACCTGGTCGTTAACAAATTGTTAATCGACCTAGAGGACGAAGGTTTCAAAACAATAGCCTATGCCGATGATGTAGCAATTGCCGTTTCAGGCAAGCACCCACAAACCCTAGCTGAGCTGCTACAAACAGCACTTAACAAGCTTAACAATTGGGCTGCAGAGTGTGGTCTGAACATCAATCCACACAAAACGGAATTAGTTCTCTTTACGAGGAAATACAAAATTCCGGACTTCAGACCCCCAACTATTAAAGGGGTAACTCTCACACTGTCAAATCAGGCTAAATATCTAGGTCTCATTTTTGACAAAAAACTGACCTGGAAAACCAATATTGAGGAAAGAGTAAATAAAGCCAACGTTGCACTCTTCTCCTGTAAAAAAGCCATTGGCGGGAAATGGGGTTTCTCCCCCCAAATCACCCATTGGCTGTTTACATCGGTAATTAGACCGATACTCACATACGGGGTGATAGTCTGGTGGACAGCACTAGACAAGATGATCAACTACAACAAGCTGGCCAAAGTTCAAAGAACGGCTAGTCTGTGTATTAGTGGTGCACTGAGGACAACCCCATCGGACGCCCTCAATGTACTACTAGATCTCACACCCCTAGATATCTTCAGCAAACAAGTCGCAGCTAGCTCAGCTACTCGACTCAGAGCTACATCACAGTGGACCAATAATCAAATCGGCCACACTACCATTCTAGATAACTTTAGATTCTTACCGAATCGATGCGACTACACCACCCCCAAGTTGGTGTTTGACAATAATTTCCAAGTAACCATACCTTCAAGAGAAGCTTGGGAAAATGGCGCTCTTTTGGAAAATGAAGCAATACACTTCTACACCGATGGTTCAAAAACCAGCGAAGGTGTGGGAAGTGGAATCTACTCAGAAAAACTGAATCTCAGTCTTTTCTTCCGCCTACCCGATCATTGTAGTGTGTTCCAAGCGGAAATTCTGGCGATTAAGGAGGTGCTGTCTTGGCTCAAAGAAAACGTCATATCCTCCACGGATATTCGGATCTTCTCAGACAGCCAAGCTGCCCTTAAATCTCTTGCCTCTGTCTCTACAAAATCCATCACGGTCCAAAATTGTCAGATGTCTCTGAGGGAGATGTCAAAACAGTTTAACATTCACCTTTCATGGGTGCCAGGGCACAGGGACATACCAGGCAACTGTATGGCAGACGAACTAGCCAAAAAGGGCACGACCACTTCCCTACGCTCAGAATGGAACAACATAGGTGTACCTATCGCTACATGTAAACTCCTACTTAGACAAGACGCTTCAAGCATAACAAACACTAGATGGACTGAGAGTAACAACTGCCTTGCAACCAAAAAAAAATTGGCCGTGTGTTGACTCAAAACGCTCGAAGAGTTTGTTGGCCCTGAACCGTCTGTATCTAGGTTCTACCATAGGTGTTCTTACGGGACACTGTCTAATAGGGAGACACGCCAAAAGACTTGGTGTGTTTTCCAATGATTTCTGCAGAAGCTGCATGGACGAGGAGGAGGAAGAAACCGTTCAACACCTTCTTTGCTCATGCCCTGCACTACTTCATAGGAGGAAAACTCATCTCGGTGAATTCTTCTTCGATGATACTAGCGACCTAGCTTACATAGACCCTAAAAGTCTTTCAAAATACATTAAAAGTTCCACGTGGTTCGACTAGCAGGTGATTAACCGGCTAGTCCCGTAATGGAAGATTAATAAGTGATCAACTCGTTAATCTTACATCGGGTTTCTGAGATCAGTAGGTGATTAACTTGCTGATCTCTGTGGTATCACAATGGGCCCTTGCGGCCTAAGTGTGTTAGGCAATGTACTCATTGACTGACAGCCACTTCCACCTAACCTAACCTTAGCTATATCCAGGCAGGTTGAATTCTGAGGGATCAGAACCAACACCCACCTGTGTTTCACTTAGTGCCAAAACAGCTGGCCTGCATTTTGCAGTGTGAGCGTACACAGCAAAGAAATTCGATCTTAGCCCCCTTATGTTGCTAAAATCGACCCGAAATTTACCCGACATTACCATTCACAAAAAAACACAAAACAAAGTATCAATCGCAGACGCTTAATCTAAGTTCAATCAACAAGTGGAGATCTAATTGGAAAACCAAAAACAAGTTACTAGCGGTGTTATGCCCAGCCAGCAACCTGATTTTAATTCACCAACGGGATCAACACCGTTGATTGACTATTCATCTGACAAACTCACAGCCTCATTGCCTGCACACACTGCCTCGATACGATAAGATCGAACAGAAGAAATGTGTGCAGCCAACGACACTATGCGAGTGGTGTGGGAGAGGAGATGATAAGGAGATGATGAAGGTAATGCACTCAGTGTTAAGTCTATTATTGATTTTTTTTTTTGTTTTTGTGTTTTATTATTGGGTGGCACACAGCACTGAATAAATTATTACACAGCACAGAAGTAATTTTATTATTCGGCGCGGCAGGGAAATTTTTTGAGTATTGATTTTGATGGCTTGGATGGTATGTTATAGCTGATCGGAACTGAATGTAAGTGGTTAAAAGAAGAATTAAAACAAACCAAAAGTACTAAAAAGTATTAATACTTTTAGTGACAGCCCTGATCTTGGTTGAAAAGAATTTATGCACACTAACACTAGCGTACGTAATTAATTGTAAAAAGAAAGAACAAAAAAAATAATGACGGATCTCCAAATTCGCGAAATGTCAAAAAAAAAAAAAACTCGAATCAAATTAAATTTATCATGCACTTAATCCAAAAATATTATTGCAGCAACACCAAAAAAAAAATCAAAACAAAAAACTCACCATTAAATCCTGTTCACGATGCTATATTCTCTTTATGTCCTGACTGTCCACTCTCACTGTCTTATTCCACAATGTTTGTTCCTGTATGTATCTCAATCCTGAATCTTGACTATGTTCCCAGGTCTCCCACTGGCGAACAAATTGTTAAATCTCCCGCACTTAAGCTATAAAAAAAACAAAGTAAATATTTCCACAATATAACTTTAATAGACACTTCCCTAATGCAGCACACAAGGGAAGGGTATATGATACACAATATAAAAAAAATTGCACGAAGCCCCACGTTGTGGACGCCAATTGTTACCGAATTTATCCGCGAACCGAACTGTAAATTAATGACTAAACGTTGGGAATAAATTCCACACACCGCGAGCAAAAACAAAAAAAAAAAAACGTAAACGATACGAAAAGAGTATATTATATTTATTCGCGAAACTAAATTGGGATGTCAACAATCCCGATTCCCGACGTGAGCGCAACTCGTCTAAAAACGAAATGTCAAAGTGACACAGGTTCGTATTCGGCAACCAACAACACTTCAGTGCTGTCTCCCGTAGCTCAGCCTGATGGGTGGGTTCGATTTGATATTCCTTTTTAATCCGATTTGATTAAAAGGGAATATCAAATAATTATAAAATAATATCAAGTAATACTAAAACTCAATTTGATGAGTGAGAGTACAAGGGCGTACTAGCTCACTTCTAATATGGGCGCCAGGAAACCTTTTAAGATGGTGATTTGCCTTAACGAAAGCTGAAATAGTAGCGAAAGACGAAAGAAAGACTAGGAAGAAAAGAAATAAAACAATACTAAATTTCAGGAGGAAAATTATAGATTTTTATTATATTTTTAGGGGGTCTGGGAAACCGTGGCTGATACCTGGATAAAAACCCAGAATCTTTTCGGTATAAAAGAAAGGTATAAAGTTGTTTTCGAGGTTGGCAGGAGGCCAATTCTCGAAATAAAGAAAATGTAAGAAAGTTAGGCAAGATTATAAACAGATTGGTGTGTCGTTTGAACACAAGATAGGATCACTAAGGAAAGTTTCCGAGGAAAAAAAATAGAAGTAAAGATAGAAGTAAAGAAAAAAAAAACGGTCTAAGCTCTAAATTTGTTCGAAAAACCCTTGACAAGGAAGGATCTTTCGAAACGCGAAATATGAATTAAAAGAAAGAAAAATACTTAGCTATTCTGGTGTTATTCACTCCTCCTGTTCTCCTCAAGGAAATACCTTCTCCAGACCGGTCTCAATTTTTCTCCTCAAAATTCCCAACTAGAATTTGCCGCTAAATCGATTCTGACAAATCTGTGTCTCAAAAGGGGAAATCTTAATCGCTCCAATAATCTCGGTAAAACGCAAAATATTCGCAATAATTTTTTGCACGCTTTCTTCTGTATCTCTGCCCACTTTCGTAGCCAAAAGCCAAGAGACCATCAAGATGGCGGATTTTTCTCCTCCATCCGGCATCGGCCATGCAGCCATCCTCGTCAGACCTTTAAGCGTGGTGTTGTTCGGTCTCACTTTTACTGCAGCATTCCACCATTAGGCTAGGATGTGCAAGTGAAATGTCACGAATCAACTACCCGCGGTCCTTTGCGTTCAGGTGATGTGATCACCAGTAGCCGAGTGGACGAGCTCAACCCCTTTCAGAAAGACTTACTCCGAAAAATTATTTTACTCGCGCAAAGTCCCCAGCCCAAACCGGGCCAAACTAAAATACAGAGAAAATATCTTACAAGAGAACGGAGAACAAAAGATGCTAAGTTTGAAGCTTGACAGATATTTTCCGTAGACCTTCGTTCAGATAGTTAGAAAAGAAAAAAGGGGGATAAAAACGGAAACACGTCTTTTAGTGATTCTTCCTTGATGTTGACGATACTCAATTTAATTTTAATTGAAATTTACTAGAAAATTTAGGTTGGTGTGAATATAGTTCACACATTGTTGGACATGGATCTCGATCTTCATGCCTATCTCCTTTTATCAATGTTTGCGTAGGCCACCTGCCGTACGACTATTGTGGACCGACCGTCACACAAGAAAAGTGTCTTCTACTGTGCAATCTTTTGCATCGAGGAACAATGTGACCTGAAAATGGCATTTCGAAAGTTTTAGAAGAAGAGGTCTCTGGCTGATGGACCAGGTTTCAACTGAACTCTTCTACTACTTCCGAGCAGCTATGGATAAAGTTTATTAGCGGGAGAAGAACGGCGGATAGAACTTGTTGTGGTAAATTTTACCGCAACAAATCCCACCCTCACCTCCTCGGAAGTGAGCTTACATTTCGTAAGAATTGTAACAAACTTCCAAGGATGTGCCTAGGATTAAAAGGTGTGGAAGAAGGACTTTCCATCAGAAAAAGACTCTAGGACAATTCTCAAATTATTTTTATGTGAATTATAAGATTACAAAAAAAAAAAACATTAGCTACCTTAAAAATTTATCATTCTCGGATGCGTCGTTATACGGTTTCAAGTCTTTGACGTGCCAAGTCCCGCGCTCTTTATTATTATTATCTTGAAGTACGTATGTCCAAGGTGACACACGTTTCTTAATCAAAAACGGACCGACAAATTTCGGTGCTAGTTTGGCAGCATAATAATTCGCGGCATCCGATAACGTGAAATTCCTTCGCCAAACCATATCACCGATATGATATTGAACATCACGCCGTCGAAGGTTATACGCTTCTGCAGCTCTCTTAGATGCTGCCTTCAACTTCGTCTCAATATCTCTTCTCAGTTCCCGAAAACGTTCAGTGATCTCATCCAGATCTTGAACATCCTCGGAACTCTCTCCTACACTTGGTGCTTCCTGACCCGAAGTCACCATATCCCTCCCAAAATTTGCGTAGTAGGGTGAAACACCCAACACCTCGTGTTGTGACGTGCGAATTGAACACGCCACCTTGCTTAGTTGTGAATCCCACACTCTGTGGTTTTCAGCAACGTAAGCTCGTAACGTCGTCTTTAGGATCTGATTGATCCTTTCTGCAGGGTTAGCCTGCGGATGGCAATGCACCGTGAAGCGTAGTTGGGACGCATATGCGTCACAAAGCGTTTTGAGTTCCTTAGAACGGAACTGTGGACCATTGTCACAAATAGTGACTTTTTGTATGCCAAAAAGCAGAAAAAAAAATTTTCCTCAAGTTCCCTACAGATTGCTTTGGCCGTAGCCGACCTCAGCGCGAACAGAAGTGGAAACTTCGTAAAGTAATCAACTACTGTTAATATATAAATAAAACCCCTACTAGATTTTGGAAGTGGCCCTACTAAATCTATACAAATCATCTCCCAAGGTGATTTGACTCCTACTCTTTCCTTCATCAAACCAGCTGGCTTCTCATTAATTGGCTTAACCTGTTGGCAGACTTTACAACTCCTAACATATTTTGTGATATCGGCCCTCATCTTTGGCCAGTAAAACTTCGCCGCGATTCTGGCAAACGTCTTCCTGACTCCCATGTGCCCCGCTAAAGGAGCATCATGATTCTCCTGTAAAATACCTAATTTCTCACTTATCCCCATCACTCTCCTCCATTCCTGATTGGTTTCGTGAACTACTATATGATTGGGCTTGACGAGTTTGAACAACTTCCCTTGTTCAACCCTCCAAGCCGGATACCTAAGTGGATTCGTAGTAACTTCTGAAATCATTTTTGCCACCCAAGGATCTAAAACCTCTTCTGAGATACCACCCAACTGCAGCACCCCCCGAGAGAGCATATCCGGAACCACATGCTCCTTTCCCTTACGGTGAATAATTTCATAGTCAAATTGCTGTAACCTAATGGCCCATCTAGCTAACCTACCCTGCAGCTCTTTCAAATTACTTAACCATATCAGTGAGTAATGATCAGTTACTACTGTAAACCTAACACCCTCGAGATAAGGTCTCAATTTCTCAATAGCCAACAGTACCGCTAAACATTCCTTTTCTGTAGTGCTATAGTTACGCTCATTCCTATTCAAAGACCTACTAAGGTAACAGACAACCTTTTCCCCTTCCTCAAAGTTTTGCGATAAAACTGCACCGATCCCATAATTTGAAGCGTCTGTTTGTACGACGAATGGTCGCTTAAAATCTGGGCATGTGAGTATAGGTGCTGTCACCAAACACTCCTTTGCCTTCCTAAAGCTATCCTCACATTCCGTTGTCCAACTAAACTTCCTATTTTTCTTTAGAAGGTCCGTTAAGGGCCTTGCAAATCTGCGAAATTCGGTACGAAACGTCTGTATCATGAAACTGTCCCTATAAAGCTCCTAACCTCTTTAACATTCCTCGGTGCTGGAATCCTAACCATACTTTCTACTTTTTCTGGATCTACATGTAATCCGTTCTGATCAACTATATACCCTAAAAATTTCAAGGATGACATGCAAAAGTTACACTTCTCCTTGCTAACCTTCAAAAATGCCTCACATAATCTTTTCAAAACCTCATTCAGAATTTCGAGATGTTTCTCAAAAGTTTCTGAAATGATGATAATGTCGTCTAAATAGACGAAAACGAATGGCTCTAAATCGGCACCCAAAACCGTGTCGATGAATCTCTGCCACGTCGCGGGCGAGTTGTGAAGGCCAAAAGGCATTCTCCTAAACTGATAAAGACCCCTCCCCGGAACTGTAAAAGCAGTAAAGGGTTTCGATTCTGCCTCCATAGGTATCTGCCAGTAAGCTGACTTGATATCCAGTGAAGACAAGAACCTAGCACCTCGAAGCCTATCTAAAATTGCATTAATATATGGAAGTGGGTACGCGTCCCTATCTGTATTCTTATTTAACTTCTTATAATCCAAACAGAATCTATAGGAGCCATCTTTCTTTTTAACTAATATTATTGGAGATGACCAAGCACTCGTCGATCTCTCAATAACTCCTGCCTCTAACATTTCATTAAGTTCCCTATCTATATGTTCCTGCATTGCCGGGGAGACCGGATAATACCTTTGTTTTATCGGCTCCGCCGACGTCCTAATCTTATGTTCGACTAAAGTCGTACACCCTAAGCCCTCAGGCATCTTCCTAAAAGATTCTTGAATTAATGATTCTAATATTCCTAATTCCCTAACACTCAATTCCGAACGTTCTGTAATAAAACAGATCGAAATTGAACTATCCTGTTCTGAAAAATTCCAGATACGGGACCTCAAATCCGGGACAATACCCGACAGCGCCCAGAAATCTGCGCTGAGGATCACCGTATGTGGCAACGACGGAATGACTAAACAGTCTACTAATATGGCCCTATCCTCAACTATAATTGGAAGAGAGATCGTCCCTAACACTTCGACTCCTGTTCCATCTGCCAAACACACGCAGTGAACAGTGTCCTTCCTACTGATTAGCCCCAAACTCTGCAGGATTTTCCATGCGTCCCTACCTATTATAGTTTGAGTAGCTCCTGAATCTAATAATCCTAAAAATTTCGAACCATAAATACTAACTGTTAAATAAGGTCTCCTATCACTACCGTTTGCCTCTAACGTAAACCCTAAATGAACCCTATCTGCCAGCTGGTCTCCAGCAGACGACCCTCTCACTGTCTGCAGACTTCCCGCCCTGCTGGCGCAGGAGCCCGTTTCCCATTTCCCGAACACTTCTTACAATTTTGCCTAGTCACCCCCGCAGCCCCGCAACCAAAACAACGCCTAGGAGCTGTGATGCTTTCTTTCTAAGGCTGAGGTAAGCTCAGCGTGTCCAAAGTACTCTCGACGAAGCACCAGAAGTCGAGAAAGATTCCACCAAGATTTAGCCAAAATAAACAACCACAACCAACTTTTATTTTTCCAATAAACTCCCTTTTTATTTATCGACTTAATAACATTAGGTTTTACTTAAACTAGCATATACAATAATTCTGTCCTTAGCGCAAATGCCAAAGAATAAACAGGTGGCTACAAGCCTGTCCTCGATACCTTCAGGAGGAAGGAAGGAGGAATAAACACAAGTAATATTGTCCTCGGCGCAAATGCCGAAGAATAATCAGGTGGCTAAAAGCCTGTCCTCGATACCTTCAAGAGGAAGGAAGGAGGAATAAACACAAGTAATCTTGTCCTCGACGCAAATGCCGAAGAATAATCAGTTGGCTAAAAGCCTGTCCTCGATACCTTCAGGAGGAAGGAAGGAGGAATAAACACAAGTAATCTTGTCCTCGACGCAAATGCCGAAGAATAATCAGGTGGCTAAAAGCCTGTCCTCGATACCTTCAGGAGGAAGGAAGGAGGAATAAACACAGTAATTCTGTCCTCGACGCAAATGCCGAAGAATAAACGGTTGGCTATGAGCCTGTCCTCCCTACACTCAGGAGGAGTGGAAAGAGGAATAAACAAACAGGTTCTCGCTTCTGCCTTATGTCCAAAGCACCAATGCAATGGAATTATCGTTGAAGCTACTTTTGCGTCAGCAGCTCCCAATGTCCGTGGAGATTGCCTTATGGGAATCTACACGGAATAAACGTTTGAGTCTACCGGACTCTGTCCTCAGCACAAATGCCAAAGAATAATCAGGTGGCCTTCGGCCTGTCCTCCCTACACTCTGAGGGAGTGGAAAGAAGAATAATCAAGCAGGTTCTCGCTTCTGCCTTATGTCCAAAGCACCAATGCAATGGAATTATCGTTGAAGCTACTTTTGCGTCAGCAGCTCCCAATGTCCGTGGAGATTGCCTTATGGGAATCTACACGGAATAAACGTTTGAGTCTACCGGACTCTGTCCTCAGCACAAATGCCAAAGAATAATCAGGTGGCCTTCGGCCTGTCCTCCCTACACTCTGAGGGAGTGGAAAGAAGAATAAACAAATTTGGATAGCTGTCGCCGTCCTTCTCAAAAATGCAGTGGGATAGTACCAAGGTACCAAATCCCAAGTTTTCAATTGAGTGGTGTACACTCTACCGAAGCGGAGCAGAAAACTTAATTTTACCTCTACAAGTTACATCCCTATATAATATTTCCTACGACATGTGAATGTGAGCTCTATAAATGAGCAAAACCCATTGATCAATTTTTGTGGCGAATGCACATTCAATGTCGTACGCCGATGCCTGTGTTTGCACATAACGAGTGGGGTGAATGGGCGACCTGGAAATGCGTAGGTAACTTGTGTGTGTTGCTGTGTGTGCGGAGGTATTCGGTGCGTTTGTTGGTTCGGTTGCTCTGATATACCTATATTTTGTGTATATCGTTCGAATTTCGTTGAACGAAATATCCGCACTGTGACGGTTCGTTACAGAGCCCCCTCTGTTCACGAGACGAGAACCTTCTCGGCTTAAATTAAACATTTTTATTTCAAAGAACTTTGTTGAATAATAACTTAAATATATTTCCCTTTTTTTTTTTTTTTTTTTTTTTTTTTTTTTTTTTTTTTTTTTTTTTTTTGAATAACCCAAAAATTTAATTCATATGTAGTACAATGTTAATAAAACAAATTTAATTCAAAAAAATATATACATCTCCTTCTTCATCTTCTGGGCTTCCAGTGTCTCCTATGGTATAATGTCGATGACTTTTGTGGCTGCCTTATATTTTAGGCTGGCTTGCGTCCCCTTTTTATTTAATCGCACCGAAATTCTCCCCCATGGTCGGTGGATGTAGAACGTCCTATGATGTCCTTTACCTCGCAAAGTTATGCCCGCGAAGGGGTCTTCCGGCGCAGCGGGAGTCTGGGAGCACTCGCGCACGAAGCTGACGGGAATCGCTTGGGGGATTTCTGACAAGGTCGTTGGTACGTCAGGACCTTCATTTGGTGTTGGGGACCGCGTTCTGGCGACGAATTCCTGGCTGGTGGAGGGCTGCGGTGGTTGGCGTTCTTGGCTAGTGGAGGGCTGCGCTGGTTGGCGTTCGTGGCTGGTGGAGGGTTGCGATGGCTGACGCTCTTGGTTGGTGTTGAGCGGCCGCTTAAAACCCATCCTCTTTGGTTCGTCTTGGGGCACGAGCTTCTTCTTTCTCTGGAGCAACTGCTCTGCAGCCGCTCTCCGATCTCTTACCATTTTCATTCGGCTCCGAGGAGAATCGGGGGCTGCGATTGCTTTTGGTGACGGTGCTCGCCCTTGTTGGCCAATCAGTTTAAAATGTACTGGTTCCCCGGTACGTCTTGGGGCAGACATGGTCGGTCTGGTTGGGATTCGTACCGTAGGATCGATTTTTGGATCCTTCGGTATGCGTCCTCCTCGCGTTGACTGGTTCGACCTCGATTGATTTGGTTTAGGTGGGCGTGTTCTCTCCAATGACTGTAGTCTGTCGAAGCGTGGGCTTGTCCTACCCGTTGGTTTTCTCTCCATTTCTTCTTGGGTTTCTTTTTGTCTTAGACTTCTACTTTGTTCGGCGGTTGGATGATGAGTGATATCTTTGCGCTGAAGTACCTCTTTATTTATGCATTTTTCTTGGCATGACTGGATGTGAACCGAAGGGCATGAATTTATAGCTGAGGCGTTTTTGGTTGTTGTTGCTTGATTATTTTCTTCGTGTTCGCTTTGGAATCCTTTGAGATCACGTATATGAGCGCGAATATTTTTTGTTCCTCTTCGTTGGTTTTTACCTTTGAGGACAACAATTACTGGGGAAATGAAACGGGCGACCTCGTAAGGTCCTTCGTATCGTGGCGCAAGTTTTTCGGTGAAATAATTTGCACCCGAAGAAAGTACATGTGACTTTTTGTATACTTGGTCCCCAATGCTTGGTCGCCAGGCTCTGCGTCGGAGATTATAATGCCGGGCTTGGGATTGACTGGCTTTCTGTAGATTAATCTGAACCATCTGGAACAGGGTCCGCATCCGTTCTTGTCGAGTATTAATGTCTTCTGCTGGTGTGCCTATCGGTAAGGCGGTTCGTAATTCGTGAGGGATCCTAAGTTCACGACCGAAATTAAGCATTGCGGGGCTGAACCCCGTCGACTCGTGTCTGCTAGAATTCATAGCAAAGGATAACTCTGGTAAGTATTCGTCCCAGTTGCGGTGGTTATCTTGCACGTATTGAGCAATCATGGTTTTTAATACCCTATTGACTCTTTCCGTTGGATTCTCTTGTGGCGTGTAAGGAGCGGTTAGACGTTGTTCAATCCCGAGGTCGGTTAGGAATTGTATGAATTGATGGCTGGTGAATTGGGTGCCATTGTCCGAAAGGAAGGTCTTCGGCGTTCCAAAGCGGGTGATGATTCGTTCGCGTACGGCTTTAACGAGGGTGGCGGTGGTGGCGGCTCGGAGTGGTATTATTTCTACCCATTTTGTAAATTTGTCCATTATGACAAGCAACATGGTGTTTCCATTTAAGGACTTCGGAAGTGGTCCCATGAAATCGGCACACACGGTCTCCCAAGGTTCGTTGACCGGAGTCGTAAACATCATTCCGCTCGGTTTTTGTTGTGAAACTTTATACTTGTTGCAGATATGACACTTTCGGATGTATTTTCTTATGTCCCGGAACATTCCTGGCCAATAGTAACGCTGGGTCACGCGTGACGTGGTTTTAGCTATGCCAAGGTGGCCGGCCGTGACGTCGTCATGATTCTCGAATAGAATCTTGTCGCGCTCGTTGAGGGGGACGCATATTTTCCAATCGTATTCATTCGAGTTGGCTAATGGGTGACTGGATTGGAAGCGGCGGTACAATTGGTCGTTTACGGTTTTGTACTCAGGGAAGTCAATGGGGTGCTTTTCTATCAAGTTTTTCTTCTTTTGTGTCCAATCTGGACCGGTTTCAATGACGGCAGCTAGCGCGTCGGCTTCCGTGATTGGTAAGGGGTCGCGTGATAATGCGTCGGCGACGACATTCATGGCCCCTTTTCGATACTGAATCTCGAAATCATATTGCTGTAATTCCAGCGCCCATCGCGCCAGTCTTCCGGATGGATTTTCTAGGGAATGAAGCCATTTCAGGGAGTGGTGGTCTGTGACCACTCTGAAATGGTACCCCTCGAGGTAAGGGCGCATTTTCCTTATGCCCCATAAAATCGCGAGACATTCCTTCTCAGTTGTAGCGTACTTTTGTTCGAGATCCGTTAGTGTTCGACTTGCATAGGCGATGACCTTCTCTTGGTCTTCTTCTACCTGAGAGAGTACTATGCCTAGTCCATAGTTACTCGCATCGGTTTGTAGTGTAAACGTCAGGTCGAAGTTCGGGCAGGCGAGGACTGGTGCCTCCGTCA
Organism: Melanostoma scalare; assembly: GCA_949752695.1. Classification (NCBI taxonomy): domain Eukaryota; kingdom Metazoa; phylum Arthropoda; class Insecta; order Diptera; family Syrphidae; genus Melanostoma; species Melanostoma scalare. Next base: position 69,532,672 of record OX456986.1, on the reverse strand, counting down.
GCTTCCTTTTGAGTAAGTCAAATGCGGCTTGGTGAGGTTCCCCCCAATGCCATTTCGCGTTCTTCTTGAGGAGGGACGTAAGCGGAGTAGTAACGGTCGAGAAGTCTTTGATAAAGCGTCTGTACCAAGAACAGATACCAAGTATGCGGCGTAGCTCTTTTATACAGGTCGGGACACTTAACTCTTGAACAGCTCGGATCTTCTCAGGATCGGTCTGGATTCCGTCCCTACTAACTACATGTCCAAGGAATTTTAGACTCTCGCGACAGAAGTTACATTTTTCCGCGTTGATCCTCATGTTAGCTTCTCGCAACTTTTTGAAGACTTCAGATAAGTGTTGTAAGTGCTGTTCAAACGTTTGACTCACGATTATAATATCGTCCAGATAGACGAAAACATGATCCATCATGTCTGCTCCAAAGACTGAGTCCATGGCTCTCTGAAACGTTGCACCTGCTGAGTGCAAACCAAATGGCATCACATTCCATTCAAAAAGTCCCCTTCCAGGCACGGTGAACGCGGTATACGGTCGGCTTTTCGGGTCAAGAGCAATCTGCCAATAACCTTGTTTTAAGTCTATCGTAGAGATAAACTGGGCGCCGCGTAGTTTGTCGAGTATGGCCGATATATATGGCAAGGGGTAGGCATCTTTATAAGACACTTCGTTGAGCTGGCGGAAATCAATACATAATCTCCATGATCCTTCTTTCTTCCGCACCAGCACGATTGGTGAGCTATATGGGCTCTTTGAGGGTCTGATTTTCCCTGTTTCGAGCAACGAGTCTATCTCTTCATCTATGACCTTCTGCATGGCCGGGTTCCGGGGATAATAGCGTTGCTTGAACGGCTCTTCGTTCTTAAGTCGGATCTTATGAGGGGGAACGTGGGCCATGCCTCTTAGGTCTTCAAAAGCGGGGAGTTCGGTATCGAGGAATTCTTCGAGTTTTTTATCCTGATCATATGGTAAATGTAAGATGGCCGAGCACCTTGGCTTGGGGTCGTAATACCCTGGCTTTTTACCTTCCACGATCTGATTCCCTATGAATATCTCTAGCCCAGCTTGTCCTAGTACGTCTATTCCGAGTAATGCGTCGGCTTCTAGGGATGGCATGTACGTAACGTCTTCGTTAATTTGTCTCCCATTGAGTTCGAATGAAACTCTGTATTTTTCTTTCGTGGTGGCTGACGTTCCGTTTGCCATACTTATCTTTTGATATAATACATAGCTGGGTATTTGCAGACGGCGAAGATGTTCTCGGAATCGTCTGTTAATATATGTTTTCGTTGAGCCGGTGTCTAGCAAGGCGTAGTAAACCTCCTCCTCAATTTTGATTGGTACATAGGGCCGTGGATCTTGGTGGGGTTCGTGGTACACTACGGCTACGTTGTCTCGCCTCCGGCACGAGCAGTCCTTGGTTAAGGTACCGTCTTGCCCACAGAAAGTACAGAACAGCCGGAACGGCTTTCGGCAATTTTCTCTACGGTGGCCTCGCTGTTTGCAATTCCAGCAGTGAGTCTGGCGATCGTAGGCGATTTCGGGAGGAGCAGTTTGGTGTCGCGTAGGGGTGGAACTCGTATTTGGTCGTGGCTGAGTCGTTGGTGTGTACCTTTCATCTTTTTTAATCGCGTCGCATTCCTCGACGAGGAGTAATAGTTCGTCGACTGTCTGGAAGTCTTGACGACGCGCATATAACCTATATTCGGGTCTCAGCCCATCGAATATTCTGTCGAGATTGTCTTGTACAGTCATCCGTGGATGTTGGTGTATCAAGTACTGGGTCTTCGAGATATACTCTTTTGCGTTTTCTCTCGGCCCTTGACGTCGGTGATATATCTCGTCTTCGAGCTTAGTCAGGTATCGAGGTGGTAAGAAAAATTGAATGAAGGCGTGGTGGAAGTCTTCCCACGTCGTCAAATCCTCCAGTTTAACTCTCAACCACTCCAATGCCTTTCCTTTGAAAAACTCGGGGAGCGTGCGAAGCATATGGTCTTTCGGGATATCATAGCACGTCGTTAGTTCTGACACCCGTTTGATGAATTCCAAGGGGTTCCCAGTTCCATCGAACCTGAGACCCCATTTCCGGACAGTGTTCATCACTTCTGCCTCGTAGCTCAAGGTGTACCGACCTGATGACCGAGAGTGTGTTGGTAAACTCTGTGAGGGTCCCATATGGTTGGAGAGCTGGCCCGAGGGTCGTTCTTCCGTACGCCCCGGGGTACTAGGTTCTTGTCTATTCAAACCTCTACTCATAGTAACAGGAAACTGGATTTCCGTGTAATACGGGGCCGTAGGTGCATGTGGCGTTCTTTGGTCGGTGGTCGTCTGAGTAAGTACAACAGGAGGAATCGCCACACTGGTAGTAGGATCTTCATCCTCATCGAGACGTTTCTCTATCGTATCTTCCCACGTCTGGCAAAGATTCTGTGTCGAGCCGTGGTCTCTCAGCTTCCTTAAATGTTGGCTGAGGCGTTTTCGTAGTATTTGTACACTACCTGTCGCGTCTAATTTACGGGCTGCCAGTGTTTCAACCAGCTCAGGTTTCTTCATAAAATAAATGAAGCCCAAATTCTTACATGGGTTCAAGTATTGATCGTCATGGTCCTCGGATTCTGACATATTGCTGGTTCTAGTCGGATATGCCGTCGGCGGTGGTCGGGAGAAGAATGTCGATTTCAAAAATTTGCTCTCGTAATTTATCTAGCCAAATTACGGCGTTGGTTGGTATGTGGTCTCTTAGAAGGTGGGACCTTTCGAAAAGTATTGGTTTTGACTTGGTTGTTTGGAATCTTTTATAGTCCCTGCTCGGGCGCCATTTTGTGATGCTTTCTTTCTAAGGCTGAGGTAAGCTCAGCGTGTCCAAAGTACTCTCGACGAAGCACCAGAAGTCGAGAAAGATTCCACCAAGATTTAGCCAAAATAAACAACCACAACCAACTTTTATTTTTCCAATAAACTCCCTTTTTATTTATCGACTTAATAACATTAGGTTTTACTTAAACTAGCATATACAATAATTCTGTCCTTAGCGCAAATGCCAAAGAATAAACAGGTGGCTACAAGCCTGTCCTCGATACCTTCAGGAGGAAGGAAGGAGGAATAAACACAAGTAATATTGTCCTCGGCGCAAATGCCGAAGAATAATCAGGTGGCTAAAAGCCTGTCCTCGATACCTTCAAGAGGAAGGAAGGAGGAATAAACACAAGTAATCTTGTCCTCGACGCAAATGCCGAAGAATAATCAGTTGGCTAAAAGCCTGTCCTCGATACCTTCAGGAGGAAGGAAGGAGGAATAAACACAAGTAATCTTGTCCTCGACGCAAATGCCGAAGAATAATCAGGTGGCTAAAAGCCTGTCCTCGATACCTTCAGGAGGAAGGAAGGAGGAATAAACACAGTAATTCTGTCCTCGACGCAAATGCCGAAGAATAAACGGTTGGCTATGAGCCTGTCCTCCCTACACTCAGGAGGAGTGGAAAGAGGAATAAACAAACAGGATCTCGCTTCTGCTTTATGTCCAAAGCACCAATGCAATGGAATTATCGTTGAAACTACTTTTGCGTCAGCAGCTTCCAATGTCCGTGGAAATTGCCTTATGGGAATCCACACGGAATAAACGTTTGAGTCTACCGGACTCTGTCCTCAGCACAAATGCCAAAGAATAATCAGGTGGCCTTCGGCCTGTCCTCCCTACACTCTGAGGGAGTGGAAAGAAGAATAATCAAGCAGGTTCTCGCTTCTGCCTTATGTCCAAAGCACCAATGCAATGGAATTATCGTTGAAGCTACTTTTGCGTCAGCAGCTCCCAATGTCCGTGGAGATTGCCTTATGGGAATCTACACGGAATAAACGTTTGAGTCTACCGGACTCTGTCCTCAGCACAAATGCCAAAGAATAATCAGGTGGCCTTCGGCCTGTCCTCCCTACACTCTGAGGGAGTGGAAAGAAGAATAATCAAGCAGGTTCTCGCTTCTGCCTTATGTCCAAAGCACCAATGCAATGGAATTATCGTTGAAGCTACTTTTGCGTCAGCAGCTCCCAATGTCCGTGGAGATTGCCTTATGGGAATCTACACGGAATAAACGTTTGAGTCTACCGGACTCTGTCCTCAGCACAAATGCCAAAGAATAATCAGGTGGCCTTCGGCCTGTCCTCCCTACACTCTGAGGGAGTGGAAAGAAGAATAAACAAATTTGGATAGCTGTCGCCGTCCTTCTCAAAAATGCAGTGGGATAGTACCAAGGTACCAAATCCCAAGTTTTCAATTGAGTGGTGTACACTCTACCGAAGCGGAGCAGAAAACTTAATTTTACCTCTACAAGTTACATCCCTATATAATATTTCCTACGACATGTGAATGTGAGCTCTATAAATGAGCAAAACCCATTGATCAATTTTTGTGGCGAATGCACATTCAATGTCGTACGCCGATGCCTGTGTTTGCACATAACGAGTGGGGTGAATGGGCGACCTGGAAATGCGTAGGTAACTTGTGTGTGTTGCTGTGTGTGCGGAGGTATTCGGTGCGTTTGTTGGTTCGGTTGCTCTGATATACCTATATTTTGTGTATATCGTTCGAATTTCGTTGAACGAAATATCCGCACTGTGACGGTTCGTTACAAAATGGCGCCCGAGCAGGGACTATAAAAGATTCCAAACAACCAAGTCAAAACCAATACTTTTCGAAAGGTCCCACCTTCTAAGAGACCACATACCAACCAACGCCGTAATTTGGCTAGATAAATTACGAGAGCAAATTTTTGAAATCGACATTCTTCTCCCGACCACCGCCACCCTCGTTAAAGCCGTACGCGAACGAATCATCACCCGCTTTGGAACGCCGAAGACCTTCCTTTCGGACAATGGCACCCAATTCACCAGCCATCAATTCATACAATTCCTAACCGACCTCGGGATTGAACAACGTCTAACCGCTCCTTACACGCCACAAGAGAATCCAACGGAAAGAGTCAATAGGGTATTAAAAACCATGATTGCTCAATACGTGCAAGATAACCACCGCAACTGGGACGAATACTTACCAGAGTTATCCTTTGCTATGAATTCTAGCAGACACGAGTCGACGGGGTTCAGCCCCGCAATGCTTAATTTCGGTCGTGAACTTAGGATCCCTCACGAATTACGAACCGCCTTACCGATAGGCACACCAGCAGAAGACATTAATACTCGACAAGAACGGATGCGGACCCTGTTCCAGATGGTTCAGATTAATCTACAGAAAGCCAGTCAATCCCAAGCCCGGCATTATAATCTCCGACGCAGAGCCTGGCGACCAAGCATTGGGGACCAAGTATACAAAAAGTCACATGTACTTTCTTCGGGTGCAAATTATTTCACCGAAAAACTTGCGCCACGATACGAAGGACCTTACGAGGTCGCCCGTTTCATTTCCCCAGTAATTGTTGTCCTCAAAGGTAAAAACCAACGAAGAGGAACAAAAAATATTCGCGCTCATATACGTGATCTCAAAGGATTCCAAAGCGAACACGCCATTTTGTGATGCTTTCTTTCTAAGGCTGAGGTAAGCTCAGCGTGTCCAAAGTACTCTCGACGAAGCACCAGAAGTCGAGAAAGATTCCACCAAGATTTAGCCAAAATAAACAACCACAACCAACTTTTATTTTTCCAATAAACTCCCTTTTTATTTATCGACTTAATAACATTAGGTTTTACTTAAACTAGCATATACAATAATTCTGTCCTTAGCGCAAATGCCAAAGAATAAACAGGTGGCTACAAGCCTGTCCTCGATACCTTCAGGAGGAAGGAAGGAGGAATAAACACAAGTAATATTGTCCTCGGCGCAAATGCCGAAGAATAATCAGGTGGCTAAAAGCCTGTCCTCGATACCTTCAAGAGGAAGGAAGGAGGAATAAACACAAGTAATCTTGTCCTCGACGCAAATGCCGAAGAATAATCAGTTGGCTAAAAGCCTGTCCTCGATACCTTCAGGAGGAAGGAAGGAGGAATAAACACAAGTAATCTTGTCCTCGACGCAAATGCCGAAGAATAATCAGGTGGCTAAAAGCCTGTCCTCGATACCTTCAGGAGGAAGGAAGGAGGAATAAACACAGTAATTCTGTCCTCGACGCAAATGCCGAAGAATAAACGGTTGGCTATGAGCCTGTCCTCCCTACACTCAGGAGGAGTGGAAAGAGGAATAAACAAACAGGATCTCGCTTCTGCTTTATGTCCAAAGCACCAATGCAATGGAATTATCGTTGAAACTACTTTTGCGTCAGCAGCTTCCAATGTCCGTGGAAATTGCCTTATGGGAATCCACACGGAATAAACGTTTGAGTCTACCGGACTCTGTCCTCAGCACAAATGCCAAAGAATAATCAGGTGGCCTTCGGCCTGTCCTCCCTACACTCTGAGGGAGTGGAAAGAAGAATAATCAAGCAGGTTCTCGCTTCTGCCTTATGTCCAAAGCACCAATGCAATGGAATTATCGTTGAAGCTACTTTTGCGTCAGCAGCTCCCAATGTCCGTGGAGATTGCCTTATGGGAATCTACACGGAATAAACGTTTGAGTCTACCGGACTCTGTCCTCAGCACAAATGCCAAAGAATAATCAGGTGGCCTTCGGCCTGTCCTCCCTACACTCTGAGGGAGTGGAAAGAAGAATAATCAAGCAGGTTCTCGCTTCTGCCTTATGTCCAAAGCACCAATGCAATGGAATTATCGTTGAAGCTACTTTTGCGTCAGCAGCTCCCAATGTCCGTGGAGATTGCCTTATGGGAATCTACACGGAATAAACGTTTGAGTCTACCGGACTCTGTCCTCAGCACAAATGCCAAAGAATAATCAGGTGGCCTTCGGCCTGTCCTCCCTACACTCTGAGGGAGTGGAAAGAAGAATAAACAAATTTGGATAGCTGTCGCCGTCCTTCTCAAAAATGCAGTGGGATAGTACCAAGGTACCAAATCCCAAGTTTTCAATTGAGTGGTGTACACTCTACCGAAGCGGAGCAGAAAACTTAATTTTACCTCTACAAGTTACATCCCTATATAATATTTCCTACGACATGTGAATGTGAGCTCTATAAATGAGCAAAACCCATTGATCAATTTTTGTGGCGAATGCACATTCAATGTCGTACGCCGATGCCTGTGTTTGCACATAACGAGTGGGGTGAATGGGCGACCTGGAAATGCGTAGGTAACTTGTGTGTGTTGCTGTGTGTGCGGAGGTATTCGGTGCGTTTGTTGGTTCGGTTGCTCTGATATACCTATATTTTGTGTATATCGTTCGAATTTCGTTGAACGAAATATCCGCACTGTGACGGTTCGTTACAGACTTTCTTTCTAAGGCTGAGGTAAGCTCAGCGTGTCCAAAGTACTCTCGACGAAGCACCAGAAGTCGAGAAAGATTCCACCAAGATTTAGCCAAAATAAACAACCACAACCAACTTTTATTTTTCCAATAAACTCCCTTTTTATTTATCGACTTAATAACATTAGGTTTTACTTAAACTAGCATATACAATAATTCTGTCCTTAGCGCAAATGCCAAAGAATAAACAGGTGGCTACAAGCCTGTCCTCGATACCTTCAGGAGGAAGGAAGGAGGAATAAACACAAGTAATATTGTCCTCGGCGCAAATGCCGAAGAATAATCAGGTGGCTAAAAGCCTGTCCTCGATACCTTCAAGAGGAAGGAAGGAGGAATAAACACAAGTAATCTTGTCCTCGACGCAAATGCCGAAGAATAATCAGTTGGCTAAAAGCCTGTCCTCGATACCTTCAGGAGGAAGGAAGGAGGAATAAACACAAGTAATCTTGTCCTCGACGCAAATGCCGAAGAATAATCAGGTGGCTAAAAGCCTGTCCTCGATACCTTCAGGAGGAAGGAAGGAGGAATAAACACAGTAATTCTGTCCTCGACGCAAATGCCGAAGAATAAACGGTTGGCTATGAGCCTGTCCTCCCTACACTCAGGAGGAGTGGAAAGAGGAATAAACAAACAGGATCTCGCTTCTGCTTTATGTCCAAAGCACCAATGCAATGGAATTATCGTTGAAACTACTTTTGCGTCAGCAGCTTCCAATGTCCGTGGAAATTGCCTTATGGGAATCCACACGGAATAAACGTTTGAGTCTACCGGACTCTGTCCTCAGCACAAATGCCAAAGAATAATCAGGTGGCCTTCGGCCTGTCCTCCCTACACTCTGAGGGAGTGGAAAGAAGAATAATCAAGCAGGTTCTCGCTTCTGCCTTATGTCCAAAGCACCAATGCAATGGAATTATCGTTGAAGCTACTTTTGCGTCAGCAGCTCCCAATGTCCGTGGAGATTGCCTTATGGGAATCTACACGGAATAAACGTTTGAGTCTACCGGACTCTGTCCTCAGCACAAATGCCAAAGAATAATCAGGTGGCCTTCGGCCTGTCCTCCCTACACTCTGAGGGAGTGGAAAGAAGAATAAACAAATTTGGATAGCTGTCGCCGTCCTTCTCAAAAATGCAGTGGGATAGTACCAAGGTACCAAATCCCAAGTTTTCAATTGAGTGGTGTACACTCTACCGAAGCGGAGCAGAAAACTTAATTTTACCTCTACAAGTTACATCCCTATATAATATTTCCTACGACATGTGAATGTGAGCTCTATAAATGAGCAAAACCCATTGATCAATTTTTGTGGCGAATGCACATTCAATGTCGTACGCCGATGCCTGTGTTTGCACATAACGAGTGGGGTGAATGGGCGACCTGGAAATGCGTAGGTAACTTGTGTGTGTTGCTGTGTGTGCGGAGGTATTCGGTGCGTTTGTTGGTTCGGTTGCTCTGATATACCTATATTTTGTGTATATCGTTCGAATTTCGTTGAACGAAATATCCGCACTGTGACGGTTCGTTACAGAGCGGAACAACTACTTGCAAAATGGCCTGTTCCATTGCAATTGAAACACCTAACCGAAGTGTGGCGCGGTGGATTTAAAAATACAAAAAACAAGAGGTTTATTCTTTGACAGTTTATTACAGAATGCTCTTATACAGCTATCGATAGTGGCTTTTATAACTTCAAAATAATACGGGATATTATGTATTCTGGAGGATCACACGATCATTGGAACCGGTTTCTATTTACTTTACTTGACAGCAAATAATTGTCAATGTATGAAAAGAAAACAGTGTGGAAAGCAAGAACGAAGACACTGTGCGATAAGTAAATAATTGCCTACAAATCGGCCATCCTTATCGTGAAATCGTCCCGATTACATAATAGAAAAACATAAAATAAACAAATGAAATCGAAAATAAATTCTTGAGAACTTATAAAATTATTTTACATAAAAATTGATTTTTTTTCTTTTAAATGTCATATTAAATTTCGTGCAAATACATAAGTAGACAATGTAAACTAGAAATAAAATTAAAATGGATAGATAAGAAAATAAAGAAAACAACAGATATGACAATCAATTAGATATGAAAAGTTGCATTTTTAAAATAGATTTTTTTAATTAAATCAATTCAAGGTTTGTCGATAGTAAAATTCATTGAGATCATTAGTGTAGGTGCGTAAAATAATGAATAAGATTTATTAAAATTCATCTTAGTATGTGTTCACATCTTCATCATGCTTTAGGTCAACGTCAGGTACCGCATACAATCTCATATTGCTCGGAGAACATATTCCTTTGTAAGGTAACCGCGATAATTGCAAACCGTCAACATCACCAATAGCATATCTATCGTTAGTTAGAACGCTTTTAACCTCGTACGGCCCTCGATACTTGGCAAGTAGTTTTCTATTTATACCAGGAAGGGTGACAACGTTTTTTACCATAATGTAATCTCCTGGTTTATATTTTGTCGGACTTTTGTGATGATTATCATAATAAATTTTATTTCGCGTTTGTTCCTTTTCAATATTGAAATGAGCTTCATCCCTTATGTCTTCCAAACTCAATTCTTCAGAGGCTACGTTTTTGCTTAGATATTCTCTAACCTTATCACAAAACTCTCCTTTCTGATTCCTACCAAATAATAACGTACTTGGGGTAAAACCTGTGCTTCGGTTTACGCTGTTGTTTATGGCAAACTCAACTTTATCCAAAAGTTTGTCCCAACCACTGGTCGATGACGATTCACACTCTTTCGCAAGCATAGGTGTTATTATGCGGTTAAGACGTTCAACCTGACCATTAGATTGTGGAGACTGGGTTGCCACTTTAACATGCTGAATATTGTTGTCTTTCACAAACTCGGAAAACTCTTTTGATGTGAAACAAGTTCCTCGATCCGATATTATTCGATTTGGTCTTGAAAAATTAACGAAATATGTTTTTAAGCTAGATATTGCTTCTTTACTTTGTGTACTTTTAGTCGCGTATAACTTGGTAAATTTGGTAAAACCATCAACTACAACAAGAATATGTTTCTGTCTACAACGGGAGTTGGGAAAAGGACCGAGATGATCGATATGGAGAGTATCAAACGGAAGCTTTCCTTTAGGAATAGAGTGCAGAACTCCTTCGATTTTTCCTGACCCAGGGGAGAAATAGATACATTTCAAACACTTTTTAATTAACGTTTTTATCTTGTCCTTCATTTTAGGAAACCAATATAATCCGGACAGGTGTCTAAAACATTTTTCGACTCCTAAATGACAAAGCGCTTCATGATGCATTCTTATCACATCATCCTCCATATGAGATGGGACATAAAAAACTATTTTATCATTTATCTTTCGATAGATCAAACCATCAACCATTTCATATAAAGGGCTTTCAGTCTTACTTAACTCTGCAGCAATTGAAATAATTTTGGGGTCAAGTTTCTGGGCAGCGGCTAACACAAATTCAAAGGATTCATTGTCTATATGCATGATATTAAAAGCTCTGCTCAACGAATCCACATGTGACATGCGATCACTTTTTCTATGTTCGACGGAATAGTCGTATGCTTGTAGCTCTAACGCCCACCTTGAAATACGAGGATTCAACGATTTTTTGTTTAAGGTCTGAACTAGAGCTTGACAATCTGTCACAACTTTGAATGTAATTCCAAGTAGGTATATCCTAAATCGTTTTAATGCATAAATTATAGACAATGTCTGAAGCTCGTAGCTGTGGAACTTACTTTCAGCAGCTGTCGTACGCTTGGAAAAGTAAAACACCGGATGGAATCTTCCATCGCTTTGTTTTTGAAGCAACACTGCTCCGAAGCCTTGTGCACTCGCATCACAATGCAGCTCTGTAGTATTATGTGGAGAGTAAATTGATAAGACTGGAGCCGAAGTCAATTTGTTTTTTAATAAACTAAAAACTTCTAATTCTTTAAGACCAAAAATGAATGGAGCGTCCTTTTTTAATAGGTCGTAAAGAGGCTTTGCTATGTTTGCAAATTGATAAATAAATTTTCTAAAGTAAGAACAAAGACCCAGGAAGCTATGTACATCTTTAGTAGAAACAGGTGTTAGAAAATTTTGAATGGCTTTCAGGTTTGCATCGTTCGGGCTGACACCAGCTTCGGTTATTCTATAACCTAAGTAAGTTATTTCTTTTTGTAAGAAAAGACATTTATCCAACCTGAGTTGCAAACCATTATCAACTACTATATTTACGACTTCTCTAAGAATCTCCATGTGCTCTTCAATGGTTTCGGTGGCAATAAGAATATCATCTAAGTAGGTCAAAATTTTTGATTGTGAAATCATTTTCCCAAATAAGTATTTCATATAGCGCTCGAAAACAGAAGGAGCATTCCGAAGCCCGAATGGCATCCTCGTAAATTCATATTGACCAATTGGAGTAGTAAAAGAGGTGTACTTCATTGAATCATTTTCGAGCGGAAAGTGATAAAATCCGTTCTTTAAATCTAGGGTAGTATAATACCTTTTATTTTTTAACCTGTCAATATTGTCCTCAATCAGAGGTAGTGGATAATTGTCGCGCAAAGTAATTTTGTTCAACTCCCTAAAGTCAATACAGAGCCTGAACTCTTTATTTTTCTTTTCGACTAGCACGATAGGTGACGCGTATTGAGAAGTAGACTCTCGTATTATACCCTTGTATAACAAATCCTTAAGAATTTTTTCCAATTAAATTTTGTGTGCATAAGGCAATCTTCGCGGAGGGCAATGAAACGGAATATCTCTTGATAAAACTATCCTCATCTTAAATTGGCTCTCCTTCAAACTAAATTTATCGGAACTCGCACTAAAAGCTGGTTTTACTATCTCTGCAACACTTTTCTGAATATAAAAAGGTATATCTTCACTCACCCTAACTTCTAACTCTGAATGCTCATCACTGATGTCAATATTAAATATTTGAGCGGCAAAATCTACTTTTTCACTTGAATTACTTACAGAACCATGCAATTGATGACATTGACTCGGGGACGGTAAAGGTTTTTTCACAACAGCATGCACTTCTGGACATTCACTTGATGACGGTAACGATTGACTTAAAGCACGATGACTCTGGACATGGGTACACAGTTTACTGTCTTTATTTTCAATTAATTTACTAGTTGTTCTCTGCAGCACCATTCCAATCTTCTCAATGAAATTTCTTCCGAGTACAACTGGGTAACTCATTGAATGATTTTCAACTACAAATAAATGCAAATTAGTTGGAAATTTATCAAAAAAAATAAAAGAATTAACACTTCCCAAGACATGAAGTGGACTGTTGTTGATGCCGCAATAGGAAGGACTGTTTGGCTCCAACGGTGCGATCATAAACGGCGGCAAAAACTTCTGTTGAATAAAACTGATTGGACTGCCTGAGTCCAAAAGAGTCTTTAACGTGATCGAATTTTCCGCAGGGCCATACACGAACTGATAAAAAACATCTTTTTCAAAATCATTGGCTGCTGACGATCGTAGTTTTTTAGAACTGCTATTCTCATGATGCGAAACATTGGAGTTGACTACCTGAGTTAATTTGTCTACGCTGCAATCATCTTGCAGTGTCAAAACCGGCTTATTGCTGGGACAGTTGGTGGCGATGTGTCCCCGGCAACCACACTTGAAGCAAGTGAACTCTTTCTTCTGATGATAAGAACTATTAGCAATAGCTTCATTTGCGTTTCGTTCTGTTGAGCGATTACTTTTTCGAAATGTATTGTTTTGTTGTTTGCTGCGATCATAAACATGTGGTGTACTTGGCTTTGCTGGTAAAGTATCACGACTGTTGTTTTTGTACTTCTCATACTTTCTCAATGCGAGCTTAAGCTGTTCAATGTTGTTGGCGTTGTAAAGAATGCTCTTGTTGACTTCTGTGTCGGCAATGCCTTTGATGATAAACTGCATTAGGTCTTCTTCTTCTACAGGGTTATGGGATGCGATTTCTTGCATGCACAAAACATATTGTTGAACTGTTTCATCTCGTCTTCGTTTTCTTGAGCTAAGTTCACGAAATATATCAGCTTTTGTTACATAAGACTTAAACTCACCAATGAGTGCATCTCTCAGCTCTGTCCATGTTCTTAACTTCAGGGTTCTCACAAATAACCTAGCTGTACCACTTAGAAGTCTCTTCCCATATATGAATTTTGTGCGATCATCTAAATGAAGAATTTCTGCATACTCATTAAAATGTTCAACCCATCGATCAATAGGGAAGTTATCATCTCCACTAAATGGACACAACAAATCTTCCATGTCCTTGAAATTTTGCGAAGCCTGTGGCCTTTGGTTCGAGTGTTCATTTTCCAACTGCAACTCTCTTAATTTCCGCTTTAGTAGGACTATCTCCTCTGTTTTCTTGCATCTTTCTCGAAGATGGTTGAGCTCCTCATCGATCTCGTCGATAGACACGTCGTCAGACACGTGTTCCTCTGCCAAATTTCTCGTTCCTTGGGGACTATTTTCTTGGACCAAATTTACAAGATCTTCCTCTGAATAGTCTGCAACTGCTTCTTCTACACGTAGTCTTAATGTGGCTTTGCTGCCACTAGTTTGCATCTTCAAAGAACGCAAAACACTTTTAAGTGTAGCAACTGTTGCTACTTCTAGGAACTGAGCAAATTCTTGGCACATAGTTAACAAGTAAATATTCACGAAATTTTAACATTAAACTCAAAATTACGCTTTAGTCAGATCTCACTTCTGAAAACTGTGGCGCGGTGGATTTAAAAATACAAAAAACAAGAGGTTTATTCTTTGACAGTTTATTACAGAATGCTCTTATACAGCTATCGATAGTGGCTTTTATAACTTCAAAATAATACGGGATATTATGTATTCTGGAGGATCACACGATCATTGGAATCGGTTTCTATTTACTTTACTTGACAGCAAATAATTGTCAATGTATGAAAAGAAAACAGTGTGGAAAGCAAGAACGAAGACACTGTGCGATAAGTAAATAATTGCCTACAGAAGAATTTTGCCGACTTGAAGATGGGGCCTGACGATTGATTTCGTTGTTCTCCGCAACAACAGAAACCGAAGGAAGATCAACACCTACGTATGCTAGATCCGGTTCTCGCAAGGTCCTACTACTCCTTACATTGGGTGGGGGAACATAAGCCTCAACATTTGCCCTAACCGCTTCTAAATTTCGACCTAACGCAACCAAATCAGACACACAGCTTGGCTTAGCCAACCCCAGTTGGGTTTGGTAGAAAGGTGTCAAGTTCCTTTGGATCATTGACAACTTCCTATTTTCCGAAATTGTCTCATTCAAACAACCGAATAAATTTTGCATCGTAGCAACGTACACGCCTATCGTTTCATCCTACACCTTCCCTTGTGTGCGGTGCCTAATCTCTTCAAGAAGCTGGTCATCATAATTAGGAGGTAGAAACTCTAGTTTCAACTCCTTAATTAATTCTGGCCATGATTTCACAGACATCCTAATCGCCCTAAACCAAATTAATGCTTTGCTACAAAGAGCTCCACCGCTGTTCTAAAAAGATAAGCCTCCGAAATACCCCTAGCCTGTCTCATTTCCTCAACCCTTTCTAGAAATGAGTTCACTGAGGTGCCACAGCGCTCTCCAGTGAACTTCACTTCCCACTTCGCAGTATTGTGAAATTTCCTAAAATCTGTACTGTCCTGACTAACGATAGTATTTTCCCTAGCACTAATATCTTGAGGTGTAGCTGAATGCTGCTTTGCGACCTCACTAACCTTTTCTGAACCTTTATCCAGCAAACCTACTTCTTCTACTACGTCCTCATCATCATCCACATCTTCATCCTCATCCTCATCCCCATCCTAAATAGTCATCGCCATCACCACGTCATTCTTTAATTTCAACTTCAATTTCTCATCCTTTTCATTCTCAGGAATGCTCCTGTCCAACCTACGCAGACACCATTCAACTTTGATCAAAATCTTCACATACTCCTTCGAAGTCTCCGACTTCGGAGGATTCTCTAACAATTTATTAATTTCTACTAACTTTTTTTCTACTGCCGCTGAATCCTGTTCGAAATTGAACGGATATGCGGGTGAAACAAACGAATTCCTACGCTCTAGTTTGATTGCTACCCTAAGCGCTTTGCGCATGTCCTCTACAGTCCCTACACTCAACCCTCTACATTTTACTTCATAAACAATTTCATCTTGAGATAACCCATTCACCTGACTTAACTCCATTTTATTATCTACTATCTAAAAACTTCCTAGCCAAATCTTGTAAGAAAAACAAAAAAAAATGCAAAGAAAGTAAAATAAAGCAATTATTTGTAAAATAAAACCTCGTTTAAACGTTTGCCGCAAATTGAAAATATACTAGACCAATTAAAATAAAATGTAATAATAAAAATAATAAAAAAAAAAATGGAAAAATAATTCAAACAGTTTTTTTTTTTTTTTTTTTTTTTTTTTTTTTTTTTTTTTTTTTTTTTTTTTTTTTTTTTTTTTTTTTTTTTATAATTAGTGCGCACATCAAGGGGTTATGACTACCCTTGTAATGTTATATAACACAGTGCGAGCATTTAGGAAAGTGTAGGAGAGGGTTTAATAGGAGACACCGATGCACGTTGCTTTTGAATCTTTGTGAATCGTAATGCAGGGGAAACACAGAGCCAGGTAAAGCATTCCACATACGGGTGGTGAGACTAAAATATGAATCTCTATACTTGACTGGACGCCCGAAGTTGGGCTCAAGGTAAAACTGATGAGCATTCCTAGCAAGTCGGGTGTTGCGGCTAAATTGTTTCAGGGGAGGAATGCAACTGGCTATTTCACTAGAGCACTGTTTGTAAAAAAAAACGATTAAAGAGAGAGAGACAGGTGACTTTTCGATGATGTTCAAGAGAATCAATCGATTCTACGATTGAACTATCACCTATCAATTTTAACGCTCTATTTTGTACCCTATCAAGCAGGTGCAAGGATGTTTGAGCAGCACCTGACCAGATATGGGAGTTATACTCCAGTTTTGGGCGGATGAAGGCCTTATAAATTGTAGCCAAATCAGAAGGGGTGAAGAACTTCCTGCATCGTCTCAAGAAACCTAAGCATTTAGCAGCGTTTTTGGCGACTTCAAATATGTGGTCATTCCAACGAAGATCATCGTTTACACACATACCAAGTACTGACAGCTTTTCGGTTTCTTCGATGCAGGTACCATTCATGGATAATGGCAATGGGGGAATGTTAAGCTTCAACGACAAGAGACAGCATTGAGTTTTCGAAGCATTGAATTCTACTCGGTTCATAAGACCCCATGCAACAACGCTGTCAAGGTCAGAATTGAGCTTATCATACGCAACCGTTCCAATTCCACATCCGAAGAGCAGGGACGTGAATTTGGAAACGAATATGAAAAGCTGAGGGTCGAGTCGTCAGCAAAACAGTTAAGAGGATTAGAAGTTTCAGACAAGAGATCATTAATGAAAATGAGGAAGAGAGTCGGAGACAAAACGGAGCCCTGGGGCACACCAGCATTTATGAAGTGGGTATCAGACTTGAAGCCATCCAAAACAACTTGTATTGAACGGTCGGAAAGGTAATTTCTAATCCAACGAAGAAGAGACTCATCGATACCAAAAGCACGCATTTTCGATAAAAGAGATTGATGCCAAACTCTATCAAATGCTTTAGAAATATCAAGCGCAATAATCTTACTTTCTCCAAAACAATGTAAAGATTGGTTCCACTTTTCGGTGAGATAAGCCATCAAATCACCAGTGGACCGTTTGCTACGAAAGCCGTACTGACGGTCATTAAGAAGCTTTCGTTCTTCAAGATATTTCATAAGTTGACGGTTTATCAACGTTTCCATGACCTTGGAAAGAAGGGACGTTAGTGCAATTGGACGGTAATTGGAAGGGGAGGAAGATTCGCCTTTTTTAGGGACCGGCTGGACAAATGCAGTTTTCCATCTGCTCGGACCAGCGGATTTATGTATGTTGAGATCTTTAAGGACTCTCGCAACCGAGCGAGTTCGAAAAAATATCTGCTTCATCAAAGAATTTGCAGACTCGAGCTCAGGTGGAGCCAATATGCTATGAGGAAGTGTCGAATTGGTAGCAAATTGAGCTGCCAGCAAATTGGCTTTGTCGATGGAGCTGACATACGGAGAGTCATTGAAGATGAGCGTTGGGACCGATGACGTGGTCGAGTTCTTAATGTTCTTGACAAAAGACCAAAAGTTTTTACTTCCTTTTGGACACAACAGTATATTTTGCCTTACCTTTTGGTCATGTAAAAACTTAGCCTTTTGTATTTGATGATACTTTGATGATACTACAACCCTGTATTTTTCGGGATGAGAAGTGAGAAATAGGTCAAGAGTGTTGGCCGCTTGGCCTTCAATATCTGGAACCCGAGTGGGCTCATCAACAAGTTGAGTTAGTTCGTTAAACTCAGCGAAAATCTCAACATATTTTCCTTCGGGTGTTGTCTGGCCAGAATGTCGAAGCCAACCAGAATTGTGTACATTGAAATCACCCGCAATTGCGATTTCAGTGTGAGGATACAGGGAGACAATTCTTATTATGGACTCAGATAGCGCATCAAACTCGTTAGAGGTTGAATTGCTATCTAAATTATGGCTTCTATAAATGAAACAATAATGAATGATTTGCTTACGGACGGTGAATTTTAACCACATGAAATTAAAGTTCGTATTAGAACAGAGGCCGTATTGTGGTAGAAGTTGGTAAGCAATATCATGTCTAACATATACGGCGAGGCCATGGGAGGAAAAGAATAGTGGCACTAAGCTATATCCAGGCAGGTTGAATTCTGAGGGATCAGAACCAACACCCACCTGTGTTTCACTTAGTGCCAAAACAGCTGGCCTGCATTTTGCAGTGTGAGCGTACACAGCAAAGAAATTCGATCTTAGCCCCCTTATGTTGCTAAAATCGACCCGAAATTTACCCGACATTACCATTCACAAAAAAACACAAAACAAAGTATCAATCGCAGACGCTTAATCTAAGTTCAATCAACAAGTGGAGATCTAATTGGAAAACCAAAAACAAGTTACTAGCGGTGTTATGCCCAGCCAGCAACCTGATTTTAATTCACCAACGGGATCAACACCGTTGATTGACTATTCATCTGACAAACTCACAGCCTCATTGCCTGCACACACTGCCTCGATACGATAAGATCGAACAGAAGAAATGTGTGCAGCCAACGACACTATGCGAGTGGTGTGGGAGAGGAGATGATAAGGAGATGATGAAGGTAATGCACTCAGTGTTAAGTCTATTATTGATTTTTTTTTTTGTTTTTTTGTTTAATTATTGGGTGGCACACAGCACTGAATAAATTATTACAGAGCACAGAAGTAATTTTATTATTCGGCGCGGCAGGGAAATTTTTTGAGTATTGATTTTGATGGCTTGGATGGTATGTTTTAATGTTTATTTCTATTGTTTTTTTTTTTTTTTTTTTTTTTTTTTTTTTTTTTTTTTTTTTTTTTAGTATAGGTAAATTTAGTCGGACACTTTAGCAGCGCGTGTTGTCGCGATTGATAGCTGATCGGAACTGAATGTAAGTGGTTAAAAGAAGAATTAAAACAAACCAAAAGTACTAAAAAGTATTAATACTTTTAGTGACAGCCCTGATCTTGGTTGAAAAGAATTTATGCACACTAACACTAGCGTACGTAATTAATTGTAAAAAGAAAGAACAAAAAAAATAATGACGGATCTCCAAATTCGGGAAATGTCAAAAAAAAAAAAAAAAAAACTCGAATCAAATTAAATTTATCATGCACTTAATCCAAAAATATTATTGCAGCAACACCAAAAAAAAAATCAAAACAAAAAACTCACAATTAAATCCTGTTCACGATGCTATATTCTCTTTATGTCCTGACTGTCCACTCTCACTGTCTTATTCCACAATGTTTGTTCCTGTATGTATCTCAATCCTGAATCTTGACTATGTTCCCAGGTCTCCCACTGGCGAACAAATTGTTAAATCTCCCGCACTTAAGCTATAAAAAAACAAAGTAAATATTTCCACAATATAACTTTAATAGACACTTCCCTAATGCAGCACACAAGGGAAGGGTATATGATACACAATATAAAAAAAATTGCACGAAGCCCCACGTTGTGGACGCCAATTGTTACCGAATTTATCCGCGAACCGAACTTTAAATTAATGACTAAACGTTGGGAATAAATTCCACACACCGCGAGCAAAAACAAAAAAAAAACGTTAACGATACGAAAAGAGTATATTATATTTATTCGCGAAACTAAATTGGGATGTCAACAATCCCGATTCCCGACGTGAGCGCAACTCGTCTAAAAACGAAATGTCAAAGTGACACAGGTTCGTATTCGGCAACCAACAACACTTCAGTGCTGTCTCCAGTAGCTCAGCCTGATGGGTGGGTTCGATTTGATATTCCTTTTTAATCCGATTTGATTAAAAGGGAATATCAAATAATTATAAAATAATATCAAGTAATACTAAAACTCAATTTGATGAGTGAGAGTACAAGGGCGTACTAGCTCACTTCTAATATGGGCGCCAGGAAACCTTTTAAGATGGTGATTTGCCTTAACGAAAGCTGAAATAGTAGCGAAAGACGAAAGAAAGACTAGGAAGAAAAGAAATAAAACAATACTAAATTTCAGGAGGAAAATTATAGATTTTTATTATATTTTTAGGGGGTCTGGGAAACCGTGGCTGATACCTGGATAAAAACCCAGAATCTTTTCGGTATAAAAGAAAGGTATAAAGTTGTTTTCGAGGTTGGCAGGAGGCCAATTCTCGAAATAAAGAAAATGTAAGAAAGTTAGGCAAGATTATAAACAGATTGGTGTGTCGTTTGAACACAAGATAGGATCACTAAGGAAAGTTTCCGAGGAAAAAAAATAGAAGTAAAGATAGAAGTAAAGAAAAAAAAACGGTCTAAGCTCTAAATTTGTTCGAAAAACCCTTGACAAGGAAGGATCTTTCGAAACGCAAAATATGAATTAAAAGAAAGAAAAATACTTAGCTATTCTGGTGTTATTCACTCCTCCTGTTCTCCTCAAGGAAATACCTTCTCCAGACCTGTCTCAATTTTTCTCCTCAAAATTCCCAACTAGAATTTGCCGCTAAATCGATTCTGACAAATCTGTCTCTCAAAAGGGGAAATCTTAATCGCTCCAATAATCTCGGTAAAACGCAAAATATTCGCAATAATTTTTTGCACCCTTTCTTCTGTATCTCTGCCCACTTTCGTAGCCAAAAGCCAAGAGACCATCAAGATGGCGGGTTTTTCTTCTCCATCCGGCATCGGCCATGCAGCCATTCTCGTCAGACCTTTAAGCGTGGTGTTGTTCGGTCTCACTTTTACTGCAGCATTCCACCATTAGGCTAGGATGTGCAAGTGAAATGTCACGAATCAACTACCCGCGGTCCTTTGCGTTCAGGTGTTGTGATCACCAGTAGCCGAGTGGACGAGTTCAACCCCTTTCAGAAAGACTTACTCCGAAAAATTATTTTACTAAAATACAGAGAAAAAAAAAAAAAATACAGTTCTCAGTATCTAAATTAGAATTGCCAAAATAATAAGCAAAAAAAAAAAAAAATTATATGTTTTGTTTTCACTAAACTAAAAGTCATTCTTTAAACTAAAAGATGTATTCATAAAGCTCTTTTATTTTATTTTTTTTTTCTGTACCCAAAATACAGTACTTGTTCTGTTTTAACTAAACTAAAAGTCAAAAAAAAAAAAGAAAAATCGTTTTAACTAAACTAAAAGTCATTATCAAAATTCAAATAAATTTTATTTAAACCAAAATATTTAAAATTACTGGTCCACAAATTTTAATATGTATGAATCAATAATTATTATGAATTATTATGAAAGAAAACACTGTAATAAATCAAAAAATTATAGAATAGTCACTCGGGCAGACGGCAGTAATGCCATGCTCTAATTTATTCAATTTATTAAAGCGCAAATGCAAATGTAACTTTTTTTAAGGAATGAATAAAACAATCTATCTATCTATCTATCTACAGAGAAGATATCTTCCAAGAGAACGGAGAACAAAAGCTGCTAAGTTTGAAGCTTGATAGATATTTTCCGTAGACCTTCGTTCAGATAATTAGAAAAGAAAAAAGGGGGATAAAAACGGAAACACGTCATTTAGTGATTCTTCCTTGATGTTGACGATACTCAATTTAATTTTAATTGAAATTTACTAGAAAATTTAGGTTGGTGTGAATATAGTTCACACATTGTTGGACATGGATCTCGATCTTCATGCCTTTCTCCTTTTATCAATGTTTGCGTAGGCCACCTGCCGTACGACTATTGTGGACCGACCGTCACACAAGAAAAGTGTCTTCTACTGTGCAATCTTTTGCATCGAGGAACAATGTGACCTGAAAATGGCATTTCGAAAGTTTTAGAAGAACAGGTCTCTGGCTGATGGACCAGGTTTCAACTGAACTCTTCTACTACTTCCGAGCAGCTATGGATAAAGTTTATTAGCGGGAGAAGAATGGCGGATAGAACTTGTTGTGGTAAGTTTTACCGCAACAACTTGCCGGATGTTCTTCCTTTTGGCAATTTGTACACCACACATCCATTCCTGTGTTTGTAGTCCGCTTGCACTGATCTGGCTCATGCATCTCATTGCATTTCACGCAAACGTACTGACGCCCACAGTTGGTGGCAACATGTACAAATCGTTGACAATTCCTGCATGGCACGATATCGTTGGACTTGAGTTTCTCCCAGTGAACCTTCTGGTTCATAACAAGTATCCTGGTGTAAACCTCGCTGAGCTGGCAGGTCTTGTCGAGTTCCACTACGAAGTTGTTGTGGGAAGGACCTTCCTTGTGCCCTTTTGGCTTTAAATCCGGTGACTTTGATGATTGGGAGGCCCTCTATCCTGAGCTCATCTTCGACTACAATGGCTGCATATGAATGGTGGATGCCTTTAAGCAGAAACAGGTTCTTTCTATCCTCCCTTGGTGTGAAGGAATTGAACTGAATCTTCTTCTCCTTCAGGAGTTTTTTAATTCCTTTGAAAGATTAGCGGTTTCCGGCATTGATGATGGTCGTCTTAGTGTTACGGTTTTTAAAGGTGACCGTTTCTTTACAGTTACCTCGGTGAACTGGTAATCCTCGTCAGATTTTTCCGATTTATCGGCCTCGTAACCAGTCAGGCAGCTAAATTCTTCGTCCTTTCCTTCGACGACTTCAATGACTTCAATGGTTTCCTCCATTGGCTGCGGTCCTTCGAGTTGTATCTGCAGCTTCTTGATGAGGCCGCTAGGGCGCTGCCATTGCTCTGACCCCTGGTCGGCCTGGATCCGCTTCAGCGAAGTTTCGAGAGCGGTGAATGCGCTTGCTGGTGTCAATTTCTCCATTTTCCTGAAAAAGTTAATTATTTAAAATTTCCTGGGAAAGAATAAAAATGATTAGTAGGTGAAGTGGAAATCTGTTTTTCCGTCGTGTTTTTTGTCACATTGATTTTTGTAATGAAACAATGAAGTTACATTAACTTTCCCAAAGTTTCACTTTTTGCAAACATTCCCATTCAACTGGCTATCACAATAGTAAAAATAAAGGGACTTAATAAGTAAAAACACTAAAATCACACAAAACAAATTTCTTGAGATTTTAAACTTTTGTCTCAAAGATAACAACCATCTGCAATACGGAACTGAAATCTATAAACAAATTTTTGGGATGCCTATGGGCAATCCCTTATCTCCCACGATTGCAGACTTAGTTCTTGATTATGTTTTAGATGAATGTTTCAAGGACATGGAAGAAAAACCCACGTTCATCGCCAAATATGTGGATGATATATTTTCCATTATGGACAAACGAAATGTTGACAAGGTACTGCAGATCCTCAACGGATTTCATCCAAAAATTCAGTTCACGGTTGAGAATGAACACAATAAAACACTACCATTTTTAGATGTCAAAATTCACCGTGAAGGGAGTCGCTTGCTCTTTGATTGGTACCAAAAACCTACAGCGTCGGGAAGATTGATTAATTTTCGTTCTAATCAAGCAAGACACATCATCATTAACACTGCTTCTAATCTGGTTAACAAAGTTTTCAAAATTAGCGACACACAGTTCCACTCTGTCAACGAGAAAAAAGTAATCAAAATACTTAGCGATAATAACTATCCGTCTACAGTTATTCGCAGTCTTTTGTAGAAGCACAAAGCAAAAATTTCACGGGGTAACAACACTCCAGAACCAATTAACGTATACCATAAAAGCATGGTATACGTCCTAGCGCTGACTGACAATTACAAAAAAACTGTTACTAAAAATCTAACAGATACTCGTCTTTCGTTCAAATCGAATAAAATATTACACCAATGCTTAAAACAAAAACAGAAAAGGACAGACAAACTGATGTCATCTACAAAATAAATTGTAAAGGCAAACCCAACGAACCGTGCAACCTTTGCTACATTGGAACCACCAAACAATTTCTTCGACAACGAATGTCTAATCATAAGTCAGACATAAGACAAAAAAATCCGGACAAACAGCGAACGCGTGACGGAGACATTGGGCCATAGCCTTCATTCAACTAATCAGCGAAGTCAGCACATGAATCAACACATTTTTAAAAGATTTACAAAGCTCTCCAAAAAAAGCTGAGCAAGAAATTGGTTTAAATATACTTTGTATTCAAAGTAATAAAATATAAACAATTGCATAAAACGCATTCCTACAAAACAATAAATAAAAAAATAAATAGGGTGGCGCAACAGAGCGAGGAGCCCCTGGGCCTAGCGCATTTCTCACAACCATGTCTTGTGAGGGAATGGAGGGGACCTAAAATTGTCTGCCGGTTCCGAACGGCTAATTGAGAAAGCGCTTTTCATGGCAATGAATGTACTAACGCAGGAGTTGCCAATTCCCCGTGAAAGGCGATACCCGTGGAAAAACATTTTCGCCTCCGCTGGTATTCGAACCTCGAACCTCTGGGTTCTAACCATCACGACACGGGTACCACTCAAAATTAAACTTAAAATATTAATACAAATGGAAATCTAGAAAACATTAAAACAAATTAAATTTTAAACGCACATTTTAAAACATCTCTGCATGTTCAACAGAAACAAAAAAAAAAAATTGTCGTCTACAAGACACAAGCTAGTAAAATTTCTGTGCACTGCAACAACACATACAAAATAAAGCGTAACATTTTTTTCTTAATTTTAAAATTATAAAGTTGTAAAAATAAAGTATTCAGTAGAAAAATATAATGTAATTATTAATTCTCTGTGTTAACTGATCGGTAGCAACCAAATACTATTTGAAGAAAGGAATAAAGTATCTATCTATAGGCGTGTTTTTTACACAAGGATCAGTACCGATCTGCTATCAATCGCGACAACACGCACCGTGCAAGTGTCCGCCATAAAAATCCGTGCTTTTTCCAATATAACTCTAATCTGTGCCTTCATCCCTAAAAAAAAAAAAACAAAATAGATATAATTAATTCGTCCTCCAAACCCTGCAAACCAATAAACAAAAATTTTCCTGCCGCGCCGTATGTTAATAAAATCACTTCAGTGAATTAATTTCATTCTGTGCTGTGTGCCACATACAAAAAATAGTCCAAACACTTAGTGCTTTCCTTTATCTCCCACCTCCCCCACACCACTCTCGCAGTCTCAGTGCCTGCACACATTTTTTCTACTAGACCTCTTATCTTATCGAAGCGGTGTGTGCAGACAATGAGGCTGTGTGTTTGCTAGGCGGATAGTCAATCAACGGTGTTGATTCCGTTGGTCAACTAAAATCAAGTTGCTGGCTGGGCATAACACCGCTAGTATCTTTTTTTTTTTGGTTTACCGATTAGATCTTCACTTGTTGATTGGACTTAGATTAAGCGTCTGCGTTTGATACTTTGTTTTGTGTGTTTTTGTGGATCGTAATGTCGGGTAAGTTTAGAGTCGATTTTAGCAACATTAGGGGGTTGCGATCGAATTTTTTTTCTGTGTACGCTCACACTGTAAAATGCAGGCCAGCTGTTTTGGCACTGAGTGAAACTCAGGTGGGTGTTGATTCTGATTCATCAGAGTTCAACTTGCCTGGGTATAGCTTAGTGCCATTATTCTTTGCTTCTCATGGCCTCGCCGTATATGTTCGAAATGATTTTGCTTACCAGCTTCTACCACAATACGGCCTCTGTTCTAATACGAACTTTAATTTCATGTGGTTAAAATTCACCGTCCGTAAGCATATCATTCATTATTGTTTTATCTATAGAAGCCCCAATTTAGATAGCAATTCAACCTCTAACGAGTTTGATGCGCTATCTGAATCCATAATAAGAATTGTTTCCCTTTTTCCTCACACTGAAATCGCAATTGCGGGCGATTTCAATGTACACAATTCTGGTTGGCTTCGACATTTTGGCCAGACAACACCCGAAGGAAAATATGTTGAGATCTTCGCTGAGTTTAACGAATTAACTCAACTTGTTGATGAGCCCACTCGGGTTCCAGATATTGAAGGCCATGCGGCCAACACTCTTGACTTATTTCTCACTTCTCATCCCGAAAAATACAGGGTTGTAGTATCATCTCCTTTAGGCAAATCAGACCATTGTGTCATATCGGTAGATTTTTCGCTTTCCGTCACGGTAAAAAAAGATAAAGTCCCCAAAAGAACTGTGTGGCAATACGAGAAAGCCAATTGGGACGGCCTGAATAATTTCTTTCGAAATTTGAATTGGTCATTGTGCTTTCTCGACGGAAACGTTGATGCATCAGCTGATATGATATCTAACGTTATTCTCAACGGCATGAGAAATTTTGTTCCTCACTGAACAAAAAGCATCATCCCCAAAGAGAATTCGTGGTTTGATTCAAGCTGTAAAGAGGCGATTAAGGATCGAAAAAGTAGTTTTCGTAAATTTAAAGATAACCCTACTGTAGAAAACCGAAGTTTGTTCAAACGGGCCAGAAATAGCTGAAATACTCAGATACAAAAGGCTAAGTTTTTACATGACCAAAAAGTAAGGCAAAAAATACTATTGTGTTCAAAAGGAAGTAAAAACTTTTGGTCTTTTGTGAAGAACATTAAGAACTCGACCACGTCATCGGTCCCAACGCTCGTCTTCAATGACTCTCCGTATGTCAGCTCCTTCGACAAATCCAATTTGCTGGCAGCTCAATTTGCTGCCAACTCGACACTTCCTCATAGCATATTGGCTCTACCTGAGCTCGAGTCTGCAAATTCTTTGATGAAGCAGATATTTTTTCGAACTCGCTCGGTTGCGAGAGTCCTTAAAGATCTCAACATACATAAATCCGCTGGTCCAGATGGTATCCCCACCGTTATTCTGAAGAGGTGTTCTTCTACGCTGGCAAAACCACTGCGTAAACTTTTCCATCCTTCCTATTCTGCTGGGATTTTTCCGAGCAGATGGAAAACTGCATTTGTCCAGCCGGTCCCTAAAAAAGGCGAATCTTCCTCCCCTTCCAATTACCGTCCAATTGCACTTACGTCCCTTCTTTCCAAGGTCATGGAAACGCTGATAAACCGTCAACTTATGAAATATCTTGAAGAACGAAAGCTTCTTAATGACCGTCAGTACGGCTTTCGTAGCAAACGGTCCACTGGTGATTTGATGGCTTATCTCACCGAAAAGTGGAACCAATCTTTACATTGTTTTGGAGAAAGTAAGATTATTGCGCTTGATATTTCTAAAGCATTTGATAGAGTTTGGCATCAGTCTCTTTTATCGAAAATGCGTGCTTTTGGTATCGATGAGTCTCTTCTTCGTTGGACTAGAAACTACCTTTCCGACCGTTCAATACACGTTGTGTTGGATGGCTTCAAGTCTGATACCCACTTCATAAATGCTGGTGTGCACCAGGGCTCCGTTTTGTCTCCGACTCTCTTCCTTATTTTCATTAATGACCTCTTGTCTGAAACTTCTAATCCACTTAACTGTTTTGCTGACGACTCGACCCTCAGCTTTTCATATTCGTTTCCAAATTCACGTCCCTGCTCTTCGGATGTGGAACTGGAACGGTTGCGTATGATAAGCTCATTGAATTCTGACCTTGACAGCATTGTTGCATGGGGTCTTATGAACCGAGTAGAATTCAATGCTTCGAAAACTCAATGCTGCCTCTTGTCGATGAAGCTTAACATTCCCCCATTGCCATTATCCATGAATGGTACCTGCATCGAAGAAACCGAAAAGCTGTCAGTACTTGGTATGTGTGTAAACGATGATCTTCGTTGGAATGACCACATATTTGAAGTCGCCAAAAACGCTGCTAAATGCTTAGGTTTCTTGAGACGATGCAGGAAGTTCTTCACCCCTTCTGATCTGGCTACAATTTATAAGGCCTTCATCCGCCCAAAACTGGAGTATAACTCCCATATCTGGTCAGGTGCTGCTCAAACATCCTTGCACCTGCTTGATAGGGTACAAAATAGAGCGTTAAAATTGATAGGTGATAGTTCAATCGTAGAATCGATTGATTCTCTTGAACATCGTCGAAAAGTCACCTGTCTCTCTCTCTTTTATCGCTTTTTTTACAAACAGTGCTCTAGTGAAATAGCCAGTTGCATTCCTCCCCTGAAACAATTTAGCCGCAACACCCGACTTGCTAAGAATGCTCATCAGTTTTACCTTGAGCCCAACTTCGGGCGTACAGTCAAGTATAGAGATTCATATTTTAGTCTCACCACCCGTATGTGGAATGCTTTACCTGGCTCTGTGTTTCCCCTGCATTACGATTCACAAAGATGCAAAAGCAACGTGCATCGGTGTCTCCTTTCAAATCCTCTCCTATTTTCCTAAATGCTCGCACTGTGTTTAACAACATTATAAGGGCATTCATAACCCCTTGATGTGCGCGTTAATTAAAAAAAAAAAAAAGGATGTTATATACTTATAACCATTTTACATGCAAAGCAAAAACAACATCCCCGACATCTGATGTTATGGATAAAAGGATGGTTAGAACTTGGTCGGGGATAAATTTTTGACGTTTAGTCGAGTATCGAATGAGTTTTACGATTTTTCATTTTTAAATGTTGTTGCGTCTAGAGACTTTCATGTATCTCGAACAAAAACAAAATAGGTGTCTGTTCACAAATGCGTAGCTGAGTAAAATCGTATGCCCACTCTTACATTCCACAATTTTGTTGCTTAAAATTTTTGATTTTTAGAATTTCATTGATTCAAGAGTTAGGTTTGTAGATATATAAAAATTTTTAAAACAACGTAATAGCAATTAAAAAAGGTCTGTTTAGTGATTGAAAGCACTTTTTACATATTTCTTTTCACCTTTTTCTGTGAATGTTGACATTTTTATTCAAAGGTAATTGTTAAGTATTTCATGAAAATAGTTTTTTCCTCTCATTTGAATTTAGCCCCAGCATGTAAACAGCGTCAAAAACACCCAAGAGAAATTCATTGTTACCTTTGTGAACGGACCTAATTTTGACATTTCTAAAGTAGCAAATAAAAGACAAAAAAACTGTTTACCTGCATTAATTTCACTACGGAACATTTTCATTTTCCACTCTATTCAATTGCTTTAGGATTTTAACAAACATTTTTTGCGTTTTTGTGCTAATTTGGCAAAAAAATTCACTTGTTGACTGTTATGGGTTAGAAAACTGATCAAGAACACCAACCCTCAAATAAAAAAAGACGCGCTGTCCGGGAAGCGTTTTTTTTATATATATAAAACAGCCTTGTGAAAAAACACGCCTTATCTAAATCGTGCTGAAACGATGCATAGGTTTATTTAAATTCAAACGAAATTAGACGTATTTTATTATCTAGACTAGATGATCCGGATCGGATCACTGATTTACTTATTTTTAAAGGAAACCGATGAGACACAAAAAAAGAAAGACTCAAAGTTGAACGAAGACGATGCGACGCGACGTAGAGCGCCAACTTCATTCATTTTTTTACGATAATTATAATATTTTATTATCTATTTATTTTATTTATTTATTTTATATTTATTTGACGTAAAGTACTATGGTAAAAGCTCTAAGAGGATAGGGGGCAATTGATACCACCCACTTCATAAATGCTGGTGTGCACCAGGGCTCCGTTTTGTCTCCGACTCTCTTCCTTATTTTCATTAATGACCTCTTGTCTGAAACTTCTAATCCACTTAACTGTTTTGCTGACGACTCGACCCTCAGCTTTTCATATTCGTTTCCAAATTCACGTCCCTGCTCTTCGGATGTGGAACTGGAACGGTTGCGTATGATAAGCTCATTGAATTCTGACCTTGACAGCATTGTTGCATGGGGTCTTATGAACCGAGTAGAATTCAATGCTTCGAAAACTCAATGCTGCCTCTTGTCGATGAAGCTTAACATTCCCCCATTGCCATTATCCATGAATGGTACCTGCATCGAAGAAACCGAAAAGCTGTCAGTACTTGGTATGTGTGTAAACGATGATCTTCGTTGGAATGACCACATATTTGAAGTCGCCAAAAACGCTGCTAAATGCTTAGGTTTCTTGAGACGATGCAGGAAGTTCTTCACCCCTTCTGATCTGGCTACAATTTATAAGGCCTTCATCCGCCCAAAACTGGAGTATAACTCCCATATCTGGTCAGGTGCTGCTCAAACATCCTTGCACCTGCTTGATAGGGTACAAAATAGAGCGTTAAAATTGATAGGTGATAGTTCAATCGTAGAATCGATTGATTCTCTTGAACATCGTCGAAAAGTCACCTGTCTCTCTCTCTTTTATCGCTTTTTTTACAAACAGTGCTCTAGTGAAATAGCCAGTTGCATTCCTCCCCTGAAACAATTTAGCCGCAACACCCGACTTGCTAAGAATGCTCATCAGTTTTACCTTGAGCCCAACTTCGGGCGTACAGTCAAGTATAGAGATTCATATTTTAGTCTCACCACCCGTATGTGGAATGCTTTACCTGGCTCTGTGTTTCCCCTGCATTACGATTCACAAAGATGCAAAAGCAACGTGCATCGGTGTCTCCTTTCAAATCCTCTCCTATTTTCCTAAATGCTCGCACTGTGTTTAACAACATTAAAAGGGCATTCATAACCCCTTGATGTGCGCGTTAATTAAAAAAAAAAAAAAAGGATGTTATATACTTATAACCATTTTACATGCAAAGCAAAAACAACATCCCCGACATCTGATGTTATGGATAAAAGGATGGTTAGAACTTGGTCGGGGATAAATTTTTGACGTTTAGTCGAGTATCGAATGAGTTTTACGATTTTTCATTTTTAAATGTTGTTGCGTCTAGAGACTTTCATGTATCTCGAACAAAAACAAAATAGGTGTCTGTTCACAAATGCGTAGCTGAGTAAAATCGTATGCCCACTCTTACATTCCACAATTTTGTTGCTTAAAATTTTTGATTTTTAGAATTTCATTGATTCAAGAGTTAGGTTTGTAGATATATAAAAATTTTTAAAACAACGTAATAGCAATTAAAAAAGGTCTGTTTAGTGATTGAAAGCACTTTTTACATATTTCTTTTCACCTTTTTCTGTGAATGTTGACATTTTTATTCAAAGGTAATTGTTAAGTATTTCATGAAAATAGTTTTTTCCTCTCATTTGAATTTAGCCCCAGCATGTAAACAGCGTCAAAAACACCCAAGAGAAATTCATTGTTACCTTTGTGAACGGACCTAATTTTGACATTTCTAAAGTAGCAAATAAAAGACAAAAAAACTGTTTACCTGCATTAATTTCACTACGGAACATTTTCATTTTCCACTCTATTCAATTGCTTTAGGATTTTAACAAACATTTTTTGCGTTTTTGTGCTAATTTGGCAAAAAAATTCACTTGTTGACTGTTATGGGTTAGAAAACTGATCAAGAACACCAACCCTCAAATAAAAAAAGACGCGCTGTCCGGGAAGCGTTTTTTTTATATATATAAAACAGCCTTGTGAAAAAACACGCCTTATCTAAATCGTGCTGAAACGATGCATAGGTTTATTTAAATTCAAACGAAATTAGACGTATTTTATTATCTAGACTAGATGATCCGGATCGGATCACTGATTTACTTATTTTTAAAGGAAACCGATGAGACACAAAAAAAGAAAGACTCAAAGTTGAACGAAGACGATGCGACGCGACGTAGAGCGCCAACTTCATTCATTTTTTTACGATAATTATAATATTTTATTATCTATTTATTTTATTTATTTATTTTATATTTATTTGACGTAAAGTACTATGGTAAAAGCTCTAAGAGGATAGGGGGCAATTGATAAAAATTGATTTAAACATTAAAATTATAAGGTAAAAATAAGCCTTCCATCATTCTAATTTTTTTCTTAAAGTTTATGTTAATATGAAGAAATGAAAGCAAAAAATTATGTATGTTTGTGTATTTTTTATTTTTCAACATAGAACCCACAAAAAAATGTTCAGCAAAAAAAAAAAAAAAATGTGTCGGTCAATTTTTGTTTAAATCCGTACGGTTTGTGAAAGAATTTCCCATACTTTCGTTGACTAGCTTTCGATTCCGAGGTTTAAAACGCTAAAATGTATAAAAAGTTTTTCAATAGGGAATTCGCAGCTGTGAATTTAATTTGTGAACTTTATTTAATCGTCAAACTGTTATTGTCAATTTATTCAATAAACTCAGCATTTTTTGTCATGGTAAAGTACACGAACAACCAAAGTCTGCAAATTATTATAATCATCTGCCGAAACTCGGAGTCGGTGACCGCAACTTCAAGAGCGTCAACTCCAATTTTCGGTCGTAATTCTCGCCCTAGCAGCAAATGAGGCTGCTGGTTGGTCGAAGTGTAGAAAACACTGCATCTGTTCGTAGCAAAAGATCTAAACCAGTCAACTTCACGGCATCCAATTGGGTCCAAAGAATCGACCGAGTTCCATTAATAAATGCTTTGATTGTACTTCAAGCCGATAACAAAGTTTTTGAAATATTTCAAATGGTTTACGTTTTCAATAAAGTTGTCAAGTCCTAATTAGAAAATCCGAAACAAATAAAATTGCGTTTGCAAAACACGTGTATTAAGTTAAAAGAGAACACGCCCGTCGCTATACCTATATGGAACCAAAGTATTTTTTTGGGCACTTTAATAATTTATTATTATCGACAATATGTTTTATAATCTCAACTGCAGGGAAGCAAAAGAAAACTGATACTTTAAGTTGTTTAAAATCAACGTCTAAATTTTACACATATGAAACAATCGTTTGAAAATCGATAGTCGATGACGTTGTGTAAGGTTTCATTTTATTCACGTGCGTTAAAGAAGCCAGACTGTGTAAAGTGAAGGTAAAATAAAAATATTTCCTCACCATAAAGCAGTCCTGCCCTCCATTCCGAGTGTCAATTGAATATGCATTAGAATTTCTGCAGAGAACTTCCCTTACAGAATACATTGAATTCCAAACCGAGTATGGCTACTGTCAAATCGAATTTTTGTTCGACCTGCATATTCATTTTTACCATTTGCAGTTTTCAACTCGATTTATGATGGTTTCTGGGAGGAACTCCAACTCCGGTACGATATTGAGGTGGATTTTGCTACCTCAAACAACTAGCACTACCGATGCACTGTTGGAGGAGGAGGACAATTCGTACGTGGTATAGTCACTTTCGCAGTGATACGCCTAGACATTTTATCGGCTCACCCAAGCACCGAAGCTTATGAAAATTTAATTGAAATAGACTATGCGACGTTCGTGACGGATACAAATAGAAAGAAAAGTTTATTGAAAGAAGTTGTTTACTTGTAAGTATTGCCTTTCTGGATATTTTCAGGGGTAAATATGCACATATATATTTGGAAATTGGAATTTAAAGTGCTCAGAATACACTGTCAAAATAAACAAATGGAGTAGCTAAAGAAAATATTGGTGCTGATTTTCGATTTTAACTCTTAAGAAATCAGTTATTAGCAATTTAACAATAGATATGCACTTAACAAAGAACAAAGCATAGCCTTTGAAACTTCATTGTTTCAAATATACAAGCTTTTAAAGGCCAGTTTGTTTACAGTGGGTTAAATAAGCAATTTGGTTATCAAGGATTGTTCTTAATTCGTGATTTAGAATCTGTTTTCACAACCTTTTTTACTGCTTTGTGAAAAGTCAAGGGTTGTTCAAAAATCATTCCATTTACCAGTCCATGCCAAAACTTAATCATTTCATTTCACACAGTAAGACGCCAGGTGCAGGGCAGGGCCGGATTAACCCTCAACGGGGCCCTAGGCAACCATCAATTTGGGGGCCCTTTTTCACGTCTGTTTCCTTCTTTTTCGATTAAAATAAAACTTATAGCCTTCATAAAAATTTTACTGTCAAAACGTTATAATATCACTAAGATTAACATCTATATACATTTTAAACGTGGTACCCGTGGTTCGATGGATAGCATGTCCGCCTGTTAATCCAGAGGTTCGAGTTCTAATCCCAACAGAGACAATAATGTTTTTCCACTGTTATCGCCTTACGCGAGGAATTGGGAAGTCCTCCGATAGTATTCATTGCCATGAAAAGCGCTTTCTAGGGATGCTCATGGAAAAAAAACATCGATGTTTTAATCGATGTGATACATCGTAATCTTATATCGATGAAAAATATAGATGTTTTCGATTTATCGATGTTTTTTTAGCAACCGATGTTTTGCCGATTTTTTAATTATCTTGTCAATAATGAAAAACATTGGCTTTTTTTACGTGTACTGTAGCTAAATATGCAAATTTATTAGTCTTAGTACTCAGTTCCAAATTCAAAAGACAAATTCAAATCGAAGATGGATGGGCGATGTACTTTTCGGGTAGGCTCTGACTGGTGCCAACTTGGCGGCGCCCAGATGCTGCAACTTATAGTACTCGTCAACTGTGCTTACTATACCTCCAAGCGGTATCCACTGGGACCTGGGATGCTCCGTCCAGAGCTGACCTAACTAGTAAGTGCGAGTGTTGACAAAGTAATCCGGAACAAAAGAATTGTGATCGATCAACACTATAATTGCTCTGCGAACAATGACTGACTGCACGAATCCCAGTAGTCTACGAGAGCTTTCGCGTAAATGTCCCATCGGATGAATTCAAATGACAGAATCAACGGTGGACTTCAGCAGTCAAAAAAGCAGAAACCCCTGAAGGAGCTACTCCAACATATTTGGTTTAAAGGTCTTTCAGGGTCTTTCAATACTAGGACAGGGTATTGAAGTAGAGATGGTGGCGGGTGAGCTCCTGGTGAGCCAACGGCAGCACTCACACCCCTGCAGCAGGGTACTGACACTGGATATTCCAGCCCTTTATGTCCGAAGGGATCCAAAAGGACCTGGCCCTCCAGGTTGGGGGTTGCGCGTAGGGTTAACTACCCAACCACGTAAAAAAATATTAGTTCCGAAACAACTAATAGCCTCGGATAACGATAATGATTTCAAAGTTGACGACCCAAGCAAACGAAAAAAGGACAATGACCTCCGGATCTGCGCGTGGAACGTAACGGACTACGTGCAGCTGGAGAATTAGCGGACGCCCTGGAAGGCTGTAAAGCAGACATAACCGCCATCCAAGAAGTGCGATGGAGTGGACCGGGCATAAAGAAGATGAAAAACTGTGACATCTACTATGGCGACTGCTACAGGCAAGGGGCCGTCCATAAAATACGTTCGCATACAGGGGGGAGGGAGGGGTCTCGCTGAGTGTGACAAGATGTGACAAGGGGGGAGGGGGGGGTCTACGGCAACGTAACGTTCGCCGTTCATCAAAAATTGTTACTACAGTATTTCTCTCGACTAGTTTTTTTAAATCGTTGTCATTCATTTCGTATTAGTAAATATACAGACACTTAAATGCATATATTTTTAATACAATAAATTGTAACTCAATATATTTACTAATGTTTATTTTTTCAAACATGAGCGCTAGCTCTTTGGCGCAGCTCTAGCGTTTTGACTTGGCTCTAGCGGCATTAGAATCCGCTAAATGTATTTGTTAATTTATTATAAAAAAAAAATTAAAACTTACAACTGCACTATCAATTAAAATTTATCATGCGCAAGGGGGGGGGGGGGGGTCTACGCTTTTGTGACGTAATATTCATAGGGGGGCCAGAGAAAGTGTGACACAGCGTGACACTGTGGGAGGGGGGGTTCGAAAAAACCTAATTTTAGTGTGACGTATTTTATGGACGGCCCCAGAAACAGCGCTTATTTGGGTGCGGATTTGTCGTTAGAGGAAGACTCAGGGATAAGGTGATCAGCCAAAATCCAGTCAATGAGCGTATAATGACCATCCGCACCAGGGCTAAATTCGCCAACATTAGCCTTATATGCGCCCACGCCCCCACAGAAGAGAAAGATGACGATTCTAAAGACTGTTTTTACGAGCTCCTCGAAGAAACGTATAAGCAGTGCCTTAGACACGACGTGAAAATCGTTCTTGGCGATTTTAACGCAAAGCTAGGGAAGGAGAACATCTTTGGAAACACAATCGGTAAGCATAGCCTCCATGACAAAACATCCGAAAACGGACTGAGGCTAATCGATTTTGCTGCGGGGCTAAATCTTGTTGTAAGTAGTACACGTTTCCCGCATTCAAAATTCATAAAGGTACATGGCGATCTCCAGATCAATTAACCGTCAACCAAATTGACCATGTTGCGATCGACGCAAGGCACTCTTCCAGTGTGCTAGATGTCCGAACTTTCCCAGGGGCCAACTTTAAATCGGACCACTACCTTGTTGTAGCCAAGGTACGAATGAGGATATCTTGTTCACGGCCAGCACGAACTAACGCTGTGAAAAGATATGACGTCGGAAAGCTACAATCGCAGGAGATTGCCAATGTCTTTTCCAATCGAGTGTCCCTTCAATCATCCTTGAATCCCATGCCGCCAGCATTAAGAATTGAAGACCAGTGGCAGCAATGCCAAGAAGCCATCAGAACCGCTGCCTCTGAGGTTCTGGGTTTCACTCGGCCACCAAAACGAAACCCATGGTTCGATGAAGAATGCAGGCAGCCAAATGCAGCCAAACAAAAAGCACGACAAATGCTGATGCAACAACGAACAAGGGCTGCTTACGATCAGTATAACGAGATCTACAAGGAGAAAAGAAGGAAAGAACACCGACTTCTCAAAAAGAAAAAGAAGCAACATGAGAAGCGCTCGTTTAAGAAAATAGAGAGGTGCCATGACAGGAACGAGATACGGAAGTTTTACGAAAAGGTAAAAAGATCCTGCCAGGGTGGCAAGCCCCGAACTCAAGCCAGTAAAGACCAGCAGGGAAACATAGTTAAAGAGTCACAGTCGCTACTGAGGATCTGGAAATATCATTTCTGCAGACTGCTTAACGGCGATGAGGACACAAACTCCGCTGTCAAGCTGATTGCCCCATTCAGTTTGGACGATGATCAAGAATGCCGTCCTCCCGACCTAGAGGAAGTTAAGCTTGCCATATGCAAACTTAAATCAAATAAGACTGCAGGTGCAGACGGCCTTGATGCCAAACTCTTCAAGGCAGCTGGAGACCAGTTGGAAAGGAGCATGCACCAGCTGATCTGCATGATATGGTCGGAAGAAAGCATTCCCGATGAATGGAACCTCAGTATCGTATGCCCGATCCTAAAGAAAGGAGACCCTCACAATTGCGACAATTATAGAGGGATAAGCCTCCTTAACGTCGATTATAAGATCTTGTCTGCTGTAATATGTGAACGTCTAAACCCCCACGTCAACAGCTTGATAGGTCCTTATCAATGTGGTTTTAGACCAGAGAAGTCCACAATAGACCAAATTTTCACATTACGGCAGATCTTGGAAAAAACCCGAGAATATAATATCGATATTCACCATCTTTTTATCGATTTCAAGGCCGATTATGACAGTATCTACAGAGACGAACTGTACAGAGCCATGTCTAGTTTCGGCATCCCTGCAAAACTCGTACGACTATGCAGGATGACTTTGGAGAATTCACGCTGCTCCGTCAAGGTCGGTAAAGATCTCACCGAGACCTTTGATGTCGAAAAAGGCTATAGGCAAGGACTGTCATGCGATTTTTTCAACATCATACTTGAAAAGATTGTAAGAAACTCAAACGTCAACACCAGAGGAACAATCTTTCAAAAGTCTGTACAATTACTCGCCTACGCAGACGATATTGATGTAATGGGAAGGAAAAAAGCGTGATGTCATAGGTGCTTTTGCGAGTATTGAAACAGAAGCGGCAAAAATGGGTTTGAAGGTTAATGAGAGCAAAACGAAGTATATGCTGTCATCAAACAAGGACACAGAACATTGACGAATTGGAAAAAACGTCACAATAGACAGACATAGCTTCGAGGTAGAACAGGACTTCGTCTACCTAGGATCCGCTGTAGACACGGACAACAACATCAGTGCGGAGATCAAACGGAGAATAACTCTTGCCAACCGTTGCTTCTTTGGGTTAAGAAGGCAATTGAGAAACAAAAGCCTCTCTAGAAAAACCAAGGTGACCTTGTATAAGACCTTCATCATCCCAGTCCTGCTGTACGGTGCGGAAGCATGGACTTTATCGAAAGCGGATGAGGAAACCCTTGGTCGTTTCGAAAGAAAAATTCTCCGAATGATCTTTGGTCCCGTATGCGAAAACAATGTGTGGAGAAGAAGATACAACAACGAGCTGTATGAGCTGTACCGCGACATGGGCATAGCCAGAGGAGTACGCATTGCGAGGCTACGATGGTTGGGCCATGTAGAGCGGATGGACCCAAACGCTCCGGCTCGTCGGGTGTTCGAAAGCACATTGCAGGAAATCGCGGAAGGGGAAGACCTCGTCTTAGGTGGCTCAATCAAGTGGATGAAGACCTCAACCGACTTGGAGTGAGAAACTGGAGAGAGCTCGCCCGAAATCGTTATAGAAGGATGTTGGCTTAGGCCCAGGTTCACCCCGAACTGTAATGCCCACCTAAGTAAGTAAGTAAGTTAATTCAAATCGACAGGATTCATTTGCAAATTGCGAAACAAAACATTTATTTGAACGTAATTAATATTACAAATATTCAAATTATTTGATCAAATCCAAGAATTTCGAGATCGGATCTAAAGAAGCTTTGATAGTCTTGTCCCCAGAAGTCTATTTCTGTCCTGAGTAATTCTTGCCCCAACTCCCGAGAACAAACGCTAGCTTGGGACTTGGGACAGATGTGGCAACGATGGGAAGATAAAGCATTACAATTTTTGCTTGCTTTTTAAAAACAGATTTCATATGATCTTCTTTGTATACACGATGTCAACATCGATGTCTATGACCGAAACATCGATTTTTTGAAAACATCGATGTATCGTTTGCAACCTAAGTTTGCAATAGCTAGTTTTGCGATTACCTACTTTTTTGTCCTGCCCTGCTTCCAGGAACGAAAAGCAGACATTTCTTAAATTATGTATAAAATTAATGTTATTTGAGTACATTTCCATTTTATTTATTTTAAAAATTCTCAAAGTTGTAAATGAACCACTGAATGACTCAATACTCAAAGTCAAATGACATTTATGCGCTGAAACAAGCTTAAAACACGTATATCAGCGTTTAAGCTATTCAGCCCTTATTCACTGATGAAAAATGATTATAAATACGAATATTTTTTAATCAATAAATAAGAGTATTTTAAAGTATCACGGAGTTTAAAATGCGATTATGAATACGACTGATAAAGTAAAGTAGAAGAGAGCATATTATGGTTGACATGAATTAAACAGAAACAGAACACTGAAATCGATTCGGCTAGGTACTGTGACTGTGAGTTGTGACTTGTGAGTGAGTATTGTAAGATGCTTGTTTTACTCAATATGGATCGAATGAAATATATCATCTCACTGACACATACATTGAAAGAGAAGAGAGCATGTGAAATAAGTTTAACTGTAGATTTGGAACTTTGAGTGAACCTTTTCAATGCTTGTTTCAGTCGATGCATCGAATAAAAAAACATCGATGTATCGGTAAACATCGAAAGGGTGCGAAACATCGGATTTATTCGATACATCGAATAGTAAAAATCGATGTTTTTTGAGCAACCCTAGCGCTTTCTCGATTAGCCGTTCGGAACCGGCAGAAAATGGTAGGTCCCCTCCTTTCACTCACAAGGCATGGTTGTGAAAAATGCGCTAGGCTCAGGGGCTCCTCGCTCTGTTGCGCCACCCTATTTATTTATTAATACATTTTAAACATGTCGTTTTCTGCATTTGTTTTCGGCAAATTCATAAATTATATTATCAATATCAATTTTCTTCATTAAATCTGACTCAATGCAAAGTATACCTAACATATCTAGTCGCTCTTGTCGCGAAGTAACTCTCTTAGCATCTTTGATTTCTTTTAATTGCGACAAGGATCGTTCGCCAGAACAATTTGTGATCATCAATGTTAAAAATATCCGAAGAGCTATTTCTGTGTAAGGAATTACATCGGCTAATTGATCTTCCATTAGAATCTTGTACAAATGAATATGAGTTGTTTGTGCATCAGTGTATAACTTTGGAATTGTTTCATTTCAATGAAAAATTCTTCCAAATCTCTGGAGAAAAAAAACGAAATAAGTTGTTTATAGCATCGTGGAGATCTCCATCACTTAGAGAAAAGTTGATGAACAAATCTCTCTGAAACTTCCATATACACTTTCGCACGTCGCGTCGTTTGATCTCACTATGAAGATTGTCGATGATTTCGAGGAAACCTTTTCTCCTAAAATCATCGCGAGGCGAAAATTCTACTTCTGGAGCATTTCCGTCATTAGGTTGTTTTTTCTACGACGAGTACGTTTTACGATTTCTGTATAACCTACGCACGGCAATAATTGTTTAGTTTTTTCCTCGAAATCATTAAACCTTTCACAGAATGAAACTAAACTCTCTTCTAACAATCCGTACAAAAAGCACACGTTTGCGAACCTGCTGTTTCACTTTGTAATGACTTACTAACTGAACGCATAGCATTTAAAATATATTTTCATAAAATCAACATGAAACCAAATTCGAATTGTTGCATTTTATTCGCGATAGACGTCGCCTCATAACGAGTATCAGTATTATGTGATTCATCATCAGCAATGATTTCCAGAGCCTCTAATATGATATCAAATGAATCGTAAACAGCGATGCGACGAATGCATTCGAATGTGCTCCCAGCCTGTAGTTGACTACATCTATAAAGTTTTCTCATTGTTTATTTTATTTTATAATACGCCCAACGATAGGTGGAGGCGGAAAAAAATTAAATAACGTCTGTAAAATGGCGAAAAAATCTACTGCATAAAAACAGCACTTCACAGCATGCTCTCCAACCAAATTAACCCTTTACCGCATACGAAGCCAAATATGGCTTTAACTTTTTGTATCCTTTTTTCTGTTCTCTGTCACATGGAAAAGATCGAAATACAACACGATCCTCTTCTTTGTATTTCTATGAACACTTAACAGTAGTTTTTTTGTGTGTGCGACAGCAAAGAAGTATGCATTTCGTGATCAAAGGTCAGCCGGTCGGTCCGGTGTATTGAAAACGGAAGTGTAGAATATATTAATATTTTGAGTGTTAGTTATTGCTATTGCTTGGTAAGTAAAGTGAAATCAAAAATATATTTTTGATTAAGTGTCAAATTGCGCATGCAATGAACCAATTTTTTATTGAAAAAAATGATTAGGCTGGTCTTGGGAGAGCAAAAGGTACGGAAGCCATATTTGGCTTCGTATGCAGTAAGGGGTTGCAAATTTACATATTTTGTTGATTTTTAATTTTTTTTTGGTTGGGAGATTTTTTGACATTTGCTACAATAGCCCGAATTTGCAGGTCCATTTATTCAAAAATGTACTCTTACCACTGGGTACCGTGAGGCTCAACAAAGTTCCAAATTCAAAAATGCCGATTGAAGAGCTGAAAAAAGGAGGATGTAGAAACATGGTTGAAAAACCGGCCACAATTGATGGAGTCAAATTGAGCTTGGTTCCTTGGTTTGACAACAAAGTTGTAAGCATGATGTCACCGTATGTGGCAGCGAACTAATTGTAGAAAGACGCCGTTATTTTAGAAAGGATAAGCAATACAGAAATGTTTCCGCTCCTAAATCTGTCGAGGTTTACAACAAGTAGGTACATGGGCGGTGTCGATTTGTTAGATTCGATGCTTGGACTACACCGTATTCCTTTGTGATCCAAGAAATGGTACAAAGAATATTTTTTCATGTGATAGACTTATGTATAGTGAGTGCATGGATCATCTGACGACGTTGGGAACGACTTCCACTTACCGCTTTTTGATTTCAAACTTGCTTTTGCGGAGAACTTATGCAAGGCTGATAAGATGGCTTTGAAAAGACGCGACCGACCATGCAGCTCACTTAGTCTTGCAAGTTGCTACTTCTGAGACTATTGGAACTCCAACATCAAGTCGAACAACTCCAACTATTACAACACCGACAACCACCCTGAAAAGACAATATCTTGCAAGGCATCAAGACTTTCCTCTTTCTTCGGTACGTTGTGATAACTATGGTCATTTGCCACAAATTAAAAAAAATCGTCAAATTTGCCAAAATAATTGTAATGGACGTTCGTTTACATTTTGTCAAAAATGTGGAGTTGCTCTATGTTATAATGAAATAAGAAATTGCTTTTCTCAGTTCAGATCTTTGAAATAATACTTAAGTTATTTTCAATACAATAAATTATTTTGTTTTGTTTTCAAATGAAAAGTTTTTATCTTTTGTTATTTTTTTCATAACCTTCTTGCAATGAATTGTTTTGCTATGTTTTTGAATTGAAAATATTTATTTCTTACTATTTTCTTGAATTCTTCTCGTAAAGTTAATAAATAAAATTTGTAAGATTTCTAACACCTTACTGCATACGAAGCCAAATTTGGCTTTTGTTCTTATTTTTTAAACAAATTAACTTTTTTGTGTTTTTGTAATGCAGAATGTTTTCAAACAGCACTAAGAACCCATAAAAAAAGTTTTTTATTTTTTTTGACCGCTGAGATTAATTCATGCGGTAAAGGGTTAAGGGAATGCTCGGAACAGGAAACATAGATCGCATTCTCATTCAAACTCAATATTCTTGCTTTCACACCTTTATACTTTCCGGACATGTTTAATGCGTTGTCATATGATTGTCCTCTACAATTTTGAATCTATAAACCACAGTCTTCAGTAAGAAACTTTAAAGTTTGATTCGCTAGACTTTCACCAGTATGACCTTCCAACTGAAAAAAAGTAATAAGCCTTTCGACTGGTTTAAAATCGTTTGGAGAAACTTACTTACTTACTTAAGGTTGCGCTACAGTCCGGGTCGGACTAGGGCCTCAACCAACATGCTTCTCCAGCCAGCTCGGTCCCTAGCTAGCTGCCTCCAGTTTTGCACGCCAAGTTGGTTGAGGTCCTCTCCTAATTGCGTGCGCCACATGAGTCACGGTCTTCCTCTACTGCGCCGTCCCTCGGGATTGGATTCGAAGACTTTCCGGGCCGGAGCGTTTGTGTCCATTCGCTCTACATGACCCAGCCATCTAAGCCGCTGGACCTTGACTCGTTTGACCAGATCAGTGTCGCTGTACAGCCCGTACAGTTCGTCGTTGAATCTTCTTCTCCACTCTCCATCTATGCAGACGGGACCAAAAATCACCCGAAGAATTTTTCTCTCGAAGCATCCTAAAGCGTTCTCGTCTGCCTTTGACAAGGTCCATGCCTCTGCGCCATATATAAGAACCGGGATGATAAGTGTGTTATACAGGGACACTTTAGTTGCTCGAGAGAAAACTTTACTACTCAATTGCCTTCTTAGTGCGAAGAAACAGCGATTGGCAAAAGTTTTTCTTCGTTTGATTTCAGCGCTGGTGTCGTTGTCTGAATTAATAGCGGCGCCTAGGTAGACAAAGTCCTTAACTACCTCAAAGTTTTAGCTGTCTATTTTGACGTTTTGTCCAAGACGTCGGTGTTGGGTGTCCTTTCTTGATGACAGCATATACTTGGTCTTGCCCTCATTTACCACTAAACCCATCTTCTTCGCTTCCGTCTCAATGTTCATTAACGCGAAATTGACATCATGCTGCGTTCTTCCAATTATGTCAATATCGTCGGCATATCCGAGCAATTGAACGGGTCTTTGAAAGATTGTGCCTCTTGTGTTGACGTGGGAGTTTTGCACTATTCTTTCAAGAACGATGTTGAAGAAGTCGCATGACAGTGCATCGCCTTGCCTAAAACCTTTTTTGACATCGAATGTATCGGTGAGATCTTTTCCGAACCTGATGGAGCAGCGTGCGTTCTCCATCGTCATCCTACACAATCGGACAAGTTTGGTAGGGATGCCAAAACTAGACATGGCTCTTTATAACTCCTCTATATAGATGCTGTCATATGCGA
This sequence comes from Melanostoma scalare, assembly GCA_949752695.1. Taxonomy (NCBI): domain Eukaryota; kingdom Metazoa; phylum Arthropoda; class Insecta; order Diptera; family Syrphidae; genus Melanostoma; species Melanostoma scalare. The sequence goes on along the minus strand of OX456986.1, from coordinate 69,488,906 downwards.
CCTTAAAATCGATAAAAAAGTGGTAGGTATCGATTTGAAGCTCCTGGGTTTTTTCCAAGATCTGCCGTAGTGTGAAGATTTGGTTTCCTGGTCTAAAGCCGCACTGATAGAGCCTATCAGGTTGTTGACGATTGGCTTCAGACGCTCACACAATACGGCAGAGAGGATCTTGTACGCGATGCTAAGAAGACTGATACCTCTGTAGTTGGCACAGTTCAGAGGGTCTCCTTTCTTGAGGACCGGGGAAACAATAGCGAGGTTCCATTCATCGGGCATGCTTTCTTCCAACCATATTTTGCAAACGAGCTGGTGCATACTCCTGACCAGGTCATCGCCTGCCGCTTTAAACAATTCGGCAGTGAGGCCATCAGCTCCAGCAGCTTTGTTGGACTTTAGCTGGGTTACTGCTGTCTTCACTTCGTTCAAGTCAGGCGGAATTAATGGTTTACGTCGCCTAAATCGAATGGTTCTATCTCTCTAACAGCGGAATTGGGTTCATCATCGCCGTTATAGAGCTTGGAGAAGTGGTCTTTCCATATCCTCAGCATTGACTGCGGTTCCACCACGATGCTCCCTTGATCGTCTTTGCAGGCTTCGGCTCGGGGCTTGTAGCCCGAGGCTGTTGTTTTTACCTTCTGGTAAAACTTCCGAACCTCATTCCTGCTGTGGCACCCTTCTATCTCCTCGATCGCGCGCTTCTCATGCTCTCTCTTTTTCCGTCTGAGAAGCCGGTGTTCGTCTCTCCTCTTCTGCTTGTAGAGCTCATAAGCAGTTCAAGTCTTTTTGTGCAGCGCCGCTTTGTATGCTTCCTGTTAAGCTGCATGTGCTTGCCGGCATTCGTCGTCAAACCAGGGGTTTCGTTGTGGTGGCCGTGTGAAACCCAGCACTTCAGAGGCGGCATCTCTGATGGCTGATTGGCAGTGCTGCCACTGGTTCTCTATACTTGATGCTGGCGGCACAGGACTCCTTAAGAGGTTGTAAGAGACTCGATCGGAAAAGGACTTGGCGATCTCTTGCGATTGTAGGCGTCCAACGTCGAATTGTCTCACAGTATTTCCTTGTGTTGGCTTGGATCGGGATATCCGCAGTCGTTCCTTGGCTACAACAAGGTAGTGGTCCGAGTCAATGTTGGCCCCTCGGAATGTTCGGACATCCGCTATATGTGAGAAGTGTCGTGCGTCGATCGCAATGTGGTCAATCTGGTTGATTGATCAGGAGATTTCCATGTCCCTTTGTGGATATTGAGGTGCTGGAAACGCGTTCTAGCTACCAGAACATCTCGCCCCGCAGCGAAATCGATCAGCTTGAATACGTTATCGGAGGTGTTGTCGTGCAGGCTGTATCTTCCGATTATTCCACCAAAGATATCCTCTCTTCCTAGCTTGGCATTAAAATCTCCTAGAACAGTCTTAATGTCATAGCCAGGGCACTGCTCACATGTTTTGTCATCCTACACAATCGGACAAGTTTGGTAGGGATGCCAAAACTAGACATGGCTCTTTATAACTCCTCTATATAGATGCTGTCATATGCGACCTTAAAATCGATAAAAAAGTGGTAGGTATCGATTTGAAGCTCCTGGGTTTTTTCCAAGATCTGCCGTAGTGTGAAGATTTGGTTTCCTGGTCTAAAGCCGCACTGATAGAGCCTATCAGGTTGTTGACGATTGGCTTCAGACGCTCACACAATACGGCAGAGAGGATCTTGTACGCGATGCTAAGAAGACTGATACCTCTGTAGTTGGCACAGTTCAGAGGGTCTCCTTTCTTGAGGACCGGGGAAACAATAGTGAGGTTCCATTCATCGGGCATGCTTTCTTCCGACCATATTTTGCAAACGAGCTGGTGCATACTCCTGACCAGGTCATCGCCTACCGCTTTAAACAATTCGGCAGTGAGGCCATCAGCTCCAGCAGCTTTGTTGGACTTTAGCTGGGTTACTGCTGTCTTCACTTCGTTCAAGTCAGGCGGAATTAATGGTTTACGTCGCCTAAATCGAATGGTTCTATCTCTCTAACAGCGGAATTGGGTTCATCATCGCCGTTATAGAGCTTGGAGAAGTGGTCTTTCCATATCCTCAGCATTGACTGCGGTTCCACCACGATGCTCCCTTGATCGTCTTTGCAGGCTTCGGCTCGGGGCTTGTAGCCCGAGGCTGTTGTTTTTACCTTCTGGTAAAACTTCCGAACCTCATTCCTGCTGTGGCACCCTTCTATCTCCTCGATCGCGCGCTTCTCATGCTCTCTCTTTTTCCGTCTGAGAAGTCGGTGTTCGTCTCTCCTCTTCTGCTTGTAGAGCTCATAAGCAGTTCAAGTCTTTTTGTGCAGCGCCGCTTTGTATGCTTCCTGTTAAGCTGCATGTGCTTGCCGGCATTCGTCGTCAAACCAGGGGTTTCGTTGTGGTGGCCGTGTGAAACCCAGCACTTCAGAGGCGGCATCTCTGATGGCTGATTGGCAGTGCTGCCACTGGTTCTCTATACTTGATGCTGGCGGCACAGGACTCCTTAAGAGGTTGTAAGAGACTCGATCGGAAAAGGACTTGGCGATCTCTTGCGATTTTAGGCGTCCAACGTCGAATTGTCTCACAGTATTTCCTTGTGTTGGCTTGGATCGGGATATCCGCAGTCGTTCCTTGGCTACAACAAGGTAGTGGTCCGAGTCAATGTTGGCCCCTCGGAATGTTCGGACATCCGCTATACGTGAGAAGTGTCGTGCGTCGATCGCAATGTGGTCAATCTGGTTGATTGATCAGGAGATTTCCATGTCCCTTTGTGGATATTGAGGTGCTGGAAACGCGTTCTAGCTACCAGAACATCTCGTCCCGCAGCGAAATCGATCAGCCTGAATACGTTATCGGAGGTGTTGTCGTGCAGGCTGTATCTTCCGATTATTCCACCAAAGATATCCTCTCTTCCTAGCTTGGCATTAAAATCTCCTAGAACAGTCTTAATGTCATAGCCAGGGCACTGCTCACATGTTTTGTCCAGGAGCTCGTAAAATACGTCTTTGGTGTCTTCATCCTTTTCCTCTGTGGAGGCGTGTGCGTAAATGAGGCTTATGTTGACGAATTTAGCCTTGATGCGGATTGTTGCTATGCGCTCGTTCACATAGTTGAAACTCAAGACTTTTTGCCTGAGTCTAGTTCCAACAGCAAATCCACATCCAAACAGTCGCTGCTTTTGTTCTCGGTAGCAATCGCCGTAGTAGATATCGCAGTCTTTTAATTTGCGTCTACCTGGTCCATCCCATCGCATTTCTTGGATAGTGGTGATATCTGCTTTGTAGCAGTTTAGAGCTTCCGCTAATTGTTCGGCTGCACGTGGTCTATTAAGGGACCTAACATTCCACGTACAGATCCGTCGCTCGTTGTCCGTTTTTCGTTTGCTTGGTTCGTCATCAGTAAGTCCGTCCGTATCCGAGGCTTGTTGGTGCTTCGCGACTAAGATATCTTTACGTGGCCGGGAAGTCGCCCCGACAGCACAACCCCCAACCTGGAGGGCCAGATCCTTGTATAGCTACAAGGATGGGGAGCCGGATAAACCATTCCTTATAGGCCTGAGCTCCGAATATGTTGTAGTTGCCCTATAAGGGGTTCACTAAGTAGTTCAACCTGACTGGAACTGTAGACGCCACCGTTGATTCCATCTAGGGAATTCCTCCGCTGCCGTCTGGATGAAAGGAGAGGTGCCTTAGTGGGAACACCTCACCCACCTCTCTCGTTTGCTGCCACCAACAACCTTCCACTAGGGTTGAGACCCAATCTCCAGTTGACGTACTAGGCACCCGATGTTCACCACGTGGAGGTGAGAGTAGGAGTTGATAGACAGGTGGGTTTTAAGAAAAACCTATGAACGCTAGGGTCCTCTTGGGTGCACGTGTCTACCATTTGAACATTCGTTTGGAGAAACATATCTTAAAATAGTAGACAACATACGATACATCAGGAGTCAAATCGACAGATAAGTAACCTCTTTTTAAATGAATGATCTGACTGTGTTATTTTTAATACGTTTTCCTTTGATCTAAATTCAAAAAAGTTAGATTTCGAATCAATGAAGTGAACTATTCAATTCAAAAACCAAAGTTACTTATCTGCTTTCGCAAAGGCAGTTTGTATTTGAAACAAACTACTTTCAATTAAATTTAAATGTGTTGCTTTAAAAACGCCAACAACTGCAATTTTAATGCTTTCCCATTTAAATATCGGACAAAGTTTTTCCCTCAGTGTTTTATTCTCGAACATTCACGAAAAATTATTTTTGAAATGATACTGAATAATACATTCATTTATTTGTCATCCGTCATTGGTCATTCACTCATTCATCGTTCTAGTTGAAATCTCCGCTTGAAGGCACCCTCTGTTCCAAAAATAATCGAAAATTACAAAAAAAAAACAACCAGTATACATTTTGAGATAATTCTTTTTTATTATTCAATGTACTCTCCTTTCACTTCGATACACTTCTTTGCACGCTCATACAATTTGTCAAATGTCCTTTTGAAAGCGGTCAATTGAGTTTTATTTATTTGAGTAAAATTTATTTTCAGTTCTTATTATTAACGTTATGTTTTAGAAGTCTTTTCCATTTTTCAAGGGCCCCCTAAAATCGGGGGCCCTAGGCAACTGCCTATTCTGCCTAACCGTTAATCCAGGACTGGTGCAGGGAATTAACTTCACGGGCACTACCTTCACATGGGAGCAGTGGCGTAGCGTGCCTTGTCGGGGCCCCGTATAAAAATTTTTTTGGAGGCCCTTATATGGAGGTTAAGTTTTTTCACAAAAGAAAAAAAATATTGTGTGAAGAAATACTTATTTATCACATAATTTACCCATTTTAAAAATAAAAATCGAATTTTAAATATTCACTCTCCTTGCCTTTTTTTCGGCAAACTGATTTATTTAATCATTTATGGCTGATGATGATTTTAGTTTTTCTAAAGTTTCTTCCTCTATGGACAATAGTGAGATGTCTGACAGCCGTTCTTGTCCCATCGAAGTTCTTAAGTAATTTTTTATTAGTTTTAATTTTGAAAAACTTCTTTCTGCCGTTGCGGTTGCAACTGGAAGGGTCAAGAATAAAAAGCATGCTGTAATTACCTCGGGAAAACTGGATGCAAGACTATTGAATTTTACTAGCAATAATTCAATGAGTTCTTTAATGGAATAAATTTTTTTAATTTCAGAATTTAAGCATGTTTTTAGAGCCTTTAATTGGTCACAAAGATTAAGTGAAATGTCTTTACTGTATTTAGCAGACAGTTTTCCGGAAGCGTTTAATATCTCTTCGCTTGAAGAAGATAGAAGTTTCTCCGGTTGTAATATTTCGAATATACTACTCAGGTTGCAAAGGCTCTGAAATCTTTCTTTAGTTTGAGAAATTAATATATCTAAACAGCAATAGTATACATTGACTTTGAAATAGGATTCCGGATCGGAAATTCTCTCATCTTGTGATAACTCATCAAAAAAACGCTTCGTTATCTTTCGCCTACTGTTTTTAAAAACAATTGTAACCCCCACTCTTTTGCTAAATCTTTGGATTCATTTAGCAAACTATTAAATGAATTTTGATTTCTTAATTGGCACAGTCTATTTAAAAGACTACTTAATAAAATAACATTTCAATAACAAATCAATTCCATATTCTTTAGTCAAATTTAAAATGACAGTTTTCAGACCAGCATCACTGCAATCGGTTACTGCTATAAATCCTAAAAAGGACTCACAGATTTTTATTTCTTTAGGCACATTATCATCATTTTCTGTAACCGAGATATATCGAAAAACTACAGATAGTTGGTCAATTTTTGACAAGTCTTGTGTTGTATCCAGAATTATTGTCAAAAATTGAGCTTTTTTAATTTCTGAGATAATATTGTTCCTAACGGTGGTACCAAGCAAACTAATAATTTCGTTTTGAATCGTAGGGCTTAAATAATTTATTTCACCTTTCGGTTTTAGAAGAAGTTCTTTTAAAGTTGCATCATAATTAGATAGTGAAATTGCCATAAAATTGCCAGAATCAGAATCATGCCCCCTCAAAGGTAGATTACAAGATACTAAAGTAATTATAACATTAATTATACGATGCGGTAGGTACATCTCTCCAGAATTTAATTTTACTATCGATTTCACTTTTCAACGCACGCTTAAGACGGGAAAAAAAGGAATTGCTTTATAGAATTTTGTCATTTGTAAAATGAAATAAAATAGAAAGTTTTTATTCTTTTTCCTTACACACTTTGGGGGCCCCCGTGGCCCGGGGCCCCGTATAATTGATACGGCAAATACGGCGGTAGCTACGCCCCTGCATGGGAGATAACTTCACCTCATGTGGGAAATAATTTCACTTTTTTGTGGTGAAGATATTTCCTACTATATTTCTAAGGTAACTCGTTAATTTTTTGCAATTTAATAGCTTTAAACTGGGTTTTAATTCTCTAAAAAGTGTTAAATAACTTCCTGCTGACTTATTCGCTCGAAACAAATTGAAATTTTGGTGAGTCACTAGCTTGCACTTCAAAAAAATCAAATTAAAAGATTTACAATATACTGCACGTAAAAATATATATATATAAGTACTAACAAAATGAAGAGGTCTCCGCCAATCTATAAAAGCAAACAAATAACAAAAAGACCACATAAAGACATTTATTTGGAGTCACCTTCGAAACTCTATAACAATTAAAAAAAATTAAGTTGGAGCAATGGAAGTCTCGGATTTAAGGCTCATGATCGAAAAAAGTATGTCCAAGTTACTAGACACTAAAGTAAAGGAGATGCCAACAAAAGCAGACCTAGAGGGAATTCATTTAGAGATCCAAAATCTACAAAAAAAAAGCAACATTGACCTGCAATCGAAGCTGAATCACTTCGAATCTCGATGTAACGCGTTGGAACGACAATTGGAGTCCCTAGAAATGAAGGACACCGAGAAGAATGTTGTTGTACATATACCAATACAAACGGAAGAGGATGCCTATGAGAAAGCGATGTCATGTTGCAGGGATCTTTTGAAATCTGAGGACAAAAATATCATTGCAACATCAAGACTTTTAAAAACAAATAACAATGTGGCAAACGTCATTGTTAAGATGCAACAACGTGAGGATGTACTCACTCACACTCAAAGTGGGACACCTAAGAAATAAAATCTTCAATAAACTTCTTTACGAAAAAAAATCCAGAGTTGCTCACTTTTTTAAATAATTTTAATTTTTATTGCTTAATATTGACCTCAAATTATAATAAAATAAAAAAAAAAATATCAAACAACCCCGATTTGTTAAAAAAAAAAGATGAAAATGATCTGTCTAGTATTTTTTTTTAATGCAGGTCACACTCAAAGTGGGACACCTGCTGTTTTCTGAGAAAACTAACAGTAATTGCCACGTTATCTATATTATTTAGTTGCATTTTTTGTAGAGCTTTCATTGTGGTAGCATTAAAAAAAAATCGAAACGTCAAAGCAAACAACCTTTGAAGAAAGGCAAATTGTGATTTTCAATTACCAAAAAGGAAAATCCGTTCGCAAAATAAGTGAAGTTGTTAAAAAAGTAAATCTATGGTGTTTAGTGTAATAAAACGGTTTCGGGAAGGTCGTATAGAAAATAAACCAAAAAGTGTTGAAAGCAAAACAAAAATTTGCGATAGAAATGTGCGGTTTCTTTTAAGAAAAATAAGAAGTGATTCTTTGCTGTCCGCCATTAGCATTTAAAAAATGTTAAAGAACACTTAAAATGTTGACTTAAGGGCAGAAAGAGTTCGCCGGTTTGTTAGGAGAAACGAATTGAGTGGCTGAGTTGCGCACAAAAAACCGTTAGTATAAGAAAAGAATCGTCGTTTAAGAATGCAATTGGCCAAAGAAATATCAGAAAAGAATAGTCGTTTAAGAATGCAATTCGCCAAAGAGCATGTGACATCAGAATCAAAAAGATTAGTTTTGGTTTCGTCCGTAAAAAGGTCTTTTAATGAATTGACCGAATTATAATTGGAGTTGGAGAACAAAATGCAACTTACCTTTGACCAGAAACTCATATCCTTTGTCACATTTTCTTTGGCGAATTGCATTCTTAAACGACGATTCTTTTCTTATACTAACGGTTTTTTGTGCGGAACTCAGCCACTCAATTCGTTTCTCCTTACAAACCGGCGAACTCTTTCTGCCCTTAAGTCAACATTTTAAGTGTCCTTTAACATTTTTTAAAGGCCAATGGCGGACAGCAAAGAATCACTTCTTATTTTTCTTAAAAGAAACCGCACATTTCTATCGCAAATTTTTGTTTTGCTTTCAACACTTTTTGGTTTATTTTCTATTCGACCTTCCCGAAACCGTTTTATTACACTAAACACCATAGATTTACTTTTTTAACAACTTATGAGCGTAAAGCCAAAAGCCTGGTCAATTGTATGAACTCGAGAGAATTTTGGAATCAAGTACTAAAACTGAATGGTAGATCCTACGTTAAGAATCGAAATCTGGACTCCAACACTTTGATGACACATTTTTCGCAGCTTTTGAATCAAGAAAGACAAGACGGGCAGTCTATTCAATATGCTCAACCCAGCTTTCATGATGACACATTAGACAAGGCAATTTCAGTAGAAGAAGTTTTGGTAGCAGTGAATCGATTAAGGATGGAAAAGCAGCTGGATCAGATAGGATACCATCGGAATTCTATAAATATGGCACTGAAGATCTCATGAAAAACTTTTCTAAAATCTTTAACAATATACTTGAAAATGGAAACATACCACAACAATTTAAGGAAGCACTCATTTTCCCAGTATTTAAAAAAGGAGACACTATGGATCCTGCAAACTACAGAGGAATCTCATTCTTAAACGCCTCAAATAAAATATTCATTGCAGTCCTCCAAAATAGGCTCAGGTCGTGGATTAGATTTTTGGATTGGATAAAGATTTTATTGCATTTTGGTATTTTGTACACATTAACATTTTTAAGTTTTAACAAATCTTTTATGACATGGCAAAAGTCGTCTGTCAGAATGACAATTTTATGAAAACATACTTTATTTATAATTGTGCATTAGATGCTCTTTTTTTTTTTAATAAAGTTTCAGATTTTTACTAAACAAATAAGAAAAATAGGGTGTATCTTATTAAATTTTACTAAGCTAGAATTCTTCTCTTAAAATTTAGTTTCTATAACTAAGCGCAGCTTTGGTAAATGTATACAAATCTGTCCAATTTCTTCCGTTGAGCATATCAAGAACTTCTTCCTTTGTATAAATGGTCTTTTCAAGATAGAATTTTCTCAGCTATATATGGGTATAGGTCAGGTCGGTGTGGTATAAAGTTTAACGGCAAAAGTTCTCTTACTTTAAAAAGTTTTGATATTTGGTCAACTCCGGCGTTTACAACGAAATAGCATTTCTTGCTTGTATCAAAATTCAATTTTGAGTAGTAATCTCTATATCTCTATCAGGTCGTGGATAGATGTAAAGAAATTACTAAGTGAGTTTGAAGCGGGCTTCAGACCAGGTTATTCTACTATTGACCATATATTTCTCCTAAAGAGTATAGCGGACTCGTTCTTGCACAAAAACAAGAAACTTTTCGTCTTTTTTGTGGACTTCAAAGCAGCATTCGATACAATTGACAGAAATGCCCTAATGTTCAAAATGTTTGTAAAGAAACAAAATGACAATAAAGCTCGGCCGTGTTTTACGGAATCTGGACATCGATACTCCAGCAGCAGTATGGGATGGTGAAAGTATATCCGATTGGTTCCAAACTCGAGCAGGCGTTAGGCAAGGATGTACCCTCAGCCCAAACTTATTCGCTCTCTTTATCGAGGACATCATCGGTATTTTGCCTGGAGGTATTGAGTATGCTGATCAAAGCCCTACTTTTTGCAGATGATATCGTTTTGCTCGCATATTCTCCAGAATCACTGAAGCTCATGATCAACAAATTGAGTAGTTATTGCTCGTTATGGAAACTGGTAGTCAACCGTGAAAAGTCGAAGGTCATGATATTTAAGAATGGTGGTGGCAGATCCAGCTCAAGGGAACGATGGACTTATAACAATGTAGATATCGAAGTTATTAAGGAATATACGTATCCTGGAGTTCACTTTGCAAAAAACCTGAGAATGGAGAGACATCTTTCTGAAAAGTTAGCAAAAGCGAAAACGGCAATTAACATGGCATGGAAGGATATTTTCAGCAACAGACATATCGCACACAGTGTTAAATTCAAGGTTTTTGAATCGGTGGCACAGTCTACAATGTTTCATGCAGCGCAAGTATGGGGTGCAAAAAAATACGAAACGGTAGAAAAACTACTCACCTTCTATTTAAAACGGATTTTTTGACTGCCTCAAAACTCGCCAAATTATATGATAATGCTGGAGACAGGCATCTCTCCAACTACATGCGGATTACATAATGAAAGTGCTGAGTATGACTGATGTACGTTTCCCAAAAAAGCTGCTCCTTATGCAATACGTACGAGAACTGGATGGTTTAAGGATTTGCTCGATCTGGCTCAGGAAGTTAATGTGGAAATAAATACTACTGACCTCAATTCATGGAAACAATCACTTAACCAACTCATTTCCGAAGTGGATGAGCGATCCAGAGTGAAGTATGCGGAAGAGGCTGCAGATTCAATGTACATGATAATCTACAGTAAACTGAATAACAATTTAAACGGAAATAATTATTTTAGAGATGAATTCTCCATTGAGGAAATATCAACCATGTTTAGGGTGAGAGGTGAACTATTGAGTTTAAATTATATACCGCATCGTGAGGATCTACCAATCGCTTGTGAAATGTGCAATATGGCTGAGAGAGAAGATAATCTTCATTTTCATGGAAGATGTCCAGTGCTAAGAGAAACAAGAAGATATGTATGTATTTGGTGTAGATTTTTTATCCTAAGAGGTGATCTTAAGATATTTGAAATTAGTTAATATACCCAAACTGTTAAAGTTTTGTAAAGTTGCACTAGCATATAGAAATAGAATTTTGAATGAAAATTTTTAAACCTAAACTAGTAGTTACTCAGTTTATAAATATATAATTAAAAGTTATAATTGTCAATCTGGCAGACGGCAAATGCCATGGGGGCCGTCCATAAAATACGTCACACTAAAATTAGGTTTTTTCGAACCCCCCCTCCCCCAGTGTCACGCTGTGTCACACTTTCTCTGGCCCCCCTATGAATATTACGTCACAAAAGCGTAGACCCCCCCCCCCCCCCCCTTGCGCATGATAAATTTTAATTGATAGTGCAGTTGTAAGTTTTAATTTTTTTTTTATAATAAATTAACAAATACATTTAGCGGATTCTAATGCCGCTAGAGCCAAGTCAAAACGCTAGAGCTGCGCCAAAGAGCTAGCGCTCATGTTTGAAAAAATAAACATTAGTAAATATATTGAGTTACAATTTATTGTATTAAAAATATATGCATTTAAATGTCTGTATATTTACTAATACGAAATGAATGACAACGATTTAAAAAAACTAGTCGAGAGAAATACTGTAGTAACAATTTTTGATGAACGGCGAACGTTACGTTGCCATAGACCCCCCCCCCCCTCCCCCCTTGTCACATCTTGTCACACTCAGCGAGACCCCTACCTCCCCCCTGTATGCGAACGTATTTTATGGACGGCCCCATGCTACATTTTGTAATACTCTTGAAGTAGGTATCTGTTTAGTTTATTTCAAAATTCAGTTTCTGAAAATTGAATCAAAAAGCATCAGTTTATTTCGATATTCAGTTTTCGAGTTTTGGAAAATATTTTATTATTCAGTTTATTTCGAAACTCAGTTTTCGAGTTTTGGAAAATATTTTATTATTCAGTTTATGTATTTCAAAATACAGTTTTTAAAAATCGCGGCGATTTTTTGGATTATTTTTGAAAACTGAATTTTGAAAAATTTACATACGTTTTTCCACATATTTATGTAAAAAGTGGAATATAATATATTGAAATAATTTTGTAAAATTTAAAGTATTGAAATTTCTTGCTTCTTAGTTTGAATTATAAATATAATATGAAAAAATACATTTGCATGATAAATAAAATAGGTTATTTTGTAAGAAACTTAAATCGTAACACATTCCACTCAAAATTAAAATTATAATTGAGCCATAGTGGAAGCTTGCACTATTTGAAGAGATATTGTATCTTGGTGCAGGGAACTAATTTCACGGGCACGAGCTTCGCATGGGACTTCTAGACTAACTTCACCTAAAGTGGGAAATGATTTCACTTTTCTGTGGTGAACACCACCACCTGAAATTTGTGTGAAGTTATTTCCCATCTGAAGTGGAAGGCTATAGACATTCAACAAAAGAGAAGTTATAGCCATTGGGCGATTTATTTCAAAAAAAAAAATTTTATGAAATAAACAAAGGAACAAAAATGAAAATAGTTCGCGTTTGTATATTCAAAAAATATATAAAAGAACTCAATTCTGGAAAAATATATAATAATGTCAAACTATATTTTCAAAACAACAGCGATTTGAAACGACTTGGAAAAACAAATTTCTTGTTTTTTTGAATTTTGTCGCTTTAGTGCTTTATACGAGGAAATAGTGAAAAATTCGCGCGATTGAATTTTACATCTTGTGACTATTTCCTTTTTTCATTTGCACAAGCAGATGCATGTAAGTCCAGCACAAGTCTATTTAGCTGCGAATATGCGTAGCTAAAAACGTCAATTAAACATATTTTCAAAAACAGATCTTTCACTGTATATTATTGCACTCATTTTATATATGAAATGAAAGATCTGTTTTTGAAATATGTTAATTAAATTTATATGTATTTCAAAACCAAATTCATGCGAATTACATTATTTCCTTGTATAAAGCACTAAAACAACAAAATACACAAAAACGAAAAATTTGCTTTTGAAATACATATAAATTTATTTAACATATTTCAAAAACTGATCTTGCAACCCTAAGCCTATAGGGCTCCAATTCAAATACAGTTTTAAAGATTATAAAAACCATCCTGCTCAGATCATAGACACACGCTTTAAACTAGACACAAACGTAATATCTTGTCTAACATATCGTCAAAAGAGAAAAACAGACTGGGACTCGTACAAAACAGATCTGGAAAATTCTCTAAAAGACAAAATCGCAAACATTAATGGCAAAGCTAAATTAGATTTTTTTGCGGACTACGCAAAAAACAATTTCATTTTTTCATTTCCATAAAAAAAAAGAGTAAAGGTACGAACAAGCCAAAATGAATACTGCAACTATCTGTGGAAAAAGTAATTGTCAACTCACCGACATTACTAACGAATGGATTACATTTAAGGGTATATGTGGCAAGGTATTTCACCGAGTCTGCACTGGCCTTAATAGAAGCGCTAAAGCTCATTTAACAGAATTTAAGACTTTTTAATTAATACTGTTCTGAATGTAAATCGATAACACTCTCGCACATAATGCTCGCACTTAAATGCAATAACTAACGAGTGGAACAACTCTATGATTGGATTATGGAACTTAAATCGGAGTTTCGTTATAACCAAAAAAAGGCCAGCGACATAATGGAGGTAAACAACGAATCAACAACAAAAAATCTTGAAAACCTTTGTGAAATTTCAAAGTCACACACATCAAAAACTGAAGTATCTATAAAAAAGATTCTTGCCGGAACTTCAGAATGCTGTGTCAACTTGAACTCTCTCTCAAGCCAACTAAACACAAAACTTGATTTATTACTTAATACCAGTTCTACAACGAAGTCTTTTGATAGCACAGAAACTAGGAGTGAACTGCTGAGCTCTTTCCAGGATAACTTGTCAAAAATAACCGACTCAATACAAACGCTGCTAATTGAATCGAAATCAATGTCAAGAAACGCAAAAGCGTCGTTTGATAAGGTCTGTAACGATTCTACGATAATTGCAGAAACTGTCAGAAATGAGTCAACAGCAACTCGTCTAGCCATAGCAGAAGTTTATGACGAACTAAAAAACACCTATAACTTAAGTCCATCCAACCCAAGAGAACTTCTTACTAACAATAAATCACTTCATATAGAAATTATGGATCTTGAAAGCCAGTCTCATCCAACGAACACATCCTCTGTTGCTACTATTCCAACATCACCTATAGCTACAACATCAGATTCTGCATCAACAATACAACCGCTCATCATTAAATTCGGTACAACATGGAAAAAATCATTAATAACCGACCAATAAAAAGCTCTTGTTTCATTGTCAAAAACGCACCTCATCATACTTCAGAATCCTGGCTTCTTCAATTTTTTAAGCAAAACTACTTTTTCAATCCATTAAATTGTTATTGCATTTCACCTGGAAAATTCATCATCACTATACAAAGCGATTACTCATGGATGTTTTCTAGTCCTCTTCTAAAGCTAAGAAACAGTAGGATGAAAATTGCTCCCGAATACGTCAGACCATCCTTATCTGAATCCAACTCTAATTTTACTTTAAATTATAATCATAACCATAGTATTAAGCCTCGCACTAGCTTTAAGAGTAAACGTAACGAGCCAAAAAATTTCTCTAACTCCCTAAAAAATGTAAAGCCTCTAACCAGTTCCCATTATTATTATTCACCCCCTATGAGTTGACCTTGTCGTGGTGGGGGTGCTTATGGACATCTTCTCCAGCAATCCAGCTGCAGAACCTGACCAACCAACATAACTCAAAACAAAACCTCAATGTTAGAAAACTTGAAAACTGAAAAAAAAATGGAAAAAGTAAATAAAAGGTATAAAAAACGAACGGGGATATACGTTCAAAAGTCGGCAGGTGTCGCGACTGCCGGCGATGGCTTGGCCTCGAAAGAGGATAAGTCGCCAGTGACAAATTTATTTACGAAGAAAGAAAAAGCGATTTGCGGAAGCCGACTGCAGTTCAAGGAAGGCCTCACAAGCTAACCAAGAAATGTGGAGAGCCCTCTGGTTCTAACGCCCCTCCTAAGGAGGATGCCCATACCAGTGGAAGAGTTGCAGTGACTCTTTGTAGCACTTCCACTCATACTGCCCGTATTGAAGGGACCCCGGAGAAGACTGTTGCAGCAAGTAGAGGGGCCGAGACTTTCGGTTCCAACGCGAACTGTGATATGTTGACGAAAGGGCTACCCTCATCAAAAACACTGCCCCAACCTCCCACCTCATCCCATCCTATGTCAAAGGACTCAAGGTCGACCAACCCAGACGGTACGGGTGCCGAGATTTTCAGCTCCGTGGCTGAAAGGGGAGGACCTCCTTCGAGCACCGGAAACACTCCTTCCCTCCCCCAAGTTGTAGGCGAAACTGTGACTTACAGTGGGACAAACAACGAAAGGGTGTCCAATCCCCCTAACCCCAAAGTTGGAGGTGAAACTGTGACTTACAGTGGAACTGATAACAAAAGGGTTTCCAATCCCCCTAACCCCCAAGTTGAATGTGAAACTGTGACTTACAGTGGAACTGAAAACGAAAGGGTTTCCAATCCCCCTAACCCCCAAGTTGAAGGTGAAACTGTGTCTTACAGTGGAACGGACAACGAAGGGCATCCCAACCTCCCTACATTCCCAAACCACAAAGAAAGGCGGAATGCGGAGAAAATTGCGAAGGTGTAAGGTGCGGTACCTAAACCTAAGCTTGATTCAACACAATCTGCCAAACTTGAGTGGGCAATGAAAATCATTCCAATAAATGAAAAACACAGCGAAGACTCAACGTATAAGCGCCAACGCTCGTTCGAGCAGTCAACCCCGAACGCCAAAAGGCCTAAGGTGCAAAAACCAAGCACCCTCAGCTCCAAAAAAGACATGTCGTACAGTGACGCACTGAAGGACAAACCCATTTTCGCTGTCATTGACAGGAGTAACGCGGATGGTGCGATCTCTTTCGATCAATGGGCGATCATCATGAACAAGCTCCAGGCCTCCTACTGGACTCTTATGATGGAAAACCCAGGGGAACCTGCCATCTTTGAGGACGCAGGATGGTATCAGGGGCGCGTCAGGTTAATCGCGTTTGATGGAGAGAGATCGCGCGATCTGTATAAGCTTGCGATAAGCAGGTTAGAGGGACTCTGGCCTGGTGCTAAGCTTGCAGTCGTGTCAAGGGAGGATATCCCTTGCAGGCCTAGAGCTCGCGCTAGATTACCAGCAGAACTCTCCTGCAAAGAAACAATCATGAAAATGATTCAATTCGGCAATCCAGCCCTTCCTACCCATGACTGGAAAGTCGCGAAGCTGGGAGAGCCGGAGGGTCACTATAGATCGGCTATAATAGTCATCAATAAGGACTCCCTAGCTCCCCTGGCTGCGACAAAAGGCGTGATTCGGTTCGGCTGGTCAAATATTGCCTTAAAAATATACAAAAAAGATGAAGAACAGAACATCGTTCCATCTTCCATAACAAAAAGTGCGTCTTCAGTGGAAGAACCCGCAGGGCAAGACGACCCTCCATCCATGGAGATAGACGAACTCGGCACATCCTCTGCTGAAACGTATGATAACAAACCCTCCACATCCGACTTGGATGCCCAAAACGTCGTCAAATTCTCCAACTTGGAGACTGATGACTCCGATGCCCAAAACGTCGTCAAATTCTCCGACTTGGAGACTGATGACTCCGCTAACGAGGTTTCGCTCAGCGAGGATGACCTTCTTAGGTCAAACTCTGAGAGCGAAACAGACGACGACCTCAACCAGACCGTGGTGGGGGTTAGTCTACTTAGTTGTTCCCAAGATGGTGCAGCTAACTCAGATTAACCTCCAACACTCCAAGCAGGCTTCGGCCTCCCTTCTTCTCCGTCTAAACAAGAGGGGGGAAGACATTGTCCTTATCCAAGAGCCTTGGATCATCAAGTCCACCGTTCGAGGACTAAGGACTCCTGGATATACTCTACTGTATATGAAGGACAAAGGTGAACCCAGATCCTGCATATTGGTAAGAAGTAGCACTAATGTATTTTTACTCCCTCATTACAGCAATCGTGATGTAACCACAATAAGATACCAGACCAGTGACAACATCTACTGGCTGGTATCAGCTTACCTCGGCCACGACCATCCTGGCCCTCCTCCATGCGACTTATTTAAAAGGATTGTCGCTGCAGCAGAACGGCAGAAAATCTGCCTCATCATTGGATGCGATGCTAATGCGCATCACACAGTATGGGGTAGTACTGACATAAATGAAAGGGGTGAGTCACTTTCTGATTTTGTTTTAAGTACTAACCTTATAGTAAGTAATATTGGCAATGAACCAACATTCATTACCAAAAACAGACAAGAAGTTTTAGATATCACTCTTGTCTCCGATTCGGTTCATCATAGGATTACTAATTGGAAAGTATCTACTGAACACTCCTTTGCTGATCATAGATACATTCAATTTGATCTAAATGAGGAACCTCTCAAGCAACCAGTCTTCCGAAACTATCGGAAAACTGACTGGCAAAAATATCGGGTAATTTTGAAAAAGTTTATTAAACCTGAACTTTTACAAAACCCTACAAACAAACAGGATCTAGACAAAAAAGTCAATGATCTTACCACTGCCCTTAACCATTCACTGCAGAAATCCTGTCCTCTTATAAAAATAAGAGGAAAACAGAAACCACTGTGGTAGAGCTCGGGGCTAGAACCGCTCAGGAAGGAATGTAGAAAACTTTTCAACCGAGCTAAACAATCTAAAACTTTAATAGACTGGGACTCCTACAAGGAATCCCTCAAAACTTATAAATATCAACTGAGGAAGAATAAAAGAACTTCCTGGAGAAACTTCTGTGGAAAAATAGAAGATACTTCAGAAGCTTCTAGATTAAGAAAAAACCTCTCAAGGAGTCCGACCATGCCTAGCAGTTTGAAAACAGCTGACAGCTGGACAGAATCCTGCGAAGAAACGCTCAATTTCTGGACACTCACTTTCCAGGAAGCTCTAAGAACTTATGCAACTATGATTCCACAGAACCAGGTAGCATAATAACAAACAACCCCGATCTGATTACAAGGGAAAAACTAGTTTGGGCCATTAACAGCTTTGACCCATACAAATCCCCTGGACCTGATTGTATAATTCCAGCCGAACTTCAAAAGGCCGCGGACATTATTATCCCTGTCCTTGAAGTAATTCTCATCGGCTGTACCACCTTGAACTATATCCCCACTCAGTGGAGAGAAGTCAAGGTGGTGTTTATACCTAAGGCTGGGAAATCATCCCACGTAAACCCAAAAGATCTCCGACCAATAAGTCTATCATCTTTCCTTCTTAAAACTTTAGAACGACTGATTGATATCCACCTGCGTACAGCTATAGATCCAAAATTGTTATCTACAGCACAACACGCCTACTGCAAGGGAAAATCTGTAGAAACGGCCCTACACACCCTGGTTCGTACTATAGAATATTCCCTCCATCACAAATAATTCACTCTGGCCGCCTTCCTCGACAAAGAGGGCGCCTTCAACAACGTCAGCAACTCTGCAATTACAAAGGCACTGACGAAGCTCAAAGTAGATGATTCCATAGTGGAGTTGATAAATCTAATGCTAAAAAGCAGGAGAATCAACTCTACTCTAGGAAACTTCTCTGCAAAGAGATCTGTCAGTAGAGGAACACCGCAAGGTGGAGTCCTATCCCCTCTTCTATGGAATATAGTCGTCAATGAACTTCTAGTTGACTTAGAAGCTGAGGGATTCAAAGTGATTGCATATGCAGATGACGTCTCCATTGCGGTGTCCGGCAAACATGCTCACGTCCTTTCGGACCTGATGCAGACCGCTCTAAATAAACTTGTAAAATGGGCGGGAAAATGTGATCTAGGGGTCAACCCTCAGAAAACTGAACTCGTTCTCTTCACCAGGAAATATAAAATTCCTCAACTAACAACTCCATCAATAAATGGAATCTCACTTGTACTTTCAAACGAAGCCAAATATCTAGGTATAATCCTAGACAAAAAGCTAAATTGGAAAGCCAATATACAGGAAAGAATCAGGAAATCCACCGTGGCCTTATTTTCCTGCAAAAAAGCCATTGGTAACAAATGGGGTTTCTCCCCCCAAATCACCCACTGGCTCTACACCGCGGTCATCAGACCAATACTCACATACGGAGTAGTGGTATGGTGGACCGCTCTTGATAAAAGGACCTACTGCGACAATTTAAGCAAGGTCCAACGAACAGCCTGTCTGTGTATAAGCGGAGCACTGAGATCAACACCCTCAGCTGCACTAAATACACTCACAAACCTCACACCACTAGATATCTTCAGCAAACAAATGGCCGCCAGTGCAGCCACTCGTATGAGAGCTATCTCCCAATGGACCGATAACAACATCGGTCATGCTGCAATCCTGAATTTATTCGGATCAATCCCCTGTCACTCCGACTACACCATCCCCCAATTGGTTTTTGATAATAAGTTCCAAGTCTCAATCCCACCGAGAACGACCTGGGAAGACGAAGAATTTTTGAGAGATGATTCAATTCATTTCTATACAGATGGTTCAAAAACCGAAAAAGGGGTAGGCTGTGGGGTGTACTCAAACCGACTTAACGTAAGTCTCTCGTTCCGCCTTCCAAACCATTGTAGCGTGTTCCAAGCGGAAATTCTGGCGATCAAAGAGGTCCTATCATGGCTAAAAGAAAACATGATATCCTCAACGAATATCCGGATTTTCTCAGATAGTCAAGCAGCCCTCAAATCACTCGGCGCTGTTTCTACGAACTCAGTAACCGCCCTCAACTGTCGCTTATCTCTTAAGGAGATGGCTGAACAGTTCAATATTCACCTTATTTGGGTGCCGGGGCACAGAGATATCGTGGGTAACTGCAAAGCCGATGAACTCGCCAGAGAAGGAACCGTTCTACCGATCTCAACCAGCAGGTTGAATATTGGTATACCAATCGCTACATGTAAACTTATGCTAAAGCAAGAGGCAATGGATTGAACAAATCATAGGTGGTACAATATCACCACGTGCGTGGCAACAAAACGGATATGGCCTGGTCTAGATCCAAAACGCACAAGACATTTGTTATCAATTGCCAGATTGCAAGTTAGCTCCGTAATCAATGTCATCACCGGACATTGTCTGATAGGAAGACACGCCATAAGACTTGGCGTTCCCTCAAATGACTTCTGCAGAAGTTGCTTAGATGAGGAGGAGGAGGAGACAATCCCACACCTCCTCTGCTCATGTCCTGCACTCTCTTTTAAAAGAAAACGGCATCTAGGAAAATATTTTCTTGATGATCCAAGCGATCTGGCACACACAGATCCCCTGCATATCCTTCGCTTTATTAAAAGCTCCAAATGGTTTTGTTAAGTGAGGTATTCCCCCGCATAATACTTATGGTATCACAATGGACCTAATATTGGTCTAAGTGTGTCAGTTTGTTTTCCTGACAGCCATTTAAACCTAACCTAACCTAACCTAACCAGTTCCCAGGTTCATTATCCTAATTTCACCCCCTCACACGCCGTTCCTATATCAGTTAATCATCCCGACTTAAGTATCGATACTAATCCCAAACCTATTCGTAATAATCCACATTTTCTTGATCCTCTTATTCCTCCTGCTGTAAAAGTATCAATGCAGACCTCTAATAGTACTGAATCTCGTTACACCATGTCCAGTGCCCTATTTCACCAAAATGAAAGTTACAACCACAAATTTGTACTTGTAATCTACAATTACAAAGTTGTAAACCCGTTTTTTGTTTCACCAATTGCAAGATCTTATTTCACAAACTTGTGATCGATTCTAGTAAAGTTGTAGAAAAATGAATTGTAGGTCACAAGTGTTCAAAATTCCTGTTGCACCGGCATCAAGAATAACTTGTTATTTATAACAGTTTTTTCACAATATTGTAGAACAATGTACATACTGCGTAGACATCAAAATGAACGAGGAAAATATAATATTTGCCGTTTCTTTGATAAGAGACAAAAAGATATACTGTTCGAAAAGTTTTCCGATAACTTGACACATTCAGACAAAGTAAGAGAATGGAAATTTTAATTCCTTGCTGTCTCAAGCGCTTCTCATCAATAAGGACTGGAAATATCGACGATCGCTAGGCCAGCATACAACGTTTTCGAACATTAAACTTTATGTACGCATCCGCAAACTGTTGACTTAGATATCCCATGCATGTCGGCAACTCCATGGTATTGTCCTCCATTCTCTTGCCAACGCAAAACGGTTATAGAAACTGCTGCCTTGGTGTTAAAGCACAGTTTTTTCTCGCTCGAGTGAGCTATTTGCGGATCAATAATAAAAATTATTTCCTCTGCCTTGCATTGACTGACTCGAAATTTTTCATGAAAATGAAATAACTCAAATATATCATAGTTTATACTCAGCTGATAATTTTTTTTTTTTTTTCACTATTAGTGGAGGACTGTTAGACATAAAAAAGGCAAAACCTAGGAATTCAGGGCCAGTCCATGGATTTTCATGAAATTTTCGGAAATGTGTTTTGAATGGCGTATAGAAAAAAGTTAAAAAAAAAACTTTCACCGCTCTCAATTTTTTAATTATTTTTAAAATTAATTATTAACTTTTAAAATTTAATTTTATTTATTTAGGGTATTTAAGATACGGTTTTCCAAAGAATAAGGATGGATAGGTTTTGTCAAGACAAAAAAAAAGTTGTATGGGAAGGGGGGTCTATATGCCTCCGTGTAGGCGCGAGGGGCAATTTTATATGAAATTTACTCTATTCTTTAAAAAATTATTAAAAATTAACTAACCCACTTACTTTCTCATACTTCAGTGTTTTTTAAAAGCTATTGCTTTGTTCTTTAATAAAAAATTTAATTTGAGTTTACTTAATGAACAGTTTCTGAGAAATCAAGCCTCAAAGTCAAAATTTTGAAAAAAGAAAATATTTTTTTCCTAATAATTTTTTTTTTTTACATAATTTTGCCCCATTAAGCGCCATTTTTTCTTCTCATATTCAATGCTTTTATTAGTTTTAATTCAAAAGCAAAAAACCGAACAAAAAAAATTTTTCTTGGTTTAAGAGAAATTAAAAAAAAACGAAAGGTACTTTTTTCTAGAAAACAAAATGTCGTTAATTTCCCGCTAATTGAACTTTTTTCCTGGAAGTGAAATATGAAATGGGTCTTGAATAGCATATATAAAAAAGTTAAAAAAAAATTTTTTGTATGATCTTAATTTTAATATAAATTATAAATAATTAATAAAATTCTAGTGTTATCTTTTAATTATATTAGTTTTAAGTAAAATTTTAAAACTAAGACCTATTACAAACTTGAACTTTGGTCTCAAAGGGCAGCACATGTAATGATTTGTGCCCCAAATGCTGTTTCCGGTCAAACGTGTTGATGAATCCGAAAAAATATGGTTTTTTGCCAAATAAATACTCGCGATTTTTCTACGTGCATTCAGTATGCAAACAAACATAATATCAATAAGGGATGCATCAATTCTTATTTAAAAGAAAGAACACTACATAAGCATTCTCCCCACCAAAAAAAAACTTCGGGCCGTTTATTTAACTGATTTAAGTCTCTTTGATTGGTTGAAAACTCAAAATTTGGGAAAAAACCACATTTTTTCGGTTTTATCAACACGTTTGACCGGAAACAGCATTTGGGGCACAAATCATTACATGTGCTGTCCTTTGAGACCAAAGTTCAAGTTTGTAATAGGTCTTAGTTTTAAAATTTTACTTAAAACTAATATAATTAAAAGATAACACTAGAATTTTATTAATTATTTATAATTTATATTAAAATTAAGATCATACAAAAAATTTTTTTTTAACTTTTTTATATATGCTATTCAAGACCCATTTCATATTTCACTTCCAGGAAAAAAGTTCAATTAGCGGGAAATTAACGACATTTTGTTTTCTAGAAAAAAGTACCTTTCGTTTTTTTTTAATTTCTCTTAAACCAAGAAAAATTTTTTTGTTCGGTTTTTTGCTTTTGAATTAAAACTAATAAAAGCATTGAATATGAGAAGAAAAAATGGCGCTTAATGGGGCAAAATTATGTAAAAAAAAAAAATTATTAGGAAAAAAATATTTTCTTTTTTCAAAATTTTGAATTTGAGGCTTGATTTCTCAGAAACTGTTCATTAAGTAAACTCAAATTAAATTTTTTATTAAAGAACAAAGCAATAGCTTTTAAAATACACTGAAGTATGAGAAAGTAAGTGGGTTAGTTAATTTTTCATAATTTTTTAAAAAATTGAGTAAATTTCATATAAAATTGCCCCTCGCGCCTACACGGAGGGATATAGACCCCCCTTCCCATACAACTTTTTTTTTGTCTTGACAAAACCTTTCCATCCTTACTCTTTGGAAAACCGTATCTTAAATACCCTAAATAAATAAAATATAATTCTAAAAGTTAATAATTAATTTTAAAAATAATTAAAAAATTGAGAGCGGTGAAATTTTTTTTTTTAACTTTTTTCTATACGCCATTCAAAACACATTTCCGAAAATTTCATGAAAATCCATGGACTGGCCCTGAATTCCTAGGTAAAAAGCTTACGGTCCTCCACTATATCAAAATATCATCACTTTGGCTGTTATTGCTGCTCTATGCCTTCGTCGCAAAGACATTTTTGTAATAAAAGTAGGGAGTTACAAATTTGTAACAAAATTTACACGTCTTCCTTCACTTGTAGAATATTCATACAAACCTAACAAATTTTGTAATTTTTTTTCTTTGGTGAAATGAAAACTCACGAATTAGTGTTATATCAACAAGTTTGTTACTTGTAAAGTACAAATTTAATTTTGTATTGGTGAAACCGAAAAGGAAATTTTTCCACAAATTTCCTTTTGTAAAATACAACTGCAATGTTGTAATTATCAAAGTTTGGTGAAGCAATAATTTTACAAAAACTCACAAACTTTGTTAAAAAGCGCTTGTAACTACAAATTTGTGAGTTGGTGAAATAGGGCACAGGCTACGAGACCGTCGTATATTTGACAATGTTCGTCTCTACCTGTGCCCTATTTCACCAAAATGAAAGTTACAACCACAAATTTGTACTTGTAATTTACAATTACAAATTTGTAAACCCATTTTTTGTTTCACCAATTGCAAGATCTTATTTCAGAAACTTGTGATTGATTCTAATAAAGTTGTAGAAAAATGAATTGTAGGTCACAAGTGTTCAAAATTCCTGTTGCACCGACATCAAGAATAACTTGTTATTTATAACAGTTTTTTCACAATATTGTTGAACGCTGTGCTGCGTAGACATCAAAATGAACAAGGAAAATATAATATTTGCATCCTCTTTGATAAGAGACATAAAAGATATATTGTTCGAAAAGTTTTCCGATTGCTTGATACATTCAGACAAAGTAAGAGAATGGAAAAACATTCTTAATTTTTTGCAGTCTCATGTGCTTCTCACCAATAGAGATTGGAAATATTGATGTTCGTTAGGCCAGCATATAACGTTTTTGAATATTAAACTGACGACTGCGGTGCAAACTCTATGTACGTATCCGCAAACTTTTGACTTATAGAAAGATATCCCATGCATGTTGGCAGCTCCATGGTATTGTCCTCCATTCACAAGCCAACGCAAAGCTGAAAGAAACTGCTGCCTTGGTTTTAAAGCACAGTTTTTTTTCGCTCGATAACTAAAATTATTTCTTCTGCTTTGCATCGACTAAGTTGAAATTTTTCATTAAAATGAAATATGTAACTCAAATATATCATAGTTTATACGCGGCCAGTAATTTTTTTTTTCACTATCAAAATATCATCACTTTGGCAGTTATCGCTATTGCTATGCCTTCGTCGCAAAGACATTTTTGTTATGAAAGCAAGGAATTACAAATTTGTAACAAAAATTACACGTCTACCTTCACCTGTAGAATATTCTTACAAACTGAACAAATTTTGTAAGTCTATTTTCTTTAGTGAAATGAAAACTCACAAATTAGTGTTATATTAACAAGTTTGTTACTTGTAAAGTACAACTTTGATTTTGTATTGGTGAAACCGAAAAAGAAATTTTTCCACAAATTTCCTTTTGTAAAATATAACTGCAATATTGTAATTAACAAAGTTTGGTGAACCAACATTTTTACAAAAACTCACAAACTTTGTTAAAAAACGCTAGTAATCACAAATTTGTGAGTTGGTGAAATAGGGCACTGGCCTATTTATATAACACCGCCGAGTCTGTTTGCATAGATGGCAAGACTAAAACTAACGTAATGTTGCATATCCAACAAAAAGGTCTCCCGACCAATCTTTCTGCCCTTAGAAAAATTTATAACTCTTTTCACGAAACTTTCAATGTTTCTAATCAAATGGTCGCTGATGACTAACAAGCTTACGCGGCTTATATTAAATCAAAAAAAAATCTTTATACCCGACGAAATCGAACTAGGAATGATGCTCGCCTTTAACACCGCCTTTCCTACCCACTCACTTAATCCCTCGGCCTTCCTTACTATATACTACCAGAATGTTAGAGGGCTCCGAACCAAAACGTCCTCAGTTTTTACTAATTCACAATCATTTCCTCATGACATTTTTGCTCTGACCGAGACTAACCTAACTCCAAATATTCTTGATAGTGAACTATTTACATCAGAGTACTTAATTTTTCGTCAGGACGGACGGCCTGATAAATGACAGTGAAGAACTGGGCCGTGGTGTTTTGTTGGCGGTGAACTGTCGTCTTGATGTCAGTCCTTTCAATTCATCGCAATCAACAGATTTTGAATTTATAACAGTCAAAATCAAACTGCCCTCCCGATATATTTTCGTTTGTGTTGTTATATTCGCCCCTCAAAACCAACCATATCATATCAGCTTATAGTTGATGCAATTGACCATCTTTTCGATGCTGCTGACACCAACGACGAAATAATATATATGGGTGATTTTAATCTCCCGTTTATTCAATGGTCTCCTTATAACGACGGTACTTACTATTATCCGTCAAATACTGCATCTGAAAAAGAAATACTTTTCACTGACTGCATGCAAGACTCTAACCTTTTCCAAATAAGTGGTATTATTAACAACCTCAATAGGCAACTAGCCCTTATTTTCGTTTCTGATCTTGGTAACGCTATTGTGACAGCAAGTGGCCAACTTCTTTCTAAACTGGACGAATATCACCCACCTTTGTCGCTTTCATTCTCCTATCACAATCCTCAACCTAATATTTCCGTAGACTATGTCTATAACTTTAGAAAGGCTGACTTTGCCAAATTAAGATCCCTTCTTGCCAATATTAACTTCAATTTTTCTCAAGACTCGATCGATCATGCGTTGTCAGTATTTTATTCAGAGATATTTAAATGCTTTGCACAATCAGTTCCTTTTATGCCTCGTAAAAATTACTCCTCCTCCCCACCTTGGTATAATAAAGATCTTCGGTCACTTCGCAACCTGAGGAATAACTTATGGAGAAAATATCTTCTTTCAAAATCAGTAAACGATTACCAAGTTTTCGCCGTGTGTTGACTCAAAACGCTCGAAGAGTTTGTTGGCCCTGAACCGTCTGTATCTAGGTTCTACCATAGGTGTTCTTACGGGACACTGTCTAATAGGGAGACACGCCAAAAGACTTGGTGTGTTTTCCAATGATTTCTGCAGAAGCTGCATGGACGAGGAGGAGGAAGAAACCGTTCAACACCTTCTTTGCTCATGCCCTGCACTACTTCATAGGAGGAAAACTCATCTCGGTGAATTCTTCTTCGATGATACTAGCGACCTAGCTTACATAGACCCAAAAAGTCTTTCAAAATACATTAAAAGTTCCACGTGGTTCGACTAGCAGGTGAATAACCGGCTAGTCCCGTAATGGAAGATTAATAAGTGATCAACTCGTTAATCTTACATCGGGTTTCTGAGATCAGTAGGTGATTAACTTGCTGATCTCTGTGGTATCACAATGGGCCCTTGCGGCCTAAGTGTGTTAGGCAATGTACTCATTGACTGACAGCCACTTCCACCTAACCTAACCTACCAAGTTTTCTCGTTCGTTTTAACACAGTTTTCTGAACTTAGTACACGTCTCTATAACGAATATGTTCTTCAAATGCAATCTTCAATACAGTTAAATCCTAAACGTTTTTATGAACTTATAAACATCAAAAGAAAATCTGACGGCTACCCTTCCTCCCTCTCTTACCTTAACAACTCATCTTCAGAACCTGAAACGATTGCTAATTTTTTCGCAAACTTTTTTAACCAGTCATTTAGTGATTGCGAGGTAGAAGTGGACTTTCATTATTTCCAATATCTAAATAACTCTCCACAAACCTCATTTCACACATTAAATATTCTCCCATCCATAATCAAAAATAAAATAGATAAACTACAGGATAATTACTCATCTGGACCAGAAGGAATTCCAGCTATTGTCCTAAAAAACTGTTCGAGCATTTTTATCCAACTTCTTGTAGCCCTTTTTAAGCTATCAACCAACCAACATTCTGGAAAACATCATATATAGTCCCTATCCATAAAAAAGGACCAAAGAATGATGTGTCTAACTATCGTCCCATAGCCAAACTGTCCTATATACCTAAGCTGTTCTAAAGCATTATTTATGATACACTGTCTTTCCACTGTAAATCTATTTTGGCTCCTGAACAACATGGTTTCCTATAGCTGGTAGGTCAACTACGACCAATCTAGTGGATTTTGTTTCCCATACCTTGTGTACCTTAGAGAAAGGAAATGAAGTCGATGTTATTGCTACTGATTTTAGCAAAGCATTCGACAAAATGTCACATAAAATCATACTTTTCAAACTTAAAATCCTAGGCTTTCCCCCACTTTTTATTTCTTGGGTTTGTTCCTATTTAACTCAGAGAAAATATGTAGTGTGCTTCAGATCATCTCTCACCAATCCCTTCATAGCACCTTATGGTGTTCTCAAGGCAGCCATCTTGGCCCACTATTTTTTATTTTAGCGATTAACGATGCTGTCAAAATCCTTGATTGTAACGTTTTGATATACGCGGATGATATGAAAATATTTAGAAGCATTCTATCCCCCGTTAACTCTTGTATCTTACAAGATAATCTAGACATTTTCTCAGTTTGGTGTCACAAAAATAATTTAGAACTCAACGTTAGCAAATGTCACGCTATAACTTTTTCCCGCAAACGTCTACCCCCGCCCCCTCCGTGCTTGTCTCTTTTGCTCGTGACTTAGGTGTCATTTGTGATAAAGAGCTCACCTTTCACTCCCACATTGAACATGTTATAAAAAAAGCAAACAGCATGCTCGGATTCATAAAACGTTGGTCGAAAGAATTTTCCGATCCGTATATTCTCCAATCCCTGTACGTTACTTTCGTTAGGCCAATCCTTGAATATGCCTCCCAAGTGTGGTCACCATATCAAATTACACAATCTAAACGCCTCGAAGCTGTCCAACGTAGATTTCTCTTTTACGCTCTGCGCAAACTTCCCTGGGAAGATAGATATCACTTGCCTCCATATGCTGATCGTCTGCAACTTATTGATCTTCAGTCTCTTCAAAGAAGACGCGAGATCTCAGATATCGTATTTGTTCAAAATCTTTTGAGTGGAAACATTGATTGTCCGTCGCTATTGAGTTTAATATCTTTTAATGTAAATTCACGGAATCTTAGGACTGTTCCCCCTTTCCGAATTCCCTATCACCGTACGAACTATAATTTCTTCAACCCTATGTCACGTATGTTACGTAATGTCAATTAGTCCTTTAATCTGTTCGATTTCCATACCTCAAAATCAACCCTCCGTAAATCTCTAGCTTCCTACTCACAATGAACTGAACCCTCCTGATTTCATTTTGCTTTTGAATATATTTTTTTATTTTAGATTTAAGTTTTGTTTGTATTTTAGATTTAAGTTCTGCTTGTACTAAGTGTAAATAAATAAGTAAACTAAATGTATGGAGAAGGTCATTGATAGACACATCCGGGATAAGCAATTAGCTACCCACCCACTATCCACATCAGAATACGCATATAAACCAGGGAAATCAGGGGAAACCGCGTTGAATAACCTAATTGCTAGGATCGAACTTTCTATCGATAAAAATTTAATTTGCGTCGTGGCACTTCTCGAAATAGAAGAAGCCTTCAATAACACTTCCTTTGTGTGTACCGACAGTGCTCTAAGGCACCACAACGTTCCACAAGTGATTCGCAATTGGATAATGTCCATGCTAAACAGCAGAATTATCCACAGCAATATCGAAGAAGTGGAAATTTCAGCACTAACAAGAGGTTGCCCACACACAAGGTGGAGTCCCCTCACCACTCATCTGGTCAATAGTTGTAGATAGCCTACTAAGACTACTTGCAACCCAAGGCATCTATGCAGTGGGTTTTGCAGATGATCTAGCAATTGTCATACGAGGATCATCAGAAACACTAATGAATGAATGAATGAAATTTTTATTGAGGCTTAAAACGTTTACAGTTTTTTTCTTAACCTATGGTTACAACTTGTTTTATCACCGGCTTTGAATTGGCCTGGTATATTTTTAATTTACAAGAGCTATTTTTGATTTGACTCTAAAATGATAATATGTACAATGGATTTATCTATCCTTTACTTCTATTTGCAATTGCGATTGCTCACTGTCACAACTCCATTTTGTATTTGAGTGTGGTACTTAAAGCTAGAACTTAAGACTAAAAAGAGAAAACAATAACAAGGAACGACGAACCATCACGTTGGTAGCACTAAACATTCCAGTAATATTCAGTGCCACCAAAATGCTGGCTCTTTCGTTTTAATAATAATGCATCTGTTTAATGGATCACTTATTACCTAAATCTTTTAGTTTAATCTAATTGTTCTTTAGATTAATATTGATAGTATTGATAGTTGTTTTCGTTTTTTGACACATTTTCTTAATAATGCTTTTTATTTATTTTTTTTTTTCTATGGGTACTATAGAATTATCTGTTCGTATATAAACATTTCTTTCTTTTGTCTTTTTTTAATATACGGGGCAGTTCGGCGAAGGAAGTGAAATTCCCATTACTACTGGAAGAAAATAAGAAGGGGATTATTTTTACGTTTTACTAATGCATTTGTTAATTGGATCACTTAACACCTAAATCTCTTAATTTAATTTCCTTATTCTTTAATTCATAATAATAGTCTGTAAGTACCTGTTATATTCATTTTTAATTCTTAATAATCTTCTTTTTTTTTATTTTTTCTATAGGTACTATAAAATTATCTGTTCGTATATTGTATATAAACATTTTTTTTGTCTTGTTCTAATGCATAGAGCAGTTAGGCGAAGGATCCTACTGAAAAAGGATAAGAAGGTATCATTCCTTCGTTTAACAATGTATCTGCCAGAAACACTAATATCAAGAAGACTTTAGACAGCTCTGAACATAGTACAATGCTGGTGCTCAGATGAAGGTATCTCTGTCAATCACCGTAAGACAGTTACTGTCCCATTTACAAAAAGAAGAAAACTCAATCTTCTAATACGCCGCAATCTCTATGGGTAGACAATAGGCGTGTTTTTTTTTATGCTAGTATATAGTACAGTAAAAATTTCCCTTGGGGAACAACAACAAATCATTTTACTGTCGTAATTTTCCACAGTGAAAACAGGGATGGCATTGCTGTGGATTGATAGTTTCCAGCTTTGAAAATAAGATGGCACCACCATTGATTTCAGTTCATCAAAGCTTTTTCGAAAAGACGTGTTCAATAAAAATGTGGTATTTGCAAAGAAATTTTTTCTCTCGATTAAAAATTAAAGAAATACAAACTATGTATATTCATATTGAATTTTCGCCCTGTTTCTTACCTGGTGGTGAATATAATACAGGATTTTGCACTAGTTCTTTTTTGCTGAAGCTAATAGCTTTTCTCATGGAATTATTTGACTAAAAAATATAGCCCAATGCAAGAAAAAAACAAATCAAACAAACAAACAAAGCAGTAAAAAATGATCAAAAGGGAAAGATATATGTATAAAAATTAATTACATTCTTCAATAGAAATTCAAGTTTGGGACTAGCAGTACGTGTTTCAACTTAATTTAATTTGGGTTGTGTTTATTTGTGCGGTAGTATTATAGTTCAATTTCACGGTTTTGTAAATAGAAACAGCTTATTTTCCTTCTTAACCTATCGAAAAGAATGGTCAATAGCGTAGAATTGCTTTCCCAAAGATTTGGATAAAAAATAAATTGATTCTGTTTACCAATGGAAAATCTCATCAAAGATTAGTTTTTAATATCTTTTTACATACTCCCCGAACATACCCGAAAGTTTTTTTCAACAAAACAGCTGACTTTGACATAGAGCTTTCTTCACTGCTGGACGATGCCTCCAAAAATAGTAAAAAAAAGAGCTGTAAGAGAGAATCTGGATGTATGGAAAATAAGAAAAAAAAATACAAATTCATACCTGGCTTTGTATCGTTATTCATTTGATAGACCAATTAACGAAACAAACCTGGTATGAACTAGATTTTGTTTCATCTTGAATTTCACAGAGAGCTTTGAAAAGTGACAACAAGCTTTGACGTTGAGCACCATCTTGTTGCTGAAAATAGAACTGAAAATACTGTGGATATATCGTTTTTTTTTAACTCAAATGCTGTACTATATACTAGCATAAAAAAAAAACGCCTAATACCATTTTCCAAGGAATCAAAATACCTTGGGGTTATCCTAGACAGTAAAATGTTATGGAACCCTCAACTAGAACGCATTTCCAGCAGAGCAGCCAAGTCCCTATGGCCTTGTCGAAGCATATGCGGGAAAAACTGAGGTCTAAAACCTTGTACGACCTATATACGCTGGTAGTCAGACCAACAATAACGTACGCAGCCGTTGAATGGTGGACAAAAACAAAAGAAGTAAAGGCAATCCAAAATCTAGAAAAGATTCAAAGATTGGCAACAACATGCATTACGGAATGCATGCGTACAACACAAACATACGCTCTAAACGTCATTGTTGGACAACCTCTAATTCACCTCTTCATAAAAATGGAAGCAAGACTGGCGACACAACGTCTTTTCCATCAAGTACACACAAAATCACATCCATAGCCGAAAGGACATCTGTCGATAATGGAAAGTCCAGAAAAACCTAATACCTTTAGTATGCGCTTGGATGCTTTAATTTCCACGTACAACTTCAAACTCAACTTCTCCATTGTCATCCCCCCTAGGGAAGACTGGGAGAACACAAAATCTCATCCTTCAAGGCAAGATATGGCCTGGTATACGGACGGCTCAAAAATGGAAACTGGTACAGGTTCCGGCTTTTCAGCGACTGTCCCAGAACGAATTTCTCAGTAAGTCTGGGCAGTTACTCGTCCATTTTCCAAGCTGAAGTCTTTGCCATTAACGAATGCACGAGAATTATATGTTCATCGAACCTCTGTCAAGCTGGTGAAGTGACTTTCTCGGATCGGAAAAAAGTTTAAGTGTAATTTAGTTGCTAATTATTTGCTAATTATTTGCTAAAAAACTAATTTTTTTGCTACTCCCGTTTAATTATAAAAATTCACATTTCCAGCTTGACGTCAAGCTGGCAAAGCAATTTTTTCAGGAAAGGTTTAGAGACCGGGTGTTCTCACCATATTTTTTTGCTAATTATTTGCTCTAAAAAAAAACATAAATTAGCAAGCCTAGGTGCGACTTCCTCTAGGTGCAAGAATGCAATCCCATTCCCCTAGAAATATAAAGTTTACAGTGTGTTTGCACTGTAAACCTTATATATGTGTCGAGAAACATCGACCAAACATTGCGTCTTAGAAAGGTACAAACAACATCTAACTGATGAGCCCATTGTTTGTACCTGGGCGAAACGCATAAGGAGTGAAGGTCAATTGAACTTTTCATTTTGATTTTTAAAAATCAACACTCGGTAAGAAAATAATAAATTCTTTTTATTATTTTTTCTTTTTTTCAATAAACATCGGCCAGACCACGGGCAAACCTTCTCTAGGTGCAAGAATGCAATCCTATTCCCCTAGAAATACAAAGCTTACAGTATGTTTGCACTGTAAACTTTATAATGTGTCGACAAATATCGACCAAACATTGCGTCTTAGAATGGTACAAACAACATCTAACTGGTGAGCCCATTGTTTGTACCTGGGCGAAACGCATAAGGAGTGAAGGTCAATTGAACTTCTCATTTTGATTTTAACATTTTTTTAGCATATTTTTTTTTTGGCTATTTAATTGCTCTAGGAAAAATAAAACAAAATTTTATTTTGCTGATTACAACAATTTTTTTTTCAATTTTTTTTAAATTTTTTTTTGTTGCTAACATTTTTTTAGCATATTGTAACGTGAGCTTAGTTCGCAAAATAAAACTTCACTTTTTAATTTATTTCTACCACTTTATTCAGTATCTATACTTTATTCGAACTCAACTCGACTATTGGACTATCACTGGTTAACAACATTTCACTCTTAACTTTATCACTCTATAATCAAAACTGACTGCTCGTTGCGTCAGGGGTCCTATTTATATAGAAAAACACTCATCTAGAGCGTTCCAGTTTCTTCTCCATGGTTTCCACATTTGCTGTCAAGCATCTCTACACTCACACACACTGGCTTACAAGCAATGCCTCTCATTTATACCATTCCATTATAGTGTTGCCAGTTGTGTTTTCGGTTAAACGTTTTTGATTAGGAAATTGGTATAAATGTTGGGTGTTCATTACACTGCCCCTCCTTAAGATTGTTCGTCCCGAATAATTCCATCTGCAACCTCGCCACTATTTCGATGCAGCCGGTCACAGCGAACTACTTTTAACTTGCCTCTTAATCCTCTTTGGATGCGGTAAACCACGTCGTTAATCCTCGTGACAACAGTATAAGGACCTTCCCAGTTCTGCTGAAGTTTCGGTGACAATCCCTTTTGACGATGAGGATTATAAAGCCACACACGATCTCCTGCTTGGAATCCTGCCGTTGTCGCTTTTGTGTCGTACCGTGTCTTCATCCGGTCGCTGTAGGTTTTCATCCGTTCCCTTGTTCTTTTATGGATGTCAGCGAGTCTCTCCTTGAGGTCATCCACATACTCGTTCGTGTCCTGTGGCTCCTCTGTGGGGCATCCAAATTTAAGTTCGCAGCCGCATGGTTTTCCCGAACAGGATGTCAGATGGTGTTTGTCCTGTGGAGCTATGTACTGCACTTCTATAGGCCATCAGGAATAGCGGTACGTGCCTATCCCATTCACTTTGGTAGTCGCCTACGACCTTGGTGAGGTGTTCTTTCAAGGTCCGGTTGAATCTTTCAACCATCCCATCAAATTGTGGATGAAGCGGTGTGGTTCTCGTCTTCTTAATGCCAAGTAGTCCGCACACTCCTTGGAAGATGTTTGACTCAAAGTTCCTCCCTTGGTCGGAATGGAGTTCCATAGGCACGCCAAACCTACTCACCCAGTTAAACACAATCTGGTCGACCACCGTTTTGGCTTCTTGATTTGGGATGGCATACGCCTCAGGCCACTTGCTTAAATAGTCCATTACAACCAGAATGTACTTGTTTCCAGCGTTGGTCTCTGGAAAAGGCCCAGCCACATCTACTGCAATCCTCTCAAAAGGCGATCCAACGTTGTACTGATGCATCTTACCTTGCATCTTCCTACCAGGTCCTTTGGTTGCAGCACACTTGTCACATGTTCGGCACCACTTCTCTACGTCATCTCTAGCAAGTAACCAGTAGAAGCGATGTCGCACCTTCTCCAGTGTTTTGTTAACTCCCAGGTGGCCTCCAGAGGGTCCGTCGTGCATCTCCCGAAGAACTTCACTGACTTTCGATTGCGGTACGATCAGCTGCATCACATATGATTTACCGTCAGCGGACTCCCATCTTCGCCCGAGGACACCTTCTTGCACATATAGTGAGTCCCACTGTGCCCAATAGGCTTTGAGAACTGGACTCCTGTCAGAAATGTCTCCCCATTCAGGTTTCTCTTCATTTTCTTTCCATGTGAGAATGGTTTCGATATCTGGATCCTCCTGTTGAGCGGTCCTCACTTCCTCATTGCTCCATCCGCATATGGGGTCAGCTCTTAGTCGCTGAGTGGTAATATTTTCTTTGTTTTCTTGTCGCCTACAATGCTTGCAATCCTCTTTGCAAGGTCTTCGGGACAATGCGTCGGCGTTTCAGTGCAGCTTTCCTCTGCGGTGTTGAATCTGGTAATCATAAGTCTGCAGTCTTTCTATCCACCTTGCGACTTGACCTTCTGGATTTTTGAAGTTCAACAGCCAGTTCAGAGCACCATGGTCTGTCCGCAGAAGGAATTTCTGTCCATAGATGTACTTATGGAAGTGCTTTGTTGCCAAGATAAGAGCTGGCAGTTCCCTTCTGGTCACGCAGTAGTTTCTTTCAGGCTTCGAGAGGACCTTACTGTAATATGCCACCACTTTCTCTTCGCCATCATGCACTTGGGATAGTACCGCCCCGATTCCAACGTTGCTTGCATCTGCGTCGATGATGAATGTTTTGCCAGGTGTTGGATGTGCCAGAACTGGAGCGTTACAGAGGCGGTATTTGAGTTCCTGAAAAGATTTCTCACACTCACCTGACCATTTGAACTGCTTCCCTTTTTCGGTGAGCTGATGCAAACTTTTTGCAACTCCAGCAAAGTTCTTAACAAAACGTCGGTAATATGTGGCAAGACCAAGAAAGCTTCGGAGTTGATGTTTGTCCTGTGGTGTTGGCCAATTTTTGACGGAGTCAACTTTTTCAGGATCAGTCTTCACTCCTTGGGAAGAGATGATGTGTCCCAAATACTTAACTTCGGTTTTGAAAAGTTCACATTTTTCTGGATTCAGTTTAAGGTTAGCCTCTCGAAGTCTCTGAAACACGGCTTTTAGATTCTTGCAATGTTGGTCAAATGTTTTCCCGTAAACAATGACATCGTCCAAGTAGACAAGGCATGCTTTCCACGTCAGTCCTTGAAGAACGCACTCCATCAAACGCTCGAATGTTGCCGGAGCGTTGCATAGCCCAAACGGCATAACTTTAAACTGCCAGAGCCCATTACCTGTAGAAAACGCCGTCTTTTCCCGATCATCAGGGTGGATGTCAACTTGCCAATATCCACTCTTCAAGTCCAGCGTCGAAAACCACTGGGCTCCCTCCATAGCATCCAGGGTATCACTGATTCTCGGCAGGGGATAGCTGTCCTTTTTAGTCACATCATTTAGCCTTCGGTAGTCCACACAAAAGCGAGTGCTTCCGTCTTTCTTTTTCACTAGCACCACTGGTGAAGCCCAAGGACTTTTGGAATTTTCAATAAGACCGTCCTTCTTCATTGCTGTTATCATTTCCTCAACCTCACCTTGTTTGGGCAGTGGAAGGCGTCTTGCGGGTTGACGAATCGGTCTTGCATCTCCTGTGTTGATGCGATGCTGCACCAACTGTGTCCTACCATATTGTCCCTTTTGCAATGCGAAGATGTCAGTGTACTCTTGTAGGAGATTTTCAGCCATCCTTGTTTGTGGGTGATCAAGGTTGGATGAATACAGTATTTTAGCTCTGATGGTTTTGAGCTCCTCCGAAGTTATAGTTTTTCTTGGGGCTTCGTCTGTGATCTTCGTAATTGCTGCAACCGATTCGCTACGTCCAACGACTTCTCCTTTCTTCAACCTTACATCGTACGGTCTGGTGTTTAGTAATCGTACGGGGACCATTTTGTTTTTCGGTGCTACCAGTGTTTTCCCAATGATGACGCTTTGGGAGGAACACTCTGGGTCTGGTTCCACCATTAGGTATCGAAGGCTTCCAAACTCACCTTCCAGTTTTGTCCAAACGAACACTTCAGAAGAAGGAGGCAGAATCAGATCTTCTTTGATGACAGTCCTCAGTGTCGACGTACTTTCGTTCGAATAGGTCATTGGAAGTTCCTTATTTTGGTACTTCAAAACCTGATTACCGATGTCCAAAATAACTCCGTGCTGTTTCATAAAGTCGATTCCAATGATGCACTCGTCACATATATCTGCCACCAGGAATTGATGAGTAAACACTAGATCGGCCAGTCGGATCTTAAGACACACTTCTCCATATACTCTTGCTGCTTCTCCCGTTGCGGTTCTTAGACGGTAGGTATTGGTGTTATGAAGCCACTTCGTCTTTACCAGGTCTCGACGTACTATGGAGGCTGTGGCACCGGTGTCGATGGTAGCCACATGTTTGTTCCCGTTAATAGTAGTTTCCACAGTCAGACTTTTGTTGTCTCGTTTGGTCTGAGAGACCTAGATGGTGGTTCTGGGGTCATCGATACAAGAAACCAGCCTATGGGAAACGGGCTGATAGGCAACGCTGGTGTTGTTGTTATCTTGCTCTGGGTTGGATCTCTTGCTTCCACAATGTTGACAACCGGCTTTATTTGGTGGTAGTCGGCATTGACGCTGTAAGTGCCCGGTCTTGTTGCAGTTCCAACATCTTACTGGTCTGCTCCGCTGGTTCTTTTGTATCTCAGCTCTTTGGCACGAGCATTCTTCGACTATCGCTTCTCTAAGTCGATGTACTCCATGAGAAGCCCGTTCTGCTGCTTCAATTGTCAATGCGAATGCTAAAGTTTCAGAAAGAGTACGTGTTCTAGCAGTTCACACAGACCTCAGAAGATTTATATCGGAGATGGCACGAACGAAGGACTCAACAGCAAGCTGGTTGATGATTTCTTCTCCAGCATCCGGGTATGCCAGGTGAACCAGTCTTTCGACGTCTGCTTGGAGCTGCTGTAGACTTTCACCCCTTTTCTGGACTCTGTTATTGAGTTGGACTCGGAAGACTTCTTTCAAGTGGCTATCTCCAAAGCGTTTATCTATAGCTGCCACGAGAGAACTGAAATCACCGCTCTTACCAGCTGGAACTCTTTGAAGTAATTCAGCTGCTGGTCCTCTAAGAGCAAGAGTCAGTGCAATGTACTTGTCTTCGTCATCCCAGCCATTTGTTGTCGCGGCTGCCTCAAATTGTCTCTTGTAGACTGACCAAGAAGACTGTCCATCAAATGTTGGCGGTTTCATCTCCTTTTTCTTTGCAAACTCCCCGGCAGACTCTCGAATTTTTATTTTCCGAATCTGGTCCAATTCCTTGGTCAGAACAGAGAACTGTTTATCACATCGGGTTTCTACGATTTCGAAACGATTCTCTACAACAGAAAGCTGTTTTTCCACACCTTCAACGCGTTCGTCTAGGGCGCATACATTTTTCTCAATGTTACCCAATTTACCTTCTAGAATGTTTTTCTGACCTTCCAAAACATTCTGTTGCGCCTCAAGTCTTTCGAGAATATTCTGTTGTTCCTTCTTTTGCTCGTTTCGTTGCTCTTCAATCAGCTTCTTTTGTTCGTTTCGTTGTGCTTCCAGTTGTTCGAGAACATTCTGCTGTTCCAGGAAAGTTGTGCGACCTTTTGAATGTTAATTAATTTGTTTTTGAGCAGGCTCAAGGTGAGCAGGCCTTGAGCCTGCTCAAAAACAAATTAATTCTGCTGTTCCTTCTTTTGATCGTTTCGTTGCTCTTCCAGACGTCCGAGAATATTCTGCTGTTGCTTGTTTTGTTCTAATAAAATCTTCATTATACTAGAAAAATCTACACTTTCATTTACTTCCTCTTCTTCCACTTCTATTTCAAAAACAAAAGGTTTACGTCTTCCCCTTGCTGTTCCATATAGTTACGCAAGCGCAGGACGAGCTCATTTTTCGATCCCGCTCTAGAAAGATTTCGCTTACCTAACTCACTTTTAAGCTCAATGCAGTTGAGCTCTTCTAACAACTTACCCATTTTCACTGTATATAATTATTATTTTTCTTTTTACTTTTTTTTTTTTTTTTGTTTACACTTTACTAGTCAAATAAGTTTTATTTACACTTCTGACACCAATGTAACGTGCGCTTAGTTCGCAAAATAAAACTTCACTTTTTAATTTATTTCTACCACTTTATTCAGTATCTATACTTTATTCGAACTCAACTCGACTATTGGACTATCACTGGTTAACAACATTTCACTCTTAGCTTTATCACTCTATAATCAAAACTGACTGTTCGTTGCGTCAGCGGTCCTATTTATATAGAACAACACTCATCTAGAGCGTTCCAGTTTCTTCTCCATGGTTTCCACATTTGCTGTCAAGCATCTCTACACAAACACACACTGGCTTACAAGCAATGCCTCTCATTTATACCATTCCATTATAGTGTTGCCAGTTGTGTTTTCGGTTAAACGTTTTGATTAGGAAATTGGTATAAATGTTGGGTGTTCATT
Source organism: Melanostoma scalare (assembly GCA_949752695.1). NCBI lineage: Eukaryota > Metazoa > Arthropoda > Insecta > Diptera > Syrphidae > Melanostoma > Melanostoma scalare. Next base: position 69,449,665 of record OX456986.1, on the reverse strand, counting down.
ACAATATTATTTTTTTGCTATTTAATTGCTCTACGAAAAATAAAACAAAATTTTTTTTCGCTAATTACAAATTTTTTTTAAATTTTTTTTTTGCAAACATTTTTTTTTGCATATTATTTTTTTGCTTTTTAATTGCTCTACGAAAAATTAGACAAATTTTTTGTTTTGCTCATTACAAAAATTTTTTTTCTATTTTTAAAAAATTTTTTTTTGTTGCATACATTTTTTTAGCATATTATTTTTGTGCTGTTTAATTGCTCTAGGAAAAATAAAACAAAGTTATTTTTTGCTGATTAAAAAAATTTTTTTATAGTTTTTTTGAATTTTTTTTTTTTGTTGCTAACATTTTTTTAGCACATTCTTTTTTTGCTATTTAATTGCTCTAGGAAAATTTAAACAAAACTAATTTTTGCTGTTTACAAAAATTTTTTTTCTATTTTTTTTAAATTTTTTTTTTTGCAAAAATTTTTTTAGCATGTTCTTTTTTGCTATTTAGTTCTCTGGGAAAAAAATAATAAAAAAGTTTTTGCTGATTGCATTTTTTGCAGCAAAAAATAATTTTGTTTTATTCTCCTAGAGCAATGAAATAGCAAAAAAGAATATGCTAAAAAAATGTTACAAAAAATAAAATTTCAAAATTTTGTTTTACTATTCGTAAAGTAATTAAATAGGATAAAAAGAATATGCAAAAAAAAGTGTTTGCAAAAAAAAAAATTTGAAAAAAATAAAAAAAAAGTTTTTGTAATCAGCAAAAAAAAATTTGGTTCTATTTTTCGTAGAGCAATTAAATAGCAAAAAAAGAATATGACAAAAAAAATGTTTGCAAAAAAAAAATTTAAGAAAATGGAAAAAAATTTTTTGTAATCAACAAAAAAAACTTTGTTTTATTTTTCGTAGAGCAATTTAATTGCCAAAAAATAAAATATTAAAAAAATTTTTGCAAAAAAAAAATTAAGAAAATAATAAAAAAAATTTTTCTTAAGAAACAAAAAAAAATTTTGTTTTATTTTTCCAAGAGCACAAAAATAGCAAAAAAATGTTGTGAAAACACCCGATCTCTAAGACTTTCCTGAAAAAATTGCCCCGCCAGCTTGACGTCAAGCTGGAAATGTAAATTCTTGTAGTTAAACGGGAAGAGCAAAAAATAATAATAATTAAGAAAAAAATTAAGAAAATTTCTTTTAACTAACAAATTTTTTTAGAGCAAATAATTAGCAAAAAAAAAATGGTGAAAACACCCGGTCTCTAAACTTTTCCTGAAAAAATTGCTTTGCCAGCTTGACATCAAGCTGGAAATGTGAATTTTTATAATTAAACGGGAGTAGCAAAAAAATTATTTTTTTTTAGCAAATAACACTGCGTTACACGATTTTGGTACCCTCTTAACTGTTAGCTGGATTGAATAGGAAATGAGTCATAGATTAAATGTTCCAAACATATGTGGTATCCATCACGTCTAGTTTTCGAGGTACATGTCAACTATATTTTCTACTACATTCACTTCTTTAGAGGAATAAACAACAAGAGGGAAAACCATTACCTCTCTTGCCCCGCAACTTCCATTTGCTTACATTGTTGTTTTTGTAACACGAGATACATCTGTGATACACGTATTAAGCTGAATATAAAGCTGTGTCAGTGAGTTTACTAACACCACTTTATTTTCGGATTTCAATTCAAACTGGTTTTGAAAGCTGAAAATAAAGTGGCGCCATTCCATATGAGAACGGTCAATCCGTAATGTTGATATACCCCCGATTTTGCTCAAACTTAGTAGAAATGTTCCTTTGCTATCGAAATACAAAATAGTCAAAGAATTTTTTTTTTGTAATTTTCTTCTATCCTCCAGCCTTACTCAAAGAACCGAACATAATGATTTTTGGGGTTTCAGACTTTGCACTCTGAAAAAAAAAAAAAAAACTGTCTGTATTCAAGCGATTAGGACGATTAAGGTGTCATTTTAAAGCTGAGCATTTTTAGCAGCATTCTTTTTAAATCAATTAAAAGGTTTAAGGTATTTGAAATGCTTTAGAAACCTGATCCTTTTGAAATCAACACATTTTATATACATTTTTCCATTTTGAAGTAGTCCTGTGCCTAAATTTTCAATAGTAAGTTCCTAAAAATTTCCCTAATTAAACCTTACATTAAGTACAAAATGAACAATCCAAAGTGAATTAAAAAAAAAAATTTTTATGTGCATTCCTTTAAAATTTAAAGTTTTTGAAAAACCCAATCTTTGGGCACATTTTTGGGAATGTTGACTACCAAATATCAAAATGGGAGTAGACAGGATTTAAAGGTCTATTCTTCAACTTTAAGTCCTGAAAATTTCGTTTTGTTATTCGCATGTACACTGAAGTTACAGCTGATTAAAAACAAGCTTATTTGTAAGCTATGAAAAAAGCCAATCTTTGAGCACATGCAAATGAGACGTGATGGAAAGAAAATTTGTATGTATGTTTATTAAACGATGCGTATAGATAAAAAATCATGACATTTCAAAGCGGGTACTCAAATTTTTTTTTTAATTTGTAACGCAGTGTAATTAGCAACTAAATTACAAATAAATTTTGTTCCGATCCGAGAAAGTCACTTCACCACCTTGACAGAGGTCGTATTTCAGTCGCACCACCCGTATGTTTAATGCTTTACCTGGATCTGTGTTTCCCCTGCATTACGATTCACAAAAATTCAAAAGCAACATGCATCGGTGTCTCCTACTAAATCCTCTCCTATTTTCCTAAATGCTCGCACTGTGTTTTATAACATTAAAAGGGTAGTCATAACCCCTTGATGTGCGCGTTAATTATAAAAAAACCATTGTGCGGTTTGCATAGAACATTAATAATTATTGGCGTATTATCCCTACTGATAACGTCAATAAAATTCCCATCGTTTTGTTCATTCGAAACTTCCATTTGTACTCAAAAGAAACAGCTGGTGACCAATAGGTAGCACCAGGTATAGGCGCGCTGACCGTTCAATAAAGTAAGGATTTAGAAAAACATCAGAAGTGACAACTCGGGGGGGGGGGGGGGGGGGGGGGATTTACATTCAAGAAAATAATAACGAAAATTATTCAAAAACTGTGAAGATTTAATAAAAAAAGTAAATATAACTATAAGCTTGCAAAAAATGTGAACAATTAGAAGTGATTAAAAAGAATTGGTTAACGGTTCAAATTCTGTTTGTTTTGATTCTATCAACGACAACCGTGTATTCATGCTTTCAATAGATAGCTTCAGATCAGTGACGTCAGAGCTTATTTTCTCAGTGATTCTTTTTTCGGACTCCGCAATCTGTGGCGTAATTTGTGAAGTAAACGTATTAAATTGTGTTAAGCGGGGTTGGATGAATGTGAACGCTAGTCGTCAAACTTGGGAGAAATTTCATTTCAAAAATGTTTTCAAGTAGTGCACATCGCACGGAAAGAATATTTTTCTTTGTTCGTTAGGTACATTGAAAGGGATTTATTATGGTGTCTGTGTCAGGTAGTGCACCTCGCAAGGAAAAAATGTTTTTTCTTTGTTGGGCACATTGAAAATGGAATTTATATTTATTTTCAGGTAGTAGGCGTCGCGTGGCAAGGAAAAATATTTTTTCCTTGATGGGCACATATCTACAAAATGCAAATTACGATAAATTGATGACTAAATTCACAAACGTCAATTTTTTGTGATTTGTGATTCGGCATCACTGCTATTTTGCTATGCTGATGCTTATGCAGCTGTTGCTGATGCGATACCGATGCGATGCTGATCGGTTATTTGTTTGACGTTAAAAAAACACTTTTTTCTTTTATTTAATAAGTCCAGTTTGTTTGTTTCTTTTTGTAATTCTTTTGTATGTTATTAAAATATTCAGGAATCTTCGATGTATTGTCAAATTTGAAATCTGGGACTTCATTTTTTATTTCGCAAAGAATTTTTCCACATAGAACTGACTTTGCTTTTTTCCCAGCCGTGAATTCCGGTTCATATTTTAGCCTAATGGCTATCATCAACTTTATTTCTGCTTTTGTGAAATACTCTCTAGGAAATGAAATAAAAAAACACAAAAGAATATTGAATAAATATTTTTATATGTATGTTTGCTATTAAACTACTTACTTTTCGTTTTCCTTCTCCATATTTCTAAATGTACTTCATGTATGTACGATGGCGTCTACAAACCTAAACACTCTCTCGTCTTAATGCTTTTTCGTTTAGTTTTTGCGCATCAGTTTATGCAACTTTGCAATAATGAACAGTTGACGAGAAAAGTTATGCCAAACTCTGCGTTTGTGAACGTTTGACTTTTAACGTTTGGGCATCATTACTGCAGCGATGTGTTTATGAATTTACACGATAATATAAATAGTTTGGTGGCACCAAAATGTAATTATCATTAAAATACTATAAAGGGTTGCTTTTGTTTATAGCTTATAATTTAAGTTGAAGTTGAACTGACTCCAAGTAGAGAAGTGGTAAAAGTTAAATCTAAAGTGTTACTATTAGTGAATTAACTGGTTGTAACCGGAAATTGCGAGTTTTGGATTGAGTTTTTTGAAGTCTACAGAAGTTTGCAAGAGATATGGCATATAAAAAGCGAGGAATACAAAAATAAAACTAAAAAGTATAAGGCCTATGAAACTCTGTTGGAAAAATGTAGCGCACATCGTACGGAAAGAATATTTTGTCTTAGTTGTGCACATTTATTATGTTTTCAGGTAGTCCACCTCTTTAGTCCCTACACACTTTCTTTTGTTTTTCTTGCTTTTTTTAAATTTCATCCCAAAATTGCGCTGCTACTGCTATGTCCTTCATGGTTGATATTCAGACCAGAATGAAGTTTGACGACTTGTTTGATGAGTGTGAACGCAATGGGTTTTTTCCGTCCATCTTTTCATCCAACAAAGGAGGTGGTGCATATTTCTATGGAGCCTGGGCCCAGGGCGTACACCTATGAGACTAGTACCAAATGAAAGCTTACGTTCAGCCCAATCAGTCTGTCAAATATTTTTGAATTCGGTCTTGGTGATTTTGAGATAAATAGACTTGAAATTGAGCGCCGGAAATGGGAAAAATCTGACATTTCTGCAAATAATTAAGTATATCTCGATGAGTATAGCACGTAGGACAATGGTTTAGGTATCTAATGAAAGATCATCAAAATATCTTTCATTTCATATTAAACGCGTTTTTTTAAATGCCTTATTTTTCGAAAAGACAGACCTAAAAGTTGTTTGAAAAGAAACATTTTCGTTGACGTTTGCCAGCCAATATCTCGAAAAAATCAGTGATGACTTTTATTTTTTTAAGCACCACTGTAATCCTTAATTGGTAAGCTTTAATTTGATATATAATTACGCTATCATACATAAAGTTTATCACGTACATTATACACAATTCCTAAAAATAATTAAACAAAAAATATGTTCCACAGCAAATGCATTTTTTCATTGAATTTTTCGCAGTTTCTACTCTGTTTTTACAAAACATAAGACCAGAATACATCTGTGGCAATAACCCATAACAGCATAAGTCGACTTATGCTCAAATTGAGTTAATGATGCAGTTTTTTTCACATTTTCTTGGTGCTTCAGTCTGTGAAATTTTCATTTTGATATCTTTGTCCGTTACAAAGATAGAAAAACACAAGTTAGGAAATTCCAAACTATAGCAAAAGGAAAAACAAGACAAGTCACTACTTATGCCTTTAAAGCAATTTCGTAATTAGATAGTTCACAGGTATAAGTCAACTTATGCTTTTTTTACCTAAATTTTTTCATTCATTCCTGTAAAAACATGTCTATTTATGCTTTTCTTCCAAATTTGGTTAATTATTCATGCTAGCATAAGTCTTACTTGTGCTTTTTTTCTATTTGAGTAAAGAACACAGTTGCTAGACCTAACTGCACTAATGTTGTTTTTCCATATTAAGAAATCATCACACATCTGCAGTTAAGTAACACAAGTCGGTTTTTGCTCAAAATTACAGTATAATAAAAGAATTTTAAAGAAAATTTAAACTTCAAAACAAGCAAACTTCTATTTTCTATCACTTAACAACATAAAAACTTAGCTTATGGTAATATTTTCGTCTATAAAAGCGCTTCAACTGATGACAAAAACTTCAAATGCTTCTCCTGAAAAGTAGCGAAAATTGACTTTTATGCTGTTATGGGTTATTGCCACAGACATATTAATGCTACAAATGCAAAAAAAAACCAATCTTCGTTTAGATCTATCAAAATGCCATTTAAAAACAAAGCTTGTGTTATATTTATTGCTTCCTGGTGTCTTGTGTAGCCCAAATACCAAAAAATGATCATGAAATGAGCGCAACAACCAACAATCCTCATTCCAACGTGACAGTTACAATAGTAAGCTTTTATTGCGTTCGAACTATGTGCTGCGTTTGCTTTGCTATCCAGAAGGAACAAACTTATTCCCAACGGACTGTTTGGAAACATTAATTCAAATGAAAATGATCGTCCATCTATATTATTGTTTTGTTTTTCTGTAAAAAAAAAAGAAACTCTATGTTTATCAGGCATTTTCTGCATAAAAATGACCTCAGAGTCAAAACCTTGTTTCGGGAAGAAAATTTGAACACCACTAAATTACTAAAATTGAAAATCTGGCAACCCTAAACCTATGGAAGCTCAACTTAAATACAGTCTTAAAGTTAGTTATTTCTTCAAAAAATTAAGTCTAAGATTAGGTCTCTATCATCTGTATTGACAGAGATATTGAATTTAACACAGGTCAGGGTACACCAAAGTTAGCCTTTTTTTAAATTGTCAAAAAGTGATGTCAAAGTTGTCGAGCTTTACTGTAGTACAATTTTTTACTTAAAATATGACCAAGAATCACACCCCAAAGGATAATACACGAAGTACGGGACACCCTGTATATAATTTATGAAAAATTTGGCCTTGTTTCCATTTTGAAAGCGAAGTACAGCAATTTTGTATTTAGACAAATTTGGCGTTATTTCCATTATTTTTTTTCATTATTTCGTTTTGGTAATCGAAATAAAGCCAAGTTGGTATTACTTCGTTTCGAAAAACGAAATATGACCAAATTTTAGATTTGGTGTTATTTTATTTGGTATTATTTCACGTCACCAAGCAAAATCTCTGATTTAATTGCTCTGATCAGATATTCCCAGATTAAAAATTTCGTGAACAAACCCTATCCATTATAATCACCTGGAATAATCATTGATCAAAGATAAATCAATATAAGATAAAGTGTGAGCAAACTGGGTCTTAGTTTAGCAGTTATTGCTAAATCAGTGCATTGGCATTTGTCGATAGAGCTGCACGCGTTATAAAGTGACCAGTAAAATTTAGCAACTTAAGGGGTTAGGGCTTAGGGGTAGTCAGAATTTTCAAAAAATCGATTTTTTTTTAAGTATAGTATCTTAAAAATATTCTCTGAAAGTTTGAAGTGAATCCGACAAATGTCTTTCGAGTTATTCAGCTTTATTTTCAGCTATCATTACTGTTCATAAGTCGTGTGTAAAACTTTAAATGCGTTTTTCTCAAAACTGATAGATAGATAGATAGATAGATTGTGATTTATTATCTTTTCTCAAATGTACAATTTACATAAATATTTCAAAACTAAAAATATCTTATAATGTATACATGATTTTGTTTTTATATAAATATTTATAAATAAGTATATGCATATGCATGTGTTTATTATTTTATGTTTCTTAGAATTCCTCGTTCAAAATTTGATTTCTATATGACATTGCTTTTATATAGTACTTTTAGAGCTGGGTAACATCTTCTTCGCAGTTCAGCATCGCTAGCACTTCCGTTTTCGTTTTCATTTCACTGCCAAGAAAATTTCTTCGTACTTCCTTCAGGATAGGACATATTCCGATGAAGTGTATAACAACTTCTCTTACTGCAAATAACTGGCAAATCAGCGCGATGTGGTATGAAATTCAGTCTTACCAATTCCCCTCTCATTTTAAACATTGCTGATATTAGTTTTTGACTGTTTTCAGCCCGAAAACAGGTTATGGCTCAGTATGCTATAGGTTGCTCTGTGCACAGAAGAAGTTGCCTTATCGATACCGTTCATCCTATATTTTTCATAAACTTTAGAGACTAAGTGAAAGAGGGAATCTTCTACAGCCTTTCTGTCAGTTATCTCATGGCTTAGCTTTGAGCTTTAAAAAAGCGCAAATTTCTGGTGAGGTGGTGACCACTGTAATTCAAAAACCGTTCGATAGATTTGAATGAAAGCTTTTACAAAACACAAAAAGCTAGTGCGTGATCGAAGGATTTTGTTTTTTTAAGACTTTGATTTTTATAAACAGTTAATTGTTGGTTTTGTCCTGAAAATCAGAAAAAAATTTCCAGAGGCCGCCATTTTGCTAATTTAGAAAAAAAAGCTTAGATCAGGCACTCGCTTTTTATGTTTTCTAAGAGCTGTATAGATTAGATTAGATAGATTAGATTTATTCATTAAAAATAGCTTATACATTTTATTATTTACCATTTTATAAACATGAATAGGTAAGGACATGACAATATTATGTCGTCTGTCCGAATGGCTTTAAATATCTTCTGATAGCGCAATTCCATTACTAGATATTTTATATACAAAAAAACAAAAATTTTAATAAAAATAGAATAAAAATAGACTTTGAGTTAACCTAAAACAAAACAAATGCGCGTAGCGCTTAAATTTACTTTTTGTTTTGGGACTTTTAGTTTAAAATCAAAAAAAAAAAGAAATTATTATACAAATCAAATTTAAAAAATGCAAAATGCAAAAAATAGACTTTCAGTTTGGCTAAAACAAAACAGATGTGCGGAACGCTTAAATTTACTTTTAGTTTTGGGACTTTTAGTTGCTAGAAGCTTTCGCTAATTATCTTACTTCGGTATGACATCGCTTCTATACAATACTCCAAAAGCTGCATCCAGTTTTCACCGTTAAGGATTCTTAGAACTTCATTTTCATGTAGGGTGTTTTTACCAAATACTGCTCTTCTTATTTCCCACAAAACTGGACACATTCCCAGAAAATGGCCTGTATCCTCCTTTTTCTTCATATTGCACAAACTACAAGTTAATTCCAAATCGCTGCGATGTGGGACAAAGTTAAGTTTCATCATCTCTCCTCTGACTTTGAAAATAGTGCTGATGGCTTTTGCTGAGAAGTTCGGGGTGAAGTAATTCTGCTCATTTAGATTGTAAGTAAGCTTTGAGTAAAATGACCTTTCGGTTGATGCTCGCGCTCTTTCCTTAAAAGCATATCTTCCATTTTCATCAGTTAGTTTGATAACTTCGTAAAGCCATTTCTTTAGTCCTGATTGATTTGATCCAGCGAGGTCGAGAGGGATACCACAGTCTGCAGCCAACTTTCTCCAGTCTTGACACCATTTTTTCTGTAACTGCATCGCATATTTACAGACTAATTTTGGAAGCTTTGTGTCTTTCATATTAGATATCCTATCCAGGTAGTCCGCATTCAGTTTGATAGTTGAAATGAAAAGTGTTGCCAGACCGCTTTCAAGGTAGTACATATACTTTAAAGTACTTACAGTCAACGAGAAGATTTTTAACCACCCATGCGACATAACGGTGCGACATGAACGAGGACAAAACACGATAAAGAACGCAGACTCTTCGAAGATGAAGGCAGTCGATTAAATTTAAAAAAAAATCAAAATTTTAAAGCACTAGAATCTTCAAAAGGCTTGAAGGATTCTAAAAATCACAAAAAAAAAATCAAAATTTCAAAGCACTAGAGTCTTCAAAAAGGCTTGAAAGATTCTACTGGGGGCCAACCACCCCGGCTTGGAAACACCGTTACCAACGGTGTGTGCGGCACGAACTAGAAAAAAGTAAAACGCGATAAAAAAAGCAGACTCCTTCAAAGAGGAAGGCAGTCTATTGAATTTAAAAAAAAATCAAAATTTAGAAGCACCAGAATCTTCAAAAGTCTTGAAAGATTCTACTGGGGGCCAACCACCCCGGCTTGGATACACCGTTACCAACGGTGTGTGCGGCACGAACTAGAAAAACACTCGATAGAAAACGCAGACTCCTTTGAAGAAGAAGGCAGTCGATCAAATTTCAAAATACCAAAAGATAGGCTGGTGAACAAAACAAACCCGCGTATATCGAAGATGCCTATCGAAAATGAAAAGCCTTTAACTACCGCGATGGAAACCGAATACCAAGGAACCGCTTCAACCACAAAAAATACCGATATTACGTATCAAACCACGGAAAAAATGACGCGTTTTTCGGTCAGGGTGCAGCACAAAGAAATTTTTTTTTTTTAATGTATATTTAAAAATTGCCAATTAAAAATTTTCACTTTCCCTGTACAATTTTAGATACTAGGGTCGCCAAGTGGTCGAAATTCGACCACACGCCGGCACTGTAATTCATGTTTCTCGCCCACAGGCGGCTGAGCTGATGAGACAGTTCTGTGCGAGCCACCGGTGGTACGCGCCGTCGTGAACGTGTTGCAATCAAATTATTTACCAGCTGGTTATTTTGAAGAACTTTTAGCACAAAGCTATAAAGAAAAATACAATTTGAATATTGAAATGTGCCGTGTTCTAGTGGAATTGGAGCAACGCGAAGAAATGAGAGAAGAAATTTATAATAAAATTGAAAAAGAAGAACGGTGCATTCTCAGAATTACAATGTCGCACATTTTTGGACTTGGGATTAAATTAGAATAGAACGGACAAAATAAAAAAGAAATGACTATTCAATGTAATTCAGTCTTCGACTAACTTTACTCAGAGTCGGTTGTAACTTTTTCTTAAAATGTCCAAGATTTGTGCTAGTTGCAATCTTGCAATAAAACGTTCTAAAAACACTGAATTTGTTGAGTGCCGTCATTTCTGTGGTCGTCATTTTCATAAAAACTGTGTCGAGTTATCCGACGATGAATATAAATCTTTAATTAATCGAAATTTATTTTGGAAATGTAACTCTAGTGCCAAACTTAACCTTTGCACCTTCATAAATAATTTTCATGAACTTTCAACGTGTGTTAGTGAGATAAAAAATGATATAATCGCTCTCAAATCATTACTTGTTAATAATTCTCCTCCACGTAAAACCGCAAAAAAAAATACCATCGACTCTTTAAGAGATTCTCAATCACACTCCCTTAACCTTCATAATATTCGTAATATTGACAATCACTCTCAGAAAACCAATATACCGTCTTCAGCCAACACAGCTCTGGAAACTGAAACTGTCAATGATTCAACAATAAATTCTTTAACATCTCATCAAAATAATCCTGATCCATCACAACCATCAGCTATCATTAATTCTTCGAAATCAACTCGCCAAAATAAAAAACCTTCAAGCGCTATGAAAATAATCGGTACTGACTCTACATCTTCTATTTGTGCACTACCGGATTACAAGTGGCTTCACTTATCAAGATTCAACACTGAAACAAAACCTGAAGACATCGTTAACCACATATCGAAAAAAACAAACATTCCATCCAATCTGTTTAAATGCTATATGTTAGTTAAAAAGGATGCCGATTTAACAAAACTTAAGTTTGTAACATTTAAACTGAGTGTACCATCTTCTAAAGTGTCATCTATGATGGATTCTTCTTTATGGCCATGCTTTGTACAAATAAAAAAATTTGTTTCACGAGAGAACAACAATAACAATGATCATTCGCCTCACACTAATATACCTGCACTAACACCTCAGCAGAAATCATTACCATCAACATCAACAAACCCGCTACCGCCGCCACCACCCCCATCATCGTCATCATCACCACCACCTCAACATACATCTACACCCTCCGTCCAGTTACCATCTCAGTGACAACCAACTTCACCGTCGCTTCGTTCTTCACCTTCACTCTCCAAGCATTATTCTCGCAATGATATCTTTGGTTATTACCAAAACATTGGAGGCATGCGAACAAAATTAGAAACATTATTTTTATCATCGTCTTCCAAACTATATGACTTCATCGCGCTTACCGAGACTTGGCTGACAAGCAATCACCACAATGCTGAAATATTTAATAACAATGATTATTCAGTCTTTCGAAAAGATCGCTGCCCCCTAACAACTGGATTAGAAAGAGGAGGAGGTGTAATGCTCGCAGTTCGCACTACTTTCTCATGTGTTGAAATGCTTTTGCCTTCTTCTGCTTTCTCTCATTCGTTTGATATCGATCAAATTGTTGTCAAATCACCATTGCAAGCCGCTGTATACTATTTATTATCGTAAGTTATATCCCAACTAGAAGCACTTTAGATCTCTATAAAATTCATGTAAACAACTGCCAATTTTATTTATCGAAGCTTAATGAAAATGAACATAATTCTTGGAGATTTTAATTTAACAAATATCGACTGGATTCATGATCCCGAAGAGCTTCAACTATTATCTTTTAATGTGAATAACGATTATGAAATCGAACTTATTGATTTTTTTACTAGTTATGATTTAGTTCAGTATAATTGCTGTAAGAATGATTTTAATCGTGTACTCGATCTTGTTTTTGCGGATAGAGAATTAACTATGGCAGTTGATAAATCATTGTATCCAATTAGAGGAAGTTGGGGTATTGTGGTATACATGTTAGTTTTTAACACTTAACAGAAAAAGTAGTGAAGCAAATGACCCTAATCTTTGCACATTTCACCAAAAACTAATAAGCCTTAAATTTATTTCTTTGTGTTGAGTTCTAACATCAATTAACAAAGATGTAAACAAAATATTGATATGACCTCTAAATCATCGCTTTTGAAACTGTAAGGGTAATGTGGTATACTATGCTGTCTAATGTGGTATACTATACTATACAGCCTAGCGGTATTTTTTTTAATTAAAAAATTTAGATAAATGATTAAACTAATTTTTATTGAAAAATATAGGCATAGATTTCGAGAAAGAGTACAAATAGCCAACTTTTTAAAGGAATTTAATTTTATAGTGGGTAATGTGGTTTACTATACTATATGTGGTATACTATACCACAATAGCCCATTATTATATTACTATACCACATAAGCCGATGCTGATACTTTTACAAAAATAATTATAAAAAATAATCTAAACACAATTTTAGCAAAATGTACATGTATTTTTCGTAGAAGATTCTTTTATTTTTTCGAAAAACATATTTTCACTGTTGAAACAGAACTTTTATTACCGCACAAACACTTTTTTGTATCACCCAAAAAAAAACTCAAACTCCCTCAATCACTGTTGTTGACTATTTTTTTGACAGATATGAAGATTTTTTACTCGTTGAAACACGCATTATTAGTTTCATTTATATCTGCACCTAATAAAGTAGAAAACGTTGAAATATGCTACTTAGTTTAAGAGAAAACTGACTGTACCACAATACCTACCTATACCACATTACCCCAAATTACTCTACTCCCAACACTAGTTTTCATAATGCATTATCTGTGCAATTTTCGTTTCATGATTATTTTAAATCAATTAACCATAATAACTTTAAATTTAACTACTCTAAGGCTATTTATTATTGAAGGCATAGTGAGTTATATGCTAGAATTTCCTTGGCAATTAAATTTTCATTCTTTAAACTTGGCACAATCATATAATTTGTTTATGGATAAACTGAAAGAGGCAATTAATATACAGGGTGTCCCGTAATTCGTTTTACATACTTTGGGATATGATTCTTGGTCATATTCTAAGAAAAAAATTGTTTTACAGTAAAGTCCGTTTCTCAAGTTTAACATCACTTTTTGACAATTTAAAAAAAGGCTAACTTTGGTGTACCCTGACCTTTGTTAAATTCGATATCTCTGTCAATACTGATGATAGAGACCTAATCTTAGACTCAATTTTTTGTAGAAATAACAACCTTTAAGATTGTATTTAATCTAGGCTTCCATAGGTTTAGGGTTGCCAGATTTTCAATTTTAAGTGGTGTTCAAATTTTCTTCCCAAAACAAAGTTTTGACTTTGAGGTCATTTTTTTGGAGAAAAGGCCTGATAAACATAGAGTTTCTTTATTTTTTACAGATGAACAAAACAATAATAAAGAAAAAACTCAGCATTAAATTAGCTCAAAAACCCATACATTTTATGATACGTGGAAAAATACAAAATGGGAAAAATTTAAAAAAAAATAAAAAAAAGTTTTTGCTTTGAGGTTTGTTTGAATAAAACAATAATATGATCACTTTTAGTAGTTTTTTTATGTATTTAATACAAATACAATTATAACAAGTGCTCAAAGCGCCCTCCTTTGTTTTGAATCCATTCCAGAGCCCGTTTTTGGATTTCATTGTGGGTCAAAATAAAAAACCTTCAAGCGCTATGAAAATAATCGGTACTGACTCTACATCTTCTATTTGTGCACTACCGGATTACAAGTGGCTTCACTTATCAAGATTCAACACTGAAACAAAACCTGAAGACATCGTTAGCCACATATCGAAAAAAACAAACATTCCATCCAATCTGTTTAAATGCTATATGTTAGTTAAAAAGGATGCCGATTTAACAAAACTTAAGTTTGTAACATTTAAACTGAGTGTACCATCTTCTAAAGTGTCATCTATGATGGATTCTTCTTTATGGTCATGCTTTGTACAAATAAAAAAATTTGTTTCACGAGAGAACAACAATAACAATGATCATTCGCCTCACACTAATATACCTGCACTAACACCTCAGCAGAAATCATTACCATCAACATCAACAAACCCGCTACCGCCGCCACCACCCCCATCATCGTCATCATCACCACCACCTCAACATACATCTACACCCTCCGTCCAGTTACCATCTCAGTGACAACCAACTTCACCGTCGCTTCGTTCTTCACCTTCACTCTCCAAGCATTATTCTCGCAATGATATCTTTGGTTATTACCAAAACATTGGATGCATGCGAACAAAATTAGAAACATTATTTTTATCATCGTCTTCCAAACTATATGACTTCATCGCGCTTACCGAGACTTGGCTGACAAGCAATCACCACAATGCTGAAATATTTAATAACAATGATTATTCAGTCTTTCGAAAAGATCGCTGCCCCCTAACAACTGGATTAGAAAGAGGAGGAGGTGTAATGCTCGCAGTTCGCACTACTTTCTCATGTGTTGAAATGCTTTTGCCTTCTTCTGCTTTCTCTCATTCGTTTGATATCGATCAAATTGTAGTCAAAATCACCATTGCAAGCCGCTGTATACTATTTATTATCGTAAGTTATATCCCACCTAGAAGCACTTTAGATCTCTATAAAATTCATGTAAACAACTGCCAATTT
Source organism: Melanostoma scalare (assembly GCA_949752695.1). Classification (NCBI taxonomy): domain Eukaryota; kingdom Metazoa; phylum Arthropoda; class Insecta; order Diptera; family Syrphidae; genus Melanostoma; species Melanostoma scalare. Next base: position 69,434,379 of record OX456986.1, on the reverse strand, counting down.
TATTTATCGAAGCTTAATGAAAATGAACATAATTCTTGGAGATTTTAATTTAACAAATATCGACTGGATTCATGATCCCGAAGAGCTTCAACTATTATCTTTTAATGTGAATAACGATTATGAAATCGAACTTATTGATTTTTTTACTAGTTATGATTTAGTTCAGTATAATTGCTGTAAGAATGATTTTAATCGTGTACTCGATCTTGTTTTTGCGGATAGAGAATTAACTATGGCAGTTGATAAATCATTGTATCCAATTACTCCCAACACTTGTTTTCATAATGCATTATCTGTGCAATTTTCGTTTCATGATTATTTTAAATCAATTAACCATAATAACTCTAAATTTAACTACTCTAAGGCTATTATTGAAGGCATAGTGAGTTATATGCTAGAATTTCCTTGGCAATTAAATTTTCATTCTTTAAACTTGTCACAATCATATAATTTGTTTATGGATAAACTGAAAGAGGCAATTAATATACAGGGTGTCCCGTAATTCGTTTTACATACTTTGGGATATGATTCTTTGTCATATTCTAAGAAAAAAATTGTTCTACAGTAAAGTCCGTTTCTCTAGTTTAACATCACTTTTTGACAATTTAAAAAAAGGCTAACTTTGGTGTACCCTGACCTTTGTTAAACTCGATATCTCTGTCAATACTGATGATAGAGATCTAATCTTAGACTCAATTTTTTGTAGAAATAACAACCTTTAAGACTGTATTTAAACTAGGCTTCCATAGGTTTAGGGTTGCCAGATTTTCAATTTTAAGTGGTGTTCAAATTTTCTTCCCAAAACAAAGTTTTGACTTTGAGGTCATTTTTTTGGAGAAAAGGCCTGATAAACATAGAGTTTCTTTATTTTTTACAGATGAACAAAACAATAATAAAGAAAAAACTCAGCATTAAATTAGCTCACCCATACATTTTATGATACTTGGAAAAATACAAAATGGGAAAAATTTAAAAAAAAAAATAAAAAAAAGTTTTTGCTTTGAGGTTTGTTTGAATAAAACAATAATATGATCACTTTTAGTAGTTTTTTTATGTATTTAATACAAATACAATTATAACAAGTGCTCAAAGCGCCCTCCTTTGTTTTGAATCCATTCCAGAGCCCGTTTTTGGATTTCATTGTGGGTGTTTGCTGTCGATAACTCTTGTCTTACTTGTAGTCTTGTAATCTTTGAAACTGTATTTAAATTTGACTCCTATAGGCTAAGGGTTGCCAAATATTCAGTTAGTATAAAGTTCCTGGTGTCCTTTGTTGTGCTTTTCTTCAATTTCCATTTAAAAACTCATATAAGAAAAAAAATGTCTGCGTATTCTTCTCTCGTAAATGAAAGCATTTCAAAAAACTCTCTGATCAAACTACAATCGTGACTTAATTTGACAAACTAATGAACCAATTTGTTATCTTATTCTTTTATACGACTTATTTACCTATTGAACATTCATACCCCATATTTAAAGCAAACATCCACAATGAAATCCAAAAACGGGCTCTGGCATGGATTCAAAACGAAGGAGGGCGCTTTGAGCACTTGTTATAATTGTATTTGTATTAAATACATAAAAAAACTACTGAAAGTGATCATATTATTGTTTTATTCAAACAAACCTCAAAGCAAAAACTTTTTTTTATTTTTTTTTAAATTTTTCCCATTTTGTATTTTTCCAAGTATCATAAAATGTATGGGTTTTTGAGCTAACTTAATGCTGAGTTTTTTCTTTATTATTGTTTTGTTCATCTGTAAAAAATAAAGAAACTCTATGTTTATCAGGCCTTTTCTCCAAAAAAATGACCTCAAAGCCAAAACTTTGTTTTGGGAAGAAAATTTGAACACCACTTAAAATTGAAAATCTGGCAACCCTAAACCTATAGAAGCCTAATTTAAATACAGTCTTAAAGGTTGTTATTTCTACAAAAAATTGAGTCTAAGATTAGGTCTCTATCATCAGTATTGACAGAGATATCGAATTTAACACAGGTCAGGGTACACCAAAGTTAGCCTTTTTTTAAATTGTCAAAAAGTGATGTCTAACTTGAGAAACGGACTTTACTGTAGAACAATTTTTACTTGCGATTATAGGTACTATAAGGCAAGTCTTGCATTCGTGCAGAAAAAAAATTTTGAGATAACAATTAAACATGACATTACGATGATAGAGAATACGAAAAAAGTGGTTCCTGCAATTCTGTCTGTCTGTCTGTGTGTCTGTCTGTCTATGTGTCTGTCTGTCTGTCTGTCTGTATATGGATCTACAGCCTGAACCAATGGACCGATTTTCTTCAAAATTTGCAGTTAGGTTCTGTGGAGCATCCTACAGAGCGGTTTTTGGAATTGGGTCTCTTGGTCTTGAAATAACGGTACCTGCCATACAACCGATATGATAATACTTATTTTTCTTGAAAACGGCTCCAACGATTTCGATAAAATTTTGTGTTATGGATTAATTTAGGCTTGTTTTTCTTATGATGTAAAAAAAATTTTTGGAAAAGGCCTAAAAACGGTACCTCCCATAGTACCGTTTTTTTAAAAACCGACTTTCTCGTTAATGGCTGACACGATCTTAACGAAATTTTTGATTTGAGAAGTCGTAAGCTGTTAAAGAAAGACTGCATATCAATATTTAAAAAAACTTATTTTTGGAAATTTTTATAAAATTTTTTAAAAAATTTTGATTTTTGAAAGTAATTTCGAAACTATAAATTTGGTTTTTTTCAAATTTTTTCTCAAAATAACTCCTGTTAAGATCTAGAACTTTGCATACTCGACTTTTAAAAAACAGTGTTTAAAAAAAAGTGAAAAATATAAAACCGTTTTTTGGAAAAACAGCTCCAACGATTTTGATTATATTTTCATCATTCATGTGTATTAGCGATTGCAAAAGAATGGCGTTTTTAGATTTTTGCTTGAAACCTTTGGAATATTTAATTTAATTTTTTCATTATTTTGCGTGATTTAATTCAATTTCCATAATTAATGTGTAGTTGGCAACCCTGTACCACAAAATATATTATGAAGAGCCAATACCGAAACCTTTAACTCAGCCTTTAGATTTTGATATCGTATTTAGAACACAATCGCAAGTTCGTGCGACCCAGTCGTGCCCATTTTTTTCTTAGAATATGACCAAGAATCATATCCCAAAGTATGTAAAACGAATTACGGGACACCCTGTACACGTACCAAAAGTCAAAATGATCAATAATTCAAAACCCCCGTGGTTTAACAAAAGACTTTGTAATTTAAGTAATAAGAAGAATAAGGCTTACAAACTTAATCGCTATTATCCAAACAATGCTGCAATTACGAGTAATTATATCAAGTTGGCGCGAGAATTCGATGTTCTTAACAAATTTCTTTACAAAAATTACATAGAGTCAATAGAATCGAATTTAAAAAGGAATAGCAAGTGCTTTTGGTCCTTTATAAATAGTAAAAAGAAATCAACAGGTATTCCCAGCTCTATGCAATGCATGGGTTCGATTTATTCTGATCTCCCGACTGTATGTAATTTATCTGGCGAATATTTTAAATCAAACTAAACAACTTCAAATGATATGCATCCCCGAAGTACTGAATATTGCACTTACCAGAATATGGTTGACATTGGTAAGTTAGAGTTAAATATTTCCGAAATCGAAGATGGTCTTCTGAATTTGGATTGTGATAACAATCCCGGTCCTGATGGAGTTCCTCCAATCGTTCTGAAAAAATGTGCAGCTGCTCTTTCTGTACCCCTTTATTATATCTTTAATAGCTCTCTTGCAAGCGGTGAATTTCTCTCGGAGTGGAAAAAATCTTTTATAATTCCGATTCACAAAAATGGCCCTAAGCAAGAAATTGTAAACTGTCATCTATACCAAAACTTTTTGAAAAAATTGTTTACGTTAAGTTGGTTTTCTTTCTGAAAGAATATATTTCACCATTTCAACATGGCTTTGTTGCAGAAAGATCAACATCTACCAATCTTTCAATGTTTTCCAATTTTATTTTGAATAAACTCGAAGAAGGATATCAAATCGATGTGATTTACACAGATTTTGCCAAAGCCTTCGATAGAGTCAGTCGCTTGATTTTGATTGAGAAGATTGAAAGATTGGGTTTGCACTCAAGTATGTTGAAATGGCTGATTTCATACTTAAAAGGTCGTATACAATTTGTATCTATTGACCAAATACTTTCGAAACCTATAAATGTATCATCAGGTGTACCCCAAGGAAGCCACTTGGGTCCACTTCTCTTTCTTATCATTATTAATGACATGCCTGATATTTTTAAAAATTCCTTTCGACTTCTATTTGCTGATGATTTGAAGTTTTTTCGATGCATAAAATCTGTCGACGATTGTCTTCTTTTACAGGATGACCTTCTTAGGCTGACAGAATGGTGTAAAGTTAACCAATTATTTTTAAATGTCTCTAAATGCCACTGTTTTTCTTTTCGTCGCAACTTGTCACCAATCTACAACGAATATAAAATTGACGACCATGTTCTTGATAGAGTATCGGAAAAAAAAAGACCTTGGCGTGGTTTTTGATTCGAAACTAAACTTTAATAAACATGTGGAATTTAATAAACATGTAGCCAAAGCTAACTCCATGTTAGGTTTTATAAAACGGAATTCTAAAGATAATTCATACTTTAAAAACCCATATACTCTAAAATCCCTTTATACTGCTTATATTCGGTCCATTTTAGAATACTGTTGTGTAATATGGAATAGTTACTATAACATTCATTCCAATAGAATTGAAAATATTCAAAAAAAGTTTACTCGATTTGTAATATGGAAATTAGGTTGGAACATCGAAACTCCCTCCTACCCTACTAGATGCAAACTTCTTGGCCTTCAGTCGCTTGCAAATAGACGAAAAGTCTTTTCAATTATGTTCATAAGTGATATCTTAAATTATCATATTAAATGCCCATTTCTACTGTCTTTGATTGACATTTACGCACCATCTCGTCAGCTAAGGTGACAGTTATAGCGATCAGGAAAACGAATCAGGAAAAATTTTCAAAATTAATTATCACTATATTTTTGTTACAATTGAATAACAAATGTTATACCAATCAATAGTAAACAGCCCTGAGAATCTATTTTGCCAAGAAAATGTTCAATTGAACAAGTACTTTGCCGTAAAATTGTATTTTTCTATTTTCCTGATGGAATTGAAACAGGAAAATAGAAAAATACAAATAAAACAGCAAATATTTGTTCTATTATATCTTTTTTGGGCACAAAAAATTCTTTGAGTGATTTGCCATCGATTGGTATAACATTTGTTACTCAATTGTAACGAGAACATAGTTATTATTCCATTTGAAAAATTTTCCTGATTCGTTTTCCTGATCGCTATAACTGGCCCCTAAGAGAACGCAATCTGCTCCGAGAAAATGAGCATAGAGTTAATTATGCACTAAATGAACCTATAACTCGCTGTGTAAGAGAAACCAACCTTATTTCTGTAAATATTGATTTCAATTTTCATACAAGTAGAATAACATTAAAAAATAACTTACTATTGTACTTTTTAAATTAGCTTTTTATATTTAATATATATAAGTATCCATATGTATTATATTAAATTGTTTATAATCATATTTATCATTTTTATTTCGCTAGTCTAATTGAAGATGTTAATGATCTCTAATTGATGATAAATAAATAAATAAAAAAATAAATAAATAAATGTTCAAACCATGAAATGCATACAACAAAAAAACTGAAATATGTCTTTCCCATATAAAATACATGTAAAACACACCTAATGATTTTAAGCAATTAGACAGGTAGACACAGGTCATCTGTCATTTGTCATCTATCATCTGCCGTCTGTCATATGTCATCTGTCATCTGTCATCTGTCATATGTCATCTGTCATATGTCATATGTCATATGTCATATGTCATCTGTCATCTGTCATCTGTCATCTGTCATCTGTCATCTGTCATCTGTCATTCAATTTAAGCAGGTTTTATGAAACAGCAACAAAGTAAATGCATTATTCACTCCAACCTATTTATATTGCACACACACACACACACACACACACTGCACACACACACACACTACACATACACTCCTCACACACACTGCACACAGACACATACTACACATACACTCCTCACACACACTGCACACACACACTGTACATAAGAAAACAACAAAAAAGCTCTGAAATATGTCTTTCCCATATAAAATACATGTAAAACACACCTGTTGATTTTAAGCAATTAGGACATTTAGACAAAAGTAAAAATGATTGATGACACTTCTTCTCATCAATACCAAACCACAAAAAAAAAATTAAAAGAATCGGTTGGAAAACAACAGAGTAAAAGGGACCCAAAAAATACATGTAAAACACACCTGTTGATTTTAAGCAATTAGGACATTTAGACAAAAATAAAAATGATTGATGACACTTCTTCTCATCAATACCAAACCACAAAAAAAAATTAAGAGAATCGGTTGGAAAACAACAGAGAAAAAGGGACCCAAAGATTTTCCTTAGCCTATTTATATATAGAGATAAAGATGAAAAGAAAAAGAAAAACTTCGCTGCAGGTTGGTCCCACGATGACGATGGGCACACTTCCAAGTGGCTGAACAGGTCACGTGCTTCCAAGATGCGCAGCAAACTAAATGGCCGAGCAGCGCAGATCGAGCCAGGCAATGTGGCTGTACGCTGTCGTCGCAATATTGCACAGCTTCTGTGTGGCAGCGTGCGTCGCAGTCTGAGCCAGCTATGTGGCTGCACGTTGCTGCAATAATTCCACAGCAATAATTCCACAGCGTCGCAGACAAAAGATTGTGCCTTTTTTTGGCAGCGTGGTCAAAGATTGTGCCTCCTTGTGGCAGTGTGCTCAAAGACTGTGCCTCCTTATGGAAGCGTGCTTGGAGCGCCAGGCTAAAGATTGTGCGCAGCTTGGTCTGGAGCGCCAGGCAAAAGATTGTGCGCAGCGTGGTCTGGTGTCAATGGCGTCCAATAATCCGGCTCGAAGGACCAAATGCAAATGTCGACCACAATTTAGTAGCTGCTTCACAATGACTTTGTCTCTTTTGTTATTTTATTACACGAAGGATTTTTATTTTACTTTTGTTTGTTTCAATTTAGATATGCATGTAGATTGTAGATAAATTATAAATGTATTTTGTAATGCTAATTGCAAATTTTTATTGAAATGAAAAACTCGGCGCAGAAAAAAGGAAAAGATGGCAGATGGCCCAAGAGCAATTTAATAATAAGTTTTGGCTGGCTGGTGGTTGGTATACGATTGATTCGATGCAATAAGACGATCGACTCTGTTTCTAAAGGTAAAACATTGAGTTGTCGCAATAAGACGATCGACTCTGTTTCTAAAGACGATCGACTCTGATTTGAAAGGTAAAACATTGAGTCGTCGCAATAAGACGATCGAATCTGAAAATTTGAAAGGTAAAATGAAAATGTACTTGATTTTAGATTTAGATGGGGAGTGGCACTGCTCACTGACACTCCCATTCACAGTCGTGTGAACATCCCTTCTTTAGAATAGGCCAAATGAGAGGTTCGTAAAAATGATTTGGGAGGGGGGGGGGGGGATACCGAAGTTAAATATTACATTCAAAGCTCCTGCTAATTTTTCCTTGAAACAAGGTGAGTTGTATTTAAAGACTCTACTGGAATGCTGTTTGAACCTGCCGCTTTACCATCCTTCATGGACTTCAAGACTACTTCCAGTTCCTCGGTCTTAATATCTTCGTCTAGAAGATTGTTTTGCAGATAGGGACGAGCGTATTTAAAACTACAATGTTCTTCCGACATCGGAACATTTAAAAGTTTACTGAAGTGCGCTTTCAAAGAGTCCAAGCTTATCAGCGATTCTTGTTTTTTTATTTTCGTTGCCATTAATTTTTTTGTGCGGGACCAAAACTCCTTTGAATCCTTACATTCTCCAAGAGATTTAGCGAAGTTTTCGCCATAAACTTTTTTTTTGTCTTTGCAGTGACGCTTGTAATCTCTATTTGCTTCCAGATAAGCTGTTTTAAAGCTCAAAGTGTTATATTTTTGAAGTAAGTTCAATGTTCCTAAAGATTTTTTTCTGAGTTTTTCACAGGAGAAATCGTACCACTCGTTTCTTTTTTTGCAGGCTACGGGGTTTTTAATAAGGCCAGCTGCTTCCGTAATGATTTTTTCCAGTTCTAAGAGGGATCCTAAGAGGATCTAATATAGGTTAGGTAAGGTTGAATGGGGGGTGCAGCCACAAGTGGCAACACATCACTCGGATCTCAAGGATCCATTGTGCTCCCCGGGAAGTCAGAGGATGAGGAAATCGGAGGATTGGAGAGGTAGATGGTTATTGTGGTAGGGAAATCCCACTGAACCATTTGGAGCCCTGAGTAAATTTCAGGACGTTGCTCAGTGGGAGATTTGAGATGTCGCCCAGTTCGTCGAAAAAGTATTCTTCGAGGGTTTTTTTTCCGAGTGTGGGCCAAGCTAGGACACTCACTCACTCACTCAGCCAAGCTAGGACACTCACTCACTCACACTCCTCTGCCTCCTCATCTTGGCATCCTCTACATAAGTCGGATGTGCTAATGCCCATTCTCATCATGTGGATACCCAACGAATTGTGTCCCGTGAGAATGCCAATCAACAGAGAGAGCCGAGGTCTACTTAGCTGGAGTAGAAATTCTGTTTTTTTCTTGGAAATATCTGGCCAAAGGTTTCTAGAAACTCGGCATGTTTCTAACGATGACCACCTGTCATTATAGGTTTTTAGAAAACTGTGTCTGATTCTGATTTTTCTTGCTCAAGTGGCCTTAGAACTGAGGTGTTCGTTTCGCTGGATTCGAGTGCTGACCCGATTTTAGCCAGCTCATCCGCCATTTCATTACCAATTATGTCACGATGTCCTGGAACCCAGGTTAAACTAACTGTGTTTGTTTCGCTGAGCAGTCTTAGGTTACTGCGACAGCTGTCTACTAGTCTGGATTTTGTCATAATGGATGAGGTAGCTTTAATGGCCGCTTGACTGTCTATAAAGAAGTCAATATTTTTGTTGATCAGGTTTTGCGTAGCTAGGTGCTTCGTGGCTTCGCACACTGCAAGTACTTCTGCCTGAAAGACACTGCAGACGTCGGGAAGCTTTATTGATCTATTCATGGTGGGGTAGTCTGAGAAGATACCTGACCCTACCCCTTCGTCCGTTTTGGAACCATCTGTGAAGACGGAAATGTGATTTCCTTTTATAACCCTGTTTTCCTCCCAGCTTTCTCTTGTCGGAAAGACTGTTAGGGCCACTGGATTGAAGTCAATATGTGGGGGGGTATAGTCTGTTTGTATGTCTATATCTGTATGGTTCATGATGGTTCTATGGCCTGATATGCCTGTTTTCCAATTGTTGCATTGTTTGAGTCGCAGTGCGCTTTTGGCCGCCATCTCCTTAGTTTTTTTTTTTTTTTTTTTGTCAGGAGGAAATCTTCAAAAGACACTTGGCAGTATTCGATACCAAGTAGTGTGGGACTCTTACCTCACTAGAAACTCCTCGTAATCAGAACCAATCTATGAACGATCGACAACAGATTTTTCTTTCTCAATAATATAATCGCTTTAAGGGAAGCTTAAACTTTTAATGCTTCCCATGACTTTTAGACCATTAGCTCGTGTGGCTTGGTTCTTCTTAATCTCCGAACATTGCCTCTCGTATTTAATACGGACTCCATTTCAGAGTTGATGTGACTATGCAGTCGTTGATTGTGTGATACAGCATGTTTTCTTACAACTTCTGTAACCATTTCTATTTTTAGGTCACGATGTAAATCGCTATTTCTTATATACCATGGTGCATTTACTATTCCACGAAGGACTTTGTTTTGAAACTTTTGGATGATTTCAGTATTTGTTTTCTTTGTACAGCCCCATAATTGGATTCCATAGGTCCAAACAGGTCTAAGTACTTGTTTATAAAGCATTATTTTATTTTCGACAGATAGGTCAGAATTTCTTCTTCCAGTGTTCTAGATGTCCGAACTTTCCGAGGGGCCAACTTTGACTCGGACCACTACCTTGTTATAGCCAAGGTACGAATGAGGATATCTTGTTCACGACCAGCGCGGACTAACGCTGTGAAGAGATATGACGTCGGAAAGCTACAATCGCAAGAGATTGCCAATGCATTTTCCAATCGAGTGTCCCTTCAATTATCCTTGAATCCCATGCCGCCAGCATTAAACATTGAAGACCAGTGGCAGCAATGCCAAGAAGCCATCAGAGCCGCTGCCTCTGAGGTTCTGGGCTTCACTCGGCCACCAAAACGAAACCCATGGTTCGATGAAGAATGCAGGCAGGCAAATGCAGCCAGACAAAGAGCACGACAAATGCTTATGCAAACACGAACAAGGGCTGCTTACAATCAGTATAACGAGATTTACAAAGAGAGAAGAAGGGAAGAACACCGACTTCTCAAAAAGAAAAAGAAGCAGCATGAGAAGCGCTCCTTTGAGGAAATAGAGAGGTGCCATGACATGAACGAGATTCGGAAGTTTTACCAAAAGGTAAAAAGATCCTGCCAGGGTGGCAAACCCCGAACTCAAGCCTGTAAAGACCAGCAGGGAAACATAGTTATAGAGTCACAGTCGCTACTGAGGATCTGGAAAGATCATTTCTGCAGACTGCTTAACGGCGATGAAGACACAAATTCCGCTGTCAGGCAGATTGCCCCATTCAGTTTGGACGATGATCAAGAATGCCGTCCTCCCGACCTAGAAGAGGTTAAGCTTGCCATATGCAAACTTAAATTAAATAAGACTGCAGGTGCAGATGGCCTTGATGCCGAACTTTTCAAGGCAGCTGGAGATCAGTTGGAAAGGAGCATGCACCAGCTGATCTGCATGATATGGTCGAAAGAATGCGTGCCCGATGAATGGAACCTCAGTATCGTATGCCCGATCCTAAAGAAGGGAGACCCTCACAATTGCGCCAATTACAGAGGGATAAGCCTCCTTAACGTCGCTTATAAGATCTTGTCTGCTGTATTATGTGAACGTCTGAAACCCCACGTCAACAACTTGATAGGTCCTTATCAATGTTGTTTTAGACCAGAGAAGTCCACAATAGACCAAATTTTCACATTACGGCAGTTCTTGGAAAAAACCCGAGAGCATAATATCGATATTCACCACCTCTTTATCGATTTCAAGGCCGCGTATGACAGTATTTACAGAGACGAGCTGTACAGAGCCATGTCTAGTTTCGGCATCCCTGCAAAGCTCGTACGACTATGCAGGATGACTTTGGAGAATTAACGCTGCTCCGTCAAGGTCGGAAAAGAACTCACCGAGACCTTTGATGTCGAAAAAGGCTTTAGGCAAGGCGACAAACTGTCATGCGATTTCTTCAACATCATACTTGAACAGATTGTAAGAAACTTAAACGTCAACACCAGAGGAACAATCTTTCAAAAGTCTGTACAATTACTCGCCTATGCAGACGATATTGATGTAATGGGAAGAAAAAAGCGTGATGTCATAGGTGCTTTTGCGAGTATTGAAACAGAAGCGGCAAAAATGGGTTTGATGGTTAATGAGGGCAAAACGAAGTATATGCTGTCATCAAACAAGGACACAGAACATCGACGAATTGGACAAAACGTCACAATAGACAGACATAACTTCGAGGTAGTACAGGACTTCGTCTACCTAGGATCCGCTGTAGACACGGACAACAACATCGGTGCGGAGATCAATCGGAGAATAACTCTTGCCAACCGTTGCTTCTTTGGGTTAAGAAGGCAATTGAGAAACAAAACCCTCTCTAGAAAAACCAAAGTGACCTTGTTTAAGACCTTAATCATCCCAGTCCTGCTGTACGGCGCGGAAGCATGGACCTTATCGAAAGCGGATGAGGAAACTCTTGGTCGTTTCGAAAGAAAAATTCTCCGAATGATCTTTGGTCCCGTATGCGAAGACAATGTGTGGAGAAGAAGATACAACAACGAGCTGTATGAGCTGTACCGCGACATGGGCATAGCCAGAAGAGTACGCATCGCAAGGCTAAGATGGTTGGGCCATGTAGAGCGGATGGACCCAAACGCTCCGGCTCGTCGGGTGTTCGAAAGCACATTGCAGGGAAATCGCGGAAGGGGAAGACCTCGTCTTAGGTGTCGCAATCAAGTGGATGAAGACCTCAACCGACTTGGAGTGCGAAACTGGAGAGAGCTCGCCCGAGATCGAAATCGTTATAGGAGGATGTTGGTTGAGGCCCAGGTTCACCCCGAACTGTAATGCCCACCTAAGTAAGTAAGTAAGGTCAGAATTTCTACCGAGTAACCAGTTCATTTTTCTATACTTCAAGTTGAGCTCTTCCCTTTTCTTTTTGATATGCTCTTTCCATTTTAGCTTTGCATCCAAATTCATCCCAAGGTATTTGGCCGTGTTGGCGTAAGGTACAGCTTGATTGTTGATGAATATTTGTACGTAGCTTAACTTTTTAGTTGTAAAGTTTATATATGCAGATTTAGCTTCATTGAGCTTGATACGCCATTTTTTGGTCCAATCACTAACGGTGTCGACGGCATTTTGCAATTTCTCAGCAGCCTTGACGACGCACTTACTGGATGCCAAAATTGCAGTATCATCTGCAAAAGTAGCCATCATGGTGTTGTTATCCACTGGAATATCCCTTGTATATAGCAAATACAGGGTAGGTCCTAGGACGCTTCCTTGTGGAACACCGGCTTGTATTTTACATAGCTTTGAATATTCTTGATCATACCGTACTCTGAAGAGCCGGTTTGAGATATAAGATTTTAATATTTCGTAGTACTGCCTGGGTAGGTCCTTTTGCAGGTTGTACTCTAGCCCCTCATGCCATACCTTGTCGAATGCTTGAGCAACATCTAAAAATATAGCCGAACATACTTGTTTTTCTTCTAATGCTTTTTCAACTGCATCCGTTATTCTATGAACTTGGTCTATCGTGGAATGTTTATTTCTAAATCCAAACTGATGATTTGGGATTAGATTTCTTTCTTTTATGACTTTGCTTAGTCTTTTCAGTAGCAATTTTTCAAAGACTTTTGCCATTATTGGTATAAGCGATATTGGTCTGTAAGACGTCACTTCTGTTGGTGGATTACCTTGCTTTGGTATAACAATTACTGCAGCAATTTTCCAATGATGTGGGATATATTGGGTCTTTAGGCATGCATTTATTATGATTTGGAGTTTTATGAAGGCTTTTGATGGCATTTCTTTCATAACCTGAGCAGTTATTAGATCGTACCCAGGTGATTTTTTGTTCGATAGATGATTTCGACACATACTTTTTATTTCTTTGAGTGTGACAATTGGTATGTCAACTTCATCGACTTTATCAATAAACTGTAAGCTGTTTTCAGATGTATTTGCTGGGAATGGCTTAAAAACATTCGCAAGATGTTCTGCAAACAGGTTAGCTTTTTCTTTCGGATTTCCGATCCAATTCCCGTTTAGAGATTTTATTGGCGGGTTTTGTAACTGCGGTCTTTTCAGGCGCTTAGCTGCTTTCCAGAGCGAATAATCGGTTGAAGCATCAGTCGTTAAATTTTTCAGGAATCTACTTAATGAATCATTTTTGAATTCGTAGATTTGTTTTTTCAGTTCGTTGCTTAGCCGGTTAAACGCTATTTTGACGTCTGGAAATCTAGTATTTTGCCATTTTCTTCGAGCTCTTCTCTTCTCCAATATCAACTATCTTATCTCGGCAGGGTATTTTGTTTCAGTTTGCTTCATACTCGAGTAAGTTGGTGTACTTTCTTCTGCAGCTTGTTGAACATCGGCAATGAATTGTTCTACTTCAAGGTCGATTTGCTCTTTTGTTTCCATAGGGGATCTGAGATTTATATAGCTTTCAAGCATTTCTCTGAATTCACTCCAGTTTGTTTTATTATTTACAAGCTTAGGATTACTTTTTTCCATTATCTCTGATTCATTAAGTGATAAAATCACCGGTGTATGATCTGATGATAGGTCATAATTACCTTCGACTCTTATGTGGTTTCGTTTGATGCCTTTAACTTTGAAAAAGTCAACAAGGTCTGGTATTTTACTATTATCCGATGGCTAGTAAGTTGGTGATCTGGAAGAATGAAACTAGCAATTGTATTTGAGGCATGCTTTGTAAAGCCTTCTGTCCTTTGTTGTTATAAGTCTGGATGACATTGACTGAGGGAGACAATGAATGTCGCATTACCAATTTGTGTGAGCTTTGTTGATGTTTACGTGAATGCAGAGAAGAAGTGTTCCCACTTTACCTATATGTTATGGAAAAACATTAGTCGCAGCAGTGCTCCCACTTCATCATTGTCTTCATCATTAATTTTATTTTTGTATGAATTTTATTAATTTTTCTTTTAAAATTGTTATCCTAAATATTTTCTTTTTTAACATTCTTTTCCTCTCTCTTTCTCTTTCTACTTTTCTCCTTCTTTTCTTTATTATACTTCTCGTTTATTCTTATTATAAATTACTTCAAACTATAATTTTTGAGCATGCAGTTTTTAGTACTTCGGGTTATTCTTAGGTAATTAGTTAAATGAGTCTGACAAGTGTGAACAATTATTGCGTTAGTCGTGTTTTGCTTAGTATTTTCACAAGGCAACATTCTGGTCTAAAAATATGTCACCTAAATTCTCAAAGCATACCTGCTAACATTGATGAATTGCGAAGTATTTTCTTAGATGGTTTGGTTGATATAATTTGTGTATCAGAAAGTTGGTTAAAGCCTGAAATCTCAAATTTTTGTGTTGATTTACCAGGTTATAATATTTTACGTAATGACAGAGTCTCGAAGCGGGCTGGAGGAGTTGCTATTTATTGCAAATTAAACTTAAAGTGTAGAGTGATTGACTGCTCTAAGAACTCTGAAGTAGAATATATTTTAGTTGAAGTGCTTAATAATAATGGAAATTCTTGTTTAATTGGTTGCGTCTATAATCCGCATAAAGATAATTCCTTGCAGCACTTTTTTGAGCGTTTCAGTCTATTTAGTACTAATTATACAAATATAATAGTTTGTGGGGATTTCAATGTTAACCTTTTGACTGACACCTCGATCTCGCAAACATTTAAAAACAACTGCTCGATGGTAGGTCTCGATATTGTTAATGCGTGTTTGCCAACCCACTTTCGTCCTGGGTGCTCAGAAAGTCTTCTTGACCTAATCCTTACCTCAGATTTGGGTTTAGTGAAATTTTTCAATCAGCTATGTCTTCCAGGAATACCATCATACCATGATTTATTGTTTGCTACATTTGATATCTCTTTTGATTTGCATTCCCATCCATCTGAATTTAGTTATCGCGATTTCAATCAAATTAATGAGTCAGCATTATATCTAGATGTTATCAATTCTCCATGGCACCTTTGTTGGAGTGTGGCTACTGCTAATCATAAGATTGAAATTTTCCAATCCATTGTTCAGGATTTGTTTAACCGTCATGTACCAATAATAACTAAAAGGGTTAGAGACGCTAAAGCACCGTGGTTTTCGAAACATATTGAGGTTTGGATCAAAAAGAGAGACAAATCATACTCCCGTTGGCGCCAAACCCGTAGCAGAACAAACTGGCAAATTTATACCAACCATAGAAATAAAGTAACCTCCGAAATTCGTAAAGCTAAGGCAAATTTTTTCTCTAGCAAATTAAATCCTATTCACGGTAGCTCTCAAATTTGGAAAAATCTAAAAGCTTTAAAAGTTATAGACAAAACATCTTTAAAATGTGATTTGGATCCTAACATCTTAAATCATTATTTTCTTGGCAATAGTCAAAACATAGTGGTGCCAAACTCTTATGTGTCAAGCTTGCAAAGCGACGAAGAAGCAACAGCAAATCTTTTTGAGTTCCGATGTGTATCTGAGTCTGAAGTTTTAAAAGCAATAACTACCGTAAAATCTAATGCCATAGGCCATGACGAGGTGTCTCTTAAATTTGTAAAACTAATCCTTCCTCACATTTATTATACTTTTACCCACATTATCAATTCATGTATTACGAGATCAGAATTTCCGGCAATTTGGAAGCTTGCCAAAGTGGTTCCTGTACCCAAAAATCCAAACAGAAGCAAGCCTGAAGACTTTAGACCAATAAGTATTCTGCCCTGTTTATCTAAAGTTTTTGAAATAGTTATGCGTGATCAAATGAATGATTACTTAGGTCAAAATAACTTACTAACATCTTGCCAGTCTGGTTTTCGAAAGAATCACAGCTGCACAACGGCTATAGTAAAAATTCTTGATGATTTGAGGCATGATTTTGACCGTAACAACATCTCAATTCTGTGTCTGCTTGATTTTTCCAAAGCTTTTGACAGTGTTGATCACCATATTCTCCTTAGTAAGCTTAAAATCAATTTCAACTTTAGCCGAAGATCTCTGCTTCTGGTCGAAAGCTACTTGGAAGGAAGATCTCAACACGTCTGCACTGACTCTGGTGTTTCGTCGTTTATGAGAGTCTTAAGTGGAGTTCCTCAAGGATCCATTTTAGGTCCGCTCCTCTTTTCTACTTTTATTAACGATCTACCAGATGTTTGTCATGATGTCACGATGGATCTCTATGCAGATGATGCTCAGATAAAACTTTCAAGACCTATCGGTCTAATAGAAGATTGTGTTGTTAGGATGAATGAAGATTTAGAGCGCATTGACAACTGGGCTTTCCTTAATAAATTGCAACTCAACCCACTCAAATCAAAAGCAATAATCATTTCTAAAAACCTTATTGATACTTCTAGCTATTATTAATTCTGAAAAACAATACTGTACCGTATGTAGATGAAGTCAACAATTTAGGTATTTATATCAACCGCACGTTATCATGTGATAGCCATATAAATTTTATTGTCAGGAGAATTTATTGCGGCTTACGGCAGCTTTACATATCAGCCAATGTTATCCCGACTCAAACTAAACTGAGGCTTGTACAAGCTCTCTTCATGCCTCTCATCAATTATTTCGCTGTAGTTTATAGCAACCCAGATGCATTTTCTTTTCGGAGACTTGAACTTGCGTTTAACTCATCAGTACGTTTTGTATATGGACTTCGTAAATATGATCACATATCGAGATTTTCATCAAATATCACAGGTTTTTCATTAAGGCAACACATTAATATAAGAAATTGTATTTTCCTACATAATATAATACAAAGCCATCAACCAACCTATCTATTTGAAAGATTAAGTTTCCCCATCTCAACTCGTACGAAAACAATGAATATTCCTTATTTTAACTTTCTAAATAGCAAACGCCTATTCTTTGTTCACGCTATCAGATTATGGAATTCACTTCCAATACCTGTACGTTCTTGCATAACAACCTCTAAGTTCAAAAAAAATGTTGTATTCTTTTGTTAAAAGTAATCGATCGAACACCTTGTTTAACTAAATTGTATTCATTCTCTTGCGATTGTAATCTGTATACTTTTTTATATTATTATTCAAATTTTAAATCTATTAATTAATATATCTTCATATTGTTAAGGTACAAATGAAAAGAATTTAATTCTTAATGTACTCACTTATATAGAAACAAATAAATGAAATGAAAATGAAATGAAAAAAAATGAAATGAAAATCCCCAATGGGTGTGCTTAGCATTGAAGTCACCGCCAACAAGGAAGTTATGTTCTTGTAGATTTAGCAGTTCTGTATAATCACCTTCAGTAGGGGAACGCCTTGGCGGGCAGTATATTGATGCCAACTTGAAGTGTTTCTTTTTCATACCAATACTAATTATTGTTACTTGCATATTCTCGTTTGTAAACATAGCTTCTTCATGGTGTTTTAAGCTCTGATGAGGAGCGTGGTCGCAAATATAGTTTGATATTAAATCATCAAGAACCAGTCCACTTGAGAAATGAGTTTCGGACACCAGACAAATATTTATGTGCTCGATGTCTAAGAAGATTTTTAATTCTGATAAATGGTGTAAAAGACCGTTTGCATTCCATGTTCCAATTTTTAGTGTTCTGTCTATCATTGTTTTTTAAGAGCGACTAGTTCACTTAGCCATTTGATGTTCAAATCCTGATTGTCAATTCTTTTAAGAATAAGTTCAAGAATTTCTTTAATGGAAGTTTCTTCATTCTTCCTCACGTTTTTAACAATCTGTGAACAGGATTTATTTTCGTCGCTTTTGCTTTTAACAGCTTCTTTCGGCAGTTCTTTCTTACCTTTATCTTCAGCTTCAGGAGTTCTTTTTGTGTTGGCTGAATTGCTAGGCTTTATTTCACCGGATGTCATTTTGCTTTTGGATTTTTGAAATCTTTTAGCAACTGGACAGCCTCTAAAGCTTGCAGGGTGATTACCTTGACAGTTTACACATTTTGATTTCTGTTCTTTGCTTGATGGACAGTTTTTAGTTGCGTGTTTTC
The DNA here is from genome assembly GCA_949752695.1 of Melanostoma scalare. Taxonomy (NCBI): domain Eukaryota; kingdom Metazoa; phylum Arthropoda; class Insecta; order Diptera; family Syrphidae; genus Melanostoma; species Melanostoma scalare. The sequence continues at coordinate 69,415,960 of OX456986.1, read as the reverse complement.
CTTCACACTTAACACAAGCAAACTCGCGGTTGCAATATTTTTGGGTGTGGCCAAATGCTTGGCATCGTTTACACTGCGGAACAATTTTTGATTTTCGCAGTGGTTCAATTTTTGCCCAAGATTGATAGAATACTATAGACATTTTCAAGACTTTTCGAAAAATAGCGTGAATAAAGGCAGGGATCTCTTTACTATCATTAGTTCCCCAGCAGAGTTCTTAGTAGTCTCATTCTTAATAAGATTGACTGCATCAAGGGCTTGGAAGCCTGCTTGAACAAGGTCTTCTACTAATTCTGTTGGAGAACATGAGGAATGTAGGCCTCTGGCTACTACTTTTATTGGTGTTGTGGATTTGTTTTCATACGAGTGCCACTGAATTTTATGTTTGCTTAGTTCCTCAGTGACCAGTCTATAGTCATCATCTTCCTCGACATTGACTTTCCAATTGTCTTTGTTATACGATGCATATTTGCATGCTTTCTTAGTACATTTCTCAATAATTTTCTTAAGATCTCCAAAATTTGGGAATCCTGTGATCATAATTTATGGTGGTACAGTTTTTCTGTTGCCTTTAGACAAAGACTTCGGTTTAGCATTGGCTAGCACATTATTTGTATTATTCTTTGTAGTACCCAAGTTTTTTTTTTCAGTTTTCGAGGTTTGCTGGTTCTTTGTATGCAATTCGGGGCTACCTTCCGCTTTTCGTTTTTTAGCAGTGCGTTTATTTCTTTTTCTTTCAGTTTCAAGTAAAAGTTCTTCTTCGTCAGTTTGATAGACAGTAACAGTATCTTGTTGACTTGTCTGAACCGTAGACTTGTGTTCCTTGTCAAATAGGGACACATTTTCTTCGAGTCTTTTTACTTGCTCCTGAAGACTTTGAACTAAAGTTTCTTTCTTGCTGCTATTTCCTTTTGCCATTTATCAAAGTAATCTTTTGATTCGGTTGGGCAGTTTTGAATCTTAGATTTTTTTGAAACTGTGTTGTCCGATCATTTCAGAGACATTGGTTTCTTTTTGAATAATGACTTTTACGTCATTTGTCTTAGTTGGGGTTTTCGATGGTGTAACCCTTATAACCCTTTGGGAATAGTGTTTTGGGGGAGTTCTCTGTATTTTCGTACTCCGTTTTTCAAAATTTTTAAGCAATAAGTGGTCCTCCCCAGAATCGGTAGGACCGATCTCTTTAGAGAGTGGATTTTCCAGTTTTGCTGGAGTGCCACCTGGGGTAATAAATCTGTTTGTTTTGTTCATTGCCATAAATTATTTAAACTTTTTTTTTATGATACAAATAGGGCAGTTACTTCTATTCGCATTTTATATTCAGCCATCCTACTGGGATCAGACGCTGACCAGTGTGCCGCACAATATGTGTCAGACGGTCTTGGATTTATTGTTGGGCTGGTTCATTCAGAGTGATATTTTTCTTTCCTTGCTCCTAGTTCCTGAAAAGATAACTCAGGTGAAACAGCTCGTGGATCAATTGATCCAACGCTCGTCGTTAGTTGGTTATCCAGCGGGCACCACTTGGAGGTGACGATGCGATTTTGCTCCGCCTAATCTACTTAGTAAAAAATCTAGGGGGGCTAGCGACAGGAAAGTTTCCAGAGCTGCAGTTGGTGTTGTTCTCATGGCACTAGTTGAGCCAATGCATGCAAGCCTTTGGATTTTGGTCATGGTCTTAAGGTTTGAAGCCTTCTCTAATGATGGCCACCAGACTAGACAGGCATATGTGAGGATTGGTCTTATTATGGATGTATACATCCAGTGAATGGTTTTGGGACCAGGTCCCCATTTTTTCCCAAAAATTCTACTACAAGTGTAGAAAGCGATTTGAGCTTTCCTTTCTCTTTCTTTTAAATTTTCTTTCCAGTTAAGTTTACGAGCAAGGACAATTCCGAGATATTTTGCCGTACCAGATAAGTTTATTGGTATACCATTAATGGAGGGAGGAAGTATATCTGGAATGTTACGTTTTCTCGTAAACAGAACAAGTTCTGTTTTAGTAGGGTTGACGTTTAGCCCACAGTTTTTTGCCCAGCTGGTGAGCTTGTTTAGAGCTGTCTGAAGAAGTTCACAAAGGGTGGTTGTGAATTTTCCCGAAGTCATGATGACGATGTCATCGGCATAGGCTACTGCTTTTATTCCGCTCCTGTCAAGTTTAACAAGGGTTTGGTTAACTACTAGGAGCCAGAGTAGCGGGGATAACACTCCTCCTTTAGGTGTACCTCTACAAGTTTTGACTTTTAGGGTACTTGCACCCATTTCTGCTTTTACTATTCTCGTTTGGAGCATGGAGTCGATCCAGTTTGATAGCGTTGGCTCGATATTTATGGAACTTAGTGCCATGCGAATAGCACTGTATTCAACGTTGTTGAAGGCCCCTTCTATATCGAGAAATGCAGTCAACGTATACTCTTTATATTGGATTGACTGTTCAATGGTTCCGACTACTTCATGAAGAGCAGTCTCCACTGATTTGCGCTTTATATATGCATGTTGGGCTGTAGAGATCACATTGTTATTCAGTTTTGTTCGGATATGCGTTTCTATAAGTCTTTCTAGAGTCTTAAGTAGAAAGGAGGATAGGCTTATTGGTCTGAAATCTTTGGGTTCAGTGTGTGAGGGCTTACCGGCTTTGGGAATAAATATGACTTTAACTTCCCTCCAACTAGTTGGAATAAAGGTGAGGTTTAGACAACCTCTGAATATTTCCACTAGAATCGGCACAATCAAGTCTTTAGGGCTTTGGAGCATCATTGGAATGATACCGTAAGGACCTGCAGATTTGTATGCTGAGAATGAGTCAATGGCCCACATTACCTTCCTATTATCTACTAATAGATTTCCTATGTTGGATATAACGTTAGCGTTAGGGTTTCCGCGTTCTGGGGATGTCATTTGTGAACACCCTGGAAAGTGGGTGTTCATGAGTGACTCTAGGGTTTCAGAGCATGAGTCAGTCCATGTGTTATCAAGTTTTCTAAGAAAACTAGGGGTATTTTGGACCTTGGACATGACCTTTCTTAGCCTTGCTGCGTCATTTGTGCGCTCAATATCTGAGCAGAAAATGCCCCAGGCTGCTCTTTTTGCATAGGAAGTTCTATTTTTGTATTAATTTTTGCTGATCTTGTATAGGTCCCAGTCAGCCGAAAGGTTGCTAAATTTTGCTCTATTGAAGAGCCTCCTAGAGTTCCTTCTAAGGATCGATGGTTCGCTTGTCCACTATATGGGGTTGGATCTACCTTTCCCTTTTGATGGCGGGCATGAACTTTCGTAGGCATTGATTATGTCTGACGTAAGCTTGTTTACCTGTGTCTCTATGGCTGAACAGTTAAGCAAAGGCTGATTGTTGTTCTGGCTGAGAGTTAGGGCCAGTTTTTGGTTATAGAGACCCCAGTCAGTTTTCCTAGAGTTTCTATAAGGGATAAGGTTTTCAGATTTGTGTTCTACTTCGAATGTTATCATTCTATAGTCAGAGAAGGCTACGTTGTTGGAGACCCTCCAATTACTGGTTACTAGGGCACCAGAGTTGGTGGAAAGTGTAACGTCTAACACTTCTTTTCTTACCTTTGTTATAAATGTTGGTTCGTTACCTCTATTCATAATTATCAGGTTGTTCTCAATAATATATTCAAAAAGTGACTCACCTCTTTCGTTCGTGTTTGTACTACCCCACTGTATGTGATGGGCACTAGCATCACAACCCATGAGGAGGTCCCAGCCATTCCTTTTTGTTATGGCGACCAATTCTGCAACAGCTGCCGGCTAGGGGTTGGAGGTTGCATCGCCCGGCATGTAAACGGAGGCCAGGATTAGGGGTGGCGCCCCTTCTCGCTCGCACTTCACTGTTGTCAGATCATTAATACTGTGAGGGGTTAGAAGGAAGAGATTTAAATTTGTCTTTGATAAAATGCATGTACGATAGTTACCTTCTGTAGGCCCTTTGTTAAAGAAAAGGAAATGATCTTAGGATTTCAGTCCGCAGATCCGGCCATGATTTATCCATGGCTCTTTTATTAGGGCTAAATCGATGTCAGTTTTTGACATCAACGCGGTCTAGTTGGCAGAGGCCAACTTACTGTGCTGCAGGTTTATTTGTAGCACCTTCATTGTCTTTTTTGTTTGCATCATTTTTGTTTTGCAAGTTGGCAGCCGTTGCCGACCTCACCTTAACCTTGTTTAGGCCAATATTTAGTCTATATCCCCTTTCTGGAAGCACAGCCATTGACTCATGATTGAGCACGACTAAGACTTCTTGGCCTGCGCTCGTAGGCTCTTCCATCTCCAGTACTCCCCAGTCAGCACTTGGGAAACTTGGGTTGAGTTTTCGTAAGAAGAGCTCAATTGTTTCCTTCTTCAAACGCGGTCCAGGAATGTTTATTCGGACTTTGGGTCTGATGGGGAGGTCTTTCTTTAATGCAATTTTCAATGTTGCACCTTCTATAAAGTCCGCCATTTCGGATATCTTATTTTTTAGCCAGTTTAGGGTATATTCGTCATTGCAGGTGAGAATTTTGAAACCCTTCAACGTCAAAATGGGTCCGAAATCAGGCACCGCACCCGAGGACGTGGGAAGCTCGTCAGTCATGCACTCGAGTAGCTTTATTTCCACTCGAGTCCAGTCTTCTTCGCTTAGCCTTTTTTCTAGACTCTCCTCATTGATAATGGCCACCTGAACTCTCTCTTTTATCAATTCCGCTACAGTACTTTTTTTGTCAGTTGTACTGGCCGTCTTGGGCTTTTTGTTCACGGACATTGGAGAGGGGGTCGTGTTGTTGTGTCTGGCTCTCTTTCTTTGACTGCTTTCTTCAGGCATTTTAGACCTTTCGGTCTTAGGACCATCCAGTGGTGGTCTCCCTGGTGTTTTTTTGGACACCGCAGTCTTTGTCAATATTGTTTTCTTTTTATTTTCATCATAAGTGACTCTTCCTCTGGGTTCTGCCAAGGGCAAAGTCTTGGCTTCCATTTTCTTGATGAATTTCCGAGCCCAGCTTAGGCGTTTCCAATCACGGAAACACACCGTTGAGGTGTCACCTTTGCCGAATCTTCGTACGGTCCTTCTGGCATTATCGAGCCTCTTTTGACCTGGGTCTTGGACATCTTTCCTATTCTGTACCCTCGGATTAGCGTCTTTACCTTTAGCCGGCTCTGATGAGCGATGGCTTTTGGTAGGGGCTTTATCCACACAGACTTTAGGGTCAGTGCTTTTTTCTGGACCCTTGTTTGGAGTTGAGGTCACTTTGGCCGAATTTTCATTTTTCACCAGGAATTCGCCTCTTTTGGCCTCTGGCCGCCTTGGGTCAGGATTTTCGGCCACCGTGACATCCACGATAGAGTCGTCAGAACTGGCGAAAGATTGATAAGTCGTCTTCTTCAAGGATGCGATGTTCCTCTTCCGACGTTATCTCTCGTCCACCTGTTCCTCCTTCTCCATCATCGGAGTCTGTGAAATCCATGAGGTTCTCCGAGAGTCCCTCATTGGTTTCAGCGGCTTTCCTGCTGCAGCCAGGAATGCAATCTTCTGCATTGTCTATCTCTATTTTTCTTTTTGTCACTGGCGACTTATCTTCTTTCGAAGCCAAGCCATCGCCGACAGCCGTGACTACTGCCGACTTTTGAGCGTATATCCCCGCTCGATTTTTCTCTTCTTCGTTAACTTTTTCCATTTTTTTAGATAGACATCTCTGTTTGAGGTTTACTTGGTTGTTTGACCCTGCAACTGGATTGCTGGAGTGTCGAAACGCAAGCCCCCCCACCACGTCAAGGTGAAACCTCGTGGGAGAGGAGGATTTAATATTTGATCCTCAATAATGGTTTGGAAATGGAAACAAAAGTTCGTTTGTTCTTGTCCTGAAGACCTCGCCGTGTTGGATATACCACTTTAAAACTTCGTTGTTGCTATTCATCACTAACGAGGAATATTTTTTGATGTCTAATTCAAGTTCGATTGAAATTGGTAGATGATCGGATAGGTTAAGATCCCCTACTCGAAAATCTTTTATGGTGGAATATCATTCCCCACCAGCAAGACAGTAGTCTATTGTGGAACCACCTTGCTTTCCAATAAACGTAAGTTCACCCTCCTGATCTACAAAGCAACATCCATTTAACAAACTGAGGCCAAAATCATTGCAAAGTTGCAATATAGTTTTCCTTTCCGAGTTGACTGTTGGGTCTTTTGATTTTCTTTCCTGATTTGCCCTGATGGAAGATGGCTCTAAAACACCGGTCCTGGCATTTAAGTCTCCAATTATAATTAAGCTATGAGTTTGTAATGCATTTATCATTTCATGAAACTGTTAAAATCTGTAGGCCATTTAGAGCAATTTAAATATGTGGGTATAATATATATTTTTCCGTTTGCGATTTCTTTATTTTCGATATAAAAATAATAATTATCGTATTGATGGATTTCTTATTTCCAAGATAGATTCCTTTTAATGGCAATCATTGTTCCTCCACTTCCTCTTCCAAATTTTAAGGTTTTTTTTTGCTGGTATCCAGGTGCATTTATATGTGTTAAATAAACTTTCAAAGCCCACAAGTTTTTCTTCAACAATATGTGTTTCAAAAAGCAATATTACATCATATTTCAACAAATAGTTAACAAAAGTAGGAAAAATCTATTTGCTACTTAGACCTCCTACATTATAAGCGACAATACGTAAATAACAAATATTTTCTTTTTTTTTTTAAGTTTTTGCCTCACTGGCATAAGCTGTATAAGTTTCATTCAAATCTATCAAGCGGTTTCTTAGTTACAGTGGTCACCGGAAGGACCTATCATTAAAACCTGTTCAACTTAGACCGCCATAACATAAAAAAAAAAAAAGCGTGCGTCCGCGCAGAAGAAGTGAAACTTCACGTCAAAAACTAGGTATTAAATATTTTCTTTTATTTCATTTGAGGAGAAATGAAAACAAAACACTACTTTCAATGAAGCAATAGAAATTAATTTCGCAATCACAGACACGATTTTCACACACACGGCACAAATTAAAAAACTATATATAGTGCAGTCAATGAAGCGAAAAATAGGGCCCAACCTCCGAATTTTTTTACTGTGAACCGATTTGCATGAAATTTTGGAATTAGGCTCATCTTACCCTTAAATTCAAAAGTGAAAATGATTTGCACACCGCCACCACCCTGGGGGTGGTTGCCACCCCTTCTCGGGGGTGATTTTTTTTTTTTGAAATAACCTCGGATATCGATAGAAGGTCTAATTTTAAGCAAAAAAACAAATACAAAGTTTTTTGTTAAGTCCAATACTTTTCGAGTTATTGGTAATTGAAAATTCGCAATTTGTTCACGTTTTTCATCTATTAATTGCAAATATCTCCAAAACTATGTGTTTTATCGAAAATTTTATAATGAACAAAATTGTAGCAGGTAAAACAATGAACAATTTGGTTTTTTATAAAGTATTCTAAGAACAATATTAAGCTAGATATAAAAGATCAAAACCATTTTTTATTTTGTCTGAAATTTAATAGTTGTAGTCAATGCCAATTATCGGCGAGCAGTTGCATTTTATGCATTCTAATACAAGAGGATGTTTTGTAGTGCTTGAAATAAGCTTTAAAATGAGCACTATTAAAAGTCTTTTGCACGTAAAATAAGTGAGCTGTAGTGCAAATAAGGGGAGCATCTAATGTTTTTTTCTTTTAAATCAATGGCTTTCATAAGTGCCCTTTCCACCAAAATTAAATTTAATCGTATTCCGCCTAAAATTAAGTTTGTTATGAAGAGTTTGATAGATAGTATCAGTTTGGCTGCTTTTGGACACATATTTTTCAAAAAAGTCACGATTAAAATTTTCAAATTTTTAAAAACCCCACTTTTTTCATAATATCTCAAAAATGACTACAGATACGTATAATAGTGTAAGAATAAAAAATTTTGGTATTTTTTTGACAAACAATTTGTTTTTTTTTTTGTTTTTTCTGTCAAACAAAAATTGACGGAGATATGATTGTTTAAAGAGCGCGTGGCAGCGCAATCACAGCCTCTCTTAAGTCCTTTAACCCTTCACCGTTTTAGCAAAAAGTTGTTTACTATATATTGCAATCAAGGATGTTTTAGCTCTCTTAATTACCTTTACCATGGTTTCTTACAAATTGTGATAGCATAAAAATTGAAGGAGTTATGGTCCAAAAACTCATTGATTTAAAAGAAAAAAACATTAGATGCTCTCCTTATTTGCACTACAGCTCACTTATTTTACGTGCAAAAGACTTTTAATAGTGCTCATTTTAAAGCTTATTTCAAGCACAACAAAACATTCTCTTGTATTAGAATGCATAAAGTGCATCTGCTCGCCGCTAAATGGCATTGACTACAACCATTAAATTTCAGACAAAATAAAAAATGGTTTTGATCTTTTATATCTAGCTTAATATTGTTCTTAGAATACTTTATAGAAAACCAAATTGTTTATTGTTTTACCTGCTACAATTTTGTTCATTATAAAATTTTCGATAAAACACATAGTTTTGGAGATATTTGCAATAAATAGATGAAAAACGTGAACAAATTGCGAATTTTCAATTGCCAATAACTCGAAAAGTATTGGACTTAACAAAAAACTTTGTATTTGTTTTTTTGCTTAAAATTAGGCCTTCTATCGATATCCGAGGTTATTTCAAAAAAAAAAAAAAATCACCCCCGAGGAGGGGTGGCAACCGCCGCCAGGGTGGTGGCGGTGTGCAAATCATTTTCACTTTTGAATTTAAGGTTAAGATGAGCCTAATTCCAAAATTTCATGCAAATCGGTTCACAGTAAAAAAATTCGGACCTAAAATGCTTCATTGACTGCACTAATAGAAGAATTTAATGAGATCTTGAGATTTTTCTTAAGAAATGAATTACAAATATATTAAACGCTTTAAAAAGAACAAAGAACTAGTTTCAATTTGATTTTCTCCGAAAATAATGTGAATTTTTCACCGAAGAACACATTTAACTACAACTTAATCGTTGGCTGAATGACGAATTGGGAGCAGTGCTGAAAAGTATGCTATTGATAATCCGCGTTAAACGTGTTACGGATCCTTGTTAACCCTAGTTTACAAACCGGCAAAAGTCGTGTCCACCCGAACTGGGGTCCAAATGGACCCCACGATTTTTTCTTCGAAATTTTTTTGATTTCTGACTTATATTGTTCAGTTATAGTTCTTCTGGCTATTGTATGAATTGTTTCTAAGTATTATATATAGCAGGGATAAAGAAATTTAAGCAGAGATGTCATTATGCAGGTATGTAGGAGGTCAGCAATAAAATTTTTCAATTTCAAAAACGATGAAAATTGCCTAATTTCGCAAATCTGGGATTCCCGCTTATCCTTTTCGATATGTCTTTTGTACGTAATTACTGATTGTAAAATTCATCCACATCAATTGTTCCTGGCAGGTATGCCAATCTCAAAAAAAATAGTCATTAGTTCAGTTTGGTCAAGTCATCAAATAATTTTATGACCTGAAAAGGATTGAATTTCCCCAATACATGCCAATCAAGCCTGCCATATATGGCTTGAAGTTTAGGTGGCTTTGTGAAAGCTCAAAGGGCTATCCACTGAAGTTTTCTATCTACACTGGTAGCTCTGACCAAAGTACAGGACTTGGTCGTGGATATGATATGATGCTGATGTCGTTTATGCCATCATATTTCAATTCTGGACGCAACCTCACTATTGATAATTTCTTTACGTCGGTGGATTTGGCATTGAAGTTGCTGGATAAGAAGATCACTATTCTATGCACGATTCGGAAAAACAAAAGAGATTTGCCTCAACCTTTTGTAGCGAAGGAGGTTCTTGATGACCAGAATGAGCATGTAAAGGTCAATAACAAAAAGCAGTATCGTCAAGTCCACTCATCCATTTTTGGATTTTCTGGAAAAATGGCGTTGGTGAGTTATGTTCCGAAGCCAAACAAACAAGTGGTATTGCTATCAACACAACATAACTGTGAGAAAGCCACTTCCCGTCATCAAAGTAAGCCTGCAATGATACTGGATTATAACAGCACCAAAGGTGGAGTCGATGTATTCGACCAAATGGTCTCAGTTTATTCATGTACACGCAAAACAAATCGCTGGCCGATGGTTGTATTCTACAACTTACTGGACGTAGCAGCCCTAGCAACTGTTATCATTTTTACAGAAGTGATAAGCTCATCGAACTAGCGGAGGAACTGGTTGAGTTAGAATTGAATAACCGTTCCCAACCTGCAACACAATCTGGCATTGGAAAATCTGCATTGGATGCTCTCTGTATTTTGGGGAGAGTTCAGGAAAAACAACCAACAGTCCCTGAAAGGTTCTCTTGTAAAAGAAGCAGATGTCACCTTTGCCCAAGAGCAGATGACAAGAAAACCAGAACCACCTGCGATGGATGTGGCAGATGTTGTTGCCCTTGCCACACTAGAACCTTATGTGTTAAATGTCTCCCGAAACTGCCCACAACTTCAAGTTAAATTCTTTTCTAAACATAAACTAGGCTGCTTTTAAAAAAAAATAATTATTTATTAGAAAAAATATGATTTTTCATAGAATTTCAGTACTGGGGTCCAAATGGACCCCAGTTCGGGTGGACGGGTTCTTTTCACAAAAAAATCGCAGAAAAATCTGTAAACATCTGATAATCGTTTCAACTTAAGAAATGAATAAAAAATTTAATTTTGTTCACTGAGTAAAAATCCCATTTAAAAAAAATGAAAAACAAAAAAGTTATGAGTGTTCAAACATGCTCTGGGGTCCAAATGGACCCCAGTTTGTAAACTAGGGTTAATAATAATAATAATTATTTTATGGAACGTTATATATGTATATACAATTGATACTCATACTAGATAATTTTAGAATTTAAAAATTATAATGTAAGAATGTTGGCGCACGTATAGGGGACCTAACCAAATACATTGTCTAGAATTGAAATAATAACTTAAAATTATTTATCTGGGCTCGCGTTGTTGGTCCTCATTGGTCATCCTTATCACGTTTTGATCTAAGGGCATTACTTTGGCTTTCTCGTACACAAGCTGGTTGCTGTAGTGTCTTTGGCGCTGGTGGTTGAAATTGCTGGTAATTGCGTGCTCTATCAACAGCAGCGTCAATTTCCGAATTGAGTAGGTTCCTGTTTTGGTCAGGTAGTACCAAAGTTTATTCAACGTCCCTTTTTAGCTTCTCTGGGTCGAGTTTCTTGTAGTTGAATTAATGTTCCGGCGCTTCCGCGGCTAAAAGAAGTGGCTTTAGTTTACTTGAACTGCTTCGTGGTCCGTGTCACTGTGTATGACTGAGCAGGTGTAGTTTGCAACTCTGGAACAAGAAAAATAAAATTTGCTGTTATTAAAAAGAAATCAAGTGTTGATGGCGTCCACGGGAATGTTGGTATTTGTTGGGAGACAACTGCCAGTGAATGTTGAAAGCCAAACGTATCCAGCCAGTCTGTAATCGCTCTTCCTGCTGGATTTATGATCGTGTCGTGCCAGCGGGTATGTCTGGCATTAAAATCACTTCTGGAGATGATGTTGTTCAGGATATGAAGATCACTCTGGATATTCCTTGTAGTTGAGTTGCATTTGAAGTATACTCTGATTATTGAGAGGTATTCATCATTTCCTAATTGGATTGTGACGGCTGTTGCTTCGCTGGTCAGTAGGCCTGTGACGAAGACTTCCGTAGTGCTGGTAACTATGTTATTTCTGACATAGATTGCTGTTCCAACGCGTGCCTTGGATTTATCCTGTCGGAAGGTTTTGTATCCTATGACGTCAATGTTGTTGCGCCTTGCGACTTTTGTTTCCCTGATAAGGGCTATATCCGGGCTATTGTTCTTCATGAACATGTTAAATGACATCCTCTTTTCCAGGCTGTACTTCCAGGACGTCATGGCTAAGGCCACGGACTTATCTTCTTCACTCAAGCTACCGAAGTTGTTAAATACAGCACTCTTGGCTTTTTGTATAAGGGTAACTAGGTCGTTGCCAAACATGCTTTGTGCCTCGTGGTTGAGGTTGATAGGTGAGGTTGAGGCTGGTGCTGGTCTAGTGGGTTTGGCTGGTATTGTTTTGGCAAGTTTGGCAGTTGGTTGTTGTTGCTGTAGTTGATTCTTAGATGTGGTTGGCTTGGGTGCTTGTCCGTTTTTGATCATCGATGAGTAGCTGACAGTTGGGCGAGCTGCCATTGATGTGGATTTGGAGACGAGTTCTTGCTGGGCCTTTTTTCAACGATGACCTTATTCCTCTCTGTCAGCCTAGCTTTCAGGGCTGGGCACCCTTTGATACTAGCCGGATGTCCTTCCTTTTGGCAGTTTGCGCAGACATCTAATCATGTTGTGACGATGCGTCACATATATATTTTTTTGCCACCGCCGAACCGCCGAACCGCCTATATCTCACCCTACGAGCCGTACCAGATAATCACAATGCCATAAGTAAGACATGGGCACTAAGGAATAAAATACGCAGCCGAGTGAAAGCATGCGCCACAACACAACAAACACCAAAGACCTATTGTAGGCGCATACACATTATTCAATTGGTGCACATCACGACTGCGGCTCCATACAAAAATTAAATCAACTCAGCAGCGACAAGCACTCTGCCATCTGCGATGGAATTAATTTTTCTCATGTGTGGTGGTATGTAAACACCAATAGGTAAGCGTGTGGTTGGGTGAAACAATGTAAATATTTCACTCATTCAGTACACCTCACACTCACTTATGGTGCGAAATATTATAAGTAGAAGTGAAATTTGTATGAAAAATCAGAGAAGAAATTACAATTGTTAATTGTGGGAATACCACTTTAATAATATCGTTTTCACTTCTCCTTTCCTGCTGCGAACCTGGAATTGTTCGGTCGGTGATCTTAAGGGTCCCCCAAATAAATTCCCAATTATCTTTTTTTTGAATTTCTCAACGGTGATCTTAAGGGTCCCATTGTTAAATTCCCTGTCTACTCCTCGCCGAATTTGAATTTCTCAACGGTGATCTTAAGGGTCCCATTGTTAAATTCCCTGTCTACTCCTCGCCGAATTTGAATTTCTCAACGGTGATCTTAAGGGTCCCATTGGGTCAATTCACCATCTGTGGTTTTTGCGATAGCCACCCCGTCCCCCTGTTTACTTCAAGAAGCGGTGCGCCATAATCTGGGCAACGTTCTTAATATTAAAACTTATTTCTTTCGAGGAGCGGATTCAGTCTTAAGGTGCAGTAACCAAACAAGGCCAGTAACATCCCAGGACGTTCAAACCGACCTCCATCGATCTAAAGGAACTCAGAGGCCGTACTCAGAACATTTACCGCCCCGACCGTGCCAGACGCTGGGAGATTACATACCTCGCCCGACAACATATTTGAACACTTTTTGTAAAGATTTGTTAACTAAATTAATTACTCAGTTATTAAAAACTATTATAATTCGTATTTGCCGTGTTTCGCCTCGTTATTTATAAGTTGGATTGAAGCAGCCCGAGTCTTCGAGCTTCCTTGGGAAAAACCTTGGGTCCGCTGAGTTTTGCCCCAGCCAAAGACAAAGAAGCCTCACAATGTGTTAGTAGTCCGTTTGTGTGTTAGTAGTCCGTTTGCACAGTCCTGGCTCGTGCGTCTCATTGCACTTCACGCACACGTATTCACGGCCACAGTTGGTTGCAGCTTGACCGAATCGTTGGCAGTTCCTGCACTGCACGATGTCATTGGATTTAAGGCGCTTCCAATGAACCCTTTGGTTTATTATTAGCTTCTTCGTATACACCTCGCTGAGTGCCGATCTGCTATCGAACGAGTGAAGACGTGCCTTATCAAGTGTCCACATTCTGTTTACCCAGTGCCATTTATTTTCCATGCCACCATATTTTTTTCCCTGACATCTAAATTATTAAATAAAACCCCCCAAAAACAATAAAAAAGTCAATTCTCCCGTGTGCCAGGAGTAAAAAAAAAATTCATTGTTTTTAAAACAAAATCAAAAAACAACTGCAACTCATCGCCATCACCAGTGCCAGTGCTTGTGCAGTGCAATTAGTTTTCAATGCCACCAACCACCCATTTAATCTTATATAAAGAAAAAAAAAATTTACAACAGTAGCCCAAACACAAAGTGCGGTTCCTTTCTGTGCCATCTCCTGCCCTGCACCACTCTTGCAGTCATGGCATTTGCACACATTTCTTATGAATTGAATTTTTCTTATAAAATGCAGTGTGTGCAAATGCTGTGCCTGTTAGTTTGTTTGGCGAATAGACGGTCAACGATGTTGGTTCCTTTGGTGAAACATAAACAAGTTAATGGCTGAGCATAACACCGCTAGTAATTTGTTTGTGGTTCTCTAATCTCTAAATCTAATCTAAAGATCTATACTTGTTGGTTAGACTTAGGTAGCGTCTGCGGTTGATATTTTGTTTTATGTGTTTTTGTGAATTGTAATGTAAGGTGCATTCACTACTATGGAGTCAGCAGCAAGCCTAATGGGGCTGAAAATAAACGAGGACAAGACGAAGTATATGCTATCATCAACAAAAGTCCAATCCCACCACCGACTTGGTCAAAATGTCACCATTGACAGGTATAACTTCGAGGTAGTCAGTGAATTTGTCTACCTGGGCACTGCTGTAAACTCAGCCAACAACATCAGCGCTGAAATCAAACGCAGACTAACTCTTGCTAATCGCTGTTTTTTTGGGTTAAATAAGCAATTGAGGAATAAAGCCCTATCGAGAAGAACCAAGGAAACACTTTACAAAACACCCATCATCCCGGCCCTGCTATATGGTGCAGAAGCATGGACCCTCTCCCAATCGGATGAAAAGTCACTTGGAGTCTTCGAGAGAAAAGTTCTGCGTACGATTTCTGGTCCTGTTGGCGTTAATCGAGAAGAGAACGTTTGCCGAAGAAGATATAACGACGAACTATACGAGCTGTACAGCGACATAAGCTTAGCCAGAAAAATTAGAGTCCAACGACTAAGATGGCTGGGCCATGTAGAGCGAATGGACATCAACGCTCCAGCGCGTAAAGTCTTCAACGCCAAACCAGAGGGAGTCAGAAGCCAAGGTAGACCTCATCTTCGATGGAGCGACCAGGTAGAAGGAGATCTCCGCCAACTTGGAGTGCAAAATTGGAGACGGCAGGCTAGAGATCGAGCCGGCTGGAGGGGCATATTGGACAAGGCCTAGGAGCATCACGCTCTAGTTGAGCTACCTAAAGTAAGTAAGTAAGTAAGTAAAGTAATGTAAGGTAAGCTTCGGATCGATTTTAGCAACATTAGGGGGTTGCGATCGAATTTCTTTGCTGTGTACGCTCACACTGCAAAATGCAGGCCAGCTGTTTTGGCACTGAGTGAAACACAGGTGGATCTAGATTCTGATCCCTCAGAGTTCAACCTGCCTGGATATAGCTTAGTGCCATTATTCTTTTTCTCCCATGGACTCGCCGTATATGTTCGAAATGATATTGCTTACCAACTTCTACCACAATACGCCCTCTGTTCTAATACGAACTGTAATTTCATGTGGTTAAAATTCACCGTCCGTAAGCAAATCATTCACTATTGATTGATTTATAGAAGCCCCAATTTAGATAGCAATTCAACCTCTAACGAGTTTGATGCGCATCACACTGAAATCGCAATTGCGGGCGATTTCAATGTACACAATTCTCGTTGGTTTCGACATTCTGGCCAGACAACACCCGAAGGAGAATATGTTGAGATCTTCGCTGAGTTAAACCTGTGAAGGAGTCACAGCCAACGACCTCTTAATTCATTGCTCTATTATTACCATTAACAGGTTGTCAACCCTCGGCTGTACCTCGATATCCGATCCTCTCACATTCAGTTGAATGCATTACACTTGACTTGCATGTGTATCCATAGAGTGCATTCTACTCAGAACAATATGATTCCCAACGGCAGGCCACTGCCAGCCGGCAGAAGTAATAAGGGATCATATTGCTTTGACTGCATGCGCGTTGTATATGTCACAGCAATAGTCTTTGGGTATGAGCATTTGTTTATGATATAGGTCATTGGCGCTCACCCAAAAGAATGTGATGATGAAGCGTTTTAATCGGATATCGAAGTGTAGTCGATTGTTCGATAACCAGAATTAGAGCATAGTAGCTTTGTATAAATAGGGTATGAATTTGGAAATAAAGTTGTATTGTGATCGTGGAGTCGATCCGAAGAACACTCTAGTCTTATTATTTGATATATGGCTGTTAGCCTAAAAGTATAAGCTTGGACGTCTTCTTCTTTAGTCGTCTTCGGTACCACCCTCAACTTTGCAGTTAGTGCGAAAGAGGTTCGAGCGAAAGCAGTGAATGCTAAGCGATTGGTGCTGAAGTACAAGCGACTTCACATGGCGATCCTGCCAGGCTTCAAAAGTACATAGTCAGATAGCATAGTAAAAGCTAGTTTTTCCTCCACGTTTTTCTTCAAAGCGAACAAAAACGAAAAGTGTTACAATATATAGTTATATAATACAAAAATCTTGATGACAACCCAGAGCGACCTGGCAGCGGCCGCAAAACATCTCGCAGAAGCCAAAAACATCCTAGAGAGGGGGAACCAGTCAATAGCACCAATCGAAGACAGAACTATTGGCCCTCGCCCTCTGACAATTGAAGAGTATAAGGCGAGTCAAACAACACAGAGCCCCGACCATCATAGTGCCCGAACAGAAGAAATCCCAGGGTGGTAGACGAGAAATTAATAAACAAGAACTACGGAACCTATTTCGTCTGGCAAATCTGCCTGGTATAAGCCAAGTAGAACGGCAGAAGTTCCTCGAGCAGATAAAAACAACCAGACAGAGCCACCAGCGTCAAGAACGAGAGATCAAAGCGAAGAAGCAGCAAGAAGAAAACAGATTCCAACACCTTTTCCAAAAAGTAGCAACCCAAATTCAGGAAGGGATTCAGTGCCGCCAAACATAGATTTGTTAAAGAAAGTGCCGAAATATTATTATAGTAGGCTAAAATCACATTTCGCGGGAATGGGGAAATCCCAATCAAAAGAGGAAGTAGTTGTTAATAACAACGGCTCTCTAGAGAACAATTCATCTACATCAATCCACTTTGGATTGGATGTAAAAACAATAGTGACTGTAATAATCGTTTGTATAATATTGCATTACGTTTGGAAACACTTAAAAAATAAATTTAGAACAAATGTTAGGAAGCATATTATGGAAAACAATATTTCCAAACGAAGAATGTCAGTGTAATACTTAAAGTAAAACAAAGCAAAATAAAGCAAAAATAATTTTTTTAGTTAACCATTTTTTTCCATTTACTCCTTCTTATGATCTTTTATACCGGTAAACGTACATAAATCCCTTGATGGACTTCAGCCTACTAGAAATAGCTGTAGATAATTTGAAAAAATTATACAAAAATTTAAAAAAAAAACTCCAAACCGTAAAAGAAAAGCAAAATGAGCTAACGCCAAACTAAAAGAAATTTCAAATTTATGGGTTGAGTTCATCCAGGAATTTACAAGTTTTAATCAGAAGGATCTCACTGAGGCAGAAAACAAGTATTTGACAAAATTAACTTCTGAAGCAAAAGAGTATAAAGAACGCTCACAAGAAATTATAAGTCAGAATATTCAGGAAGTTAATTCCGACGCAGAATCGGAAATAGGATCAGAAACAGAAGAATTAGAAGTAAAAATTAGTCAGGCAGAAACAAAACCAATAGACAAAATGACAGACTTTGACTACAGTAAGGCACCAAATTTGCCAGTACTTAACTGCGAAACAGTCAACAAACGAACAGAAAATATTAGGGATTTTTTAAATAGCATCGAGTTTTACCATGACACCCTTAACGACACGTCAAAACCTATATTATTCCTGCCAGGCTTCAAAAGTACATAGTCAGATAGCATAGTAAAAGCTAGTTTTTCCTCCACGTTTTTCTTCAAAGCGAACAAAAACGAAAAGTGTTACAATATATAGTTATATAATACAAAAATCTTGATGACAACCCAGAGCGACCTGGCAGCGGCCGCAAAACATCTCGCAGAAGCCAAAAACATCCTAGAGAGGGGGAACCAGTCAATAACACCAATCGAAGACAGAACTATTGGCCCTCGCCCTCTGACAATTGAAGAGTATAAGGCGAGTCAAACAACACAGAGCCCCGACCATCATAGTGCCCGAACAGAAGAAATCCCGGGGTGGTAGACGAGAAATTAATAAACAAGAACTACGGAACCTATATCGTCTGGCAAATCTGCCTGGTATAAGCCAAGTAGAACGGCAGAAGTTCCTCGAGCAGATAAAAACAACCAGACAGAGCCACCAGCGTCAAGAACGAGAGATCAAAGCGAAGAAGCAGCAAGAAGAAAACAGATTCCAACACCTTTTCCAAAAAGTAGCAACCCAAATCCAGGAAGGGATTCAGTGCCACCAAACATAGATTTGTTAAAGAAAGTGCCGAAATATTATTATAGTAGGCTAAAATCACATTTCGCGGGAATGGGGAAATCCCAATCAAAAGAGGAAGTAGTTGTTAATAACAACGGCTCCCTAGAGAACAATTCATCTACATCAATCCACTTTGGATTGGATGTAAAAACAATAGTGACTGTAATAATCGTTTGTATAATATTGCATTACGTTTGGAAACACTTAAAAAATAAATTTTGAACAAATGTTAGGAAGCATATTATGGAAAACAATATTTCCAAACGAAGAATGTCAGTGTAATACTTAAAGTAAAACAAAGCAAAATAAAGCAAAAATAATTTTTTTAGTTAACCATTTTTTTCCTTTTACTCCTTCTTATGATCTTTTAAACCGGTAAACGTACATAAATCCCTTGATGGACTTCAGCCTACTAGAAACAGCTGTAGATAATTTGAAAAAATTATACAAAAATTTAAAAAAAAAACTCCAAACCGTAAAAGAAAAGCAAAATGAGCTAACGGCAAACTAAAAGAAATTTCAAATTTATGGGTTGAGTTCATCCAGGAATTTACAAGTTGTAATCAGAAGGATCTCACTGAGGCAGAAAACAAGTATTTGACAAAATTAACTTCTGAAGCAAAAGAGTATAAAGAACGCTCACAAGAAATTATAAGTCAGAATATTCAGGAAGTTAATTCCGACGCAGAATCGGAAATAGGATCAGAAACAGAAGAATTAGAAGTAGAAATTAGTCAGGCAGAAACAAAACCAATAGACAAAATGACAGACTTTGACTACAGTAAGGCACCAAATTTGACAGTACTTAACTGCGAAACAGTCAACAAACGAACAGAAAATAATAGGGATTTTTTAAATAGCATCGAGTTTTACCATGACACCCTTAACGACACGTCAAAACCTATTCTTATTAAATTTTTATTGAAGTGCAAAATACAGGGTAAGGCGTTAACGGAACTATGCTCACTCAAACCTGAAAACTTAGAACAATTAAAAGCCAATATAACAGAAAAATGTGGAGACAGGGAAACAATTGAAAGTATACAATCAAAATTAAACAGATCACGCCAGAAAAATAGACCGATGCGAGAGTTCGTATCAGAAGTGGAAGATCTTATAGCAAAAATGACAGAATTGGAAATTAGCATTCAAGGGGAACAAGCTAGGGAAACGCTGACTTTAGCAAACGAACGCAGAGGTTTAGCTTTTTTAAAGCAAGGGGTTAATGAAAGATACAAAATTATCCTCGATAGCGCCCGACACGTTAAAATGCAGGATGCTATTTCCCACTTGTTGGAGTTATCTCCAAACAATGCAGTAGCCACAGAAACAATACGATATGCAAATAATAGTTATACCCCGAATCATAACCATAATGTTCAAAATTTCCGAAATAACTATCGACCTAACTACAACCGACCTGCTTACCACAATAACGACAATAGAAACCGGAACCCAATAAGGCAAAATAATTTTAGTAATAATAATTACTCGCAAAACTTTCCAAGATCTTTTTTTTTTTCCCAAAATCAATCAAGATTTAGCTCAACACAAAATCGCTACCCAATTCAACAAAGTAGCATGAATAGAAATAATTACAATAGCAACGAAGGTAGAACAAATAACAACCAAAATAATTTTCATTCCAGAAATAACAGACAAGGTAACAATCAAAGTGACCCTAACCATAACAGAATAAGACGTAGCACACATAGAGAATCAGCCTATATTTTAAATGATGGAAACAAAGAACCCACCGAGGGGGGAGCCGACCCATCGGGGGGGATTATTTAAGCCCATTAGAACATATCATATGTACAGGGGGCATAATAAACGGCCTATATGTAGTTTTCAATACAAATAATAAGAATACAAAATTTTTACTAGATACAGGCGCATCCATTTGCACCATAAAAGAACAAGCATTAGACAAAAACATACAAATAGACACATTAAGTAAAATAACAGTAGTAGGTATATCTGGAGAATTAACAACCATAGGAACTATCCTTTTCACGTAGTAAAAGATTCATTTCCCGTGCCCGTTGATGGCATTATTGGTGCTAACTTCCTTAAAGATTTTGGAGCTATAATTGACCTAGAACATTTCATTTTAAAATTATCTCTAAACAATAGTCAAATTTCCTTACCTATAGAAAGTCAAAATAAACTTAACTCATTAACAATAGCACCCAGATCTGAAGCCACCTATTGGTTGAACAGTAAACATACAGAAACAAGAATTTTTGACTCCCAAGAACTTTGCGAAGGAGTATTCATGGCCGGTTCTATATCTACGATAAAAAACGGAAAAATACCAATAAAAATTTTAAACACTCGACAGGAAGAAGTAAAATTAAAATGGGTAGAACCAGATTCCAAAGCACTTTCAGAGTACCACATTTTGGCGTATGAACAGACAACAAATTCCAAGACGGAACGAACACAACAATTACTTTCACAAATTAATTTTGACACTTTAAACACAGAAGAAACATCAGAACTTAAAGCTATTTGCACTAAATTTCAAGATATTTTCCATTTAGAAAACGATAAACTAACATACACACATATAGGTCAAGCCCAAATATCACTTAAAGTAGGAGCAACGGCGAAGTATACTAAACCATATAGATAACCTCATTCACAAAAAATTACATACAAAACGAAGTAGAAAAGATGATTAAAAACGACATTATTGAACCATCGGTATCAGCATGGAACTCACCTATTCTTGTAGTGCCCAAAAAGAAAGACCCAGTAACAGGAAAGCAAAAATTCCGATTAGTAATTGATTATAGAAAAGTTAACGACGTCATCGAAGATGATAAATTTCCATTGCCTATCATAACTGACATATTCGATATGGTAGGAGGTGCAACTTATTTCTCCTGTATAGATTTAAGCCAAAGATACTACCAGATGAAATTAGAAAAGGAAAGTAGGCCATGCACAGCGTTCTCCACCGAAAACGGTCATTATCAACTAAAACGACTGCCAATGGGCTTAAAAATATCACCTAGTACATTCTCAAGAATGATTCTATAGCAATGTCCGGTCTAACGTATTCAAAATGTTTTGTGTATCTTGACGACCTTATAGTGTTCGGTAAAAATTTAGAACACCCCAATAAAAATTAATTGAAGTATTCGAAAGATTGAGAGAAGTAAATCTCAAACTACATCCAAGTAAATGTGCTTTCCTTAGAAAAGAAGTTTTATATCTAGGTCATATAATATCAGACAAAGGTATTATACCAGATCCATCAAAATCCATAGTAATGAAAAATTATCCAATCCCACAAAATGCAGACGAAGTAAGGAGATTTGTAGCATTTGCTAACTACTATAGAAAGTTCATACCAAATTTTGCAACACTAGCAATTCCTTTAAACCGTTTATTAAGAAAGAACGTAGAATTTAAATTTTCCGAAGATTGCAATACCTCATTTAATTTGCTAAAAGAATTCCTAATAAGCCCAAATATTTTACAGTTTCCAAATTTTGAAAAAGAATTTATACTCCGAACAGACGCCTCTGGATTTGCCTTAGGTGCTGTTATATCAAATTTTGATGATAAACCCATCGCATACGCAAGTAAATCATTAAATAAAGCCGAAAAGAATTACAGCACTATAGAAAAAGAATTGCTCGCTATAGTATGGGCGGTAAAACATTTCAGACCGTATCTTCTCGGAAGACGTTTCAAAATACTAACGGACCATAGACCACTAGTATATCTGTTCTCACTAAAAGAACCTTCAAGTAGATTAACGAAATTTAGGCTAATATTAGAGGAATATAACTTTACTGTGGAGTATTCACCAGGCAAAGACAATTGCACTGCGGATGCATTAAGTAGAATACAACTTAAGTCAGAGGACTTACAGAATTTATTTGTGTGTGTCACAACAAGAGCACAAGCTAGAAATTCAAATTTAAAAGAAGAAAACCAACAACAAGTAAATTAGAGAGAGAAAAAATCATAAGTGAACTTCTTAAACCGCCAGAAAAGGGCTAAAAATAGTCGAGTTGAAAATATTAAATAGCTTCAAAGATGAAGACAAAGATTACAGTTTATTAAAAGGTACCAGAGTTATAAGTCCAAACCTCATTGTAGGATACATTCCAGGGAATAATTGTTTGATATTAAATAGGTCAAAGATAAGCACTATTACCCGATCAGCATCATTTGACAAAATGTTGTTGAGGGACGTGCAAACTATCAAAGAACCATTTTTAAATAATAAAAGGGAATCCAGAAAAAGCACTACTGCCCGATCGGCATCATTTGACAAAATGTTGTTGAGGGACGTGCAAAATAAAGGTGAACCATTATTAAATAATGAAGAGGAATCCAAAAATAGCACTACTGCCCGATCGGCATCAGTTGACAAAATGTTGTTGAGGGACGTGCAAAATAACGGTTAACCATTATTAAATAATGAAGAGGAATCCAAAAAAAGCACTATTGCTCGATCGGCATCATTTGACAAAATGTTGTTGAGGGACGTGCGTACAATTTGCGGACCTCTATCAATTAAAGATATTTATATAACTAAAGAAGAGTTAGGTAAACTTTCAGACGGCCGTCGTAAAGAGAAATTATATATATTAAAGAAAAAGATAGAAGAAATATTCAGAGGAAATAAAATAAAAGTGCACATAATTGAAGATAAAATAAAAGTAACGGACCCTGGAAAACAAAAACTTATACTCAATGATTACCACATGTTACCGACAAGTGGACATGCCGGAATAAATCGCATGTTACGGAATATTAAGAAAAAATATTTTTGGACAGGAATGCAAAACGATGTGACGACATACGTTAAGCACTGCCCAATGTGCACAGCGAAACAAACGCATACATCCAAAAAATCAACCGATTACTATTACTACAACAGCAGAAACATGCTTCGACAAAATATATCTTGATCTAGTTGGACCTCTTGACGAGACGGAAGATGGGTCAAAATATATATTAACACTACAAGACGAACTTACGAAGTTTACAGAAGCCATTGCTTTACCAAATAAAGAAGCTAATACGGTAGATAAAGGACTTGTAGAAGGCTTTATCCTAAAGTATGGAGTCCCAGCTACCATAGCATCTGACCAAGGTACAGAATTTATAAATAGAGTTTTCAAAGATCTATGTAAGTTATTAAAGATAGAACAATTGCAATCCACCGCTTATCACCATGAAAGCATTGGAGCACTAGAAAATTCTCATAAAGTTTTAGGAGCATACCTTAGGAGTTATGTAGAAGGAAAACATATAGATTGGAACAACTGGTTGCCATACTATGTTTTCTGTTACAACACTTCAGTAAATACAGAAACTGGATTCACCCCATTTGAATTAGTTGTTATTTGGAAGACAGTGTAATTTGCCTTCAAATCTTACAAAGAAAGTTGAACCAGTGTACAACTACGAAGACTATGTGATAGACTTAAAACACAGACTACAAATTGCTCATAAGGATGCTAGGGATACCTTAATACAAAAGAAAGTTTCTAGGAAAGATAGGTACGATTCTGATAGAAAAGCAAAA
Source organism: Melanostoma scalare (assembly GCA_949752695.1). Classification (NCBI taxonomy): domain Eukaryota; kingdom Metazoa; phylum Arthropoda; class Insecta; order Diptera; family Syrphidae; genus Melanostoma; species Melanostoma scalare. The sequence continues at coordinate 69,391,974 of OX456986.1, read as the reverse complement.
ACTCTTGATTACAACGTAGGTAGTTTAGTCTTGTTAAGAAACGAGAGCAGAAAGAAGTTAGATCCAATATATATAGGACCATATATGAAGTCTTATCACAGGAAGGAGTAAATTGCGAAATTAAATGTGAAAATAAGAAAATGATTGCTCACAAAAACAGATTAAAACCATTTTATATATATACATATGTTATTATTATAAACTTGTGAAATTTGCGAAATTGTGAAAGAAATGTGAAAATAATAAAAAAAAATTGACTGTTAACAAAAGAAAAACAGATTGAAACCATTTTATATATATTTATATGTATATGTTATTATTATAAATTGTAAACTTATGCAATTTGCGAAAATTCAGAAAGAAGATGTGAAAATAAGAAATAGATTGTACACAAAAGCAGATTAAAACCATTTTATGTATGAATGTTATTTGTATAATTTGTGAAATTGTGAAATATAAATGTAGAAATAAGGAATTGATTGTATATATGTTATTGTATAATTTGTGAAATTGTGAAAAAAAGAAATGTAAAAATAAGAAATTGATTGAATGTATGTTATTGTATAAGTTGTGAAAATGTGAAATAAATGTAAATTGATAAATAGGTTAAAACCAGTTTAGTATTGTAAATTTAAAAATTTAAAAAAAAAGAGAGAGAGACATTATACATATTGTTAAAACGAATGTTCTAACTTCTAATATAAAAGTAATAGAAAAGTAATGCTAAGAATAGAACTTATATCACCTTAAACTAATTATTATAAAAAAAAACTATACTCAATGCATTGATGTAAGTATAGTAATCTAATAAAAAAAAAAAAAATTTTATTAAAAATAGGAATATATTGTAAGGCGTATTGAATAAAATAAAAACAAACGAATATATGTAGCAAATACTGAATAACATAAAATGAAAATGTAAATATCACAAATGATACCAAACACTGAATAATATGTAATGAAAAATAAACTAATCAAAATATAATAACTAATTTGAATATCACAAATGATACCAAAATATTAACTAAAAGTAAACATCCAGAAAAAGCCACAATGTTCAATCCAATATGATAAAAGAAAAAAATTTTTCATTTCATACTCCCGTATTTGTAAAAGAGTCGTGGAAAAGTAGAAATCAACACTCTTGTCTTGATTTCTTCTTTTTCCCCAGGAAGGGTGGTGTGAAGGAGTCACAGCCAACGACCTCTTAATTCATTGCTCTATTATTACCATTAACAGGTTGTCAACCCTCGGCTGTACCTCGATATCCGATCTTCTCACATTCAGTTAAATGCATTACACTTGACTTGCATGTGTATCCATAGAGTGCATTCTACTCAGAACAATATGATTCCCAACGGCAGGCCACTGTCAGCCGGCAGAAGTAATAAGGGATCATATTGCTTTGACTGCATGCGCGTTGTATATGTCACAGCAACAGTCTTTGGGTATGAGCATTTGTTTATGATATAGGTCATTGGCGCTCACCCAAAAGAATGTGATGATGAAGCGTTTTAATCGGATATCGAAGTGTAGTCGATTGTTCGATAACCAGAATTAGAGCATAGTAGCTTTGTATAAATAGGGTGTGAATTTGGAAATAAAGTTGTATTGTGATCGTGGAGTCGATCCGAAGAACACTCTAGTCTTATTATTTGATATATGGCTGTTAGCCTAAAAGTATAAGCTTGGACGTCTTCTTCTTTAGTCGTCTTCGGTACCACCCTCAACTTTGCAGTTAGTGCGAAAGAGGTTCGAGCGAAAGCAGTGAATGCTAAGCGATTGGTGCTGAAGTACAAGCGACTTCACAAACCAATTAACTCAACTTGTTGACGAACCCACTCGGGTTCCAGATATTGAAGGCCATGCGGCCAATAATCTTGACCTATTTCTCACTTCTCATCCCGAAAAATGCAGGGTTAAAGTATCATCCCCTTTAGGCAAGTCGGACCATTGTGTCATATCGGTAGATTTTTCGTTTTCCGTCACGGTAAAAAAAGATAAAGTCCCCAAAAGAACTGTGTGGCAATACGAGAAAGCCAATTGGGACGGCCCGAATAATTTCTTTCGAAATTTTAATTGGTCGTTGTGCTTTCTCGACGGAAATGGTTGATGCATCAGCTGATATGATATCTAGGTTAGGTTGGTTAGGTTGAAATGGTTGTCAGGAAAACCAACTGACACACTTAGACCAGTATTTGGTCCGTTGTGATACCATAAGAATTTAAGTGAGGAAGAACCCCACTTAACAAAACCATTTGGAGCTTATTATGAAGCGAAAGAGATGAAGGATATCTGTGTTCGCCAGATCGTTTAGATCATCGAGGAAATATTTTCCAAGATGCCGTTTTCTTTTAATGGAAAGTGCAGGACATGAGCAGAGGAGGTGTGGAATAGTTTCTTCCTCCTCATCATCTAAGCAACTTCTACAGAAGTCATTTGAGGGAACACCAAGTCTTATGGCGTGTCTGCCTATCAGACAATGTCCTGTAATGACATTGATTACGGAGCTAAAGTGCAATCTGGTTATGAATAGCAAATGCCTTGTGCGTTTTGGATCTAGACCAGGCCATATCCATTTTGTTGCCACGCACGTGGTGATATTGTACCACCTATGATTTGTTCTATCCATTGCCTCTTGCTTTAGCATAAGTTTACATGTAGCGATTGGTATACCAATATTCAACCTGCTGGTTGAGATCGGTAGAACGGTTCCTTCTCTGGCGAGTTCATCGGCTTTGCACTTACCCACGATATCTCTGTGCCCCGGCACCCAAATAAGGTGAATATTGAACTGTTCAGCCATCTCCTTAAGAGATAAGCGACAGTTGAGGGCGGTTACTGAGTTCGTAGAAACAGCGCCGAGTGATTTGAGGGCTGCTTGACTATCTGAGAAAATCCGGATATTCGTTGAGGATATCACGTTTTCTTTTAGCCATGATAGGACCTCTTTGATCGCCAGAATTTCCGCTTGGAACACGCTACAATGGTTTGGAAGGCGGAACGAGAGACTTACGTTAAGTCGGTTTGAGTACACCCCACAGCCTACCCCTTCTTCGGTTTTTGAACCATCTGTATAGAAATTAATTGAATCATCTCTCAAAAATTCTTCGTCTTCCCAGGTCGTTCTCGGTGGGATTGAGACTTGGAACTTATTATCAAAAACCAATTGGGGGATGGTGTAGTCGGAGTGACAGGGGATTGATCCGAATAAATTCAGGATTGCAGCATGACCGATGTTGTTATCGGTCCATTGGGAGATAGCTCTCATACGAGTGGCTGCACTGGCGGCCATTTGTTTGCTGAAGATATCTAGTGGTGTGAGGTTTAGGAGTGTATTTAGTGCAGCTGAGGGTGTTGATCTCAGTGCTCCACTTATACACAGACAGGCTGTTCGTTGGACCTTGCTTAAATTATCGCAGTAGGTCCTTTTATCAAGAGCGGTCCACCATACCACTACTCCGTATGTGAGTATTGGTCTGATGACCGCGGTGTAGAGCCAGTGGGTGATTTGGGGGGAGAAACCCCATTTGTTACCAATGGCTTTTTTGCAGGAAAATAAGGCCACGGTGGATTTCCTGATTCTTTCCTGTATATTGGCTTTCCAATTTAGCTTTTTGTCTAGGATTATACCTAGATATTTGGCTTCGTTTGAAAGTACAAGTGAGATTCCATTTATTGATGGAGTTGTTAGTTGAGGAATTTTATATTTCCTGGTGAAGAGAACGAGTTCAGTTTTCTGAGGGTTGACCCCTAGATCACATTTTCCCGCCCATTTTACAAGTTTATTTAGAGCGGTCTGCATCAGGTCCGAAAGGACGTGAGCATGTTTGCCGGACACCGCAATGGAGACGTCATCTGCATATGCAATCACTTTGAATCCCTCAGCTTCTAAGTCAACTAGAAGTTCATTGACGACTATATTCCATAGAAGAGGGGATAGGACTCCACCTTGCGGTGTTCCTCTACTGACAGATCTCTTTGCAGAGAAGTTTCCTAGAGTAGAGTTGATTCTCCTACTTTTTAGCATTAGATTTATCAACTCCACTATGGAATCATCTACTTTGAGCTTCGTCAGTGCCTTTATAATTGCAGAGTTGCTGACGTTGTTGAAGGCGCCCTCTATGTCGAGGAAGGCGGCCAGAGTGAATTCTTTGTGATGGAGGGAATATTCTATAGTACGAACCAGGGTGTGTAGGGCCGTTTCTACAGATTTTCCCTTGCAGTAGGCGTGTTGTGCTGTAGATAACAATTTTGGATCTATAGCTGTACGCAGGTGGATATCAATCAGTCGTTCTAAAGTTTTAAGAAGGAAAGATGATAGACTTATTGGTCGGAGATCTTTTGGGTTTACGTGGGATGATTTCCCAGCCTTAGGTATAAACACCACCTTGACTTCTCTCCACTGAGTGGGGATATAGTTCAAGGTGGTACAGCCGATGAGAATTACTTCAAGGACAGGGATAATAATGTCCGCGGCCTTTTGAAGTTCGGCTGGAATTATACCATCAGGTCCAGGGGATTTGTATGGGTCAAAGCTGTTAATGGCCCAAACTAGTTTTTCCCTTGTAATCAGATCGGGGTTGTTTGTTATTATGCTACCTGGTTCTGTGGAATCATAGTTGCATAAGTTCTTAGAGCTTCCTGGAAAGTGAGTGTCCAGAAATTGAGCGTTTCTTCGCAGGATTCTGTCCAGCTGTCAGCTGTTTTCAAACTGCTAGGCATGGTCGGACTCCTTGAGAGGTTTTTTCTTAATCTAGAAGCTTCTGAAGTATCTTCTATTTTTCCACAGAAGTTTCTCCAGGAAGTTCTTTTATTCTTCCTCAGTTGATATTTATAAGTTTTGAGTGATTCCTTGTAGGAGTCCCAGTCTATTAAAGTTTTAGATTGTTTAGCTCGGTTGAAAAGTTTTCTACATTCCTTCCTGAGCGGTTCTAGCCCCGAGCTCCACCACAGTGGTTTCTGTTTTCCTCTTATTTTTATAAGAGGACAGGATTTCTGCAGTGAATGGTTAAGGGCAGTGGTAAGATCATTGACTTTTTTGTCTAGATCATGTTTGTTTGTAGGGTTTTGTAAAAGTTCAGGTTTAATAAACTTTTTCAAAATTACCCGATATTTTTGCCAGTCAGTTTTCCGATAGTTTCGGAAGACTGGTTGCTTAAGAGGTTCCTCATTTAGATCAAATTGAATGTATCTATGATCAGCAAAGGAGTGTTCAGTAGATACTTTCCAATTAGTAATCCTATGATGAACCGAGTCGGAGACAAGAGTGATATCTAAAACTTCTTGTCTGTTTTTGGTAATGAATGTTGGTTCATTGCCAATATTACTTACTATAAGGTTAGTACTTAAAATAAAATCAAAAAGTGACTCACCCCTTTCATTTATGTCAGTACTCCCCCATATATATGATGCGCGTTTGCATCGCATCCAATGATGAGGCAGATCTTCTGCCGTTCTGCTGCAGCGACAATCTTTTTCATCAGGTCACCTGGAGGAGGGCCAGGATGGTCGTGGCCGAGATAAGCTGATACCAGCCAGTAGGTGTTGTTACTGGTTTGGTAACTAGCAGTAGTTACATCACAATTGCTGTAATCAGGGAGTAAAAATACATTAGTGCTACTTCTTACCAATATGCAGGATCTGGGTTCACCTTTGTCCTTTACATATAGCTGAGTATATCCAGGAGTCCTTAATCCATGAATGCAGGATTTGTTGATCCATGGTTCTTGGATAAGGACAACATCTTCCCCTCTTTTGTTCAGGCGGAGAAGAAGGGAGGCCGAGGCCTGTTTGGAGTGTTGGAGATTAATCTGCGTTAACTTCACCATCTTGGTTGCAGCTAAGCAGACTAACCCCCACCACTGTTTGGTTGAGGTCGTCTTCAGACTCACTACCTGAAGTTGAGCGTAAGAGGTCATCTTCCTTCAGGCCGTTCTCGGACATTGAGTCGTCTGTTTCGTCTTCTGATGTTACGGAGGAGGCACTTGGGGGATCTACTTCCATTTCAGGGAGTTTTTCGCCTTCAGCGCTTACCATGCTTGTTGTGTTAGGGGCAGAAGGAGCGTTTACGCTTTCTTCGTCTTTTTTATATATTCTTAAGGTTATGGTCGCCCATCCGAACTTAATCTTACCTTGGGTTTCAGCTAGAGGGGGAGGGGCCATCGAGTCTTTGTTGATGACTATAATAGCCGATCTATTGGGACCGTCTGGTTCCTCCAACTTTGCTACCTTCCAGTCATGAGTAGGTAGGGATGGGTTACCAAATTGGATCATCTTAAGAATTATTTCTTTGTCGGAGAGCTCCGCTGGTATTCTGATGCGAGCTCTTGGTCTGCAAGGAATTTCCTCCTTTGCTACAACCTCGATCTTTGCACCAGGCCAGAGACCTTTTAAACGGCTGACTGCAATCTTATACAGACTTTGCGATCTCTCCCCATCAAAGGCAATTAGCTTGACTCGCCCCTGGTACCAACCCGCATCTTCAAAAGTTGCAGGTTCTCCCGGGTTCTCCATCATGAGAGCCCAATAGGAGGTCTGGAGCTTGTTCAAGATCATTGTCCACTGATCAAAAGTAATCGCGCCATCTGCATTGCTCTTGTCAATTATGGCGACTACTGTTTTGTCCTTTAACACTTCGCTAAAGGACAAGTCTTTTCTGGTGGAGGTGATGTGCACCTTTGATCGCTTAGGTTCCGGGATGGTTCCTTCGCATGATCTGTTTCTTTTTGAGGAATCGCCGGTGGGGATTTTGGCAATGATGCTCTTAGCCCACGTAAGCTTAGCGTCCGCATCAGAAGCTCGCTTGTCTATTGGTGTTTCACCAAGAATCTTAACGAGCCTCCTTGCATTTCGCCGTTTCCTACGATTTGGGGGTGGGAGCTTCTCTTCCTCACTGGGAGCAGAGCATATTTCAGCGCCACTCTCACTGGGTAGGGAAATTGCCTCAGTACTCGTAAGGGGGAGGGGGGGGGGGGTTCTTCCTCTCGGTCAGACCGTAATTCATGGTGTCGTGAGTTGGAACAGACCCCTCCGTGCACTCATGAGGATGGGATTGTGTTGTGGGATTGGGAGTGCAGCAGAGATTCACTGCTGCACGGTCAATGATTTGGGTACTGGTTTCTGCGTTTGGTGAAGTGCTGGCGTGACAAGCAGAGGGTACACAATAATTCACTGTTTCCCCTTTTTTTGCCAAAGGCAATTCCAACAAATTTGGAGGTTGAGTACTACCAATGATGGCGTTTGCACCACCACTGGTCGTAGCGTCTAGGATTGAAGGTGTTCCTCACTCCCCGGATGGTTTTTCAACCCTTCCAGTGAGTTTGGTCGACCCACAGTCCCTACCGCTTTTCGCTTTTTGTTTGTTTTCGTTAATAATAGTTGTCACTGGCGACTTATCCTCTTTCGAGGTCAAGCCATAGCCGGCAGTCGCGACTCCTGCCGACTTTTGGACGTATATCCCCGTCCGTTTTTTATTTCCTTTTATTAACTTTTTTTCCATTTTTGATTTTCAAGTTTTCTAACATTGAGGTTATTTTGAGTTACTTTAGTTGAGAGGATTCCGCAGCTGGATTGCTGGAGATCCCCTCGTAAGCACCCTCGCCACGACAAGGTCAACTCATGGAGGGTGGATATAATATCTAACGTAATTCTCAACGGCATGAGAAATTTTGTTCCTCACAGAACAAAAAGTATCATCTTCAAAGAGAATTCTTGGTTTGATTCAATTTGTAAAGAGGCGATTAGGGATAGAGAAAGTAGTTTTCGAAAATTTAAAGATCAAGCTGTAAAAAAGGCCCAATTGTAAAAAACCAAAATTTGTTCAAACGGGCCACAAATATCTGTAATGCTCATATACAGAAGGCAATATTTTAGCATGACCAAAAAGTAAGACAAAAAATACTTTTGTGTCCAAAAGGAAGCGAAAATTGTTTGTCTTTTGTTAAGAACGTTTAGAACTCAAACACGTTATCGGTCCCAATGCTCGTTTTCAATGACTCTCCGTATGTCAGTTCCATCGATAAAGCCAATTTGTTAGCAGCTCAATTTGCTGCCAACTCAACACTACCTGATAGCATATTGGCTCCACCCGACCTTGAGTCTGTAGATTCTGTGATGAAGCAGATTTTTTTTCGAACTCGCTCGGTTGCGAGAGTCCTCAAAGATCTCAATATATATAAATCTGCTGGTCCAGATGGTATCCCCGCCGTTATTCTGAAGAGGTGTTCTTCTACGCTGGCAAAACCACTGCGTAAACTTTTCCATCTCTCCTATTCGGTTGGGATTTTTCCGAGCAGATGGAAAACTGCATTTGTCCAGCCGGTCCCTAAAAAAGGCGAATCTTCCTCCCCTTCCAATTACAGTCAAATTGCACTAACGTCCCTTCTGAAATCGCAATTGCGGGCGATTTCAATGTACACAATTCTCGTTGGTTTTGACATTCTGGCCAGACAACACCCGAAGGAGAATGTGTTGAGATCTTCGCTGAGTTAAACCAATTAACTCAACTTGTTGATGAACCCACTCGGGTTCCAGATATTGAAGGCCATGCGGCCAATAATCTTGACCTATTTCTCACTTCTCATCCCGAAAAATGCAGGGTTAAAGTATCATCCCCTTTAGGCAAATCGGACCATTGTGTCATATCGGTAGATTTTTCGTTTTCCGTCACGGTAAAAAAAGATAAAGTCCCCAAAAGAACTGTGTGGCAATACGAGAAAGCCAATTGGGACGGCCTGAATAATTTCTTTCGAAATTTTAATTGGTCGTTGTGCTTTCTCGACGGAAACGTTGATGCATCAGCTGAAATGATATCTAACGTAATTCTCAACGGCATGAGAAATTTTGTTCCTCACAGAACAAAAAGTATCATCCTCAAAGAGAATTCTTGGTTTGATTCAATCTGTAAAGAGGCGATTAGGGATAGAGAAAGTAGTTTTCGAAAATTTAAAGATCAAGCTGTAAAAAAGGCCCAATTGTAAAAAACCAAAATTTGTTCAAACGGGCCACAAATATCTGTAATGCTCATATACAGAAGGCAATATTTTTTTTCGTTTTCAATGACTCTCCGTATGTCAGTTCCATCGATAAAGCCAATTTGTTAGCAGCTCAATTTGCTGCCAACTTAACACTACCTGATAGCATATTGGCGCCACCCGAGCTTGAGTCTGTAGATTCTGTGATGAAGCAAATTTTTTTTCGAACTCGCTCGGTTGCGAGAGTCCTCAAAGATCTCAATATTTACAAATCTGCTGTTCCAGATGGTATCCCCGCCGTTATTCTGAAGAGGTGTTCTTCTACGCTGGCAAAACCACTGCGTAAACTTTTCCATCTCTCATATTCTGCTGGGATTTTTCCGAGCAGATGGAAAACTGCATTTGTCCAGCCGGTCCCTAAAAAAGGCGAATCTTCCTCCCCTTCCAATTACCGACGTTGATAAACCATCAACTTATGAAATATCTTGAAGAACGAAAAATTCTTAATGACCGTCAGTACGGCTTTCGTAGCAAACGATCCACTGGTGATTTGATGGCATATCTCACCGAAAAGTGGAACCAATCTTTACCTTGTTTTGGAGAAAGTAAGGTTATTGCACTTGATATTTCTAAAGCATTTGATACAGTTTTTAAAATAAGTAAATAACGCCAACACAAGCACAAAGAGAACGTATACTAGGGAAAAAAAATAAAAGACGTTACAATTTTTAACAAAAAAAAACAAATAAAAGTACATTATTAAATATGTAGAACTAAATAAACACTAGGGAAACATTATTAATCAAAAACTATAAATAAGAACAGAAACTAAATAACAATAACAAAATATCAAATATAAGTCATGCAGGTGGCACACTGGTTCTTAGTTTTAATTTTAAATTATTTTTACTAAGGTTGAAATCGGAATCAAAAGGATAGGAATTGGATAACCTACTCATGCGAGCTAATGGCTCATGTATGCCATAGTTAGTTCTGTGGTGGGAGCAATGTAAAAACTCTAAATTACGTAGTTGGTGAGATCCTCCACGATAGCTGAAACTATTGTGGGAGAGCAAGTCTGGGGCATCAGTTGAACCGGTTATTAATTGATGGAAAAATACTAAATCATTGTCGATTCGTCTCTGTGAGAGGGTTTGAAGATTTAATAGGCGAATCCAATTTTCATAAGGAGGGAGATTGAAAGGATCTTCACAAGGAAGACCTTTGAGAGCGAAACGTATGAATCTGTGCTGTATTATTCATAAAATGGTGACCACATCTGAGACGCATATTCTAGATGCGGACGAACATAACACTTATATAAAGAGAGGGTGACATAGGGGTCATTAAATTCTTTTGCCCATCGCTTAATAAATCCAAGCATTGAATTTGATTTGTTAATAATGAGGTTGATGTGCTCATTAAATTCTAAAGCTAAAACTACTAAAAAAAAACACCGAGGTCACGGAATCCAGAAACTTGAGATAGGGATTGTTGCAATATTAAATATTCTCCAATACTAGGCGATCTTTTGCGGGAGAAGGTCATACTTTGGCACTTGGAAGCGTTCAAACTAAGCCCGTTCTTAGAACACCATAGAACAAAACTGTCGATATCTTTTTGTAAGAAGTCTCGATCTGAAGCATTTTTAAAAACCTTCATATCATCAGCAAAGATTAAAATGTCGCTGTAGGAGATGCCAGAAATTACATCATTAATTGCAACAATGAAAAGTAAGGGACCAAGATGGCTACCTTGTGGCACACCAGACAACACAGTGAAAGGTTTTGATAAAACGTTTCGAAATTTGACTTCATAAGACCTATTTTTTAGGTAGGAGCTTATCCAAACAATAAATAATGGGGGAAATCCAAATGCTTTTAGTTTATATAGTATAATATTATGAGACAGTTGGTCAAACGCCTAAGAGAAGTCAGTGTAAATGCAGTCAAGCTCGCTCCCACATTCAAGGGCGTTGGAACATTTATGATAAAAAGATAGAAGGTTCGTAGCCGTCGATCTTCTTCGCATAAATCCATGCTGCTGATGGCAGATAACATTCTTTGTAAAGAAGGATAAGCTTTCACAGACTACTTGTTCAAATAGCTTGGGTATACATGAGAGCTTTGAAATAGGTCTGTAGTTTTTTACATCGATTTTTTCACCCTTCTTGAAAACTGGTGTTATAAAAGATTTTTTCCAAATAGTGGGATATATTCCAGCTTTTAAAGAAAGCTTAAAAAGATATTCGAGTGGAAATGATAAACGTGAAGAACACTTTTTTAAAACAATTGGCGGAATCGTGTGAAAGATAGTAAGTAATTCTATCTCTGTGAATATGGATACTATTAAAATTTACTTGCGAGGTGCGAGCAGTGAGTTAAATACTGAAAAATTTGAAAATTGTCCATCAATTTCTAAGTTCGTACTACAAAAAGAAGCACAAAAATGATTTGCAAATGCATTGCAAATCTCAGGAGTATTTTTTAAAGAAGTACTATTATAAACAAAGTTTTTGGGTCATTTTTCAGAGAACACCCCATTTGATTGACATAGTTAGAGTATAGATTTTGAGAAAGAGTTTTGAAGTCTTCAAAAAAACTTATGAATAGTTGGTGGTCAGTTGGAGAGAGAGTAGTTAAATAGATCTTCCAAGCTTTGTTTCTTTTGTTCCTTAGAGCCTTTAATTCCTTGGTAAACCAAGGTTGACTAAAACTACTATTTCTAAGCAACTTTTTGGGAATTGTTTATTTTCTAAAATTGAGTAGAAGCAAGCGACTGCTTCGTCAATATTTGCAACAGTTGATATATTTTCAATACCAGCAATGCACAGTTCAATCGATAGCAAATCGAAATTCGCTTTTCGAAACTCAAAAGTATATGCACAGTCATTTAAATTATTAATATCTCGAGAGAGGTTGCTTAATTCTATAAAAATATTTAAAGGGGGATGGAGATCATCAATTCTAGTAATGCCCGAATTTGATTGAAGAACTACCGTGCTAATAGCTTCGGATAAGAAAACTAAATCTAACATTCGATTTTGGAAATTTCTAATACAGCTTACTTGCTGTAAGTCAGTAGATATAATATTATCTAAACTAGAAAGCTCACGCTGCGATGAAGTTAGAGAAGGTTTTTGGAAAGATCCGTCGTCAGAGGGTAACCATTGAACGTATGGTAGATTAAAGTCACCAATTAAAAGAATTTGGCTTTCTAAGTCAGACAATTCAAAAACATCATCCAAAATCAGGGCCAGTTCAGAATAAGCTGAGGCTGAACTTTTTGGAACAATATATACGTTTACAATAAAAATATTTTTTAACAGTGTACAGACTTTCACACAAACAACATCAATAGACAGTTCAAACGGAAAGAGTATACGAGACGACATATATGTATTCCTGACCGAAATCAAAACACCACCCCCGACATCATCTGGTCTGTCTACGTGCCTATCTTTACGGTAGACCGAGAATTCAGGGCTCAAGATCTCGGTGTTCAAGTGACTTGAATTTAGCCAAGTTTCAGTCAAAGCAAATACGTCATGTTTAAGAACGTGGGAAGTAACATACAAATCAGCAGTTTTACTGCGAAGACCTCTTACGTTTTGATAAAAGAGGGAAAATCTAATTAGTTTTTTGGAGCAGTATTAATAGCCAATTTGTTTTTAACTCTCCTGTTGATGGAAAATTCTTTAACAAGAGCACCACCAGGCCAAGAATTACTGTCGCATATAGAGTCGAAAGACGAGGGTGGGACAAGCAATTTGAACGAAGACACAAAGCTATCAGTTTTGCTTATCTTACTACATTTAATAAAATTTTCATTAGGAACTAATTTCTTTGATACTAGATAGCGCAAAACATCGTTTGAATTAAGATCTGGCCTAATCCGAGACACAAAAATTAATTTAGGTTTTGGAACTGCCCCCATTGGTGTACAATATGCACCAGATTCAGGGTCAGAACTAGAATTAGATGGCAATGATCTATTTTCGAAATCTATAACTTCAACTACTGGTTCCATCGGAACAGAAGGAATATTGATTTTAACAGAGTTGCTTCTCAAAGTCTTGCGCTTTGAATGAGGGCTCAAATTTCTGCTAGTTACTATGCCTTCACGATTTTTCTTAGACCCTGTACTTGGAATCAAGGCAGAGCTTTTTGTTGCTGACGAAGTAGACTGAGCATTGAGGTCCTTTAAATCGAGAGCTTTCTGGGGAATTAAAGTTTCTAAGTCGTCTGTAGATGTAGATATTTCAACAGAGCTACAGGGAGAAGAAAATGATTCTAAGTTCAAAACGGATTTATTGAAAGCTTTGTGCAGCTGATCGAAACCATTCGACAGCTTTTCAATTTCTAGTTTGAACGTAGACATTTTTATTGCTAATTGGGAAGTAGATATCTTTTTGCAATCCTCGCAATACCAACAAGCACTTTTAAAAGCACTTATTTTATCTAAAAGTGTATTGTTGGCCCCAATACATTTAGCATGAAATGCATTACCACTTGGACCATAGCATGCGAAAAGAGATGAGTTGGAAATATCCATACATTTACCCAAATTTTAAAATAAAGACAAAAAAAAAAAAGTTAAGGATTGGTTAGGAATCGAACCGAAATAGCTTGGCTTACTTAGTATTAATTTTTAAAACAAAAGCGCGCTTTTACCAAATGCACTAAGCAGACGATAATTTAGAGTCTACAAAGTTAAGTAAATGAAATTTGGTTTTCTAAGGAAATTATGGTGTGAGGAAAAAGGATAGATTAGGAGTTTTAAAGAAGTTAAAGAGAGAGACTAATATTTATAAATAACACTCAAATTACACTCAATTACTGTGAACGGAGAAAAAAAAATTTTTTTTCTTACCAATCACTATCACTATACAATTAAGGTAAACAGATAATCAAAATTAATTAAAAGTTAAACTTCAAAGAAAAAGAAACTCCTCCGATTGAATGAAATTTTGTTGCATCATGCACTATTAGGCTTTCTTCACCAGAAACTATTACCCTGGAAGTTGGAACATTATCATCCTGAGGGCTAAAAATAACATCCCTACACACTTCAATTTTATTCTCTTCGGGAACGTATACTCGATAGCCCTTAACTCCATACTCGTAACCAACGAATATTCCCTTCTTTGATTTGCGATCCCATTTTTTTCTTGTATTATGTGGGACATGAACGAACACTTCACTTCCAAAAACCTGAAGATTGCCAATATCTGCCTTCTCACCAAACCAAAGTTCATAGGGTGTTTTGCCTTTTATTGAGCTAGTACCTGTACGATTAAGTGTGTAAACTGCTGTGTTCACAGCTTCAGCCCAATACTTTTGAGGTAAATTCTTAGAATGAATCATCGAACGTGCAGCTTCAACAATGGTACGCATCTCGCGTTCAGCGCTACCATTCTGTTCTGGTGTGTAGGGAACAGTTTTCTGATGATTAACGCTCCTCTGGCTCAATATGTTCGCAACAACCTTATTTAAATACTCCGTACCATTATCTGTTCTTAGAGCCCTAACATTCTTTCTCGTTTCTGTTAAAACTGTATCTAAGTACTTTTTAATATAAATATGGCAATCTGACTTTTCTTTTAGAAAGAAAACTGATCTAAAATGTGAAAAATCATCCTTGAAAAGCAAGAAGTATTTAGCTCCTCCAATTGACCTCTGAGACATTGGCCCACACATGTCAGAGTGCACAAGCTCAGCTATATCAGTAGACTTATGCTTACTAGTTTGAAATGGCCCTCGATGTTGCTTTCCGTACATGCATGCTTCACAAAAAAATTTATCTTCGTCAACAAAAGGAATTTTTCTGGCCGCTAATGTTTTCTTTACATGAATAATATTCTGGTGACCAAGTTTCTCATGCCACCTTCTCAAACTCGTCTTATCTGCTTCTGTTAAATTTACGCATGCTTTCGCAACTGTTGTAGGAATAACCTTCACAAGCAGTTTAAACAATTTATTCTGTCTCACTCCCACTGCCATAACATCATTTTCTCTTAATAGCTCGCAATTAGAATTATTAGACACAAATCTAAGACCCTTGTCCAAAGCACAATTCAAAGAGAAAAGGTTAAGACGAATATCCGGCACATAGAGAACGTCAGCCATATGATTTTCTTTCCAAACAGAGTTGTTATATGACGAAACATTTATATCACCTTTCCCATATGCGTTGATTGTGTTCCCATTTCCCATCCGCACGATAATTGGTCGTTCAAACGCCTGATAATTTGAGAACCATTCCTTACGATTCGTCATATGATCGCTTGCGCCAGAGTCAAGATACCATTCATCAGCTTGGCTTACACCTTCAGCCAAAAGCACTTCACATAAGAAAGCACTGCCTTTTAAGTCGACACCTCCTTTATGATTCCTTTGTTTTAACTGAGGACAGTCTCGCTTCCAATGCCCTTCTTTTTTACAAACAAAACATTTGCTTCGTATTGGTTGCTCTTTGCGAAAAGAATTCTTGGGTTTACTTGAATGACCCCTACCTGCATATAAAGCCCTACTGTCTACCTGTCCATGCGAATCATTTTTCGTGCTTAAGCGCTCCTCTTCCATTGTTAGCCTCGAAATCAAATTTTCTAACGATTGCTGTTGCACCGCTGTGGACTCCCACGCGCTACAAAAATGGTTATATGAATCAGGCAACGTCATAAGAATTTTCGTAACCACCATAGAATCTGATACTTTTTCACCTGCGTCAGCCAATTTTTGTACAATTGCTTGCAATTTCGAAATATGCACAGCTATACCATCTTGAGGATCTTTTGCAAAGCTATAGAACTGTTGTTGCAACATATGAACACTAGATTTAGATTTTAGTTCATAAACACTTTCTAATTTACACCACATTTCTTTTGAGGTTTGGCAGTTTATTATATGAAGAAGAGGTTCCTGACCAATAGTTGTAACAATGACCTTTTGCGCTTTGCTGTCATGTAACATCCACAAATTTAAAGCCTTAATTAAAGCCTCACCTTTGATTGCACTTGTCTCTTCAGGTATCTTTTCAACTCCCATGACATATTTCCACAGATCAGAAGATCTTAAGATAATCTTTACCTGGAATTTCCATAAGTTCCATTGATCTCCATTGCATAGCTTTTCGATCTTCACTAAATCGTTATTTTCCATATTAAATAATATACGGTGCAACAGAAACAAAAAAATTAAAGAAGAAATTTGCTTTGCCAAAACCTGATAAAAATTAACTGCACAACTTGCCAGCACACTTGTCTCAAAAAAAAAACAGTTGTTCTTATTTACAGTTCGCAAAACAACTACACTTTGTCTAATAGGTAACTGGGCCCATAACCTGTTAAACTTCAAAGAAAAAGAAACAACCGGTGTACTTGATGATTCAAGATGATATGATTTAATAATGTAAAGTTAGTCTTAACAATGCAATGGATAAATGGAAAAGTAAATAGCAAAGAGAAAGAAGTGTGTATGTATGTATGTAAGGCATGATAGGGTAAAGTAGGAGGTATAAAGTATTTTTAAAAAAACATTACAAACAAATTATTTCAACACTCCCACTTTTTGAAATGTTAAAAAAAAACCATTAATTTAAAATTTAATTTAATGAATCTAAATAATTCAATGAAACTATTCCCATCATATGTCGAAATCGATGAAACTTTTCCTTTGGAAGGGCTTTTGTAAATATATCGGCTAATTGGTTTTGAGTAGGTACATATTCCAAATCGAACACCTTTTCTTCATATTTCTCCCGAATAAAATTATAGCGAACATCTATGTGCTTTGTTCGTTTGTGGAATTCTGGGTTTTTAATAAGCCGGATTGCTCCTTGGTTGTCCACAAACAGAACTGGCTTAGGACAATCATCCTTCAATAAAGCAGACAAGAGTTGTTGAAACCAGACCAGCTCCTTTACCGCCTGACATGCAGCAACAAACTCCGCCTCTGTGGTAGATAACGCAACGCATTTTTGACTTTGCGAAGCCCATGTGATACAGCTTGATCCCATCAGGTCAACGAAACCACTGGTAGAACGTCTGGTTACAACGTCCCCTGCATAGTCTGCATCACTGTAACAAGATAAGGTAAATTTAGATCTTGTAAACAACATACCAAAGTCAGCTGTTCCTTTTATATATCGTAAAATACGTTTCACCATGGATACATGAATCTGTTTGGGCTTATCCAAATATCGGCTTACATATCCAACGGCATACGCAATATCTGGACGCGTGGCCACCATCAGGTACATGAGGCTTCCTACAGCTTGTCGAAAAGGAAACCTCACTTCTTCTCCTATTCCTTCAACACCACTATTCGAGTTGATTGAAACATCTGCTGGAGTCGCCACTGGCACTGCATCTTTCATATTAAATCTTTCAATCAGTCTCTTAACATACAGGGACTGGTTTACATGAATCGAACCATCCTGAAGCCTTCTCAGTTCCAACCCCAAGAAATGCCTTGCTGGAAAAACTTTGATTTGAAGATTTAACTTAAGATAATTACAAAGATCGAAGATTTCAGTTTCATTAGTTGAAGCAACGAGTCCGTCATCTATATAGATTGCTAAAATTGTTTTAATGCCATTTCTAATGCTTATAAACACACATGGATCTGCATCACAAACTAAAAACTGAAAATCATGTAATAATTTCTTGAAAGTCTTGTTCCAACATCTGGAGGCTTGTTTGAGTCCATAAAGACTCTTTTTTAGTCTGCAAACACGACCAGTTCCATCTTCGTAGCCTTTTGGCTGTCGAACGTAGATCTCCTCATCTATACTGCCATTTAAAAAAGCCGTTTTGACATCAAACTGTTTAATGTGTAAATTTTCACTAGCCGATATCGACAGAATTGCTCTAATTGATGAAAATTTTGCGACAGGGCTGAAGGTTTCGAAATAATCTACCCCAAACTGTTGGCTGAAGCCACGTGCAACTAATCTCGCCTTGAAGCGTTCACCTTCGTTTTCTGTTGCTCCTTTAACCTGATACACCCATTTTGTATCAACCACCTTTCTATCACTTGGTAAGTCTACCAATATCCAGGTACCACTTTCTTGAAGTGAGCTCATTTCCGAATCCATTGCAGCTTTCCATTTTTTATTTTCACTGCAATTAATTGCATCATTATAGTGAACAGGAATATATGATTCGGCCAAAAACACAAAACCTTCCTCCATACAACAGTTTGCTTCACTTTCTCTGGTTTTCTTTGTACTCCTAAGGCACTCGCGCCAATTCTTGGAGCATTTCTTTGGGTCAGTATCAGTTTCATGTTTACTGGAATCTGCTTCCGTATTCCCCATAGCACCTCCAGCTATCTTATAAGTCTCTGATTTTTCAACACAATCTTTGAATACGTCATCAGAAACTTCCTCCTCAGAATAATCCTCTTCCATAGTTGCCACCATCTCACTCGTCACAGCTTCTTTTTCAGCCTCTTTCCCAGCATATCCTTCAGCCACAACATCATCCTCTCCTCCGATTGAATGAAATTTTGTTGCATCATGCACTATTAGGCTTTCTTCACCAGAAACTATTACCCTGGAAGTTGGAACATTATCATCCTGAGGGCTAAAAATAACATCCCCACACACTTCAATTTTATTCTCTTCGGGAACGTATACTCGATAGCCCTTAACTCCATACTCGTAACCAACGAATATTCCCTTCTTTGATTTGCGATCCCATTTTTTTCTTGTATTATGTGGGACATGAACGAACACTTCACTTCCAAAAACCTGAAGATTGCCAATATCTGCCTTCTCACCAAACCAAAGTTCATAGGGTGTTTTGCCTTTTATTGAGCTAGTACCTGTACGATTAAGTGTGTAAACTGCTGTGTTCACAGCTTCAGCCCAATACTTTTGAGGTAAATTCTTAGAATGAATCATCGAACGTGCAGCTTCAACAATGGTACGCATCTCGCGTTCAGCGCTACCATTCTGTTCTGGTGTGTAGGGAACAGTTTTCTGATGATTAACGCTCCTCTGGCTCAATATGTTCGCAACAACCTTATTTAAATACTCCGTACCATTATCTGTTCTTAGAGCCCTAACATTCTTTCTCGTTTCTGTTAAAACTGTATCTAAGTACTTTTTAATATAAATATGGCAATCTGACTTTTCTTTTAGAAAGAAAACTGATCTAAAATGTGAAAAATCATCCTTGAAAAGCAAGAAGTATTTAGCTCCTCCAATTGACCTCTGAGACATTGGCCCACACATGTCAGAGTGCACAAGCTCAGCTATATCAGTAGACTTATGCTTACTAGTTTGAAATGGCCCTCGATGTTGCTTTCCGTACATGCATGCTTCACAAAAAAATTTATCTTCGTCAACAAAAGGAATTTTTCTGGCCGCTAATGTTTTCTTTACATGAATAATATTCTGGTGACCAAGTTTCTCATGCCACCTTCTCAAACTCGTCTTATCTGCTTCTGTTAAATTTACGCATGCTTTCGCAACTGTTGTAGGAATAACCTTCACAAGCAGTTTAAACAATTTATTCTGTCTCACTCCCACTGCCATAACATCATTTTCTCTTAATAGCTCGCAATTAGAATTATTAGACACAAATCTAAGACCCTTGTCCAAAGCACAATTCAAAGAGAAAAGGTTAAGACGAATATCCGGCACATAGAGAACGTCAGCCATATGATTTTCTTTCCAAACAGAGTTGTTATATGACGAAACATTTATATCACCTTTCCCATATGCGTTGATTGTGTTCCCATTTCCCATCCGCACGATAATTGGTCGTTCAAACGCCTGATAATTTGAGAACCATTCCTTACGATTCGTCATATGATCGCTTGCGCCAGAGTCAAGATACCATTCATCAGCTTGGCTTACACCTTCAGCCAAAAGCACTTCACATAAGAAAGCACTGCCTTTTAAGTCGACACCTCCTTTATGATTCCTTTGTTTTAACTGAGGACAGTCTCGCTTCCAATGCCCTTCTTTTTTACAAACAAAACATTTGCTTCGTATTGGTTGCTCTTTGCGAAAAGAATTCTTGGGTTTACTTGAATGACCCCTACCTGCATATAAAGCCCTACTGTCTACCTGTCCATGCGAATCATTTTTCGTGCTTAAGCGCTCCTCTTCCATTGTTAGCCTCGAAATCAAATTTTCTAACGATTGCTGTTGCACCGCTGTGGACTCCCACGCGCTACAAAAATGGTTATATGAATCAGGCAACGTCATAAGAATTTTCGTAACCACCATAGAATCTGATACTTTTTCACCTGCGTCAGCCAATTTTTGTACAATTGCTTGCAATTTCGAAATATGCACAGCTATACCATCTTGAGGATCTTTTGCAAAGCTATAGAACTGTTGTTGCAACATATGAACACTAGATTTAGATTTTAGTTCATAAACACTTTCTAATTTACACCACATTTCTTTTGAGGTTTGGCAGTTTATTATATGAAGAAGAGGTTCCTGACCAATAGTTGTAACAATGACCTTTTGCGCTTTGCTGTCATGTAACATCCACAAATAAAGCCTTAATTAAAGCCTCACCTTTGATTGCACTTGTCTCTTCAGGTATCTTTTCAACTCCCATGACATATTTCCACAGATCAGAAGATCTTAAGATAATCTTTACCTGGAATTTCCATAAGTTCCATTGATCTCCATTGCATAGCTTTTCGATCTTAACTAAATCGTTATTTTCCATATTAAATAATATACGGTGCAACAGAAACAAAAAAATTAAAGAAGAAATTTGCTTTGCCAAAACCTGATAAAAATTAACTGCACAACTTGCCAGCACACTTGTCTCAAAAAAAAACAGTTGTTCTTATTTACAGTTCGCAAAACAACTACACTTTGTCTAATAGGTAACTGGGCCCATAACCTGTTAAACTTCAAAGAAAAAGAAACAACCGGTGTACTTGATGATTCAAGATGATATGATTTAATAATGTAAAGTTAGTCTTAACAATGCAATGGATAAATGGAAAAGTAAATAGCAAAGAGAAAGAAGTGTGTATGTATGTATGTAAGGCATGATAGGGTAAAGTAGGAGGTATAAAGTATTTTTAAAAAAACATTACAAACAAATTATTTCAACACTCCCACTTTTTGAAATGTTAAAAAAAAACCATTAATTTAAAATTTAATTTAATGAATCTAAATAATTCAATGAAACTATTCCCATCATATGTCGAAATCGATGAAACTTTTCCTTTGGAAGGGCTTTTGTAAATATATCGGCTAATTGGTTTTGAGTAGGTACATATTCCAAATCGAACACCTTTTCTTCATATTTCTCCCGAATAAAATTATAGCGAACATCTATGTGCTTTGTTCGTTTGTGGAATTCTGGGTTTTTAATAAGCCGGATTGCTCCTTGGTTGTCCACAAACAGAACTGGCTTAGGACAATCATCCTTCAATAAAGCAGACAAGAGTTGTTGAAACCAGACCAGCTCCTTTACCGCCTGACATGCAGCAACAAACTCCGCCTCTGTGGTAGATAACGCAACGCATTTTTGACTTTGCGAAGCCCATGTGATACAGCTTGATCCCATCAGGTCAACGAAACCACTGGTAGAACGTCTGGTTACAACGTCCCCTGCATAGTCTGCATCACTGTAACAAGATAAGGTAAATTTAGATCTTGTAAACAACATACCAAAGTCAGCTGTTCCTTTTATATATCGTAAAATACGTTTCACCATGGATACATGAATCTGTTTGGGCTTATCCAAATATCGGCTTACATATCCAACGGCATACGCAATATCTGGACGCGTGGCCACCATCAGGTACATGAGGCTTCCTACAGCTTGTCGAAAAGGAAACCTCACTTCTTCTCCTATTCCTTCAACACCACTATTCGAGTTGATTGAAACATCTGCTGGAGTCGCCACTGGCACTGCATCTTTCATATTAAATCTTTCAATCAGTCTCTTAACATACAGGGACTGGTTTACATGAATCGAACCATCCTGAAGCCTTCTCAGTTCCAACCCCAAGAAATGCCTTGCTGGAAAAACTTTGATTTGAAGATTTAACTTAAGATAATTACAAAGATCGAAGATTTCAGTTTCATTAGTTGAAGCAACGAGTCCGTCATCTATATAGATTGCTAAAATTGTTTTAATGCCATTTCTAATGCTTATAAACACACATGGATCTGCATCACAAACTAAAAACTGAAAATCATGTAATAATTTCTTGAAAGTCTTGTTCCAACATCTGGAGGCTTGTTTGAGTCCATAAAGACTCTTTTTTAGTCTGCAAACACGACCAGTTCCATCTTCGTAGCCTTTTGGCTGTCGAACGTAGATCTCCTCATCTATACTGCCATTTAAAAAAGCCGTTTTGACATCAAACTGTTTAATATGTAAATTTTCACTAGCCGATATCGACAGAATTGCTCTAATTGATGAAAATTTTGCGACAGGGCTGAAGGTTTCGAAATAATCTACCCCAAACTGTTGGCTGAAGCCACGTGCAACTAATCTCGCCTTGAAGCGTTCACCTTCGTTTTCTGTTGCTCCTTTAACCTGATACACCCATTTTGTATCAACCACCTTTCTATCACTTGGTAAGTCTACCAATATCCAGGTACCACTTTCTTGAAGTGAGCTCATTTCATTTTTTATTTTCACTGCAATTAATTGCATCATTATAGTGAACAGGAATATATGATTCGGCCAAAAACACAAAACCTTCCTCCATACAACAGTTTGCTTCACTTTCTCTGGTTTTCTTTGTACTCCTAAGGCACTCGCGCCAATTCTTGGAGCATTTCTTTGGGTCAGTATCAGTTTCATGTTTACTGGAATCTGCTTCCGTATTCTCCAAACCAATTATTTCAACAGAAAACAAGCTGATTTACAAATCAAAATAACACATGAGACTTAACTCGAACTTAAATTCACTTAATCAAAATGCAATTTCTAATTACAATAAGTAAATTGCACTACAAAAATAAAATTTATCAAGACACGGTTAGAGCACAACCAAACACACAAGAACAAGTGTTACCACTGAGTTTGGCATCAAGCTCTTTTATCGAAAATGCGTGCTTTTGGTATCGATAAGTCTCTTCTTCGTTGAACTAGAAACTATATTTCCGACCGTTCAATACAAGTTGTATTGGATGGCTTCAAGTCTGATACCCACTTCATAAATGCTGGTGTGCCCAAGGGCTCCGTTTTGTCTCCGACTCTCTTCCTCATTTTCTTAAATGATCTCTTGTCTGAAACTTCTAATCCAGTTAACTGTTTTGCTGACGACTCGACCCTCAGCTTTTCATATTCGCTTCCAAATTCACGTCCCTGCTCTTCGGATGTGGAACTGGAACGATTGCGTATGATAAGCCCATTGAATTCTGACCTTGACAGCATTGTTACATGGGGTCTTAAAAACCGAGTAGAATTCAATGCTTCGAAAACTCAATGCTGTCTCTTGTCGTAGAAGCTTAACATTCCCCCATTGCCATTGTCTATGAATGGTAACTGCATCCAAGAAACGGAAAAGTTGTCAGTATTTGGTATGTGTTAAAACGATGATCTTCGTTGGAACGACCACATATTTGAAGTCGCCAAAAACGCTGCTAAATGCATAGGTTTCTTAAGACGATGCAGGAAGTTCTTCGCCCCTTTTGATCTGACTACAATTTATAAGGCCTTCATCCGCCCAAAACTGGAGTATAACTCCCATATCTGGTCAGGTGCTTCTCAAACATCTTTGCGCCTACTTGATAGGGTACAAAATAGAGCGTTAAAATTGATAGGTGATAGTTCAATCGTAGAATCGATTGATTCTCTTGAGCATCGTCGAAACGTCACCTGTCTCTCTCTTTTTTATAGCTTTTTTCGCAAACAGTGCTCTAGTGAAGTAGCCAGCTGCATTCCTCCCCTGAAACAATTAAGCCGCAACACCCGCCTCGCTAGGAATGCTCATCAGTTTTACCTTGAGCCCAGCTTCGGACGTACAGTCAAGTATAGAGATTCGTGTTTCAGTCGCACCACTCGAATGTGGAATGCTTAACCTGGCTCTGTATTTCCCCTGCATTATGATTCACAAAGGTTCAAAAGCAACGTGCATCGGTGTCTTCTTTCAAATCCTCTCCTATTTTCCTAAATGCTCGCACTGTGTTTTTAATAACATTATAAGGGTAGTCATAACCCCTTGATGTGCACGTTAATTATATATAAAAAAGAAAAAAAGTTGGCAGCTCTTGTTGAGCTCAACAACAAAGTTGTTGTAGGCCTTCCCCTGTGCGTTTTTGGCTTTAAATTTAGTAACTTTGATGACAGGGAGGCCCTCTATCCTCAATTCGTCTCCCACCTCAACTGCTGCGTAAGAGTGATGTATCCCTTTCAGAAGAAGTAAGTTCTTCCTATCCTCCCGTGGTGTGAAGGAATTGAGCTGGATTTTCTTCTTTTTGAGGAATTTCTTAATCCCTTCAAACGACTGGCGGTTTCCTGCGTTAATGTGGTTCTGGTTTTGTGATTCTTGAATGTGACCGCCAAGTCTTTGCCTTTGCAGAACCGGCTGATCTCCACAATGTTTCCTGAGAAACAGAAAATAAGCGGCATTCCGGGGCTTTTGGTCGGTTCGCTAGCTTTTGGTGCTGCTGGTGTTGTAGAGTTTATTTTCATTAGAGTTTTAATTCATTTTTATTTCATTTTCTTAAATCTACTTTTTAGCTAGCAAAAATGTATAAAACTAGCTTATATGTATAATAACTTAACTAACTTACTGACCCTAAGCGGGTACTCTAAATTACTCAAAATCTTAATTCTAATGCCTTTCGGCCTAAAGATAACTTACGGATTTACAAACTAGAACTATGGTTAAGAACTAAGAAAATTTAAAAACAAAAAACTTAGTTTGCTGGAACATATTTTTTTTGATTTTTATTAAAACTACTTAAATCTATTTAAAACTACTTTAACCTAGAACAGCCACAGCAGCTTTTTTTGTTTTAAGTTTCGTAGTTTTTGGAATTTTTATGTTTTATAATTTTTTTTTTTTTGGAATTTTTATGTTTTATGATTTTTGTATTTTTTTTTTTTTTTGTTTTAAAAATTTTTTTTTGGTTTTTTTTTTTGTATGCCACTGTGCCCATCCCCTATACCCTAAAACTTACACGCTAAACCTGTGTAAGCCAGCCATTGGCGACTCGCTATCAATATCAATTTGAGTTTCGTGCTCAGACAACCACCAGAACATATTTGACATTTAACAACGTCGCAACGATCGCGATCTGAGACCGCCCTACTGAACCGAAGGAGCTCTTCAACGTCTCCGCCTACTGCGGTGACGTCTCGGTTATAATGAAGCCGTCGATCCACGAACTTACGGCAGACGTGGTAGATTAGCGGAACCGCCAACCTATCCTGAATCAGCCCTTCCATATCAAAATAAAGGAAAGCCTCCGGTGGGACAAATCCACTGAAGCGTGTTCTTTCCAAATACTCTCTGTTGGGGTAATAAGCCCCAAAAATCAGGCCATTGATCGAGGTCATCGCTCTTGCCGTGTGACCACGAGTCAGTTTTGTAATGAAGTTGTCGATCCTGTTTATTTGAGCCCCGTTGTAAAGGACCTCTTTGGGATGATATTTTTTGTACTCCGACTCTGGTGTTCTGTGTAATCCAAGACAGATACGCAGACACTGCCTCTCAAACACCCGAATCTTTTCCATTTGAGACGCTGTAACATTGAACCACACAGGGCACCCATAGACAATCATTGGCCTTATGAGGGCCATGTAGCGAATCACTTTCACTCTGCTATCAAGTTATCTGCTGTGAAACAGTCGCCTTGTCAGAGCAAAAGCTCCTCTAGCCCTGGCCAGAGCCCCGATGGTGGGGCGCTCTTGATTGCTTCGTGTGCTTTTGCCTGTGATGATGGTGCTGGCGGTGGTACTTCTTTAGCGTCACTCAATATTTCGGACGGAAGCTGGGTGGCTAGCCCCATTGTCAAAATTGGAGTTTACTCCTTCCGTTTTTTGTTGTTTTTCTTCAAAGTCTTTTTCTGTCTGGTGGATTATTTACTGGAAAAAATTTTAATTTTTGTAAATGGGTGATTAATAGTTAATCTAATCAGGGGATTAACCCTTGTCTTCGAACAGGTCCTTCTGGGAATTGTCGGTCAGGTACCTGCCAGGTAGTTGGTGTTTGTCCCTTTTTAATCCGTAATTGTATGTGGGTTTTCGTATTTGTATTTCTCCGGCTGTGCACCTCCTCTCGCGATGACGGTGGTAGGCTGAATGACAGATCCATGTTTGCAGGTCGCATATGAAGTTTCACTTAAAAAAAAAAAATAATATAATATAAATATTTAAAATAATAATTTTTTTTTTAATTTTAGTGAAGTAATGTTAAAGTATGATGATGAAATGATACTATGTTTTTACTTATGTGAAATAAACATAAATAGGTACTAGTAAAAAAAAATGATTAAAAAATTGCATTTTTTCACGCTCCTGACTACACCTAACCCCTTAAAGCAACTACGAAGTTTAATGGAGGATGATTTCAAATTGTGTACTTGTATAGTTATCATTGAACATGGTTCAATTAAAATGAATGATCTTCGCTCAAACTATAAAATTAAAACTCTTGTGAGGTGGGATTATAAATAACACCAGCCTTATAAAATAATACAGTGTTAACTGTCAAATGTATAGTCATGGTGTCATTTTTTTTTTTTTTTTATCAAAAAAGAGGAGGCTTATATGCTAATCTGGAGAACTCAGATTCCTAATATCCGGTCCATTGTACCACCAGAGTAGCAACCTTCCCTTTTTTTTGTGTTGCAGTAGTTGGAAATAAGTTGTTAGTAATGTCACATATATAACCTCAAGGGCGGCGTCCATATGAAACTGGGAGGCTGAAAGAAAAGAAGATGCCCAGAGCGGGATTCCAACCCACGCGTCCGGCCTATATACTAAACACTCTACCACTGCACCATGGCTGCCCTTGAAAGTGCATGGTGTCATGCATTGTCATGTAAGGATCTTCTGTTCTTCTTGTTCAGGTCCTCACACAACTTCTGAGTTTACTGAATTATCAACAGCAACTAAATGTGCAAACTACAATGGTGCTCACAAGTCTACCGACTAGTCCTGCGTTAGTCGAAAACATTATATTGAAATCCGGCACAAAATCTCTTCTGGAACGCATTTTAATAAAAGCAACAATAATAATTATCTCTCAAAACCGGTTTCAATAAATCAAGCGAGAGCCAAAACCAATCACGTAAAATTTACCATGGAAGAATTTCCCCAACTGCCTCAAATGTCTAACAGGACCCGAACTCACCACCAACAAGAATGAAAATAGTTTTTCGAATCCTAATTATGTACGCTTTAGGCTAGGGATGCTCATGGAAAAAAAACATCGATGTTTTATTCGATGTGATACATCGTAACCTTACATCGATGTTTGTCGATGCATCGCATAAAAACATCGATGTTTTCGATGTATCGATGTTTTTTTAGCAAAGCGTACGCGTCGCGTGTGCAGCTGCACATCGTGTAGTCTGTCTCTGTAGGGCTATTCCAGAAAGCGCGGCGGATCGTATTTAAAGCGATAACTCAATTGCGAGGGCTTTAGGTTATTCTGAAAAGCGAACATGGTTAGAAATTAAACTTCCAATATTTCCATTTGGAAGTCTTATGCATCCACTCAAATGTCATCTATTTCCAAATTTTTCCAATGAAAATTCCAAGTTTCCCTAAGTATCCGCAGAAAATATTTTCAAGAACGGAGATAAAAGCAAAATTTTTGGTAATCAAACAAATTTTTAAATGCAGTTATATTTTCTATGCTATTGTTTTATACATTTGAAGGTGATGCTGGTTATACTCTTGAACCGTGGTTAATTACACCTTATAGAGCAGCTCTTGGGAACATCAGTGAAGCAAAGTACAATACGGTGCATTTAAAATGTCGAAGTACTTAGAGAGATGTTTTGGAGTTCTCAAAGGAGGGTTCCGATGCCTATTGCACTCAAGACAGCTGTATTACCAGCCGGAAAAAGGAGCCTGGATTACTAACGTGTGTGCCACCTTGCATAAAGTTTGTTTCAAATCATTAATAGCTGTAGGAAATTGCTATCCCTTCGTGTTGTTGCATAAATTCAACAAGCATCAAAAATCGTTGTGTCGTGGTGTGTTTTTGACTCCTTTAATAAAAAAAAAAGAAAATTACTCTCAATTCAATTGATGATAATTAAATTTTTCATTATATTTACATTTTTCTATCAATCCGCTTGTAATTCGAAACTACAACACCTATCGCTTTTGAAAACGAAATGAATTATGTCAAAAAGGTATAGTTTCTACAAAAGAAAAGAATGACGTTTGGAAAGCGCTTACGCTTTCCACAGGAAAAAAAAAATTAAAAGCGATTCGCTTTTGAGAGTACGAAAATTCATTTCCGCCACCAAAAGCGATCAGCCGCGCTTTCTGGAATAGCCCTACTGGATATATAAAAAAAGGAGAAGAGAGCATAAATTATGTATGACATTAATTAAACAGAAACAGAACACTGAAATCGATTTGGTTAGGTACTGTAACTGTGAGTTGTGAGTGTGTTTTGTACGATGCTTGCTTTATTCAAAATGGATCGAATGAAATACACCATCCAACTGATACATAAATTGAAAGAAAAGAGAGAGCATGTGAAATAAACTTCACTGTAGATTTGGCACTTTCAGTGAGTCTTTTTAATGCTTGCTGCATTCGATGCATCGAATAAAAAAACATCGATGTATCGGTAAACATCGAAAGGGTGCGAAACATCGGATTTATTCGATACATCGAATAGTAAACATCGATGTTTTCGATGTATCGATGTTTTTTGAGCAACCCTACTTTAGGCTAGATAGACAACACTCAAAAGGAGTTCCAGTTGTGATTAACAAGGCTATAGGCTATTAGACAAACAGTCATTTCAGCTGTTCGTCTTGAGGTAGCTGAGGATATAGGTGTTGAGATATATTTGCAGGACTCATCTAAAATAAGTATTTTTCTTTTTCGAGAATATAATTCTCTCAACCTGTAACTTTTAACGCTCTTAGTTCAAGTCACCTGCCCGCTTGTACTGAACTACAGACTAATTTTTCTAGAAACAATTCACAATTCACATACCCACTTCTACTTTTCCGCTACAAATTTGGGGAGGTATTGAACCTACATGTCTGAAAACTTATCATTAGATACGGTGCAGTCATTTGAACAGATAGACGTGGTTACTGATGCATTTGAACAAACAATCAAGCGTGCCGTTGATCTACCTATTCCAAAGACCCAATATGTGTTTCAAAACTCAAATCTCACTCCGCTGCCGGATAATATCTTGCACCTTATTTGTCTACGAAATTCGGAGAGGAGATTATGGATTCGATAAAGGTTGGACACATTTAAAACTAACCTTAAGATCCTTAACTATCTAATTAAAAATAAAATTCTCATGTTTCGAAATCAAAAATGGAACAATGGAACTGCGAAGTCCACGAATATTTTTATGTCAGACCTACCTCATTTTGAAAATAATACCGAATTGGTGTTCTTCCTCATTAAATTAGTGTTTACAGAGTTCACTTGACACTCTTTGAATTTGTTTACCAGGTGGAAAATAAAAGTTAATGCTAATAAATGTCAAGCTATATGGCTTACTTGACGCAGAAAACAAAGTTTCCTCCCCCAAACCACACTCAAAATAAACTCCATTGACATCCAATGGTCTGAATCTGAACATTGCAAATACCTTGGTGTCACATTCGATAAAAAAACTTACGAAAAACATATACGAGTATTTATCACAGTTCACAGTGCACAAAATAAATTACTATATCCGTTTATCAATAGAAGATGTGGAATAAGCATACATAATAAAATCTTAATTTTTAAAACTGTATTTCAACTGTGCTTCAAGTAAGCCAAAACAAAATCCTTAAATTAATGCTTAATTTGCCATGGTTTTATTCAACTACTAGGCTCAATATCAATCCAATTAAATTTGTTCTTTACAAGCTAGGTACAAGAAAAGTTTTTTGAAAAATGTTCTTATTCAGATAATGAACTTATACTTAACCTTCAACTTTGCGGTTTTCGTATACTTGGGTTTTTGTGCAGTTTTAGTTTTTAAGTATTACATAAGGGTTTTTTTTCTGTAGTGTTTTCCCTTAAATACTATATTCTCTATTGCTTTGTAAAAAATGTTCTCATAAATTAAATACAAACTAATACTTAAGGTATTATAGATGTAAAGAATAAGGTTCTATAACTAGGGTTGCAACATCGTTGTAAAAAACATCGATGTTGGAAAACATCGATGGTCTCCGACTTACATCGATGTCAAAAAACATCGGTCATAACAACGATACATCGATGTTTTTCCGATGTTTTGCCGATTTTTTAATTATCTTGTCAATAATGAAAAACATTGGCTTTTTTGCGTGTACTGTAGCTAAATATGCAAATTTACTAGTCTTACCAGTTCCAAATTCAAAAGACAAATTCAAATCGACAGGATTCATTTGCAAATTGCGAAACAAAACTTTTATTTGAACGTAATTAATATTACAAATATTCAAATTATTTGATCAAATCCAAGAATTTTGAGACCGGATCTAAAGAAGCTTTGATAGTCTTATCCCCAGAAGTCTATTTCTGTCCTGAGTAATTCTTGCCCCAACTCCCGAGAACAAACGTTCGCTTGGGACTTGGGACAGATGTGGCAACGATGGGAAGATAAAGCATTACAATTTTTGCTTGCTTTTTAAAAACAGATTTCATATGATCTTCTTTGTATACACTTAACTTAACGTAACTTTGACAACTTGCAAGTCGCAACTCAAACGAAACATGAGTGAAGTACTTTGCATTCCTCTTTTTCTGGCGGCAATTGAATTTTAGAATTGACGAGTTTATGACGGGTAAAGGAAAGACAGTAGACAAACTTACCTAATTACTTATCTATGTCGCACTGTCCCGTCTCCCACGACAAAGCAGACAAGGAATAGTGCAAATTAAACGAGTTGTTCTTTATTTCGGTTTTTAAAAAAAGAACTTTGTTCTCATTTTCTAAATCTAACTTAACTTATCTTAGCACTATTACTACGACTGTCTCGGCTCGTGTTCTGTTTTAATTTCCTTCTTGTATCTTCTGTTGTATCTTACTGGAGCTTGAGTACAACCCTATTGTTTATGCTGGCCATCTGCGGTCTCGCTATTCTAAGAAGCGAATCTTAAGATAACAGTTTATGTTGACCATCTGTGGTCTTCCTATTCCAAGAAGCGAATCATAACATAACTGTTTATGTTGACCATCTGTGGTCTCGCTGTTCTGTGGAGTCAATGATATGACATTATTGTGTGTGGGAAAATTGAGGATGATTGAAGGTGTTAACTTGCACTCATTTAAAAATTAAACTACAATTGTCACGAGTTACGTCTTATGTCTGTGTGAATAAATCCTTGAGCTGATTCTTACAAAAATATTTTTCAATGAACGGGTTGCCCTTTTCTTAGAATTAGTTTTCATAACTACTAACTTACAAAAGATCTACAGGCTCTTGATTTTGCTGTTTTTCGATTGTAGGTAGATTGTTGTTGCAATTCAGTGATAAAAAACTTTTTTGTTTAAGAATTATACTTTACACATGTAGGGAATGTTCAAGGAAATGAATGTGCGATGCCGATGTTTTTGCCGATTTTTTCAGTTTTGCCTTCGATGTATCGTTTTTCAAAACATCGATGTCTATGACCGAAACATCGATTTTTTGAAAACATCGATGTATCGTTTGCAACCCTATCTATAACTCTAAAACTGTGTATTCAATTACAACTAAAGATGTAAACCTTAAACTGCAAATAAATGAAACTTGAACTTGTTAATTCTAAAAGAACGTGGTATGTAGATATTAAAGTACGCGACTGTCATCCAGGGTTTGTCGAATCAACTACACTACATTTACTACATCATTAACTACGTGTAGTTAATTCAATAAACTGCACGCTTTATTTTACTACAATTTGTTACGTTTGCTACATACACGTAGTAAAACACGAAAATAGTTCAAACTACGTCTGCTACATAATCTACATTTAACTACACTTAACTACATTTAACTACATTTAACTACATTTAACTACATTTAACTACATTTAACTACATTTAACTACATAAACTACATAAACTACGTAGCAGACGTAACAAATGTAGTTTTTTCTAAAAAGTGATATTTCGGCCAACTCTGCTGTCATCATCTCAAATATAAAGTAGTAAATAACCCGACTCTCATCAATAACATCTGGTATACTGACGGTTCAAAAACAAACAACGGTGTAGGTGCTGGGATTTACGGTCCCAACTTTAAATCATCTATATACCTTGGTAACACAACTACTATCTTTCAGGTAGAGGTAATGGCTATAGAATTCTGTATTAGGGAATGCATTAGAAGAAACCTCCGAAGATCAAGCATCCTAATCTGTTCTGACAGTCAGGCAGCACTAAAGGCTCTGTCCTCGACAAAAATCGAATCCAAGTTAGTTTGGAACTGCCTGACATGTATTTTTCAATTAGCTACTCACAATAAAATAACTCTTTCATGGGTGCCTGGTCATGAAGGTGTACCGGGTAACGAAGAGGCTGACCGCCTTGCTAGACTTGGCTCTCAGTCCCAATTCAAAGGCCCTGAACCCTGCTGTGGTCTCCCAATTAGTAGCCTTAAAAGCGAATTAACTACCTGGGAACGACAGAACATGATCAGCACCTGGAACAATTCAAATGGCCATCGTCAGTCAAAACTATTCATTGACTTATCCCACAAACGTATGAAAGAAATTCTTTCTTTGCGAGCAAACGTGACGTTACTTACGGACTTCTTCACTGGACACTGCTCTCTCAAGTATCATCTTAAAAACATGGGCATCAGCCAAGATGACACCTGTCGTCTCTGTCTTGAAGACATATAAACAGCTGAACACATTTTATGCGAATGCCCTGCCTTAGCTAGATCCAGGCCTAAAATATTCAACAAAGGGTTCCCCAGTTCCCTTGATATCAGAAAACCTCTTCTTCTTCGAAGATTCTTAGGTTCTTACATGACCCCAGCTTCGAATGAACTAACCTACACACTACGTGTTAAGCCTAAGGGAACAGCACAAAAGATCTCTCTGGTCGACGTACTCGTAAAAGTAATTTTCACCTTCACCCTATCAAATTTAAAAAAAAAAAAAAAAAAAAAAAAAAAAAAAAAAAAAAAAAAAAAACCGATTCTCATCATGACAAGATAGAATAGTGAACAAGTAAACAGAAATAAAACTGATATCACATATAGAAAAACAAAACTTTAAAAATAACCAATGGAACCATAGTCAATAGATGTAAGTAGACTCCTAAGCTGACTGGCAGTATTTTTGCATTGGAATATGAACATAGCAGTCCTTCCATTTGCAGTATAAGACATTTAATAATAATTAAAAAAATTTATTGTAACGTATAAATATTTGTTCATATGATATTATAAAAAAAAAAAAAAATAGGGTGGCGCAAGAGAGCGAGAAGCCCCTGGGCCTAGCGCATTTCTCACAACCATGCCTTGTGAGGGAATGGAGGGGACCTACAATTTTCTGCCGGTTCCGAACGGCTAATCGAGAAAGCGCTTTTCATGGCAATGAATACTAACGGAGGACTTGCCAATTCCTTCATATGATATTGGAATGATTTATATTAGATATAATAACAACTAGTTATAGATTATTGGATGTA
The DNA here is from genome assembly GCA_949752695.1 of Melanostoma scalare. NCBI lineage: Eukaryota > Metazoa > Arthropoda > Insecta > Diptera > Syrphidae > Melanostoma > Melanostoma scalare. Next base: position 69,358,229 of record OX456986.1, on the reverse strand, counting down.
TATAAAAATACAAATAAAATGATACATACAAATAATATACAAATAGTATACAAATTAAATGATATATCTTCTTAATATATATAAATAACGTGTCACGATGTTTGTCCGCGATGGACTCCTAAACTACTTAACCGATTTTAATGAAATTTGTACACCGTGTGCAGTTTGATCCAACTTCAAAGATAGGATATCTAACATCTCAATTTATGATCGCAATATTATTTTATTGTAAATTATTTGTCTATTATTTGACAGTCACAATTATTTATCTGTTAGCTCCAAACGATTCTAACCGCTGGCGACATCTGTTGACTGGATTGAGTAAGATTCATTAGACGGAGCTACATCAAACTTCCAAACTTTTCACATTAGCTACTATTTAATAGCTCTTAACGATTCTATCAATAGTGACATCTGTTGACTGGATTGAGTAAGATTCAGTAGATGGTGCAATGTCAAACTTCCAAAAGTTTCATATAAGCTACAATTTAATAGCTCCAAACGATTCTAACAGATGGCAACATCAGCAACGAAGATATTTGTCATATTCTTAGCTTTCCCATACACGAAAGAAACCGTTCTGTCCAGCATCTAGCAATACGTCTTGAAAACGGTCAACGTGTATACTTCAATGATGAAAATCTTATCCAAAGAGCTCTTCAGGCTCCAAAAACGACACTAACTGAATTTTTTACATTGTGTCAAAAATCTCATTTTTTTTTCCAATTCGGAAAAACACTGACAACTGTTCCACGTTATTTCATATGGAACAAATCCGGTAAAAAATGGGAACCACGAAAACAAGGGAAAACCACATCCTTCCATCACAGGCATATTCAAAGCTAAGACATTGTGGCGACTTACACAGTACATCCAAAGCAACGTGAGTGCTTCTATTTACGTTTGTTATTGGTGAATGTTATGAATGAATTTTTGCGAACAGTTAATGGTCGAGTATTCAATACATACCAAGATGCATGTCATGAACTGCAATTGCTAGAAGACGATAACCATTGGGACTTAACGCTTGCTGATGCCGCATTGACATCAACGCCCAATAACATTCGTCAGCTGTTTGCAATTATTTTGACGACGTGTTATCCATCGCAAGCACAAACTTTGTGGGAAAAATATAAAAACTGTATGACAGAAGACATATTGCACCGAAAGAGACAAACAGATCAATGTCAAAATATATGTAGATGTATAATGAAACGTTAGTGTTGATCGAAGATTTATGTCTTTTAGTTTCAAATCTACCACTCAATCGTTATGGAATGTCATCACCTGACCATCACAAGGAGAAAAACAATATTACCATGGTCATTTAGCAACAATTATCGCGAACAGCGAGGACAGCAGAACAAAAAACTATTAATAAACGGATTATGCTGACTGTTGTTGCTGCTGAACAAGGCGGTTTTTTTTGTCGCACATTTTTAATATCGTTGATTCTTGCCAAAATACGGTTACAACAGAAAATTGCATTGTCAATTGCATCGTCAGGCATTGCGGCTACTTTGCTAGATGGTGGGCGAACGGCACATTCAACATTCAAGCTGCCATAAGACATTCATAATAAGCCAAATGCAATATGTAACATAAGAAAGAATAGTGAAATAGCTGCAGTCTTGCGGAAGAGATTATAATTTGGGATGAGTGCACAATGGCACACAAATATTCACTCGAAGGATTGCATATAACTATGCAAGATTTAAACGGCAGTGACAAACTTTCGGTAGTGCTCTCTTACTTTTGTCTGGTGATTTCCGCCAGACCTTACCAGTTATACCTCGCTCTGAAACACTTCGATTGACCATAAACATGCGCGTACGATTGCTAAATGATCCAACAGCACAAATATTTTCCGAATAATTACTAGATATTGGGAACGGTAAAATAGAACTGCAACCAAATACGCAATGCATTGAACCGCCAGACAATTTCTGCACTGTTCTTCAGGAAAAAAATGAATTGATTCTAAGTATTTTTCCGGATATACAGAGTAATTACTTGAATCATAACTGGCTCAATCATCGGGCTATTTTGGCAGCTAAAAATGTTGATGTTGATGAAATTAACTTCCAGACACGACAGTTGTTCCAGGCGATCTGATGTCTTTTAAATCAGTCGATACTGTTGTTAATGAAAATGACAGTGTATATTTTCCAATTGAATTTTTGAATGCACTAGATTTTGAATTCGCTATATTACCATCAAAGCATACGATGAACTCAAGAACAATAGTCAATAGTCCGCGACCTACCTTAAAAACCGAATGAAGTGCTTTAAAAAACAAATTAATTCGTTGAACAATGAAAAATCACCAGATATTGGCTATGATTTAAGAAACGAAATTAAAAAAATAGTGGAAAATAATTTTAAAATAAATATGTCAGTTTTAAATTCTTCCCTGAGTTCGATACGTTCCACAATTGACACCAATTCTCAAACCTCATCCACAACACCTACTCCCAACAACGCCGAACGTTGGGCGCCAATTAAAACATTAAATGTTTAAATAAGTTTTTAAAAAAGTTTTATTGAACTGGCAGCGATTCTGCCTCACAAATAATTCACAAATAACTGACAAAGATTCTCATAATTCATTAAGCTAAAATACTAAATCTGCACTACCCAAAGCCAACAAAGACAACTCATTCTCATAGGTATTCGAATTGCCGCATCTTTCCCACAGCGACGCTAGACGCTGACAGCAGCATTCTTTACTTCTCAGTTTTCGGCTCGTGTAGTGGCTGTCTATCTACCTGTTGTGAATTTGATCTTGTTGTCGTTAACTTCTACATGGAGTGTAAAAAAAAAATTTAAAAGATGCAAGTGGGCGCATTCACTGCTTTAGTAACTACGTAATTAAGTCATTAGAAACAACTGCGAAATGAGTTGAAAAAGGTTCACCCCACGTAATGTTAAAATTTCAGATATAAAGTTAATTTAGAATCATTTCGACGTTTCACAATCGGCTGTTCGGAAAAAAATACGAAAGATTACAAACAAAAAAGGATTTACTGCGTTTGTAGTTAAATTTTGCATTCACAAAACTAATTGAATTTTGACTACATAGTGACTACAGAAGTGAATGCACCCAATGCTATTCCTGACAATTGTCACCAATACTATGACAAAACTGTTGGAAAATGTTTCATTGAAAAGAATAGTTCTGCATTTGAGAGTAGTTCTTTCGGATTTCAATGAAAAACACTATATGTAAGTGAGTTTTAGAACGAAGACCTCTTACGTTTTGGTAATAAAAAGACAGAGGGTGGAGATTAGAAGGAGGATAACTTGATTCAGTGTTAGGAGCGATATAACTTTTCAGTTTCGGATCGGATTCTTTGCAGGTAAGAGATTCTTTTGGATTGAACGTACCGAGATAAAGCTAAGAGATCTTTGGAGACTTGTAACGAAGAAATATTCAAGAACTCGTGGTATTTATTGTAGAGGTGAGGTGAGGTCGAAACTAGGGACCAAAGGTGATTTTATTTGGTTGGAGTAATTTAAAGGAGGGAACTGCGGATCTGGGTTAATATTGAAAGATACTCGTTGTTGAGGATGTTTCTGTGGGAGTGCGGATTGCTGCTCGTTGATTCTACAGAAAGGAACTTTTTGCTGAGATAAATGCTTATCATGGCTATTTATCAGATTAGGATAGGGACTGTTTGAAATCGACTTAAAAGCCGCTGGAGGTTTTACGAGCGAGTTTGGGCGGGAAAAATTTGGGAAAATTTTTGTTTTGAAAGTCCAAATGGGATTAGAACTTCTTTTAGACTTTGGAGCATGATTAGGATTTGGTGATATTTTCGGGTTATGAGGTTAACTAATTGACATATAAGATTTTTTTAAATCCTTACCAGAAGAGTGAAGGAGTAGCCATTCATATTTGGTAGGGATATTTACTATAATATTGGGATTTACTACGTTTCTTAGTTTTACAATCAACATTCAATAAATTAATACCATAATAATTGCAAAAACAGTTGCGGATCCACTTCGAGTCAGCATGAGACGGAACGTTCTTAATAACGAAGGGGCTGGTTAGATCCGTTGGGTTGTTAGATTCCTTGATTTTATTTAATCTGCTGTTCCACTCCGATTGCTTCCATTTGGCACCAAAACGATTAATGGTGGGTTCAAGGGAGGAAAAGCAAGATGATGTTGAGGAGGCGGAGGAATATCTGGGGTATCTGCAGCGTCATCACAGGCGTCCAAAATTTCATCTCAAATAGATGTGTTATATTGTGGCCTAGGGAGTGGTTCAGAGTCTTTGGAGGTGGCTATGCTCAGGTCTTCGAAAGTTCGTTTGATGACCGTCTGGGATTCTTTTATTTGTTCCTTAAGATCTTCCAATTGGCACGCAATGTTAAGGAAAACATGTTCGTTTGTTACCGGTGAGGGAGTAGGTGTTGTGGATGAGGATTGAGAATTGGTGTCAATTGTGGAACGTATCGAACTCAGGGAAGAATTTAAAACTGACATATTTATTTTAAAATTATTTTCCACTATTTTTTTAATTTCGTTTCTTAAATCATAGCCAATATCTGGTGATTTTTCATTGTTCAACGAATTAATTTGTTTTTTAAAGCACTTCATTCGGTTTTTAAGGTAGGTCGCGGACTATTGACTATTGTTCTTGAGTTCATCGTATGCTTTGATGGTAATATAGCGAATTCAAAATCTAGTGCATTCAAAAATTCAATTGGAAAATATACACTGTCATTTTCATTAACAACAGTATCGACTGATTTAAAAGACATCAGATCGCCTGGAACAACTGTCGTGTCTGGAAGTTAATTTCATCAACATCAACATTTTTAGCTGCCAAAATAGCCCGATGATTGAGCCAGTTATGATTCAAGTAATTACTCTGTATATCCGGAAAAATACTTAGAATCAATTCATTTTTTTCCTGAAGAACAGTGCAGAAATTGTCTGGCGGTTCAATGCATTGCGTATTTGGTTGCAGTTCTATTTTACCGTTCCCAATATCTAGTAATTATTCGGAAAATATTTGTGCTGTTGGATCATTTAGCAATCGTACGCGCATGTTTATGGTCAATCGAAGTGTTTCAGAGCGAGGTATAACTGGTAAGGTCTGGCGGAAATCACCAGACAAAAGTAAGAGAGCACCACCGAAAGTTTGTCACTGCCGTTTAAATCTTGCATAGTTATATGCAATTCTTCGAGTGAATATTTGTGTGCCATTGTGCACTCATCCCAAATTATAATCTCTTCCGCAAGACTGCAGCTATTTCACTATTCTTTCTTATGTTACATATTGCATTTGGCTTATTATGAATGTCTTATGGCAGCTTGAATGTTGAATGTGCCGTTCGCCCACCATCTAGCAAAGTAGCCGCAATGCCTGACGATGCAATTGACAATGCAATTTTCTGTTGTAACCGTATTTTGGCAAGAATCAACGATATTAAAAATGTCTTGTCGGTTCAACCTGGTGCGACAAAAAAAAACCGCCTTGTTCAGCAGCAACAACAGTCAGCATAATCCGTTTATTAATAGTTTTTTGTTCTGCTGTCCTCGCTGTTCGCGATAATTGTTGCTAAATGACCATGTTAATATTGTTTTTCTCCTTGTGATGGTCAGGTGATGACATTCCATAACGATTGAGTGGTAGATTTGAAACTAAAAGACATAAATCTTCGATCAACACTATCGTTTCATTATACATCTACATATATTTTGACATTGATCTGTTTGTCTCTTTCGGTGCAATATAATTTATTTTAATTGGCGCCCCACGTTGGGCGCCAATTAAAACATTAAATGTTTAAATAAGTTTTTAAAAAAGTTTTATTGAACTGGCAGCGATTCTGCCTCACAAATAATTCACAAATAACTGACAAAGATTCTCATAATTCATTAAGCTTAAATACTAAATCTGCACTACCCAAAGCCAACAAAGACAACTCATTCTCATAGGTATTCGAATTGCCGCATCTTTCCCACAGCGACGCTAGACGCTGACAGCAGCATTCTTTACTTCTCAGTTTTCGGCTCGTGTAGTGGCTGTCTATCTACCTGTTGTGAATTTGATCTTGTTGTCGTTAACTCCTCCCGCCTTAAGATCGGACGTCCACGTTCGACGTAGCTGGCCTCAAGAGGTGAGAAACATCTTCTAGACCCAAGGTTACAGTGGGTACTACGTTTTTGGGAACTTGATGTGGTTCATTTATCCTTAGATTTTTTCTTCGCATGAATCTGGTGACAAGGTAGGCACCCATCAAGATGAATATGTTAGTGTTGTTTTTTGTAGTTAATAGGCTTATCTGCGATGTACCGTTTATGCTGAGTTCTCTCATCATCTCGAGGGATAATTTTTCTTCAGTGATTGCATTTTCTGATTTAGGTTGTAGAATAGCGGGCAACGGTTGGTGCTTTGTGATCTCCACGGTTTCGTAGAGCTTATTATTAACTTCAATTGACGTTTTGACATGTTTAATCAGGTAGGAGCCATTTAACATAATTGCTTCGTTGTTGATTTTGAGAGGACCATTAAACTGATTCAAGAATAGGACATCTGTTGATATTTCTTCCACTGAAGGTACGTGTTGGTTGTTTACCAGAGGACATGATGATTTTTGGCTTTTCAGTAGCTTGGGAGTGCATGTACTATTAGTTATATCTATCATATTATTTGAATTACAAATAGTATGTTTATTGTAAGATTTACATTTGTCTATAATTCCATAAAGTTTGTTACTGCAATCTAAAACATTATAATATGGTATTTTATTAATTTTAGAACCAATTTTTACAGGCTTAAGTAAGAAAGAGTTACAAATGATTCGACTTAAGGTCGGTAAACTGATAATATAAATTATGTTTTTGCCATCAGATGCAATTTTTACATCGGCAAATTCAAATGCTTCATTTATGTTCATATAAGGCATATTCTTAAGGATCTGTTCGGACAATTTTATTTCTGAGCTAGTTGAAATGTAGGAATTTACAATATTTGCCTTAGCCCAATGAATAGCATAGGCGACATTCACAATTTCTTCTTTAATTATATTTAGCTTATATTTTATTTCCCAGATTTCTTTATCTATGATTTTTTCATTTACAATTTTGAAAACTCTATTGGTCATATTAGTTATTTCATTAATTTTACTTACTGTAATCCTATTGATAACGGCTTGTTTGTTATTATTCTGTAGTACGTTATTAATTTTATTCTTAATTATTTCATGGTCGTGGTGATCAGGGTTCCCTGCAATCCACTTCCATGCACTGCCGATTACATTTATGGATCTTTTATCTTTTCTTTTGATTTGTAGTCTTTGAAAATGACTTCTTATTCTTTGGACTTCGAATTGCAAAAGTTGATAAAAGGAGTGATTCTGATTTTTATTTAACATTTCTTCTAATCTCGTTATCAAATTGCCGTATCCTTCTAGCTCTATTACATGAATAATCTTGAACGTTCCATCTTGTATTGTTGCGGTTCCCGTGCTAACCTTAATAAGCTGGGAGTTTGAATAATCTAGAATCTGGACCTCTGCACCGCAAAGGGTGAATATTGCCCTGTTGGAATAAAGGTTTAATTTTTTATCAGACTCTTGTGGACTACTTTGCCTGATCGCGTTTTAACTGTGGAATTAAGATTTTCTGTAACAATTTCCTTTTTATATCTAGGATCTAATTTATTTCCTACTCTTTTATTAGTTTTTACATAAATAGTTTCTCCTACACGATTAGTTCGTACAGGTTGTTTTCGTTTGTTATGGTAACCTAGATCAGCACTCTGTTTCTTTAAGATAGCCTCAACAGTTTCTCGTCTTGCGTTTTCTAGTTCTTGGGGCTTATTAAGCAATTGCCTACCAAAGAATATGTCCACGGGTTTTTTATTCGTTGTTGAATGAATTGACCTATTATATTCATAAATGCTTCTGTCTAATAGTTCAGAAAAGGTAGAGTGGGTGTTGTCTGGTTTGAGACAGCGTATCAACTCAGAAAGGGTCGAAAGGAACCTCTCTATCTGGCCATTCACACAACTAGTTTAAGGAGGTGCTTTATAAACAGTTATGCCAAACATATTTTCTAACATAAATGTTATAGAATTTGACCCTAAGGACTTTTCGTAGTCCATTACTACTGTTTGTGGGACACCGAATGCCAGTATTAATCCTCTGAGAAGTTCTTTAATATCCTCTGCTGATCTTGATTTTATAATTTTGGCTAGGGCATATTTGGAGAACTTATCAATGGCTGTTAGGATTACCTTTTTGTTAGTAAAATAAATGTCTATGTGAATTATCTGTCCAGGGTATTCTGGAATAGGGGTTGGCTGTAATTCGGGTTTATTAGGATGCCTTTCATATTTATTTTCTTTGCAAACTTTGCAAGATTTGGCTATCCTTTCGGCTTTTTCCTTCATATTAGGAAAAAAGAAATGTTGTGAAGTTTGTATTCTATTTTTGCGTGCATTCCTATGGGCACGATTATGTTCCTTTATCACTTCATCTTCCTGCCTAATTTCATTCGTGAGATCTACAACCATGGTTTTGGAGAAGCGCGTCCTGTATTGCTTAAAATGTCTAGGATACACTTCCTGTATTAATTCACATATATCATCTTCCGCTCTAATAACATTTGTGACGCTTGGGTTAAGATATTTTTTAAGTATTTCAATTAACATTTCTTGATCATATCTTGCCTCTACTACTATATGCCGGTGGTAGGATGGAAAAACAATCTTAAATTCATAAGAAGGAGAGTCGCCTACCGATAGCAGGATTTGGTTTCTGAATCCGTTTATAGGAGCTCTAACAACTGGGATAGAGTCTTGATCCAGATTTTCGTCGTCGTCTTGGGACACAGGTAGATTGTTGACGTGTGACTGAATGGGTGCTCTGGACAATGCATCTGCTACCACATTCGTCCTTCCGGGCTTATATTTCATTTCATAATTGTATTCCTCTAACCTTGCTTTCTATCTTTTCATCTTAGTGTTATTATTTTTGTTGCTTAAAGCGAATGTCAAAGGTTGATGATCTGTGAATATGCACACTTTTGCTGAACCATAGAGATATGCTCTGAGGGAACTCAAGGCCCATATAATAGCTAAAAGTTCTTTCTCACTGGCAGAGTAGTTCTCTTCCGGTCTGGAAAGTGTTCTTGAAATAAAGGTTATAGGTTTTCCCTTTTGTTCCAGTACGGCCCCGAGTGCAAAGTTAGAAGCATCCGTGGTCAGGTCAAATGGTTCAGAAAAGTCAGGATAGGCCAAGAGTATGTCTTGGGAAACAAAAGAACTTTTTAATTTACAGAAAGCATCAACAGCTTCCCCATTAAGTTGAATAGATAATTTGGACGATTTTGACTTCGAGACTCGTCCCTCCTCCCCCCTTAAGAGGGCTGTCAGGGGTTTAGCCAGCTTGGCATAGTTTTCGAAAAAGCGCCTATAATACCCTGAGAGACCAAGAAATGATCGTAATTGCTTAAGTGTATTTGGTATTGGAAAATCAAGGATTGCCTTTACTTTATCCGGATTAGTTTTAATACCAGTTGCTGAAACAGTAAATCCTAAAAATTGCACTTCTTGCTGAAAAAATTTACACTTATCTATTTGCACTTTCATATTTGCTTTATTTAATGTGAAAAAAATTTGTTTAATATGCTCAGCGTGCTCATTTTCATTCCTACTATAGATGATTATATCATCTATGTATACTTGACAAAACTTTCCAATATATTCTTGAAGTATGTCATCAAGAGTTCTTTGGAATATTGCCGGGGCGTTTTTAAGGCCAAACGGCAGTCGCACGAACTCATACTTCCCGTTATTAATCGAAAAGGATGTTTTCTCGATGTCTTCTTCCCTTAGAGGTATTTGGTGAAATCCACTCTTTAGGTCGAGAACCGAGAAGAATTTATTTTGCCCTAATTGTGAAAAACCATGTTAATATCCGGCATAGGATATCTGTCTGCAATCGTCACCGTATTTAATTTTCGGTAGTCTATTACCATTCGAAACTGTTTTGCCCCTGTGGAATCAGGTTTTTTTTGGCACAATCCATACCGGTGAATTGTATGGAGACCGCGAAAGTCTTATAATGCCATCATCGAGTAGTTTCTGAACTTGTTTCTCTACTTCTCCTTTCAAAGACATAGGAAACGGATAGTGTCCACTATAAACGGGGTCTTCGGTAGATGTTCGAATCTCCGCGACTATTGACGTGGTATATGTCAATTTCTCATCGGGGTCTGCGAAAAGACTCAAATTATTTTGTAGAATAGGGCACAGCAGATTTTTCTGTGAGGGTTTTAAGTTGCCAACCTTTTCTGAAAGAGAAGCTATATCGAGTGAATTAACAGCCTGCTGTTCTAGCTGTTTAATTTTGATATTGAAATTATTGAGAATTGACATATAGCTTTCTTTAGCATAGATTACTGCGGAGAGCTGTTTTAAGCTGTCATTCCCCAATATTCCATGAAAATTTTTGAGATATGGCAAAATGTAAAATTTCAGTGGTGTTTTTTTTTAGATTAAATAAATTTATAAGGGTGTGCTGCCAAATTTTGACATCCCCCGCAATTGATTGTGCATAAAAAATTTGTTCGTTATTGATAGGGTTTTTAACCAGATCGGGCCTAATATAATTTTTACTTGATCCAGTATCGACGAGAAATTTTAACATTTCCCCGCTTTCCGTTCGACGTTCGAAATAAGGAAGCGAGGAATCGCTTAACCTAAAAAATGAATGTCGGTGTAATCTTGATATGCTGAATTTGGATTAGGAAAATTTTGAGCATATTCCTCTAAGGTTTGCTCGTAACCACTGTCGGATTCTTCTATATATCCTTGATACTCAGTGTGGGAGACATCAGAGGTTTCCGAAGTTTCCGATAAATGGAAATTCATCTGTGGGGTCTGATTACTATTTGGGCGATACTTATTGTTATTAAATTGTCGATTATTATTCGAATTATATTGTTGCTGGTTCCGCTGACCAAAGTTTCTTTGTGCAGAAGAACCTTGGGTAATAGGTTCTTTTTTTATTACAATATTATCGGGGATTGAATCACTATTATTAGTAGTTGGTTTAAAATTTCTATGAAAAGTGTTATTATTGAAACGATTCCCTTGATTGAATGGTGGAAAGATACGGGTATTATTGAAACGATTTCCTTGATTTGACTGTGAAAAGGTTCGAGATTGATTGTTCTGATTGGAAGAACTAGGTCCAGGTTTTGATGTATATGCCTGGTTTGTTCTGTAATTCTGGTTTTCCAGTTTCATACTCAAGCTAAGTGCATGAGGGAGATCAGTTGGTTCTCTTATACCAAGAAGTCTTAGTAGATCTCCTTTTAAGCCCCTAATAAAGGTATCTAGGGCCTTATTTCGATAAGTTTCAGTCAAAACTTCCATAGGTTCTGGGCCTATATTCATACAGGAAATATTATTTAGAATTAAAGAAAGGTGGGAATATATAGAATTATAGTATTCTTGCACAGTTTTTCCTCCTTGTACAAGCCTCATCATCTGATATTCCAGTGTCCCCAAATCGCGTTTGTCCGCATAATGTAGGGTAAGACACTGGGAAATACTTCCCCAATCCAAGGGAGTATTGAATGACTCTAAAGCAATATCTGCCTTCCCTGTAATCTTATTTCTTATAACATTTAGAATTGCAAAGTATTTTTCAGTCCCTTTTAAACGTTCGTATATACCTAACACTCTCTCTACGCTCTTTTTCCAGGAGCTGTACTCCCCTGGATCCCCAGAAAAATCCCTGATACTCCTCACTATTCCTGGAATAGTATCTGCATCTGTAGTTGTCGGTCTATTTCTCACTTGTTGAGTACTGACCTCTATGTTTTGAGAATTAAAATTTGGTTGTGAAGAGGACATAACCCTATGTGTCTGCCCTTCAATAACTTGTGAAACTATACTAGTAATTAATAATTCCAACTCTGGTGTAGCTTTGGGTATCACACTTCCTACTTGAGAGGCACTAGTTGTAGTTGACTGAGAAGATACGTTCAAATCTCTAGAAGGACCCGGTTCACTTTGATAATTATCTACTTCAATTGTTGCATTATCTACTTCGATTGGTTGATTGTTTGAATCACTACTTTCACCAGGTTTACTACCTGCAGCTTTTTGCTGTCTAGTCATCATTTTTAATAAAAAAAATTTAAGAACTTTACTTTACTAACAAGAATAATGATACTAGAATAATGATAATTAATTTGTATTAATCAACTGATTCGGCACAGTTACTTATCTTAAATGTAAATAATCAGTTACAATAAAAAATTTTAATTTCTTACAGTAAAATCGTAAGTCTTAACATTCCGTCTCCCTCGTTGTTGGTTAGACTAGAGATGAGCTGGATGGTTCTGGTCCCAGGATTTATGCACTTTTACGGCGAGCTATTTTTTAGGTCGACTTAAGAAAGTTAGTGTAAGCGAATTTTTCTTTACCGCGGCGAGCTTAACAGGTCGACTTAGGCGATTCAGTACGCGAACACTTTACTGCACTTTTTCACCTGGGCCCCACGTTGGGCGCCAATTAAAACATTAAATGTTTAAATAAGTTTTTAAAAAAGTTTTATTGAACTGGCAGCGATTCTGCCTCACAAATAGTTCACAAATAACTGACAAAGATTCTCATAATTCATTAAGCTTAAATACTAAATCTGCACTACCCAAAGCCAACAAAGACAACTCATTCTCATAGGTATTCGAATTGCCGCATCTTTCCCACAGCGACGCTAGACGCTGACAGCAGCATTCTTTACTTCTCAGTTTTCGGCTCGTGTAGTGGCTGTCTATCTACCTGTTGTGAATTTGATCTTGTTGTCGTTAACTTAGATGATGGATGGATTGGAAAGGGATGACGACAAAGAAGATGACAACAAATAATGCAGCGAACTAACAAATTTTATATTATTTACATATTTCTGCACTCATATTCAATAACTTTCTTTTTTCTTTTCGATTTTAATAATCACCAAACAAATTTCACAACAATTTTTTTCCATTTGGAGTTTGATACAACAGATGTTTTTGCATGTGTGTGTAATTTTCGGAGTAGATCTGCCAACCGATTGGGAGTAGATCCTTGGCGTTTAGAGTAACTCCAGAACTACTCTTTTTTTCAATGAAACATTAAAAATGGAAAAAGAATAGATCTTTTCACAAAATGAGTAACTCTTTTCGTCAATGAAAAACGATATTAGTTTACTTGCAGTCTCACAATCTTCCTTTGACATATTTGCACTTACTGAAACAAACCTTTCCCAGGACATCAAAAGCCAAGAGTTTCCTTCATTTTTCAATGTCTTTCGTGATGACAAACAACCTCATAGCGAACCCCAAATAGAGGCGTCCTAATCGCTGTCCATAACAAATACGAATCTTCCTTCGTTTCATCCTCCTCTTCCAAAATACTAGACTATATCTCCATTAAACTAACACTCTCTTATCAGTCCATCTTCCTGATGTGTTTCATCTTTCCCGGCGAACCAACAGACTCGTTCAAATTAGTTGTAGCTGCTATTGACAAAGTGCTAGACATCTCAGAAGCACAAGATGAGATAATTATTTTCGGCGACTTTAATCTTCCCTATCTTCAATGGAACACTTCAAAAGATCAAATTGCTTTCACTCCCTCACCCGTTTCTATCAAAGAATGTGTCTTCGTGGACGGTCTTACTGATTCAAGCCTTTCCCAAACGAGTGGTATTAAAAACTATATGGGTCGGCAGCTTGATCTTGTCTTCACTTAGTTTAGTTTAGTTTATTTTAGTTGGTTTTATTAAATCATAAGTTTTTTTTTTTTCAAAATTTAACAAAAACAAATGGACTTGGCTTTTGTCGTCTGCCAGATTGACAATTTAAAAAAGAACTAATAAAAAGTAAAAATGAATTTAGTTTAAAATTTCAGAAACTTCCTGTCATAATTCCTTGTCTGTATGCAAGAGGGATTTTGGAAAATAAAAACAGTTTCTTCATATCGACTTGGTTCAACACATTAAAGCAATCTTCATCCGTTAGAAAACTTTTTCCAAAGACATGCAATCTTGTTTCCTGTAGTATAGGGCATTTTCCAATAAAGTGCAGGACATCTTCTCGTTCTTTCAAATTACACAATTCGCAAAGGCATGGTAAATCATTTCTGTGTGGCACATAATTTAGGCTCAAAAGTTCTCCTCTCAACCTTATCATCATGGATATTTCTTGTACGCTGTTGTTGTCATGAAAATAGTTTCTCTCTCCCAAATTATGATCTAAACGACAAGCGACTGTAAATAGATCTAAAAACTGATGATTCAGCATCTTGCCTGTATTTAGATGCATATAGCTCATCCACCTTCTTTATCAGCCTATAGTTACATCTCGTTTTTCCAATTGTCTTTATTTCCTAGACTTAAGTCCGCGCTCATGTCGCACTGCAGTGCCAGATCCAACCATTCCGCGTACCAGCTTGTTCCATCCGCAATATTTTTTAGAGCTGTTTTTTTTGGTAGACGCTCATTAGACATTTTCATCACTTTTAAGATAAAGTCTACCTGCAGTTTTAAGGTCTTAATAAACAGAGGTGGAAGTCCCGTTTCGACCATGAGTAAATAGTTTGGGGCGTTTGAAGGAATATGAAAAATTCTTTTGATATAAGACCTTAGAAGTTTCTCTACCTCTTCATATTTTTTATGTCCCCATACCTGCGCCACATAGAACATCACTGACTCTGCAACTGCTTCAAAAACTATATATTTGCTGCTATGTGAAATGAAACGATTTCCAAAACATCCTTTCCACGTTGCGTTTATTGCGTTTTTAGACTTTGCTAATTTTTCTTTGAGATGCTTTTGCAAGGTAAAGCCGTAGGTGAGCAGAACACCTAAGTACTTATATTCCGCTACGACTTCCAATTCTACATCATTATAGTACCATCTTTCCTTTCTACTGCGCCTTCCTCCACCTTTCTTACAAATCATTATTTTGGATTTTTCCGAGTTATCGCTTATATTCCAGAGCTTACAGTAGTCATAAAGGCAATTGATCATTAGCTGCAAGGATTCTGGTGTACTGGACAGCAAAACCACATCGTCCGCAAACATTAGGCCCTTGGTACGCGTTCCACCCCACTCCACACCTCCAGGAAGTCCATCGAGTAAATCATCAATAAAAAGCGAAAACAGTACTGGGCTCAAGGCACATCCCTGTCTTACCCCCGATTTTGTCTCAAACCATGCAGATAATTCCTCTCCGTTCCAAACTGCTGCTCGAGTACCTGCATATAAGCTTTGTAAGACCCTTCCGAACTTATATGACATGGTCTTTCCGTAGAGTTTGTAAAACAACGCAATTCGATCTATCAAATCAAATGCTGCTCTAAAATCAACAAAAAATGTATACAGTTTCTTGCCCTGCCTTTGAAATTCCTCCGCTATGGTTTTGAGCACAAACACTTGGTCTACCGTCGAGTATCCTCTCCTAAAGCCAGCCTGGTATTCACTAAGAAGATTTTCTTCTTCCACCCACGTGCATAGTCGTTTTTTCAGTACTCCAGTAATGATTTTATAACTGGCATTCAGAAATGATATACCCCTATAATGTTCCGGTTTAGATAGGCTTCCTTTTTTGTGTATGGGGTAGATAAGACCTTCTAAAAAACTCTGCGGCACAGTTCCAGACTCAAATACTCCATTAAACAGTAGGTAGAGCTTATGCACAAGCAACTCGGTTCCATATTTATAAAATTCTGTAGTAATGGAGTCTGTACCTGGTGCTTTACCATCATTTAGCTCATGTAAAACATCTTTAATTTCCAACTCAGTGATAACCGGATCAAGCATATCATTCCGCAATCCTGGATTTGCATATTCGAAAGATACCGTGGAATCTAAGGGGTTGATCAAACCATGGAGCTTCTTGTGTTTTTTTCCTAGAGTTTGTTGTTGTTGTAGCAACCAGGAACGCATTCCTGCATGCCACAGATATACAACAACCGGAAACTCATTTTATTCGAAATGTCAGATGTCAGCTGTCATTAAGTTTTCGAACATCGCTACCATTACATCCGGCTAGTCGTCTTTCTTTCTTTTTCGTTCCAGCCGTCGCCACAAGTAGTGGGTGCTTTAGCGCGGAGAATAAATTCTCAAATAATTTTTTATATCAAGAAATAATAATTGTGTTTATTAATAAATAGTAAAGTAGGATTAATCAAGTCTTTTATTAAAAGCTTTACATTGGTGACCCCGACGTGATCGTCGCTCATAAAAAATTTTTTTTTGCAAATTTTCCGCACCCACTACTCAATGCAATCTCCACTGGACACATACATATCCAGCTAGATCTCAGCCATCCTAGATTATTTTTGCTGCAACGCGTCAGCAACGTATTGTTCTGCAGTTTTTTTTCTCGCTTCCATCGTAAACACAAATAGCGCCACGCAAAGCACAGGTCGGACGACGAAATGTCGGTCGAGGAACAACAAGATGCTGGTGCTCCAGCAAACACCAAGCCACCTTTGGTTCACGATCTGCCGATGACAATCTCGGGACTTTCGGTAGCCGCAAGGGTGCCTCAGTTTTGGCGCGAGAGACCATCTCTTTGGTTTGCGCAGCTGGAAGCCATTCTTTCCACGTCAAAGCCGAACGATCACACCAAGTTCCAATACGTCATAGCCAACCTCGACCGAAGGGATTTGGAACAAATTACCGACAGTCTGCTGAACCCGCCAGCATCCAACAAATATGCTAAAGTCAAGGAAAGGCTCATCAAAGTGTATGAGGAAAAAGTGGAGCAAAGAATGCAACGCCTCATTGAAGGTCTCGATTTGGGTGACTCACAGCCCTCTCAGCTTCTTCGGCGCATTCGCGACCTTTCCGGATCATCAGGCACACCAGACATGGTTATCCAAGTCATGTGGCTATCCCGTTTGCCGTCAAACGCGAGGGCGATACTTTCGTCCGTCACAGGAGACCTCGATAGACTTGCCGAGGTGGCCGACAAGATCATGAGTCACTCTTCTTCACCTCAAACGATTGCCGCATTACCACCACCCTCTTCAGCAACACAAAGGCACGGTAGTGATTTGAAGGACATCTTGTATAGATTAAACGCGATCGAAAAGCAACTCAACCAGCAATCTATAAGTACGCACCAGCCAACAACAAGCGGAATGCAGAGATCGGAAGACGAGAAACGTAGCACCACTATCGGCCAATGCTGGTTCCACCGTCGCTACGGCTCGAAAGCGAAAAACTGCACTCCACCTTGCTCGTACAAGCAGGGAAACGCCCACCAGCAACAGTAGGTGAGGCTTCTACAGTTGCTGGTAAGTCAAATCGCCTCTTTATCCACGACAAAATTTCTGGCCACCGTTTTCTTGTAGACAGCGGAGCTTCCTTATCAACATTGTCCGTTAGAAGTACAGCAAGGTTACGACCCGACACATCCGAGCTACGAGCTGTCAATTACTAAGCACTAAAATTAGTACTTTTGGCACGACCACACTGGTTTTATATTTCGGTATGGAAAGCACATTCTGTTGGACGTTCACACGTGCAGCCATTCCTCGCCTTCTCACGTCGTCCGATGAGGCCTCGTTAAACGCTCTCGACAATACTAATGTCTACATAAACCTCCTTCAACAATACCCTGTCATCATCAGTCCACTTACGGCTCTACAAACGCCACAGCATTCAGTGCGTCATCATCTGGAAACTACGGGTGCACCAGTCTACTGCTGTGCAAGACCAATTCCACCAAAGCACTACATGCTGGCTAAAGTCGAGTTTCAACGTATGGTGAAGGAAGGTATTTGTCAACATTCGAGGAGTTCCTGGGCCAGTCCGCTCCACATAGTCATGAAGAAAGATGGTACAATTCGACCATGCGGGGATTACAGGCGACTTAATGCCGTAACACTCCCAGACAGGTATCCTCTGCCACGGCTCACAGATTTTCAACTTATACTACCAAATAAGTCAATTTTCACTCGCCTCGATTTGGCCCGGGCATACCACCAAATCCCCATGGCACCAGAGGACATCTCGAAAACCGCGATCATTACCCCTTTCGGGTTATACGAGTGTCTACGCAATGCGGCACAAACTCAACAACGATTCGTCGACTCTATTTTTGGCGACTTGGATTTTGTCTTCGTATATATAGACGATATGCTCATAGCATCCAACTCTCAAGAGGAGCACCTACAGCATCTAAAGGAGATTTTTAAACGCCTAGAACAAAATGGCGTCACCCTCAACAGAGATAAATGTGAATTCGGTAAGCAAGTTATAACATTTCTGTGTTATCGAGTTGACAAGTCCGGCATACGACCTCCACAAGACTCAATCAAATCGATGGCTGAATTTCCGAAGCCTACAACCGTTACTGAACTTCGCCGATTTCTTGGTTCGCTCAATTTCTTCAGGCTAAGCATGCCACACGCCGCCTCTGAGCAAGCACCCCTCTGCAAAATGCTTCATGGCACAAAGAAGAAGGACAATTCACCAATAAACTGGACAGTATCCACTGAATCAGCTTTCATTCGCTGTCGCCAGGCTCTCACGGATGCAGCAACGTTGGCACATCCTTTACCAGACGCGGAACTACGCCTCATGACTGACGCTTCGAACATTGCCGTAGGCGCAGTACTTCTACAGGTTGTCAACGGAAAATCTAAACCGCTGGGATTCTTTTCAAAGGCTTTATCGGACAGACAGCTGAAGAACAGCACTTTCGATCGTGAGCTGCTGGCAATAAAGTTGGCGATCGAATATTTCCTCAAGGGAGGAGGAAGGCCTTTTGCCATATTCACCGACCACAAGCCACTGACGTTCGCCATTCGCAATCCGCCATCGCCAACAGAAACACCGCAGCGACAGCGATATTTGGAATACATCTCTCAATTTTCCACTGATATTCGCCATGTTAGCGGTTCCGAGAACGCTCCAGCAGATGCGCTCTCCCGCATAGCAGCAATCGACAATCCCGTGAGCATGGACTACGACGCCATATCCAAAGCACAAAAAGACGATCCAGAACTGAAAGAGCTTAGATCGGTAAGTTCAAAACTAAATTTCGCTAACTTTGTTCTTCCTGGTTTTGAAACAGAAGTGACTTGCGAAACGACTACAGGACGAGCCCGACCATACATACCTGAAGCATTCAGACAAGCTGCTTTTGACACGGTGCACAACCTCAGTCACCCAGGCATAAAAGCTTCTCGGAAAACAATCGCCCTCCGATTTTTCTGGCCATCAATGAACGTGGACGTAGGAAAGTGGGCACAAAGTTGCCATGACTGTCAGCGAAGCAAAGTACACAGGAATATCCATCTACCCATGGGAACATTTGCAGCAGCCGAGAGGTTTGAACACGTCCATATCGATATAGTCGGACCTTTACCAACTTGTAATGGATGCAGTTACCTACTCACATGCATCGATCGTGCGACACGCTGGCTGGAAGCTATTCCTATGGCCGACAACACTGCCGTTTCCGTAGCCGACGCATTCCTCTTCAACTGGGTGGCACGATTCGGGTGTCCCTTACGTTTGACAACAGATCAAGGCCGGCAGTTCGAATCTACTTTGTTCCACCGACTATCACAAGTTCTGGGCTGCGAACGCATTCACACAACGGCTTATCATCCACAGGCAAACGGGGTGGTCGAACGCTGGCATCGCTCTCTAAAGGCAGCGTTAACCGCACATCATTCTGACAATTGGGTGACTGCACTACCTGCCGTCTTATTGGGACTTCGCTCAATGGTCAACGAAAACAGCACCACACCGGCTCAGCTGATGTACGGTACGGAATTACGTCTGCCAGGCAGGGGCGTAGCGAGGTGGGGTGTGGGGGGGTGTAACACCCCTCCACGATTTTTCCGAGTCGGCAAATCGAGGAAGAAAAACAAAGTAAATTTGTCGAGTTAAGTCAACTCAACCAAAAAGACACGAATGGAAGTGTTTGTGACAGTGGATTTGTTGCCAAAAAAATAACAAATCGGCAAATTAAGTTTGAAAAACAAAATAGATTTTCCGATTGCCATGCCGACTCGAGTGATCTCAACCAAAAAGACACGAATGGAAGTGTTTGTGACAGTCGTTTTTTGACAAAAAAAAAAAAAATAACAAGTCGGCACATTAAGGTAGAAAAACAAAGTAGATTTCCCGACTGCCATGCCGACTCGAGTGATCTCAACCAAAAAGACACGAATGGAAGTGTTCGTGACAGTCGTTTTTTGGCAAAAAAAAAATAACAAGTCGGCAAATTAAGGTAGAAAAACAAAGTAGATTTCCCGACTGCCATGCCGACTCGAGTGATCTCAACCAAAAAGACACGAATGGAAGTGTTCGTGACAGTCGTTTTTTGGCAAAAAAAAAATAATAAGTCGGCAAATTAAGGTAGAAAAACAAAGTAGATTTCCCGACTGCCATGCCGACTCGAGTGATCTCAACCAAAAAGACACGAATGGAAGAGTTTTTGTCTCAACCTAAGAAATTTAAAGAACAAGGCGGAAAACCACACTAACACATTGATACCACCCCACAAGCTGGTGCACGCACTCATTCACAAAATTTCACTAGCACCACTTTATATTCGGATCTCAACACTGGGCTTACACAAAAAATTGTAACAATACTACTTTATTCTCGTCTGGGAACCGGTTTTTGTTTTTTTTTTTTTTTACTTTTAGTCACCCTAAGGCTACGTCTGGCAGGATTTTTGGAATTAAAACTTTTTTTGGGTTTGTAAATAAAATTTATTTGTGATTATATACTTTTTAAGTATTTGGAAATAAAAATTTAAGCATCAAAATATAAAAATATTTTCTTTTTTGTTAAAGATTTCTCTGAGTAGTCTCCTCCCTTCTATTTCTTCTTTTTTAAAAAACGTTTCTCAAGAGAAATAGACAGAAAAGTATGACTGTTTAAAAAATATATACTAAAGCAAAACAGTAACCAATAAATATGAATTCATTTTGCATTTGTTTGATGAAAGAGATTCCAACTTAAGCTTTCGATTCTCTTCTTGAAGCTGTGTTGGAAATTTAAGCAGTTAATTAATTGAATAAAAAAAAAAAATCAAAAGTAAAAGAATTGAAAGCGGATATCAAACTATGCAGACATTTTTTGAAAAACTTATCTCAGTCAAAATAATGAAATGCAGCAATCTTGTATATATTATGGAGAGCTCAGAAAGCCTTCATTCATCTCTGTAGCACAATTACTTACAAAGCGCCAACACTTTAAGTTTTAATTTTTTTTGTGTTAAGAAAAATTTAAAACTTAAAGTGTTGGAGCTTTGTTAATAATTGTGCTACAGAGATGAATGATAGCTTTCTGAGCTCAACACAACGTGGAAAAAAATTCCACATTTAAAGATTTTGATTCAGACAAGTTTTTAAAAAATTTTCTACCGAGCTTTTAATAAAAACAAAAAATCAAAACTTGTGGTAAGAAAATCCCGTACATTCCATGTCAAGCGCATCGTATAAATATTTTCGTTGAAACAGCATGCAATTCAAGCGTGCTGATCAAAGAGTTTTTTAATACTTTGGAAGCATTGTTTGTTTTTTTCTATGGTAGTACAAAACGTTTTCAGTGTATGCAAGAAAAATTCAAAAACATTGAAAACTCCTTGCAATTGAAAAATTTGTCAAAAACTCGATGGACTGCTAGAGCTGAAACAGTAAAAGCTGTGTGGATATCCTTTGAAGGCATGGTAAATGCTTTAGAAGGAATAAAAAGCGATGCCAGTTCTTTTGATAACAATAATCGTACCTCTGCTTCTGGACTTTTGAAAAAAATCTTAGATTTTGATTTTATTAGTTCGTTGTATTTTTGCAAAAATGTCATGTTTAAAGTTAAAAATTTGACCGAAAGTCTAGAGGCGGAAGAGTTAAACGTTTTTGACGCTTCATTACTGATTCGAAGCACATTGGAGTTATTTCAAGAAATGAACGATGATGACATTCAATTAAATGCTTTGATAAAAAGTTCTTCTTCATTTGCTGAAAAACTAAAGATAAGTCCCGAAAACGATTTTTTAAAACATCATAGAACGCGTCGGTTACCAAAGAGAATTGATGAAAATTCTGAAACTGCTTTTGTGTTTGATCTAGAAAAATTTTATAGAAAAGAGTTCAAAATGGTTCTTCAAACTTTTATTTCGCACGTTAAAGATAATCTAACAGATAATTTTACCATTTTTGAACCTTTCTTAAAAATTTTTAAAATACCCGCTTCCAGAGCAAATGCCAACATAGAACTAGTCAAATCTATCATAGAATTAGATCCATTTTTTTTTAAAGAAGATGTGGACTGCTATTTATCGGAACTGCAAATTCTTCTTTTTACTTGTGAGAAATGCTCAAATTTCGATGATATTGTCAAAGAGGTATTCAAATTAAGATATGTGATTCCGTTAGCCTTTAAACTAGTTTGCTACATGTTAACTGCTCCTGTGACGTCGCGTCGGCTTCTTGTGAGCGGTCATTTAGTAAACTTAAAATAGTTCTTAATTATTTGCGTACGACGATGGGTAATGATAGGCTAAATTCATTAATGCTTCTGTATTCCTCAAAGGATGTTGTTGATAATATTCAACCTAGTGAGGTCGTCAACAAATGGGCATTATTAAAACACCGGAGAGTTGGAGTTTAAATTCCAATTGATGAACTTTTTTTTCAAAGAATATGAGCAAAATACTATATTGTAATATTATTTCTTATAAATACTTTTAATTTTTTTTGTTGTTATATCGTTAGGTACATTGTAATTATAAACTGATTTTTTATGTTAATAAATGAATTTCTGTGAAATGAACACTTTTACGTTTTTAAATAGTTTTATTTATTTATTAGCTGAGCCACCCGGTGTTGCTCGAGTCTGTAGTTTTAAGGTTCCCTTTCTCGTTCTTCCGCTTCCGTAGGAATATGGGTATAAAATATAAGTTTTTTCACTGTGGGATTATGTGACATCGCAATGGCGAAATAATTTTTGAAATCTGTTCAGTAGTTTCTAGGTTTCCGTTCCCAACCCCGTTCCTGTGGGAGTATGGAGATAGAACCTTGAAAGGAACCATCTCTGGTTTGAACTATGTCTACCCTGAAAATCTCATAAGAAACCAGTCTATAACGGACATAAATACAAACATACATACATCCTATTTTATATATATGTATATAGATTTATTTTTTGATGCAGTCGGCAAATTCTGAAGACTAGTCCGCATTTCATTAAAATTCACCCCCCCATGGCTTGGAGCCTCGCTACGCCCCTGCTGCCAGGAGATTTTTTCGAAGAGACTTCCCTGAAAGAACCGGTCAGTTATGTGCAAGACCGGAAGAAGTTGATTTGTGTTGATGGGGATACACGCATATGAAATCGCTCTGCTTTAAAGTAATCTTTTCATTTTCAAATACAAAGTAAATAGTTCAGTATTTGCCATTTGCATAAATAAACATTGTTCCTTCAAACTACAAAAAAGAAGAAGTGAAAATGAAGTGTGGTTTGTGTAAATTTAAAATTGATAGACATGAACTTAAGATTGAGTGCATAAATTGCAAAGAATTTTATCATGCTAAATGTGTAAATTTAGAAAAAAAAAGAGATCGAATACTATGAAAAAAGTGCTCAAAGGTACAAGTGTGTTAACTGTGTTACTCAGCGGAGAAGATCAATTTTGGTAGACGCTCCGATTAAAAACTCTTCTTCAAACTGCAAAAGTTATACAGCTTCTTTGTCTGCATCTTCATCATCGACAAACAAAGAAGTAAATTTGTCATCAGAAACAACTGAGAGTTCATCAATTGCCCCCCTTTCTCCCTGTCCACAAGATGATAACATTTCGGGTCAGCAAAAAATTACTCTTCAAATGTTATTTAATGAAATCAGACAGCTCAAACAAGTAAATACTGATGCGCTCATGAAAATCATAATACTGGAAGATGTCAATGTTTCTTTTGTTCAACGTGTTGGAGACTTGGAGGCGAAATTAAATATAATGGAGTAGAAAGAGAAGCAGTGCTCAGTTGATATTATTGGCATCCCTGGAGTTGATAATACAAATGTAAAGGAGAGAGTCAACAAACTGCTGACGGCTGTGGTTGGTGAGGAGATTAACTCGAATGAAATTCACTCATGCTTTGTCAAAAACATTACACATGTTAACAAAAAATCTGGAAGTACAAAGATCGTGTGCGTGAAGTTTTCGACTTTGATGCAGAAAAAAATTGTTATGCAAAAAATTAAAGAGAAAAGGCACAAAATCTCTTCAAACATATTTGATGTTCAGCTTCAGAACCAAAGCAACAGTGGAATCGGAAGAAACAACAACAAAGGCAGTCAAATCTTTATCAATGACTCTTTAACCAGGTACACGAGATCTCTTTTAAAAATTGCAACTGATGATCTCAAACACAAAAATGAATTTAAATACGTATGGGTTAGAGACTCAACTATTTGTCTTAGGAAAAAAGAAGGGGATAGAGTTATCAACATTAAATCTTTCGAGGATATAAATAAACTCAAGTCAAGTTAGATTATTAAATTTTTGTTTTGAATTATGAGTAATAATAATAACTTATCTTTAAATTCTCAAAATGATTCATATGATAATGGTAGTTTT
This sequence comes from Melanostoma scalare, assembly GCA_949752695.1. NCBI lineage: Eukaryota > Metazoa > Arthropoda > Insecta > Diptera > Syrphidae > Melanostoma > Melanostoma scalare. The sequence goes on along the minus strand of OX456986.1, from coordinate 69,333,599 downwards.
CCTGCTTTAAATAATGATTATGATGTAAATTGTTTTTGTATAGAGCATCAAAACAACGAACAAAGTTCTGGTTTTTCTGTTATCCATCAAAACATTCGCAGCGTGCGAAGTAACTTTAACATTTTTCTCTCTTATCTCTCAATCCTAGATCATTTACCTGATTTAATCTTCTTAACAGAAATTTGGATTTTTGATGATGAAAAACATTTGTATGATGTAATTCCAAGCTATACGTTTCTTGTAATGAAAGCTATGCCGCTGGTGGTGTCGCCGTTTATTATAGTCACAATGTAATTAATTGTAAAATTGAAAAAGTAAAATGTGAAAACTCAGCTATTTTGAGTGTTAGTTGTGATATTTCTGGTGTTAACTACTGTTTTGTCTGTATTTATAGACTGCACAAGTGCTCAATAGGATGTTTTTTGGATGAATTTTCGGGTTTTTTGGATGGTCTGAAATGTAAAAATGTGATTTTGTTGGGTGATTTAAATGTTAATATTTTATGTGATACAGCGGAAGTGGATAATTATTTATCTGTTCTTTCTTCATCTGGGTTTGAGTCTGTGATAAATGAACCAACTAGGTTAAACGCTTGCTTAGATCATGCTTTTGTAAGGTTTCATAGAAACAATGAAATTGATTTCAAAACGATTGTCCAAGACTTACAGATAACGGATCATAGATTAACTGGAATCCAACTTAGTTGTCTCCAATATAGAACACATAGTTTTGAAAAGTTTGAATTTATAAAAATTGATTTTGATAATCTGAGATCACGTTTAAATATAGAGTTTTGGGATGAGGTTTACTCTGCAACAGATCCATCAGTTGCTTTTGATTTGTTTCTAAAAAAAACTTCAATTTCATATTGAAATTTGTAGCAAGGAAATGCGCAAACAAAATAACAAACTACGATGTTTAAAACAATGGATGACTCCATCATTGCTTAAAAAAATAAAAAAGAAAAATAAGCTTTCCCTTATCCTCAAGAAACACCGAAATAACCACCGATTAAAGGAATATTATGAAAAGCTATGTAAAAACATTAAAATTGAGATTCCGCATTGTAAAAACTGTTATTACCAAAATAAACTTCTGAACAACATCGGAAACTCTAAAAATGAATGGAGAGTTGTGAATGAAATACTTAATAAAAATAAGCCTCAGTCAGAAATTTGTATTCAAAAAAATGATAAGCTTATATCTAAACCCCAAGACGTTGCTAATTTGTTCAATGACTTTTTTGTAAATGTAGTTTATAATGGTGCTTCTAATTTTGTAAGTCCCTCCATGTTCTGTGATTCATATTTGATACACGACAATAATCAACCTGACAGTTTTTGCTTTGCAGAATTTTCTGCGCTTGAGATTTCTAAAACTATAATGTCACTCAAAACTTCAAACTCGTCTTCCAGTGACAATATTTCTAGCTTTTTGTTAAAACAAATCTCGTTTCATGTTTCTGATGTACTCTGTTATTTGTTCAACTACTGTGTGTATGAAGGAGTTTTTCCCGAAGGACTGAAAACTGCGGTGGTTTTACCATTACATAAAAAAGGTGATACAGTGTCATTGAATAATTATCGTCCTATTTCTATTTTATCTACGTTTTCAAAAATTTTTGAAAAAGGAATGAAATCAAGAATGCTTTCATTCTTAGAAAAAACTAGTTTTTTAAGTGATTGTCAGTTTGGGTTTAGAAAGGGCAAGTCGACTGAGGGTGCTTTGTTGAAACTAACAGGTGAAATTTATAACAGCTTAAGCACTTCACATATACTATCAACTTTATTTATTGATATAAGTAAGGCTTTTGATATGGTAAATCATTCGTTGCTAATTGATAAACTCTATAAAGCAGGGTTCAGAGGCTCTATTAACAAATGGTTTTCCTCCTATTTATCAAACCGGAACCATGTCGTCAAAATTGGTAATGCATATAGTTCAAAAGGATTCTTGAATATGGGCGTTCCTCAAGGATCTGTTCTGGGCCCAATACTGTTTTTAACTTATGTGAACTCACTATTTTTACAATCTTTTAAAGGCAAAATCACTGCATTTGCTGATGACACAAGTTTTTTCTATTCAAACACTAATATTATAGATAGTTTTGCGGATGTAAATTATGAACTTGACTTGATAAGAATGTGGTTCAATTTTCATAAACTTGTAATAAGCAATAAAACGAAGTTTATGTTATATAATATTAAAGGAGATGTCATCAGAAATATTCCCTTACATTATCATACTCCAATGTGTAGTCGATTTGTTTTTGGACATTTGATATACAATAATCATGTTGATTGTCACGAACAATGCTTTCAGATTGAACAGGTTGACAGTTTTAAATATTTAGGTACTATATTGGACAAGAAATTATGTTGGAAGGATCATTCATTGTATCTGAAAAAGTATCTGAACGGGGTTGTAAGACAATTATACCATCTTAGTATGTACTGCAATTTGCCGGTCTTAAAACTAGTTTACTGTGCTTTATTTAAATCTAAACTGGAATATGGAATTTCTTGTTGGGGAGGTTCTTATTTCAATAAAATAACACCTTTACTGATTAAACAAAAGCATGCTGTGAGGATAATTTTAAAAGCAAACCGTAGGACACCAAGTTTTGACCTATTTAAGAGACTTGAATTTCTTCCAATAAGACATCTGTACTGTTTTAAAGTCTTAAAAATATTTTTCTGTGATTCTGGCTACTTCGTAGCTAGAGTGCAAGAGAACTATAGCTTGCGTATCAACACTAGAAATCTTGCAACTATACCTACCATCAAAAAAACTCATTTTTCCCAATGCTATTATGTCACTGCTCCACGATTATTTAATAAATTGCCTGAAAACATAAGGTGTGAGAGAGAAAAAACAGTATTTTTAAAATCAATCAAATATTGGCTATTTTCCATTGATCATTCTGAAATTGATGCTTTATTGAATCCAATGATGTAACTTAAAAATTTCCAAACATATTTTATATTTGTATTTAAAATTTTTTTTTTTTATATATCCTATTTAATATTCTATTAATTGTTTTCCCCATCAACAGCTCTACTTGTCATAGTTTTAATTTGTAAAATATATACTATCGCCACTGTCTGTTAAAGACACAAGATTGTATTCAGCTATTTCTTTCAATATCTATTAATGTAAGTCATATTTATTGTAACTACTTTTATAAAAATCAAAAAGATTATGTAATGAAATATAGAATTATTAAAAAAAAAAAAAAAAAAAAAAAAAAAAAAAAAAAAAAAAAAAAAAAAGATTTCAGGGAGGCAATCCAACGACTTGCGCCAACGTTCGCTAGTCGCACAACGAAACCGATATTTATACCAAAGGAGCTAAAAAATTCGTCGCATGTTTACGTTCGTAACGATCATGTACAGCGCCCCTTGCAACCTACCTATGCAGGACCGTATCCAGTGCCCCTGTTCTGTAACTATCGCCTTGGCGATAAACGGTGGAAAATGGAAATAAATTCTATGAATTTAGTAGGATTTCGTTCCGTTTTCCACCGTTTATCGCCTGCTTTTATCGAGGCGATAGTTACAGAACAGGGGCACAGTTTTGCAACGCCAGGCACACCAAGGTTGTCTTACCAAACAAGCAAGTTTTCATCTCAATCTAACGACTCAAACCAGCCTACCGTATAGCTGACTCCGAACGCACAGACAAAACAACTCAGCCAGTCGAAACAGAACAAGCACAAACAAAAGTGTTCCAATATACGACTAGGTCAGGGAGAATATGCAAAACACCACTGCGTTTTGATCCCGCTTAGGGGGGGAGTCCTGTAGAAACCAGGAACGCATTCCTGCATGCCACAGATATACAACAACCGGGAACGCATTTTATTCGAAATGTCAGATGTCAGCTGTCATTAAGTTTTCGAACATCGCTACCATTACATCCGGCTAGTCGTCTTTCTTTCTTTTTCGTTCCAGCCGTCGCCACGAGTAGTGGGTGCTTTAGCGCGGAGAATAAATTCTCAAATAATTTTTTATATCAAGAAATAATAATTGTGTTTACTAATAAATAGTAAAGTAGGATTAATCAAGTCTTTTATTAAAAGCTTTACATTGTAAATGAATTTTTTATAATATTTTCCAGCTCGGAAAAGTTTAATGGGTCCTGATCAAATTGCTTTCACTCCCTCACCCGTTTCTATCAAAGAATGTGTCTTCGGGGACGGTCTTACTGATTCAAGCCTTTCCCAAACGAGTGGTATTAAAAACTATATGGGTCGGCAGCTTGATCTTGTCTTCACTTAGTTTAGTTTAGTTTAGTTTAGTTGGTTTTATTAAATCATAAGTTTTTTTTCAAAATTTAACAAAAACAAATGGACTTGGCTTTTGCCGTCTGCCAGATTGACAATTTAAAAAAGAACTAACAAAAAGTAAAAATGAATTTAGTTTAAAATTTCAGAAACTTCCTGTCATAATTCCTTGTCTGTATGCAAGAGGGATTTTGGAAAATAAAAACAGTTTCTTCATATCGACTTGGTTCAACACATTAAAGCAATCTTCATCCGTTAGAAAACTTTTTCCAAAGACATACAATCTTGTTTCCTGTAGTATAGGGCATTTTCCAATAAAGTGCAGGACATCTTTTCGTTCTTTCAAATTACACAATTCGCAAAGGCATGTAAATCATCTCTGTGTGGCACATAATTTAGGCTCAAAAGTTCTCCTCTCAACCTTATCATCATGGATATTTCTTGTACGCTGTTGTTGTCATGAAAATAGTTTCTCTCTCCCAAATTATGATCTAAACGACAAACGACTGTAAATACATAGATCTAAAAACTGATGATTCAGCATCTTGCCTGTATTTAGATGCATATAGCTCATCCACCTTCTGTATCAGCCTATAGGTACATCTCGTTTTTCCAATTGTCTTTATTTCCTAGACTTAAGTCCGCGCTCATGTCGCACTGCAGTGCCAGATCTAGCCATACCGCGTACCAGCTTGTTCCATCCGCAATATTTTTTAGAGCTGTTTTTTTTGGTAGACGCTCATTAGACATTTTCATCACTTTTAAGATAAAGTCTACCTGCAGTTTTAAGGTCTTAATAAACAGAGGTGGAAGTCCCGTTTCGCCATGAGTAAATAGTTTGGGGCGTTTGAAGGAATATGAAAAATTCTTTTGATATAAGACCTTAGAAGTTTCTCTACCTCTTCATATTTTTTATGTCCCCATACCTGCGCCACATAGAACATCACTGACTCTGCAACTGCTTCAAAAACTATATATTTGCTGCTATGTGAAATGAAACGATTTCCAAAACATCCTTTCCACGTTGCGTTTATTGCGTTTTTAGACTTTGCTAATTTTTCTTTGAGATGCTTTTGCTAGGTAAAGCCGTAGGTGAGCAGAACACCTAAGTACTTATATTCCGCTACGACTTCCAATTCTACATCATTATAGTACCATCTTTCCTTTCTACTGCGCCTTCCTCCACCTTTCTTACAAATCATTATTTTGGATTTTTCCGAGTTAACGCTTATATTCCAGAGCTTACAGTAGTCATAAAGGCAATTGATCATTAGCTGCAAGGATTCTGGTGTACTGGACAGCAAAACCACATCGTCCGCAAACATTAGGCCTTTGGTACGCGTTCCACCCCACTCCACACCTCCAGGAAGTCCATCGAGTAAATCATCAATAAAAAGCGAAAACAGTACTGGGCTCAAGTCACATCCCTGTCTTACCCCCGATTTTGTCTCAAACCATGCAGATAATTCCTCTCCGTTCCAAACTGCTGCTTGATTACCTGCATATAAGCTTTGTAAGACCCTTCCGAACTTATTTATTTATTTATTTATTTTTTTATTTATTTATTCATTGAATCATTAAATAAGAACTAGATTTACATCATATCATATAGTAAATAACTCTAACATTTATTGAATAAGATATAAATTTAGTTATGAATATAATAATCAAGTACATCCTTTAGTTACAAAACTAGTGGCGGATGTATCGAGTTCAGAGATTTATAAAGCAAACATAGAAAACTCATAGAGGGGAGAGTGCATGTATATTTAATTTATCAATCAGATACAATATGAATTTAAGTTATTATTCGAATTACATTATTTATTTCAATAAAATCGTTGCCAAACAACCATAATTTAACCTTCTTTAGGAAGACAAAAGGTCTACGAATACATCGAAGCTCAAACGGTAAACGGTTGAATAATCTTGGCGCTACGCAAGTGTAAAAGTTCAGATATTTTTGATTGTTGTGCGATGGAATAGGTGCAAGAAATCTTTCATTACTACGAAGGCTATAGGCACAGGAACTTGAATTAAAAAAATTGCCACTTCTCAAATAAAAAATTTTTAGGACTTTGTAAAAGTAAAGATGTTTAAGTGGAAGAATTTTAGACTTACGAAAAAGATCAAAGCTGTGGTCGCGACGTCTTTTTTTCCAAATTATACGTAGTAAATGTTTTTGAACAAGTAATATAGGTTGCAAGTTTTTGTTAAACGTACCTCCCCAGCAGACGAGACCATATTGAATTTTAGACTGTACCAAACCATAATAGACTAATTCAAGAAATTTCTGCGAGCAGAGCTGTCTTAGGTGATACAATATATATGTTGTAGATTGAAGATACTTTTTCAAATGAGAGGTGTGAATACTCCAGTTTAGGCCACTATCTATATACAAGCCCAGATATTTAAAATCACGTACATTATCTATGGTAAAACATTTAGAGGAGCAACATACACCAGCATGATAAGTTGTCTTGTCTTTGGTCGCAGAGCAACAAATTGCATTTATAAGCACACATTTACAATCAGTACTATGGAAAGTAAAGTTAGGTAAGTCATTAATAAGTGAAGATACATTAAAGTGCATTATTTTCGTTTTGTCACTAATGACAAGTTTGTGCATCCCAAACCAATGTCTTAAGAGTTCCAAATCATGGTTTATGTCAACTATTAAATCCAGCGAAGATTTATTAGCATATACACAGCCAACATCATCAGCAAATCCAGTTTGCTTACCTTTCAAATCAAGGCAAAATAAGGAGTTGATAAAAATTAAGAACAAAATGGGACCTAGTACCGATCCTTGCGGAACACCAATTTTAATATACTGGCAGTCACTGAAAACATTCTTAATTTTAACCCTTTGTTTTCTATCCGAAAGATAAGAGGAAAACCATTTTAGCATGAAACCTCTGAAACCAGATTTTTCCAATTTTGTCAATAAAAGTGAGTGGTCCACTGTATCAAATGCCTTAGTGATGTCTATAAAAAGAGCAGCAGTATAATTTTTTTTATTGAGACTTTCATATATGTTGCTACAAAAATCTAAGAGCGCTTTTTCCGTTGATCTGCCCGCTCGAAACCCATATTGGAACTCACTAAAAAAGGAACTGCTATCCAGAAAAGAGACTATTCTGACCTTCATCATTTTTTCAAAAAGTTTAGAAAAGACAGAAAGAATTGATATTGGTCTGTAATTATTTAAGCTACTTTTATCACCTTTTTTGTGAATAGGTATCACTTCAGCTGATTTCAAACTACTTGGGAATATTCCACACATAATACTTTTGTTGAAAATGTGAGCTAAAACATCCACAATATTAAACGAGATTCTTTTTATAAAATTATTTGAAAAGCTGTTTTGGGTCACCGAATTAGAATTATCTAGAGACAAGATACAACGATACAGTTCAAATGAAGAAATAGGCTCAAAGAAGAAACTGTTTGCATTCATACTTTCATTGCTAAAACAACGTTCTGAACAGCAGTTATCAGCATTGTCTGTAAAACCAGCATTCACTACAGTATTCTTAGCAACACTCGTAAAAAAATTATTAAATAAATTAGCCATTTCAAAAGGAGAGTCAATTTTCATATTATTGTGGTTGATGGAAGTTATTGTATCCAATGACGCATGTCTTGAAAATACTTCATTTACGATACCCCATTCCTTTTTTATATTTCCTTTAACTCTGTTAAATTTATTAACATAATAATTTTCTTTACATAGGGGAACTTCGATGGCAACTTCTTTACATATTTCCTTATAATCCTTTTTTAAATCTAAGTTGTTAGGATCCTTAATACATTTTGAGCGTAGGTTGTTTTTCATGAGTATTTTATTTAATAAATAATCAGACATCCATGGCTTCAATTTTTCCAACTTTCGCTGTTTTTTAACAGGTGTAAGAGAGCACAACTCTACATGGTCTGTTAGGATCTTACAAAATATATCATAAGCCAATGAAGGATCAGCTTGATTATAAACTTTCGACCAATCTTCAAACAGTAGCATTGAATTCAATTTTTCAAAATTTATTTTGTCTGTTGTTTGTATAAAGGTAGGATCTTTCAAAGGAGCACACTTCTGTTGTTGCGAAAAGAGGCAAGTCATAACATGATCAGATATTTGAAAATCAGATGTCGAACTTATCAAAGATATATGTGATTTACTATCCATCCTAGCAAAAATATGATCTAGGCATGTTCTAGACGAATCAGTAATCCTTGTAGGAACATTAATACAGGATTGGAAACCATAGGCAGACATTAAATTTAAGTAAACATCAGCATTCGAAGAAAGACCTAGGATATCAATGTTAATATCACCTAGAATTATCAAATTTTTTGAATGATTATCACTTAACAGGTTACCAAGTTCTTCCAAAAACACATCTATACTTATACCATGAAGTCTATAAAAGCAAAAAAATTCAAATTTATGAGTATTAATAGGGCAAGTAACTTTGATTAAATCAGAACTTAATAGCACCGGAGAGCTAACAACACAACTTTCATGTATACTATCACTTATATACACTGCAGTACCACCCGCCGCGTATGAATTATTACATTTAGCATACAATTTGTACCCAGATATTTTAAAAAAGTCTTCTTCTCCATCGTAGATCCATATTTCAGTCAGGAAAATTAAATTAGGTTTGTTTATGAACGATTCTAAATGAATCAAAAAAACATCGAAATTTTTTCTTAAGCTTCGAATATTTTGTTGAATGACACTGAAGGTGTTTACACATTCACTATTGTATAGCACATTATTAAAAGCTTTTTGATCATAGTTAATACAAAGAGGGTTAATGACATGACTATGCAAAGGATTATCAAGTAAAAAATTATTGTTCATAATAAAAAGCAAAAAACAAGATACAATAAATGAGAAAATTTAAGTAAGAGTATCAAAAACTTCAAAACAAGATACTCGAATAATTTTTTCCCCTTCTTTTTTTCTCATCAAAACCGAACCATTATTTACCCACACAAATTTAAAATTTTTTTCTACCTTAACTTTCTTTGCTTTATTTAAAAGAGATCTATTCAAGTGAGATAAACTCTCATTTATGTAAATAGGCTTATTGCTAATATTACCCCCAAATAACCCTGATGTAATTTTCTTTTTTCTTTTTGCAGCGATGATATTCTGCTTACAGTCAATAGTTTTGAATTTTACTGTCACGATTTTTAAATTATTTTCGATAGATGATGCTGAGTGAGATGTAGTATTCAACTTCATCGGAATAGTTTTTACATAACACGATTTAATATCATTCTCGCTTACATTTTCTCCTAGTCCAGCAGCAAACACCTTCATAGCAGCCTCCAATGCATTCTCATTCTTCACATTAGGTATACCAACGATGTCAATGCATTTGCGGAACGGATTGTGTTGTAGAGTGTTGACTGTTTGTTGCAGGTCATACACCTTGGCCTCAAGATTTTTTTTATCCAATTGCAATGTTCTTATGAACAGTAATGCATCGGCATGCATTTTCTTTATAGAAATGATCTCTTGGTATAGGTCTTCTAGCGTGATGGGGACGGGAGCAGCATTATTTATTTCGCCTAGATCGAAAGCAGGCAATACATCAATATCATCGGACGATGGTAGCAGTGTCGATGGTTGAGCAAACGGTGGTTTGGATGGCAAGTTGTAAAAAGATGAATCATTAGTAGAAGCATTGGTGTTGATTTCTACTTGTGCAGAGCGTGGTGGGGAGCGAAGTGAATTACGTTTTTTTCTGGTACAAGTCGCACAGAGAAATGGAATATTGTTTTTTTTCATGAATGTGCAATCAGACGGTTTTAGTTTGATGCAAATTAAATGAAACAGCACTTGACAACTATTGCATTGAACACTCTCATCACGCCGATCCACCTTCCGATCACAGGGGCAAGACATTTTATAAAACTTTAATTTAACGTTTATTAAGTTTTCAATATTTGAGAAGAAAAAGAAAAAAGATTCGCTGTGAGTGTGCACCCCTCAACAGTCCAACTGAACTATGAAAAATGCTGCTCTAAAATCATCAAAAAATGTATACAGTTTCTTGCCCTGCCTTTGAAATTCCTCCGCTATGGTTTTGAGCACAAACACTTGGTCTACCGTCGAGTATCCTCTCCTAAAGCCAGCCTGGTATTCACTAAGAAGATTTTCTTCTTCCACCCACGTGCATAGTCGTTTTTTCAGTACTCCAGTAATGATTTTATAACTGGCATTCAGAAATGATATACCCCTATAATGTTCCGGGTTAGATAAGCTTCCTTTTTTGTGTATGGGGTAGATAAGACCTTCTAAAAAACTCTGCGGCACAGTTCCCGACTCAAATACTCCATTAAACAGTAGGTAGAGCTTATGCACAAGCAACTCGGTTCCATATTTATAAAATTCTGTAGTAATTGAGTCTGTACCTGGTGCTTTACCATCATTTAGCTCATGTAAAACATCTTTAATTTCCAACTCAGTGATAACCGGATCAAGCATATCATTCCGCAATCCTGGATTTGCATATTGGAAAGATACCGTGGAATCTAAGGGGTTGAGCAAACTCTCAAAGTTTATTTGAAGCACTTCTGGTTTTATATTGCAATTGATTAATGGCACTGTTCCATTGAGCTTCTTCCCTAGTTTCCAAAATTTGGAAGAATCCTTACATGTTCCCATATTCATTGCTTTTCTTTCAAAATATGCTTTTTTCTATTCCTTGGAAATGTCTTTATACCGCCGATTCGCTTCTAGATACGATTCTTTCAAAACCGTCGTGTTATTTTCTCGAAAGAGCTTTAGCCGTTTAAAGGACAGGTTATTCTAGCTTTGATGCAATCTTTATCAAACCATGCAGCTTCTTGTGTTTTTTTCCTAGAGTTTGTTGTTGTAAATGAATTTTTTATAATATTTTCCAGCTCGGAAAAGTTTGATGGGTCCTGATAAGCCATCAGTTGTAAGTTTAGATTTGCTCTGTATATTTCCCCTTTAGATTCTAACCATTTCAACTTGGGAACAGGAAGAAGCTCACGGTTTTCTTCTCCTATTTCGACCGTGTGTCCAAAATTTACAATGATGAGCATATGATCAGTGTAAGGCACATTATTTATTTCGAAATCAACCACACATTTATTCCAACTTCCCCCTATTAGGCAATAGTCTACGACCGAGGTGCCTTGTTTACTTACGAAAGTAAATTCTCCGTTAGGATCACCAGAACTTGTTCCATTGAACAATCTCAGTCCATAGGTATCACAAAGGTTTAATATTTTGTTTCCTCTTGAATTCGAAAACGAATCTTTAGATCGCCGATCTATACCCTTCAAAGCATTATTTGTACCCGCCACACACCCCACTCTTGCGTTTAAATCTCCTATCACCATAGCATCTGGGTTATTTGAATTCGCCATTACTTCAGTTAGATTTTCGAAGTCTCTTTCCCATTATTTGCAATTCAAATAAGCGGGATATATCTTGAAGTTCTTTTTCTCAAATTGCAAATTCAAAAATAAATTATTGTTGTTAGTAGCTAGTAGCATCCACCACTGGCAATTCCACGGTTTTGTATTTAAACAGCTGGTATCCATTCAAAAATATAACTTACAAATACTTTACTAAAATTATTATAATTTTCCTCGGTAACGAATGTTTCATACAAGTATATTATCTCAAATTGATTAACATAATTATAAAATTCTGTAAACAAATTCTTATTATTTAAACCATGTGCATTATAGGACAAAATTTTAACATTAAATAATTCTAGTTTTTTGGTTTTAATACTTTGGCAGACGGCATTACATTTAAAAATAAAGTGGGAACACTTGATCAGTTCGAGATGCAGTTTGAGAGCCACTAGGCTCATTCCTTTCTCCAATTATTTGCTGCAGAAGTGTCAATCCATTCTGGTTGTCATCGCACATCAAATTATTATTGCTGTCATAATAAAATGCATGCTCGCCGACAATCAACCTATGCCTGCGAATTTGTGTTTTTAGGTTTTTGTTTTTCTTCATTATATCGGTATTGAGTAGATGCAATCGTCTTCTCCTTAGCCTTGCCGCTGCCGGATAATCTCGATGCACGGATACACCAGTGTTTTTACGTTTTCTTGCCGCTTCTATGATATGCCCAACGTGTTCTCTTTTGTTCATTTCAACAATTACATCTGCAAATCGTTTATTTTTTGTGTTTATCGTTCGTACTGATGAAATCAACGATGGGTTATTAGTTTGTAGTAATTCCAAACATAATGCTTTGGCCTTTTCTTGTGGGTTCTCAATGCCATCTTTATTTATGATTGGAATATGGATTACAACGTTTCTTTCGTTTGTTTTGGTTTCGAGGAATTCCACCTGACGCTCTAGTGTCACACACCTTGTTTCAACCTGATGCAGTTGTTGTTGCAATGACTCATTTGATGTTTGCAGAGTTTGAAGTTTTTGAGAAATGCCTTCAAAATCGGCCTTTGTAGGTAGATTTTTAAGTTTTTCGTCTAGGAGTGCTCCCAACGTTCTTCCAATTATTGCATTTAGTTCACTCACAGGCATATTTACACTTGTGTTAAATTGATTGGGTGTAATTTCATTGTTAAAAAATTGTTTCGGTGACAATGAATTTGTTGTTCTAGGGCGCTTATGCTTCGCGCCGTCATTGCCACTTAATTTAATCGGTGTTCTTTGCAATCCTGCACTAGCCATACAAAATATTTGGGTGTATATTTATAAATAAACTATCTCACCTTTTCTGACTTTTAAGCTTGATTTTGGATCGAATATACTTTTAAAATCTTACACAGACACAGAGCTACTTTTTGAACAACCAGCCACGTCAAACACACAACTGTCAATCAATCATTATCTTAACTTCCGACCCCATTAATTCATCAGTCTCAGAAAAATTATCCCCATTATCTACTATTGACAACTTTCACGCGCTTCTCATTCTCTCTTTTTTTATAACCTTACCTTTTCTTTTACCTAGCCCAAGTAAGTATTCGTTAACTTTCGTATAGATATCTTCAAGAAAGTCAGTGAAGTCCTCTCTAATAACTCATTCGACTTAAAAAATATTTCAATGAATGATGCAACTAGTCTGTTTTACGAGAAATTGTTGCACTGCATAAATCTTTATGTTCCCCTTTCGCGTGATAAGTCCTACTCAACCTCCACTCCCTGGTACAATCATAAACTACATGAGCTGCGAAAAAAGAGAAATAAGCTCTGGAATAAATTTCTACGCTCCCTTTCAGTTTTCGATTACTCTGATTACCTTGGAGTATTTTTTAAGTTTTCCAACCTACAATGGTTTTGCATCCACCACCCAAGCAAATCTTATTTCGGTGCCAAAATCGTTTTATAAGTTTATCAACTATAAAAAGAAAAATTATGGTTTCCCTCCTACTCTTCACTACGAAAGCCAATCTTCCAATGAACCTACAACAAACCATGGGGCGGTAGCCCCACCAAAATTTAAATTAAAAAATTAAATACACCTGGGATGCCACCACATAATCTTCGATTAAAGATTGGTTCACCTATTATTCTTCTGCGTAATTTGAATACACCTCAATTATGCAACGGTACACGTTTGGTCATTAAAAAGATCACCGGAAATATTCTTCAAGGCTTCAAGCAACCATTTTAACTGGAAAGTTTAAAGGAAAAGTGGTTCTGTTGTCACGTATTCCAGTGATACCGTCAGAATCTACCATACCCTTCAGAAAGTTACAATTTCCAATTCGTTTAGCTTTTGCCATGACTATAAATAAGTCTCAAGGCCAAACAATGTCCATTTGTGGTTTAGATTTGGAAAATCCATGTTTTTCTCATGGGCAGCTACATGTTCAGGGGTAGGAACGCCGTCAAACCTATTTGTGCTAGCGAAAAACAGGTTAACCCAAAAAATTTTGTGCACCGATTAGTGCTTAATTAAATTGAAATTAAAAGTATTTATAATTCAAAATAATAAATATTATTGCTAGAAGATCTTAAACTATCCGCCCTACCTACCTCATTTATAAGTTTAACAATCACATGTTATTTACTAAAAACTTTGTAATATACTCATTTGTTACAAACTTGAATAAAAATAATAATAAATTTTAAATTTAATTCTTTTGTTTTGATTCTCGCTTAACATCAACTGTTCGAAAATATTGATCAATTGTGTTCAAAGTCCTTCCCCTTCAAATCCCAAAATAGTAAATTTTTATACCAGCATTAACGTTTCCGTCTTCGTTCATAAATAATAATTTCATTGTTATAAGGGATAACGGTAGTAGAAAATCAGTCACGGAGGTCGCAATGTTTATTTGCAAAAAGCATCTATGTAAAAACCGTTGTGGTGCCCATGTCTGATGTTCTCCTACCGTTCCCCTTAAATAGTTTACAACAATATCATTTAACAAAAACGTTAGCTACAGCAACGCGTGGCCGGGTTAGGTAGTATAAATACAAAAATGAATTGTTCGTTAGTCTGGCTAAAACTCGAGAACGTCTGAAGGGATTTATCTCATCTTGATCTTGAAATGTTTGTGTAGGTCTGGGTAGTTTTTAAAAGCTTTTATTTCATCCCAATAATCCCACGGGAACAGAAACAGGAACGAGAACGGGAACCTTAAAGTCACTTGACCGATTTCAAAAACTCTTTCAACTCTAGGATGGTACATCATCCCTCAGTGACAAAGACTTATATTTCATTCACATATTTCCACGGGAACGTTAGATTCCCTTAGGAACGGATTTGGAAATAGAAACCTAGAAACTACTGGACTGATTTCAAAAATTCTTTTGGCACTGGGATGCCACATAATCCCTCAGTAACTTATCGTACCTACGCGCGGCAGACACCTTGACGTGGTGCGGAGGCTTAAGATTTTCAATGACTCACCTGCTCAACCGATCTAGTTAAAAGCTGGGTGGGATGAGCAATTGAGGAGTAAAACTATAACCTGCGATGGTTTTTCACCTGTTGGTTACCTGTATAACCTTGGTTATTTTCTCGGGGTCCTCCGTTGTCTTCCAAATGAAATTCTTCTCAGCGTGTTTATTTTTGAATTACCTTTATTTTCTTAATTGTCTTTAAGTTAAACTAAATTCTTTTTTATTTACTTTGCTTTTGGCAAAATTCTATTTTACATCAATCCAAAATGCTAACCTGCAATCCGGGCACGTCTATTATGTTTCAGTGTTTTATTGAGAAGAAGTGTGAGATGCCTGAATTCCTTTTAAAAGGCATGGCGACCACAAAATGCATATGTATTTGTTTCGTCAACTACCTTGACGAAACATTTCTCGTGAGAGTGGAATGAACGCATTCACATAAGATGCTGCTGCGTTTCACTTTTCATTTTGCAGCGGCTTCTTTTGTCTCGCCATAATTTTATGGATAAAACGATTACCTATATTAAGAAACTAATATAATTGTTATTTTATTAATATGTAGATCCGCTACAAAACGAACTAAGAGCTGCCAACCCCCTAAGCCAGGGTGTAATGCGATCCGTGTCCATTGGTTGGTTTGCAGTCAGGGGTCTATACCGACTGTAGTATAACGGAACCTTCGTGACTCCGGGTCCAATCTCGAAGTAACTTTGACCTTACTGTGTTATGCGGAGCTCTGACACAGCTGACTTATTTTCTCTAGCTAATCGTGATGATGGCCGACGATCTGTCAAACAAGTTGATATTTTCAAGTGCTATGCGAAATTAAAGTTTTTAAATAATAAAATACTTAGTTCAAATAAAAAGAAAAAGAGCAAACAGTTCAAAAGTCTCTTGTTTAGTAGCGTAAGTGCTATTCATAAGTTTTAAAGTTTTAAGTGAATTAAAAACCGTTAGGAAATACCAATACCTTGGTTTTACTGTGTCAAGCAATCTAAACATAGAAAAGCATCTTGTTAAAAAGCTGTCTTCCTCGAAAAATGCAATTGGTTCTGTGTGGCAAAATGTTTACGGAAATAAAGACTTATCATTTAGTGCAAAGTACAAAGTTTTCACTGCAACTTCCGAAACAATTATGCTTTATGCGGCAGAGTCATGGGGTTGGCGTCAATCTGAAACCACGGAAAAACTGTTGAGGTTCTTCAAAAAACGTCAATTTCAGCTGCCAGACACTACTCCCAATTATATGCTGATGATAGAAACTAGACTATCACCACTGTACCTCACATCTTTAAAGCTCCACTTTGACTACATTGTCAAACTTATGAACAGCAGCACTGAAAAAATAGCAAGAAAGATTGCAGTTTCAATAATAAGGTCCCAACGCTCATGGTTTGAAGAATGGAAAAAATTGGCGGACATGTGTGAACTCAATTTCCACCTTACTTTGGAGAATTTGCCAGAGTGGAAACCATTCCTTGACAACTTAATTGAAAAGCTACATTCCAAAGTAAGAGAAGACTGTTTGGAACAGGCTAGAAGTTGACTTCATAGAAGATCTATTCGAAGCTGCAGTACGACCGAGGCAACAAAAACTACTTCAAGGACCGCTTTAGCACTGAAATGATATCGAAGCATTTCCGAGCAAGAGGAGAGCTGTTACCGCTCAATTTTATACCAAATCGTAACGATCTAGCACTAAAATGATCTCTGTGTAACACCAACGAAAGAGAAAATGTATTTCATCGCAAGATGCCCAATTTTAGTAGAGATACGGCGACAAACATGGCAAGAAAACTATTTGCAACAAACCGAGTTTTCAGCAATTTTGAATGGAAAGGACTGGCAGAAACTATCACATTTCATTAAAACAGCTCTAACTTATAGAAAAAGAATAATACGAGAAGACTTCTAAATTCAAAATTATATCAAAACTCAATTAACTTACAACACACTTTTTTGTTTTTATAAAGCTATCATCTGGCTGATGGCCCATTAGACCATGCCTTTCAGGACTTAGTTTCAAATTTAGCTTACGATACTTTAATGTATCCATAAGGTTTTTGTAAATTTTTCTATTGTGAAATAAAAATCTTAATCTGGGAACTTATAAAAAAGATAATAATAATAAAAACTTGAAACATTTTTATTTACCGCAGGGAACATCTGCAAGCGATATGGCGGATCGTATGGAGAAAGACTTCCGGGGTGACAAACCAGTCATCAGAGATCGTGCCGATAGTAGGGATCAACCTAGCACCAGCAAGAGGAGGTCTTCCGAGCTAGTGCATAGGGTAATCCCATACGCAAGGAAGAAGCCAGTGGGCGCTACCACCGACAAATCCAAGGAAGAAAGTGCTAGAAGAGCAATCTTTGAAAGGACACCTGGGGAGACCCATAAGTCCAGCACTACTATTTCGAAGAAAGTTTTGAAGAGTAAAACCATCCCTCGTCCGGCGCTGGGTGAAACAGGAAGGTTGGACGATCCACATAAACATGGTCTGAGTGGTGCGGGTGTGAAGTGGTACCTCAGATTCATAAAGCAGGGTCTCTCGCAGATAGAATCAAGGAAGAAGGTCGACGAGAGAAGGTCGTGTTCTGACTAGGTTTTGTTTCTATAAAAAAAACTAGGGAAAAAAATAACTTGTAAAAACTTTCCAGAAAAAGTAAAACACGTCCACTTGCAATCGTTATAAAATCGGTTGTATTTTTTCACATTATTTACTTTGTATACCATTAGAGGTCATAAGAACAAATTCTATGTTTTTATTTACATTTAGTTTGACATTTCATATTTGTGGATTGTATTCAAAATTCAAAGTATAGTTCGATTTACTAATTTAATTTAACATTTCTCATTAAAATATTTGAAATACATTGTACATTCGTACATTCTCCCGCCTCTAGATGTTGAGTTTTAAGATTTCAGCTCGATGTAGCGGAAGGAATTATTTGGCATCACTGTTTCCCATTATTTTCATCGTTGACCTCTTTCCAATACGTTTCGCGATAGTGGACCACTTAGTTACATGCAAAGAGATAATAATGTTAGTGTATTATAAAAACAACATATAATCCCATATACACCAGTGAAGTGCCCAAGTAACCATACCATACTTATGAGACTAATACAATACACACAGTGAGTACAAACGAATGTGATCTCATTCACGCTTGAATGAGAATTTCTTGTTGCTTGTAGTAAGTCTAGTACAGCAATACTATTCATATTCATCAGCAATACTGTTCATTAATATTCGGCAACCGGTGGTGGTTGTGGTTCATTATCATTGTTCCATATATTTTTTATTCAATTGTTGAACAGTTGAGAGTTGAAGGTGTGAAGTGAAGAAGAAGCATGGTGCCGGCATGCGTTCTTTAATAATTTTAATCGTGATTTTATTAAGATGAGTGTTATTTTAAATTGTGTTTAGTGAAATTGATTAAATTGTGTTGTACTGTGTTGAAGTTGCTGCGATGGAGATTCTAATTGAAGATGTTGCGTCGAATTTCCCGCAACTTTCATCTTGGTGATGGCCGATGGGTGATATATACTTATGTGTGGATAACAACATGTTTGAAGATGAGTACCCCTTTTATTGTTTTAATTTCCTTTTGATATTTCATTTAATATTATGTTTTATTAGAATGTTGTGTGTTTGTAATATATTTCTGTTTTGTTCGTTTGACATCGTGATTGTTCAATTTATTAAAATTTTAATTTCGATTTTGGGTAGCGTGCGTATATGTTTGTGTGTGTGTACGTGTGCATATTTTACAATTTAATTCGCGGAGTTCGGGGTTCGCGCGTAGGTTATTTTATTTCAATAGCTGGGTAGATATATATGTGTGTGTGTGTGTGTACAATGGCAAAGGCATTTTTGTCGTGACCAAGTGCCATCCTTTTCTAGTCGGAGAGGTTCGATTTTCGACTAGAAATTCTTGTTTACATTTTTTTTGTAAACAACTCGCGATTCTGATTCTGATTCGAAAATTTTTCGCGAATTTGTAAGTTTTATTAAGTTCTAGGAGTGTTTAAATTATTGAAAATTATGAGTGCTTTAATTCATTTTTAAATTCAGTGGACTGTATAATTGTGATCTTTATAAGTTACTCAGATCTTAGTGCAAGATGGTCAAATGCATTTGCCGACGGCATTTGACATTTCGTGTTTTCTATTTTCTATGTAATGTGGATCGTGTTCTTTTTTTTTGTTTTTAAAATGGCAGGTGCATTTGCATTTGCCTATAATTTGTTATTTTAATAAATTTGTGCATTGCTTCAGCGGTTTATTATTAATTAATATTGCGTATGCGGTGTTGCAGTGCACAAATAACTTTAGTAAAAATGTGTATTGTCGACGACAATTTTTTTTTTTTTTTTGCTTTGTTTTGCCGACGGGAATTCGATATTCTCTTTGCCAAGATTTTTAAAAATACATAATGTGTTTTATTTGTGTTGTAGATTAAGTGATTTAGAATAAGTTGTTTTAGTTCCTTTTATATTTTAAAGTTTGAGTTTGTGTGTGCGTTGTAGCAGCACAGCGTTAAAGATGAAGTGCATTGATTGCCTTTCATGCATTTTTTGTAAATTGTTATAGCCTTAAATAAAGATGATTTCTAAAAAGTTCTTGTTTGATTTATTCTTCTTCTTCAGCCTTCCAGGTGGTTTGAACAGCTTGCGAATTTTTTTTAAAGATGAGTTGATTGATGTTGTTTTAACATCTTTGCAGATGGTTTTAAAGATGTGTTGATTGGTGTTTTTTGAACGATGATGTGTTTTAACTTTTGTTTTGTACAGATGGGTTGATTGTTGTGTAGAGTGGTGATTTGAGTGAAAATGTGTTGATTTCAAGTTTCGTGTGTTTTGAAAACAGCATACTTTTTTTTGAAATGTTTCGGTAAAACAGCTTATATTTTATATTTTAGAAATTAATTTTTATATTAACGCCGATAGTTCTTGGTGTTTGTTGGACGGTAAAGAACAAATCTTCGCGATAGGTCGTTTCAGGTTTCCATTCTGTGTCTTGACCGTGACAACGCGTACTAGTCCATCCGTTCCCGCGTGAGTGTTCTCGATTCGGGCAAGACTCCAATAAGTCGGTGCAAGTCGCTCATCCTTCAACAAGACTAGGTCTCCTATTTTGGGAGCTTCTTGTATTTCAGTCCATTTCGGACGTTGCTGCAATCGCGCAAGATATTCGGAACTCCACTTTTTCCAAAATCCTTCCGCCAGCGCTTGTACTCTTTTCCATCGGTCGATATACGTGATGTCGTTGTTGAGTTCGCCTTGTGGCACAGCGTGTAAAGATTCGCCTACAAGAAAATGCGCAGGAGTAAGCGCATTCAAATCATCTAAGCTGTCGGAGAGTGGGCATAAGGGTCTCGAATTCAGACACGCTTCTATCTGAGCTAGAAGCGTTGTGAGCTCCTCAAAAGTAAGCCTTTCGGTTCCAACGACTCGTTTTAAATGGAACTTCACCGATTTCACTCCCGCTTCCCATAATCCACCAAAGTGTGGAGAAGCTGGGGGAATAAAGTGCCAATTTGTTCCGTGATTTGCTAGGTTTTCGGCAATTTCTTTAAAATCGTGCTTGGCGTCTTTCAACATTTTGGCTAATTCGTTATTAGCGCCGACGAAATTTGTTCCACAATCGCTGTAGATTTGTTTGCAGCTACCTCTCCTGGCCGTAAAACGCCGAAATGCTGCTAAAAAGGCTTGGGTAGTCAGGTCAGACACTACTTCCAAGTGAATGGCCTTTGTTGCCAAACAGATAAACACTGCAAAATACCCTTTTAGTATTTTAGCACCTCGAGCTTTCCAGCTTTTTATTTCGATGGGTCCTGCGTAGTCGACTCCAGTATGACTGAACGGTCGTGACATCTGGACTCTAGGTGCAGGTAGATTCGCCATCAACTGCTGCATTTCCGATGCCTTTTGCCGGTAGCAAGAAGTGCATCTATGAAGCTGATACTTCACGCTTCGTCGTATCTGGCCAATCCAATATTTTTGGCGGATGTAGCTGATCATCTGTTGGATGCCGCCATGTAAAGTGCTCTTATGGGCATCTCTGACAACCAGGTTCGTAAAATGGTGACTATTTCGAAGTAGTATCGGATGTTGCGCGTCGTAGGGGAGGAGAGAATTCTCCAAGCGTCCTCCAACTCTCAAAAGTCCTTCAGCATCAACGAATGCGTTCAACGTCTTGAGTGACTTAGGTATTTTCGAGGTTTCCAAAATCTGTTGAAGTTCTGCTTTGAACATCTCTTTCTGTGCGGCCTTTACGGCGATGATACGGGCTGCTTCCAGTTCGTTTGGAGTAAATGGGCCATCAGAAATTGCTTTTCGTCGACATCTTGTTGCGAAACGACAACATGTGGCGATAACTCGAATCACCTTCAACAAATTCGAACAGTCGTAGATGGTTTGAAGTATGCGATCATCCTGACTGACTTGAGCGCTTAGTACCTTAACCGTACGTCGTTCCTCGTCAGTTTCGATGTCAACAGGTTGATGCGGAACATCGAATGCCCATTGACTGCGTAAAAAATCAGGACCAATCCACCAAGTCTCCAATGACGTCAGTTCTGCTGGATACACTCCTCTAGACGCCAGATCGGCTGGGTTATGAAGCGTTGCGACATGTCCCCAGCAATCGATCCCCACTAGCCGCTGAATTTCGGATACTCTGTTGGCAACGAACGTAGTCCATTTAGCGGGAGTGGCTCGTATCCACGCGAGCGCGATGGTTGAGTCGGTCCAAGTAAACATCTTGATGTCGGGAACAGCCAAAACGTCCTTCGTATACTGCATCAATTGCGCTAAAACTACTGCTCCGCAAAGTTCCAAACGTGGAAGCGTGATCGTACGCTGACTTGGAGCTACCTTCGTCTTTGCCAGGAGCAAATTAACATGGATATTCCCATCGCTGTCAAGTACACGAACGTATACTACGGCACCGTATGCCTTCATAGACGCATCACAGAATCCATGTAATTCGATGTCCTTGTTGGTTTTGCTTGTCTGAGTCCAGCGTGGTATTCGAAGCGTCTCGATCATCGGAAGTTCTCCATGAAAAGCATCCCAATCTTTTTTCAGTGTAGCTGGAACCGGATCATCCCAATCACAACTTAGCTCCCAAAGCCGCTGCATCATTAACTTCGCCGTGATGACGCATGGTGATATCCAGCCAAGTGGGTCGAACAGTTTGGCTATGGTGGACAACATTGACCTTTTTGTTGTTGCTTCTGATGACTGCTGCACATTTTGATACGAAAAGTAGTCGTCTATCGGGAACCATTTGATGCCAAGGGTTTTGACATGATTTGACATGTTAAACGGCACCTCAAAATCTAGTTCTCGATCTGCTGCAGGTATATCTTCTACGAGTTCTTTCACGTTGCTTGTCCATTTTCGTAAATTGAAGCCCGCGGACGCCAGAAGTTGATTCGCTTGGTCGCGTTTTGTTCTTGCTTCTTCCACAGTATCGGCACCACTGATAAGATCGTCCACATACATGTCCTCTCGGACAACCTTCGCGCCCTCCGGCAGGTTCGATTCTTCATCTTCGGCTACACGCTTCAAAATTTTGATGGCAAGATACGGTGCACTTGCTGTGCCAAACGTTACCGTTTTAAGCCGATACATTTTGATTGGAGATGAACGATCGTTTCTCCACAGGATCAACTGATAGTAAGTATCAGGTGTATCCACTAACACCTGCCTATACATCTTCTCGATGTCAGCCGTAAACGTGATTCTGTGGGTTCGCCATCGAAGAACCAGATCAATAATGCTCGACTGTAATTTTGGGCCCACCAAAAGTCGATCATTGAGCGAACTTCCATCCAAAGTCTTCGCTGTTGCGTCGAACACGACCCTCAGTTTCGTGGTGGAACTCGATTCCTTGAAAACTGCATGGTGAGGCAAAAAATAGTGGTATGGGGTTGCCAACACCGAATCGCCGACGTGAATTTCTTCCATATGCCCTAGGGTTGCATATTCCTGTATGCATTTGGCATAATCTGCCCGAAGAGTTGGGTTTGCCTCCAGCCTCTTCTCCAAGTGCAGGAATCGTCGGACCGCACTCTGCTTACTGGATCCCATCGCCGGAAGACATCCACCTTTGAACGGCAGCTTCACTTCATAACGCCCGTCAGGAAGGCGTTTCGTGTGTTCATCGAAATGCGCGTCGCATGCGATGTTCTCCTCAGTTTCATGTGTCTGGAACGGCAATTCTTCCATCTCCCAGAATCTCTGCAGCTGAGAATTCAGGTCAGCAGTCTGCACAAAACTGCGTATTTGCCGGGGATGTTCCGCTTGAACTTTCCCTAACACAATCCACCCTAACTGCGTCTTCTGAGCGGTTGGTCCGACTCCATCTGCAGGTCTTCTCACTTCTGGAAGAAGTATATCAGCATATACTTCGCTGCCGAGAAGTAAATTAATTGGTCCAGGAACGTGGAGATTTGGATCTGCCAACGTTAACCCTTTAATGTGTTGCCATTTGTCAGGTATCATTTGCTGGGCCGGGAGATGGCCAGTCAGTGACTTGAAGACCAGTGCCCGCACCGCACCTCCATAAGTTGAGTTGCATGACGCAAGCTCAATATCCACGCATGTTTGCGTTGTGCCACTGCTGACCAACCCTAACCCTGACACCTCGACAAAGGTACGTCGCTTTTTCAGCTGCAATCGTTGTGCTGCATCTTCAGTGATGAAGCATGCTTCCGATCCTGGGTCGATCAAAGCTCGTAGATGGTGTTGACGACCATCGGCTGCTCGCACCTTCACAATTGCTGTCGCTAAAAGCACCTGGTGCGTTCTGCTACCATGCGACGTGTGATAATTTAAAATCTGACTGCTTGTAGAAGCTTGTTGTACTTCTCTCGGTTCAAACTCCAGCGCGTTAGCGTTATAAGACGTAGAAACTGCATTCTGACCTCTTGAAGTTGTTGTTGACCTCGACGGTGTCATGCTATTTGCACGCACAGCTGGATGTTGGGCCACGTTAATATGCAGAAGCGTGTGGTGACGCTGTTGACAAAAGTAGCAGCAGCCAGGCGAGGGGCAATCCGGCGCAAAATGCCCTGAAGAAAGGCAGTTATCGCAAACTCTCAGGCGTCGAGCAGTCTGCTTCCTTTCCGTTGTGTCCATGTTTAGGAACCGCTGACACTTCCTAATGGAATGTTGTTGCAGATTGCATAAACTGCACATTCCCGACTCCCTGTTAAAAGTTGGCCGAACTGCTGGCTTACCTACTTGCCTACTGGCTGGCTTCGATGCTGGCGTCGCAAACATGACCTTAGTGCTCTGAAAGCGAGAACGGTTGTTGGCGTGTGTCTCAGCTTTCATTTTTGACGCGGAGCACATCTCCTGCTGGTCAACAACTTCCAAAGTGCGGAAACGAGTGTCCAAGAAGTCCGCAAACTCGACGAATTTCGGTAAATCCTTCCTGTTTCCCATCTTCTCTTCCCACAGCTTCTGCGTAGGTGACGGCAACTTCTGGTGCAGGAACCAAATAAGCACCGTGTCCCACTGATCGACCGGAACGTCCATGTTTTCCAGCGCTGACATACACTCCCGTGTAGTGAATAACAACTCCTTCAGACCTGTCGCAGTTTCCCGGGCCATAGGAGACTACCCAAATAGAGCCTGCATCTGTAAGTGCACCAGAATGCGCTTGTGGTCGTACCGCTCCTTCAGCAAGTCCCACGCCTTTTCATAATTTGCCGCCTCGACCGACAAATTCTGCAGGAAACGCTCGGCGTCACCAACCAAACACGAATGCAGGAAGTGCAGCTTGTCTATATCGGCCAGACTGCTGTTGTTGTGTACCAACGCACCAAAACGGTCGTGAAATCCTCGCCAGCTGGTGTAAGCACCATCAAACTTGGGCAAGTCGATGCGAGGGAGCCGTATCTCCGACCGAGATGACGGCTGTTGCGACGCTGCGTCCAAACATGCTGCCTTGGCGTCTGCTGTGGGCACAGGTTTGTGTTTCTCTAACGCATCCATTAATACAACACGGTAATCTAGTGAGATATCCATTATCTGGTCGTATACATCTAACAGATCTTCTTTTTTCATTGTTGATTCTAGATGCTGTCCTCCGATGATGGCCTCGTTATATACTTTTGAAGTGGCGACGTCCTCCTCCAATTTAGTCAACCTTGCGGCTACGTACGAGCGCGTCAGGCGCTCTTTTGGGGATTTTTTGAAATTGGTAAGATCCCTCTTAATGGTTGTCAGCAAACCAATTTGCAACTCACCATATTTATACATTTTTATTCAATATGTTTATTTTTCAGATAATAGAAATTTTAAAATGTGCACACTTACGTACAATCAGCTGCAGCTGCCGTCAAATTCCTGTTTTCTTCTAGTTGGTGTTTTATTGCGCGACGCGACGTAATTTCGGTTTTTCTTGTAACGCGAAATTAGATTTAACTTACACGTAGTTAGTTATTAAATTGTTAAAAAAAATGATTTTTGCAATGCACTTTATGTATATATGTATGTATTGTATATATATATCTAACTTTTTAAGCTTACACTTTATTGTCTAAAGTTTCAGTCTTTCACACACACACTGTATATTAAAAGTTAAATAATTGTTCTTAAAAGACGGTTCAGAAGGACCAAATGTTCTGACTAGGTTTTGTTTCTATAAAAAAAACTAGGGAAAAAAATAACTTGTAAAAACTTTCCAGAAAAAGTAAAACACGTCCACTTGCAATCGTTATAAAATCGGTTGTATTTTTTCACATTATTTACTTTGTATACCATTAGAGGTCATAAGAACAAATTCTATGTTTTTATTTACATTTAGTTTGACATTTCATATTTGTGGATTGTATTCAAAATTCAAAGTATAGTTCGATTTACTAATTTAATTTAACATTTCTCATTTCTCTCAAGCAGAAGGCAGGCCAGTAGAAAGTAGCGGAGGTAAAAGAGACAGTAAACATATATCTCCCCCCAGCAGGAAGCGCAGATGAGAAGAAAAACCGAGACCGAGTCATACGCCACAGTCAGCAAGGGTCCGGCAGTAAAAAGAAGGGAAGTCTCATATGCGACGGCTGCCAGAACTATACGGGTTGCGATTTTACCGAAGGAGTATCACCGAATCACTCTCTCGCAGAGTGAACTCTCTAAGCTCGAAGAAAGCTTGTTACTAAAAATAGGGAAGAAGTACTAGATATTACTTTCGGTTCTACAGACTTGAAAATCTGTATCACTAACTGGAAGGTCTCGAATGAGCCCTCTCTATCAGATCACAGGATAATTGAATTTGTTCTAGATGGAGTCGGGAAATGTGGAAATACTCCAAGGAGAAATCCAAAAAGAACCAACTGGGATCTTTGCAGAGATAAACTCACTTACAATATAGGTAATATAGCTACTAACAGGGAATCTAAAAGTCGTCTTGAGCTTGAAAATGCGGTAAGCGAGCTAAATACAGCCATCATTGATGCATATGAATCAAGCTGCCCCTTAAGCTCCGCAAACAAGAAAACAGATGCCCCCTGGCAAAAAGAAGAAGCTTTGTAGCCTTCTGTGAAAGCATAACCACAACCCCAGCAGCAGGCAGACTGCATAAGGCCCTTTCAAGGGATAAGTCAAACACCACCATGGCCTTGAAACACGCTGACTGCAGCTTCACAGAAAATGAAGAGCAAAGATCTCTTCTCCTGCTTAACACTCACTTCTCTGGAAGCATACTGGCAACAGTACACGAAAAACCTACACCTGTGCACAGTACTGATAAGCAAGACTGGAAGACAGCAACGATAGTATTTAAATTCGTATGGGTTAGAGACTCAATTATTTGTCTTAGGAAAAAAGAAGGGGATAGAGTTATAAACATTAAATCTTTCGAGGATATTAATAAACTCAAGTCAAGTTAGATATTTTAAATTATTATATTTTGGTTTTGAATTATGAGTAATAACAATAATTTATCTTTAAATTCTCAAAATGATTCATATGATAATGGTAATTTTCCTGCTTTAAATACTGATTATGATGTAAATTGTTTTTGTATAGAGCATCAAAACAACGAACAAAGTTCTGGTTTTTCTGTTATCCATCAAAACAATTCGCAGCATTCGAAGTAACTTTAATATTTTTCTCTCTTATCTCTCAATCCTAGATGATTTACCTGATTTAATCTTTTTAACAAAAATTTGGATTTTTGATGATGAAACACATTGGAATGATTTAATTCCAAGCTATACGTTTGAAGCTTCTTGTAATGAAAGCTATGCCGCTGGTGGTGTCGCAGTTTACTAGTAACAATGTAATAAATTGTAAAATTGAAAAAGTCAAATGTGAAAGCTCAGATATTTTAAGTGTTAGTTGTGATATTTCTGGTGTTAACTACTGTTTTGTCTGTATTTATAGACTTCACAAGTGTTCAATAGGATGTTTTTTTGATGAATTTTCGAGATTTTTGGATGGTCTGAAATGTAAAAGTGTGATTTTGTTGGGCGATTTTAATGTTAATATTTTATGTGATACAGCGGAAGTGGATAATTATTTATCTGTTCTTTCTTCAAATGGGTTTGAGTTTGTGATAAATCAACCAACTAGGTTAAACGCTTGCATAGATCATGTTTTTATAAGGTTTCATAGAAACAATGCAATTGATTTCAAAACGATTATCCAAGACTTAAAGATAACGGATCATATTTTAACTGGAACCCAACTTACTTACTTACTTAGGTGGGCATTACAGTTCGGGGTGAACCAGGGCCTCAACCAACATCCTTCTATAACGACTTCGATTTCGGGCGAGCTATCTCCAGTTTCGCACTCCAAGTCGGTTGAGGTCTTCATTCACTTGATTGCGCCACCTAAGACGAGGTCTTCCCCTTCCGCGATTTCCCTGCAATGTGCTTTCGAACACCCGACGAGCCGGAGCGTTTGGGTTCATCCGCTCGACATGGCCCAACCATCGTAGCCTCGTGATGCGTACTCTTCTGGCTATGCCCATGTCGCGGTACAGCTCATACAGCTCGTTGTTGTATCTTCTTCTCCACACATTGTTTTCGCATACGGGACCAAAGATCATTCGGAGAATTTTTCTTTCGAAACGACCAAGGGTTTCCTCATCCGCTTTCGATAAAGTCCATGCTTCCGCACCGTACAGCAGAACTGGGATGATCAAGGTCTTATACAAGGTCACCTTGGTTTTTCTAGAGAGGGTTTTGTTTCTCAATTGCCTTCTTAACCCAAAGAAGCAACGGTTGGCAAGTGTTATTCTCCGTTTGATCTCAGCACTGATGTTGTTGTCCGTGTCTACAGCGGATCCTAGGTAGACGAAGTCCTGTACTACCTCGAAGTTATGTCTGTCTATTGTGACGATTTGTCCAATTCGTCGATGTTCTGTGTCCCTGTTTGATGACAGCATAAACTTCGTTTTGCCCTCATTAACCATCAAACCCATTTTTGTCGCTTTTGTTTCAATACTCGCAAAAGCACCTATGACATCACGCTTTTTTCTTCCCATTACGTCGATATCGTCTGCGTAGGCCAGTAATTGTACAGACTTTTGAAAGATTGTTCCTCTGGTGTTGACGTTAGAGTTTCTTACAATCTGTTCAAGTATGATGTTGAAGAAATCGCATGACAGTTTGTCGCCTTGCCTATAGCCTTTTTCGACATCAAAGGTCTCGGTGAGTTCTTTACCGACCTTGAAGGAGCAGCGTGAATTCTCCAAAGTCATCCTGCATAATCGTACGAGTTTTGCAGGGATGCCGAAACTAGACATTGCTCTGTACAGCTCGTCTCTGTAAATACTGTCAAACGCGGCCTTGAAATCGATAAAGAGGTGGTGAATATCGATATTATGTTCTCGGGTTTTTTCCAAGATCTGCCGTAATGTGAAAATTTGGGCTATTATGGACTTCTCTGGTCTAAAACCACATTGATAAGGACCTATCAAGTTGTTGACGTGGGGTTTCAGACTCTCACATATTTCAGCAGACAAGATCTTATAAGCGACGTTAAGGAGGCTTATCCCTCTGTAATTGGCGCAGTTGTGAGGGTCTCCCTTCTTAAGGATCGGGTATACGATACTGAGGTTCCATTCATCGGGCATGCTTTCTTCCGACCATATCATGCAGATCAGCTGGTGCATGCTCCTTTCCAACTGGTCTCCAGCTGCCTTGAAAAGTTCGGCATCAAGGCCATCTGCACCTGCAGCCTTATTTCATTTAAGTTTGCATATGGCAAGCTTAACTTCCTCTAGGTCGGGAGGACGGCATTCTTGATCATCGTCCAAGCTGAATGGGGCAATCTGCCTGACAGCGGAATTTGTGTCTTCATCGCCGTTAAGCAGTCTGCAGAAATGATCTTTCCAAATCCTCATTAGCGACTGTGACTCTACAATTATGTTTCCCTGCTGGTCTTTACAGGCTTGAGTTCGGGGCTTGCCACCATGGCAGGATCTTTTTACCTTTTCGTAAAACTTCCGAATCTCGTTCCTGTCATGGCACCTCTCTATTTCCTCAAACGAGCGCTTCTCATGTTGCTTCTTTTTCTTTTTGAGAAGTCGGTGTTCTTTCCTTCTTTTCTCCTTGTAGATCTCGTTATACTGATCGTAAGCAGCCCTTGTTCGTTTTTGCATCAGCATTTGTCGTGCTTTTTGTTTGGCTGCATTTGGCTGCCTGCATTCTTCATCGAACCATGGGTTTCGTTTTGGTAGCCGAGTGAAATCCAGAACCTCAGAGGCAGCGGCTCTGATGGCTTCTTGGCACTGCTGCCACTGGTCTTCAATGCTTAATGCTGGCGGCATGGGATTCAAGGATAATTGAAGAGACACTCGATTGGAAAAGGCATTGGCAATCTCTTGCGATTGTAGCTCTCCGACGTCATATCTCTTCACAGCAATAGTTCGTGCAGGTAGTGAACAAGATATCCTCATTCGTACCTTGGCTACAACAAGGTAGTGGTCCGATTCAAAGTTGGCCCCTCGGAAAGTTCGGACATCTAGCACACTGGAAGAGTGCCTTGCGTCGATCGCAACATGGTCAATTTGGTTGACGGTTAATTGATCTGGAGATCGCCATGTACCTTTATGAATTTTGAGATGCGGGAAGCGTGTACTACTTACAACAAGATTTAGCCCCGCAGCAAAATCGATTCGCCTCAGTCCGTTTTCGGAGGTTTTGTCGAAGCATAGCTTACTGATTGTGTTTCCAAAGATGTCCTCCTTCCCTAGCTTTGCGTTAAAATCGCCAAGAACGATTTTCACGTCGTGTCTAGGGCACTGCTAATACGTTTCTTCGAGGAGCGCGTAGAAACAGTCTTTGTCATCTTTCTCTTCTGTGGGGGCGTGGGCGCATATAAGGCTAATGTTGGCGAATTTAGCCCTGATGCGGATGGTTGACTGGATTTTGGCTGATCACCTTATCCCTGAGTCTTCCTCTAACGACAAATCCGCACCCAAATAAGCGCTTTTTCTGTTGCCTGTAGCAGTCGCCATAGTAGATGTCACAGTTTTTCATCTTCTTTATGCCCGGTCCACTCCATCGCACTTCTTGGATGGCGGTTATGTCTGCTTTACAGCCTTCCAGGGCGTCCGCTAATTCTCCAGCTGCACGTAGTCCGTTAAGAGATCTTACGCTCCACGCGCAGATCCGGAGGTCATTGTCCTTTTTTCGTTCGCCTGGGTCGTCAACTTTGAAATCATTATCGTTATCCGAGGCTGTTAGTTGTTTCGGAACTAATATTTTTTTACGTGGTTGGATAGTTAACCCTACGCGCAACCCCCAACCTGGAGGGCCAGGTCCTTTTGGATCCCTTCAGACATAAAGGGCAAAGGGAATATCCAGTGTCAGTACCCTGCTGCAGGGGTGTGAGTACTGCCGTCGGCTCACCAGGAGCTCATCCGCCACCATCTCCACTTCAATACCCTGTCCTAGTATTGAAAGACCCTGAAAGACCTTTAAACCAAATATGCTGGAGTAGCTCCTTCAGGAGTTTCTGCTTTTTTGACTGCTGAAGTCCACCGTTGATTCTGTCATTTGAATTCATCCGCTGGGACATTTACGCGAAAGCTCTCGTAGACTACTGAGATGCGTGCAGTCAGTCATTGTTCGCAGAGCAATTATAGTGTTGATCGATCACAATTCTTTTGTTCCGGATTCCTTTGTCAACACTCACACTCACTAGTTTAGCAGGTCAGCTCTGGACGGAGCATCCCAGGTCCCGCTTGGAGGTATAGTAAGCACAATTGACGAGTACTATAAGTTGCAGCATCTGGGCGCCGCCAAGTTGGCACCAGTCAGAGCCTACCCAAATAGTACATAGCCCATCCACTTAGTTGTCTCCAATTTAGAGCACATTGTTTTGAAAAGTTTGAATTTAAAAAATTGATTTTGATAATCTGAGATCTCGTTTAAATATAGAGTTTTGGGATGAGGTTTACTCTGCAACAGATCCAACAGTTGATTTTGATTTGTTTCTTAAAAATCTAAAATTTCATATTGAAATTTGTAGCAAGAAAATGCGCAAACAAAATAATAAATTCAAATGTTTGAAACAGTGGATGACTCCATCATTGCTTAAAAAAATCAAAACGAAAAATAAGCTTTCCTTTATCCTCAAGAAACACCGAAGTAACCACCGATTAAAGGAGTATTATGAAAAGTTATGTAAAAACATTAAAATTGAGATTCCGCATTGTAAAAACTGGTATTACGAAAATAAACTTCTGAACAACATCGGAAACTCTAAAAATGAATGAAGTTGTAAATGAAATACTAAATAAAAATAAACCTCAGTCAGAAACTTGTATTCAAAATAATGATAAGCTTATATCTAAACCCCAAGACGTTGCTAATTTGTTCAATGACTTTTTTGTAAATGTTGTTTATAGTGGTGCTTCTAATTTTGTAAGTCCCTCCATGTTCTGTGATTCATATTTGATACACGACAATAATCAACCTGACAGTTTTTACTTTGAATAATTTTCTACGCTTGAGATTTCTAAAATTATAATGTCACTCAAAACTTCAAACTCGTTTTCCAGTGACAATATTTCAAGCTTTTTTTTGTTAAAACAAATTTCGTTTCATGTTTCTGACGTCCTCTGTTATTTGTTCAACTACTGTGTGTATGAAGGAGTTTTTCCCGAAAGACTTAAAACTGCGGTGGTTTTACCATTCCATACATAAAAAAGGTGATACAGTGTCATTGAATAATTATCGTCCTATCTCATTTTATCCACGTTTTCAAAAAATTTTGAAAAAGGAATGAAATCAAGAATGCTTTCATTATTAGAAAAAACTAGTTTTTTAAGTGATTGTCAGTTTGGGTTTAGAAAGGGCAAATCGACTGAGGGTGCTTTGTTGAAATTAACAGGTGAAATTTATAACAGCTTAAACACTTCTCATATGCCATCTACTTTATTAATTGATATAAGTAAGGCTTTTGATATGGTAAATCATACGTTGGTAATTGATAAACTCTATAAAACAGGGTTCAGAGGCTCTATTAACAAATGGTTTTCCTCCTATTTATCAAACCGGAACCAAGTCGTCAAAATTGGTAATGCATATAGTTCTAAAGGATTCTTGAATATGGGTGCTCTTCAAGGATCAGTTCTGGGCCCAATACTATTTTGAACTTATGTGAACTCACTATTTTTACAATCTTTTAAAGGTAGCATTTGCTTATGACGCAGTTTTTTTCTATTCAAACACTAATATAATAATAAACAGTTTTGCGGATGTAAATTATGACCTTGACTTGATAAGAATGTGGTTCAATTTTCATAAACTTCTAATAAGCAATAAAACGAAGTTCATGTTATATAATATTAAAGGAGATGTCATCAGAAATATTCCCTTACATTATCATACTCCAATGTGTAATCGATTTGTTTTTGGGCTTTTGATATTCAATAATCTAGTTGATTGCAACGAACAATGCTTTCAGATTGAACAGGTTGACAGTTTTAAATATTTAGGTATTATATTGGACAAGAAATTATGTTGGAAGGATCATTCAATGTATCTGAAACAGTATCTGAACGGGGTTGTAAGACAATCATACCATCTTAGTATGTACTGCAATTCGCCGGTCTTCAAACTAGTTTACTGTGCTTTATTTAAATCTAAACTGGAATATGGAATTTCTTGTTGGGGAGGTACTTATTTCAATAAAATAGAACCTTTACTGATTAAACAAAAGCATGCTGTGAGGATAATTTTGAAAGCAAACCGTAGGACACCAAGTTTTGAACTATTTTAGAGACTTGAATTTCTTCCAATAAGACATCTGTACTGTTATAAAAATATTTTTCTGTGATTCTGGCTACTTCGTAGCTAGAGTGCAAGAGAACTATAGCTTGCGTATCAACACTAGAAATCTTGCAACTATACCTACCATCAAAAAAACTCATTTTTCCCAATGCTGTTATGTCACTGCTCCACGATTATTTAATAAATTGCCTGAAAACATAAGGTGTGTGAGAGAAAAAACAGTATTTTTAAAATCAATCAAATATTGGCTATTTTCCATTGAACATTCTGAAATTGATGCTTTATTGAATCCAATGATGTAACTTAAAATTTCCAAACATATTTTATGTTTGTATTTGCGTGGAAGTAAACATTGACAGAAAATATGAAAACAAACATATTGCGATTATGACGGACAGTCAAGCTGCAATTAAGTCCTTAAGATCCTACACCATCTCCTCAAATCTTGTCAGCGAATGCATTGACAAACTGAACAAACTGGGCTGCAACAACAAGGTTACAATCTACTGGGTACCAGGACATGTAGGAATCATAGGCAATGAACAGGCAGACGAACTGGCAAAGATAGGAGCCGGATCATCACTCATAGGACCGGAACCTTTTTGTGGAGTAACAGAAAGCCACATTAAGAAAGAAATCAAAAAGTCGGAGGAAGACAACAGAGCTAAACACTGGAATGACCTCCCTAAAATGCGCCAAGCCAAACTTTTACTTGGCACTTTTACCACAAAACGCTGCAAAGACGCTATAAAACAAAGTAGAAACAATGTACTAGCCGGGTTCTTAACCGGGCACTGCAGACTAAGAAAACACCTAAAATTACTAGGCATAGAGAGCGACGACCAATGCAGATACTACAACGAACAGGAAGAGTCTCCTGACCACCTCTTAGGTGACTGCGAAGCTCTAATACACCAAAGGAAAAAGGGTGCCGTGAAATAAGGTCGAAGGCAATAAGGCTTAATCGACCTTATTACCTTTTTTGGGAAATAAGGCCGAAAACAACAACAAAAATATTTTTCTAACTTATTTCCTATTGAAAAGGTAATAATGTCGAAAAGAAAAAACGAAAATATTTGACAAAAATAAGAATGCCAAAAGTTGAGAAATAAAGTCGAAATGCGTTGAGTAATAAAATCGAATTTAATTTCTGTTGGATACAGAAGAAAGAAATTATTGGCAATGACATGCGTTCGTATTTATACATTTCTAGGTGCTTTAACTTGTCCTTATTATTTTATTACTATTTTTAACTATAAAATAGGAATATCCTGCCATATGACTATGAACCTAACAACAAGCATTCAATAGCATTTTGTCCTCGAAGCTTACAAAAAGGGGGAATTTTTTCAAGTTTCTGGAAGTGCTCCTTGAGCAAGATGCTAGCAAGAGTAGGTATTGATTTCATCAAATCAATACTCTTTCTCAAATCAATACTCTTTCTCAGATCAATACTCTACTACTCATATCATCTTTGGACGGTTTGGAAATTAAGATAGATAGACCGTTTGACTAAAATTGAATTATGTAACTATTTTGGCTTCGCATTGTTTTGTTTTCTTTTTTTTTGTTTTAGTATACATGCAGGTGCTTGCATACAATATGTACAAAATTTTTGTAGAAAGTGTTGCGGACTTTATTTCACGGCACATTGGGGCCGTGAAATAAGTTCGAAAGCAATAAGGCCGAAAACAACAGCAAAAATATTTTTCTACCTTATTTCCTATTGAAAAAATAATAATGTCGAAAAGAAAAAACGAAAATATTTGACAAAAATAAGAATGGCGAGAAATAAAGTCGAAATCCGTTGAGTAATAAAATCGAATTTAATTTCTGTTGCATAAAGAAGAAAGATATTATTGGCAAAGACATGCGTTCGTATTTATACATTTCTATGTGCTTTAACTTCTCCTTACCGCTGCAATTGATTTATTACTATTTTTAACTGTCAAATAGGAATATACTGTCATATGACAATGAACCGAACAACAAGCTCTTTGGAAGGATTCAATAGCATTTTGTCCTCGAAGCTGACAAAATGGGGGAATTTTTTCAAGTTTCTGGAAGTGCTCTTTGAGCAAGATGCTAGCAAGAGTATTGATTTCATTGGGTTGGGTTTGAAATCCCAGTTTTTATATTCCCGCTTATAAGAATCCCGGTTTTGAAATCCCGCTTTCTGAAATCCCGTTTTTAAAAACCTTGCTTTTTTAAAATACCACCTTTTAAAATCCCGCCTCCAATAATTCCGTTTTTTAAAATACCGTTTGTTAAAATCCCGCTTTTGCAAACAAAACTAGTAGTTATATTTTAAAAAATCGCTCGAATTTTTTAAATAAAACCTAAATTCAAATTATCAAAATAGATTATTAGCATATCAAATGCTGCACTATAAGAACCAACATAGGAAAGGAACTTATAATCATCAATAATATTTCTTATAATTTTATATTACTGTAATTGTCTGCTATGAGCAATGCGACGTAAAGAACCTCTTTTACTCTTTTTTTGTCTACTTTTTCGTAGTTTGTAAAAAATATTAAAATGTATTAAAACGGGATTGGCGGAAAAAATCAGTGTTTTAGTAGACGGGATTTTAAAACTTTTTTTTCGGGATTATTGAAAAACGGGATTTTGAAAGTGTGATTTCGATACGCTCCCGATTTCATTAAATCTTTGAACGGTTTGGAGATTAAGATAGATAGACCGTTTGACTAAAAATTATAATTTCGTAATTGAAACAAAATTGAATTAACTATTTTGGCTTCGCAATGTTTTGTTTTTTTTTATTAAGTACACTGAAGCTTAGATGAACAGTATTCAACTTAACTTTGAAAAATTTTATGTTGCTTTGAAAGTTTGTCAACTCAATGAATTCATTAAAATTATACCCACAATTACCTGAAAATTTTCGTTTTTCATTTTAAGACATATGCATTAGGTTGGGTCAAAAAAATTATATTTTCAGTAATCGATTTCTAATAGCGAAATTATGTTGAAGTTAGGTATCATTATAAACGCTTTAAAACATTATTGAATTATTTTATGTGGAACAGCCCGCGCAACGCTATTGAAGTTTTGGAAAAAAAAGTTCAAATACCCAACGTCAAACGTGTAACTTAAGGTGTAAGTTACACGTTTGACGTTGGGTATTGCTCATTATTTTAATAAGTATGCATTGAAATGCATGTTACTTTTGTTATATAATTTATTTAATAATTTTTTTTTATAATTTTAAAATTAAATTTTTTTTTTAATATTTTTTTTTTTTAATTTGACTTTCAATTTAATTTAATTTAATTGTTTTAATTTAATTTGAATGTGCCTGCTTTTTATTTTGATGGGCGGAAAGATATAACCCTGAAGAGAGTCAAAAAGGGAGCTAAAAGGTACAAGCAAGTAGTTATTGAAGAACACGTTTCTCTAATTAAAAAACCGTAGTCTATTTATGTAGGGTATGTAACGCCGTTACAGAGAACTGCAAGGACTATTGAGATATCAATAAACGATCTCCTTTTAGCCAAGAATATTAGTACTGTTGACCTCCAAATTTAGTGGTATCATAAGGCTATTTGAAAAAAGACTTCAGAAAGCTTTGCAGTGGATAATTAGCATGCTGCATTCAAATGAACTTCTTTTGAGACACTTGTTTGATTATGTGTAAAATCAGATCAAATAAGTGAATGGAACTTGTCATATGCACTTAGAAAAAAGTAAACAAAAAGTTTGCCATGGCTTCAATTTATTAATTTTAAACAATAAAAAAAAAAAATTTTTTTTTGCTATTGTCGTGTTGTTTTGTCCTGGAGCTTACAATTTAATTTAATTAAAAATCTAAAGAGAAATAAATTTCTTATTAGAAAAGTTGTTAGATCGTGAAGATCGCCTCAACTCCTTTTTGCGTTTCGCCCAGGTACGGCAATGGGCTCATCAGTTAGATGTTGCCGTACCCTTCTAATACGCAAATTATGTTCGGTTTATACCGACACTTATAAAATCCACTTTAAATCTTTTAAGAATAGGTCTTAGTGTCTGTCATATTATATACTCTTTTGCACAATCCTTACATCCGATAGAATAAACTCCTGATTTTTGAAGTTGTTCAATTTTATCTTTAGATCCTCCGATCAGATTTTATATTTTTATTTCGCTGCACTCCCTCATACGGATATCCTAACTAATATTATAAATGTGAAAGTCATTTTGTTTGTCCGACTTTCTATGTTACCGTCTCCCGCCCAAATTACTGAACTGATTGATATGAAATTTTGTACAGAGATAGTCTAGAACCTGAGGAAGGACATAGGCTATATATTTTATCCCTTAATTATCACGGGAACGTATACCGGAACTAAGAAGCTACAGTACCGATTTCGAAAGTTCTTCCACCGTTAGAATGCTACACTAACCCCAAGCAACATAAACTTTAATTCATACCCATATTCTAACGGGAACGGGAGTCCTTACTCATATAAGAAGTGCGAAAGTAGCTCTGTCTGTTCGTCTTTCTATGTTACTATCTCTCGCCCAAGCTACAGAACCGATTTAAATGAAATTATATAAAGAGACGATCAAGAACCTGAAGAAGGACACAGGTTACATTTCATTCGAGTATTCCCACGGGAACCGGTCTTCACTAATATTATAAATGCAAAAGTAGCTTTGTGTGTTCGCCTTTCTATGTTACCGTCGCCAGCCCAAACTAATTATCAGATTTAAATGAAATTTGGTACAGGGATAGTCTAGAACCTGAGGAGGGACATAGGCTATATATTTTATCCCTAAATTCCTACGCGAACGGGAACGTATACGGGAACTTAGAAGCTACAGTTCCGATTTCAAAAGTAATTCCACCGTTAGAATGCTACACTATCCCCGAGTAACATAAACTTTAATTCATCCCCATATTCCTACGGGAACGGGAGTCCTCTCTAATATAAAAATGCGAAAGAAGCTCTGTCTTTTCGTCTTTCTATGTTACTATCTCTCGCCCAAGCTACAGAACCGATTTAAATGAAATTTTATACAGAGATTATATAGAACCTCAAGAAAGACGTAGGATACATTTTATTGGAATATTCCCACGGGAACCGGTCTTCACTAATGTTAAAAACGCAAAAGTAGCTCTGTCTGTTCGCCTTTCTATGTTACCATCTCCCGCCCAAACTAATGAGCAGATTTAAAAGAAATTTTGTACAGAGATAGTCTAAATTTTTAGAAAGGACATAGGCTATACATTTTATCCCTATATTCCTAAGGGAACGAGAACGCATACGGGAACTTTGACATTATAGCAGCGATTAGCAGAGAATGCTAAACTCTCCCTGAGTAACATAAACTGTAAGTCATCCCCGTATTCTTACGGGAACGGTCACCACATTCCCACGGGAATGGGAGTCTTTACTAATATCATAAGTCTGAAATGAGATCTGTCTGTCTATTTTTATTTGTTATCAAAAACCACCCAAACTATTAAACCTATTTATATGAATTTTGGTAGGTACAGAGATATTGTTTTGAGCCTGAAGATGGACACAGGCTATATATGTTTTCACTGTATTCCCACAAGAACGCAAACGTAAACTGGAACCTAGAATACTGAACTGATTTCTAGAACTATTTTCCCGTTGCTTACACAATCTCAGCGTAAATTTAGCTTTAATTGATCCTCATATTCCTATGTGAACGGAAGTACTTACTAACATTATAGATCCGAAATCTACTCTGTCTGTCTGTTTTTCTTTGTTACCATCTACCGCCCAAACTATTGTACTTATTTGTATGAATTTTGGAGCAGAGATAGTCTTGAGTCTGAAGAAGGGCATGGGCTGTATTTTTTATCCCCATATTACTGCGGGAACGGCAACGCAAACGGGAACCTTGAAGCTACTGGACCGATTTCAAAAGTTCTTTCACCGTGAGGTGATTTCTGTCAAATTGTCGATTACACAGTTGACCTGAGAGGAAATTTCTATCTTGATCTTCAAATAAATATTGGCAATAGGTAATGACTTGATTTTGGCGATTTTGGCGCCGACTAATGAGATAGTTAACCATATCAAATAATAAATTATGTTAGACGTATTGGGGGATGTTGTCGAATATTTATCAGAAGACAATATTATGGACACTGAGCAAGTTACATCATACCCTATAGAGTTTCTCAATTCCTTAGAATTATCAGGAGTGGCTGCAAGTTGGTGTTCCAGTGCACAGCTACAAATTACACATCTGGGATGCGGCATTATAAAAGTTAATAATGACTGGAACAGCTAAAGGAGAAAACTATTGATTCCCCGTATTTCTTTAATTCCTAATGATTTGTCATTTTAGTTTAAAAGAATTTAGGTATCAAACTCGCAAAACCTTTTTATTTGACGAAAGATGGAAAAAGTAAGAACGTCCGTCGTGTGTAAAAATGTACTTAGTTAGAATATATCAATAGTTTACTAAAACGCATGAATGTGTCTTATTTGCAAAATAAGTAGCCTAAAAAATTAAGAATGCTGCCGAAAGTCACAATTCCACGCGGACGAAGTCTCGGGCACAGCTAGTTATGTTATATATCAGGAATTTATTCTATCGAATTTAATGACTGTGCAAAAGAATATATAGGACAGACAAAAAGACCTATTCTAAAATTTAACTAATCTAGTTCTAACATTTTGCACATCTTAAATATAATGAAAGAGAAAAGTCAGGTGTTGCAGAACATATGGTAGAAAATAGTCATAGTTTTAAGTTGCAAAATTTAAAATTAATAAGAAATGTAAATAGAAATTATGAACAAGATGCTTTTGATTAATTTTACATATTTAAAAACAAAAATAATCTAATGAATAGTGATGATGGACAAATCATAGATTCAATATTCCAAAATTTTTTTAATAGATTCAACTCAACTCAGTTGTAACTTTGTTTAGAAACATTTTTGCTTTTTATTACTTTTTTGAAAAATAATTTAGTTTAATTTATATTAATTTATAAATCTCCTCACTGACGATGGAGGCATTGCTTCTGAAATGTGTACATCTAAGGAAATATAAAAAGTGTTTTAACTGTTAAAAACTTTACTAATCTTTTCATTTATTCTAAAATTAGGTTTCTATCATCTGTATTGACTGAGATATCGAGTTTAACACAGGTCAGGGTACACCAAAGTTAGCCTTTTCTTAAATAGTCAGAAGTGATGTCAAAGTAGAGAAACGGACTTTACTGTACAACAATTTTTTTCGTAGAATATGACCAAGAATCACATCCCAAAGAATGTAACACGAATTACGGAACAACCTGTATATATATGTATATAACTAAAATAACAATATAACTGTCAAAACTTCGCAATTATTTATTGTACTGGGTAATAAGTGATTTACGGAAGAGTGTTGAGAGAATGGTTAAAACTGTAGTAAATCATCTACTCCAAATATCAACCCAAAGATCTCATTCCGCAAAGTGGCAGCGTACTGCACAACGAAAAGAATAGTGAAATTTTCCGTTTACGATTAATTCTTGTCATTTTTGTAAGGGATTTACTTATCGTTTTAGCAGCGTACTTAAACGATAAACGTCATTTCATTCTATCGAAATTTTCCTACCGGTGCACATCGGCTGTGCAATTTGCTTTTTTTTTGTAATCCTTTAACCCTTTTTTTAAGAGTACGTGTTGGTGCAATCATACTTATAGATAGATATCGAAAAGAAGATAAAGGGAAAAAACATGTGGATTATCTCAACTACAAAACTCATTGATATTTTCAACAAAATTGACAAAGATTCCGAAAGCAACTCATTCGCTATGGCTTTATACATATAGCCTTAAACGCTTAGTAAACGAACCTACCCGTGTGACGTGTACTTCTATGAGTTGTATAGATCTTGATTGAAACACACAAAACTTTTGTCTTTTTCGAGGAACCAATACTAAAAGTCCTCCAGGACTTTGCTAACCGCACAAACGTACTACGTACGTAGGTAACAAGCCGTTTTCCACCCGTAAAAATGACAATTGCAAAGTGTCCAGGCTTTAAGCCGTTGATTCCTTCAATGTCGACTAATTCCACCTCTTCTACTTCTTCTTCTCCTTCATTCCACTCGGACTCAAGACTCCTATTTTTTGATACACATGGTGAAATAATAACAGGAGCATTTTTCCTACAACCGATTCTATTAAAAATAACTGCCTTTGGAACCCCGTATATCTTTTAAGCTTGTCGCTATGTCTTATTTTTGTTCCTCACGCCTTATACTGCTCACCTCTACTTCTGACGTATATAATGGAGGTGCCGTTTTTCAATCATAAGATCGTGGCATCTAAGTGTATTGAAATCAGATTAGATCAATGCTGAGTTCATTAACAATGCATGTTTACAATTACCCCAAAGCGTTTACTTTAACCCCATTTTGTTGTTCACATTTATCCATGATCTTAAAAACGTGGGGTCATTGTAAACAGCTAATAACTTTCATATTTTGTTATGAAGAACAAAAAAAAAACACAACATGCGTTAACACTTATATTTTAAGTATCTAGAAATTTAAAGTTACTTAATTATTTTATTTTAGTTAACTCTTAAGAAATTGAAAACAAAAAAAAATTAATCGACCACGCCAACGATCAAAACGCAAGACGCAACTAACTAATTTAAAGATTGCAGCAGCTGACACGTGTCTGCATAACGGGAATATACCGTATTTTCAAATTATGTCATCGCATGCCCTGATGGAAAAGTAGTTTTTGAAGAATTAAGTGTGTTTACAATTACCCCTTTTCGCAATTATCCTCCTTGACTAATGGAAAAGTTTATGATTTGAAAATTGCTGATAACCGTTTTAGAAATAATAAACTAGTTGATTCAATTAAATATTGTGTCAACAACAAAAATTATTAAAAAATTTCAAATGCTTATTCCGAAAACAATCCCTCCTTTGCAGTTGATCTACAAATTTCAAACAATTCTCACATATATTTAAGAAGTATATACAGGGTGTCTCGTACTTCGTGTATTATCCTTTGGGGTGTGGTTCTTGGTCATATTCTAAGAAAAAAATTGTTTTACAGTAAAGCCAAATGCACGTCCCTGCTCTTAGGATGTGGAACTGGAACGGTTGCGTATGATAAGCTCATTGAATTCTGACCCTAACAGCATTGTTTCATGTTGTTTTATGAACCGAGTAGAATTCAATGCTAAGAAAACTCAATGCTGTATCTTGTCGTTGAAGCTTAACATTCCCCCATTGCCATTATCCATGAATGGTACCTGCATCCAAGAAACCGAAAAGGTGACAGTACTTGGTATATGTGTAAACGATGATCTTCGTTGGAATGACCACATATTTGAAGTCGCCAAAAACGCTGCTAAATGCTTAGGTTTCTTGTGACGATGCAGGAAGTTCTTCACCCCTTCTGATCTGGCTACAATTTATAAGGCCTTCATCCGCCCAAACTTACTTACTTACTTAGGTGGGCATTACAGTTCGGGGTGAACCTGGGCCTCAACCAACATCCTTCTATAACGATTTCGATCTCGGGCGAGCTCTCTCCAGTTTCGCACTCCAAGTCGGTTGAGGTCTTCATCCACTTGATTGCGCCACCTAAGGCGAGGTCTTCCCCTTCCGCGATTTCCCTGCAATGTGCTTTCGAACACCCGACGAGCCGGAGCGTTTGGGTCCATCCGCTCTACATGGCCCAACCATCGTAGCCTCGCGATGCGTACTCTTCTGGCTATGCCCATGTCGCGGTACAGCTCATACAGCTCGTTGTTGTATCTTCTTCTCCACACATTGTCTTCCCGTCATCCGCCCAAAACTGGAGTATAACTCCCATATCTGGTCAGGTGCTGCTCAAACATCTTTGCACCTGCTGGATTGGGCACAAAAAAAAGCGTTAAAATTGATAGGTGATAGTTTAATCGTAGAATCGATTGATTCTCTTGAACATCGTTGAAACGTCACCTGTCTCACTCTCTTTTATCGCTTTTTTCACAAACAGTGCTCTAGTGAAATAGCCAGTTGCATTCCTCCCCTGAAACAATTAAGCCACAACACCCGCCTCGCTAGGAATGCTCATCAGTTTTATCTTGAGCCCAATTTCGGACGTACAGTCAAGTATAGAGATTCGTATTTCAGTCGCACCACCCGAATGTGAAATGCTTTACCTGGCTCTGTATTTCTCCTTCATTACGATTCACAAAGGTTCAAAAGCAACGTTCATCGGTGTCTCCTTTCAAATCCTCTCCTATTTTCCTAAATGCTCGCACTGTGTTGTATTACATTATAAGGGTAGTCAT
This sequence comes from Melanostoma scalare, assembly GCA_949752695.1. NCBI lineage: Eukaryota > Metazoa > Arthropoda > Insecta > Diptera > Syrphidae > Melanostoma > Melanostoma scalare. The sequence continues at coordinate 69,289,866 of OX456986.1, read as the reverse complement.
AACCCCTTGATGTGCGCGTTAATTATAAGAAAAAAAAAAAAAAAAAACACAAAAGGTTGTTTCTCAACTTTGTATCACTTTTTGACAATTTAAAAAAAGGTTAACTTTGATGTACCTGTGTTAAATTCGATATCTATTTCAATTCTGATGAAAGAGACCTAATCTTAGACTTAATTTTTAAAGACATAAAAATATTTAAGACTGTATTTAAGTTTAGCTTCCATAGGTTTAGGACTGCGAGATTTTCAATTTTCTTTCCGAAACAAAGTTTTAAATTAGAGGTAATTTTTTTGCAGAAAATACCTGGTAAACAAAGAGTTTCTTTATTTCTTACAGATGAACAAAACAAAAATGAAAAAAAAAACTCAGTAATAAGTGCACTCAAAAACCCATACATTTTGTGATACCTACTTGAAAAAATACAAAACGGGTAAAATTTAAAAAAAAATTTTTACCTTTGAGGTTTGTTTGAATAAAACAATTATATGAGCATAAGTGGCCATATATTATTATTTTATTCAAACAAACCTCAAAGGTAAAAAAATTTTAAATTTTTTTTTTAATTTTACCGGTTTTGTATTTTTTCAAGTATTTGAGTTTTTTTTTTTTCAAGTATTACTGAGTTTTTTTTCATTCATTAATGATGAACAAAACCATTTTTGTTCATCTGTAAAAAAGTAAAGAAACTCTATGTTGACCAGGCATTTTCTGCAAAAAAAATGACCTCAAAGTCAAAACTATGTTTCGGGAAGAAAATTTGAACAACACTTAAAATTGAAAATCTGGCAATCCTAAACCTAAGGAAGCTCAACTTAAATACAGTTTTAAATGTTGTTATTTCTACAAAAAATTAAGTCTAAGATTAGGTCTCTATCATCAGTATAGACAGAGATATCGAATTTAACACAGGTCAGGGTACACCAAAGTTAGCCTTTTTTTAAATTGTCAAAAAGTTATGTCAAAGTTGAAAAACGGACTTTACTGTACAACAATTTTTTTCTAAGAATATGACCGAGAATCACACCCCAAAGTCTAATACGCGAAGTACGGGACAATCTGTATATTAGGGTGATTTTTTTTTGCCCCATTGAAATTTTGTTGGAAATACCAGTAACAAAATTCCCTGAAAGCTTGAGACCTTAATAATTATTTTAAGTGCTAGACCGAGAAGTGTGAAGATTTCCCATTGAAAATACACGAAAACTCTAATTTTTTATTTTTTTATTTCTATAGCTCAGCGGCATTTCATGGGATCGCTTTTAACGAATTTGTTTTTCTCTCAAAACTGAACGCTCTACAACTGCAGCAAAGCTGTAACTCACACCGGCGAGATAGTTCGGGAAACTGAAACTGATTTTTCCATAAAATTCGCGTTTTTCGCAGTTATCTCGTAAATATTATGATCTACGGAAAAATTATAGAGGACAAACTTGTAGAAAATTTCAAATATTTAAATTTAATTTAATTTATAGGTGAAAAAACAATCACCCTTATACTTATACAGGGTGTCCCGAACTTCGTGTATTATCCTTTGGGGTTTGATTCTTGGTCATATTCTAAAAAAAAAAATTGTTGTACAGTAAAGCTCGTTTCTCAACTTTGACATCACTTTTTGACAATTTAAAAAAAGGCTTACATTGGTTTATTTCTTGTAAAAATAACGATCTTTAATACTGTATTTAAGTTTAGCTTCCATAGGTTTAGGATTGCCAGATTTTCAATTTTAAATGATCTTCAAATTATTTTCCCCAAGCAAAGTTTTGACTTTGAGGTAGTTTTTTTTTTCAGAAAATGCCATAGAGTTTCTTTATTTTTTTCAAATGAAAAAAAAATTAATAAAAAAAAAATCATTAATAAGTGCACTCAAAAACCCATACATTTTATGATTCTTGAAATAATACAAAATGGGTAAAATATAAAAAAAAAATTTAGTTTTGATGTTTGTTTGAATAAACAGTTTTAGTAGTTTTTTTTATGTATTTTATACAAATACAACTATAACAAGTGCTCAAAGTGCCCTACTTCGTTTTGAATGCATACCAGAGCCCGTTTTTGAATTTCATTGTGGCTCTCGATAACTCTTGTCTTACTTGTAGTCTTGTAACCTTTGAAACTGTATTTAAATTGGACTCCCACAGGCTTAGGGTTGCCAGATTTTCAGTTAGGATAAAGTTCCTGGTATCTTCGTTGTGATCTTCTTGAATTTCCATTGCAAAACTCATATAAGAAAAAAATGTTTGCGTAGGCACTTTGAGCACTTGTTATTTGTTATAATTGTATTTGTATAAAATACATAAAAACACTACAAAAAGTGCCCATATTATCAAGTTTAAAAACCTTTTTTTTTTTTTTAATTTTACCCATTTTGTATTTTTTCAAATATCATAAATTGTATGGGTTCTTGAGTACAGTTATTCATAAGTTTTTTTTTATTATTGTTTTGTTCATCTGTTAAAAATAAAGAAACTCTATGTTTATCAGGCATTTTCTGCAAAAAAATTAAAATAAAATAATAATAATAAATAATAAAAAAAAAAACCTTTGTTTCGTGAAGAAAATTTGATCACCACTTAAAATCGAAAATCTGGCAACCCTAAACCTATGGAAGTTAAAATTAAACTTAGTCTTAAGGATTATTATTTTTACAAAAAATTAAGTCTAAGATTAGGTCTTTATCATTAATATTGACAGAGATATCGAATTTAACATAGGCCAGGGTACACCAAAGTTAGCCTTTTTTTAAATTGTCAAAAAATTATGTCAAAGTTGAGAAACGAGCTTTACTGTAAATCAATTTTTTTCTTAGAATATGACCAAGAATCAAACCCCAAAGGATAATACATGAAATACGGGACACCCTGTAGGTATATACATAAATAGTTTGTATTAACATTTTGCACTGTACATAAGAACAAACAAGCCCCAAGATTAATACAGTAGTTTATAAAAAAAATTCACGAGTATCGCTTTCGCGAGGAATTGATAAGTCCTCCGAGAGTAATCAAACACTGCACTGAAAAGCTTTCTAACTTAGCCCTTCGGAAACGAAAGAAGAATTAAAGGAAGAAAAATAACAAAAAAAACTTTTGTTTTATCTTGGAGTTATTGCTGTTAAAAAAATGGGCACGACTGGGTCGCACGAACTTGCGATTGTGTTCTAAATACGATATCAAAATCTAAAGGCTGAGTTAAAGGTTTCGGTATTGGCTCTTCATAATATATTTTGTGGTACAGGGTTGCCAACTACACATTAATTATGGAAATTGAATTAAATCACGCAAAATAATGAAAAAATTAAATTAAATATTCCAAAGGTTTCAAGCAAAAATCTAAAAACGCCATTCTTTTGCAATCCCTAATACACATGAATGATGAAAATTTAATCAAAATCGTTGGAGCAGTTTTTCCAAAAAACGGTTTTTTATTTTTCACTTTTTTTTAAAAACTGTTTTTTAAAAGTCAAGTATGCAGAGTTTTAGATTTTAACAGGAGTTATTTTGAGAAAAAATTTGAAAAAAATCAAAGTTATAGTTTCGAAATTACTTTCAAAAATCAAAATTTTTTAAAAAATTTTATAAAAATTTCTAAAAATAAGTTTTTTTAAATATTGATATGCAGTCTTTCTTTAACAGCTTACGACTTCTTAAATCAAAAATTTCGTTAAGATCGTGTCAGCCATTAACGAGAAAGTCGGTTTTTAAAAAAACGGTACTATGGGAGGTACCGTTTTTAGGCCTTTTCCAAAAATTTTTTTTACGTCATAAGAAAAACAAGCCTAAATTAATCTTAAACACAAAATTTTATCGAAATCGTTGGAGCCGTTTTCGAGAAAAATAAGTATTATCATATCGGTTGTATGGCAGGTACCGTTATTTCAAGACCTAGAGACCCAATTCCAAAAACCCCTCTGTAGGATGCTCCACAGACCCTAACTGCAAATTTTGAAGAAAATCGGTCCATTGGTTCAGGCTGTAGATCCATATACAGACAGACAGACAGACAGACACACAGACACACAGACACACAGACAGACAGACAGAATTGCAGGACCCACTTTTTTCGTATTCTCTATCATCCTAATGTCATGTTTAATTGTTATCTCAAAATTTTTTTTCTGCACGAATGCAAGACTTGCCTTATAGTACCTATAATCGCAAGTAAAAAGAGATGTAAGATCGACAAGATCAATTGACCATGTTCCATGTCTGCGTTTCGCCCAGGTACGACAATGGGTTCATCAGTCAAATGTTGTCGTACCCTTTCAGACACTAACTTCGTTTAACTGTTAAACTTTTTTACTGAACAGTGTATATAGAGTTGGTTACTATTTCTAAGATCACTTTACATTTAGATCTATATATACTTATATGTGTTTTGTTGGCACTGAAGGGACCCTATTTTGAACAAAGCGTTTTTTGCTCATATAAAATCAAAATTAAAGTTATTGTCTGTGGAAGGTAAAAAAAAACAGAAAAACTAATTAAAAAGTTGATTTTGAGTAATCTCGGGTTATTCAGATCCGGTGGTTTTTGAAGCAAACTATAGTCAGATTACCTACACCGACACTTTTAAAACTCACGGCATTCGTATACTGTGAATTTTATTTCAAAGTGAATGTGTTACACATTATTTTACTTTGAGAAAATATTTAATCAAGGTTTGGCGTCAATTTATAATAAGAACATGAACAAAAAATGATTTGCTTTTAGTCCTGGAGTTGTTGCAGCAAAAAAGAAATTTTTTTATTAAAAGAAGACATGTAAGATCTTCATTAAAAGAAGACATGTAAGACTTCAACTTCTTAAAATTATAGGTCCTTGAATTTAGTTAGACCCTGGGGCTGCCATAACCTTGTTGCGGCACCCTATTCATTTACTTTTTTTTAAGCTTTCATTGCTTCCCCAACAGAATTTCCCTAACGTGTGCTTTCATATTATATCTACTTATTTGTTTTGAGACAGGCACTTCTTCAAACTTATTTTATGTCCCGCTTGGCTTCCACAATTTAATTTGCTTTTTTTATTTTCGTTAGGCTTTTTAAGTGCGAACAAACTTTTTTCTTAAAAAAAAACAAAATTTTAAAAAAGAATAGATAAATTCCCTGATGTCATACTCTACTTTTCTACACATTGCATGGCATAATATTGTCCTCGGCGAAGTTCGTTTTGTTCTTGAGCTAAATTATTCAATGACTGAGTCAAATTTTAGACTGAATTTGGCACACTCGTTGGATAAGGAATGAAGTAGATATGCATGGGTCGAGCTGAAAAACAATGTTAAGTAAACTCCAAACTAAATTATGCATAACTTTTGCATGTCAGCCATGTCGGTTACCCGCATAAACCTAAGCCTTAATAGAATCCACAAATCTAAAACGGGGGTGGTAACATGAGGTTTGTAGAGTTTCCAACAATATTTGTTCAACCCTTAAATTAATTTAAAGGCTCGTCGAGCTGTGGGACGAATTGCCTTTGTATCATATAGGTATATACTGCTTGAATTTACATACATGGTTTTGTATTTCGTAAGACTAATTTTAAAAGGACTGGCCCTCGAGAAATAAAGCAGAAGTGATGCGTAGTTTTTGTTGGTTTTATTTTGAATATTTGAAAAAATAAGAATATAGTATGATGGGCATTTGAATTTGAATGCAGATTTTGTGTACGAACAGAATTTCACACCTCAATCATTGCATAAGAACACAATACACGTATTCCCAAAGGTCTTGTTTTTATTTTGGGAAGATGGATGGAACTACCCTCTATGAATTGTAAGGTAATATTTGAAATACGGTCATTTCCTTAACCACAAACAACCCACTAATCTTATTGAAAACTTTGGGTTCTAGGTTATAAATCGAGAAAACTTACAAACAACTTTTTCACTGAAATATAGAAATACCTTTTCTATAGCGATATCTTTCCATTGGTATGAGAAATTTGCAAATACAAAAAAAAAATAACTATATGCTCATTTAAATATAAAACCGGGAAAGTGAGACAATTTTCACTCAAAGTGGAATATTTTAAACAGCATATTCACTTTAGAAAAAATGTTGGAAAATTTCTTCCAAACCAGGAAAACGGAAAACTTCCCAACTACCCGAAATGTGATTTTTTCTGAGCAGAAAAACTTTGAACGGCAAGAAAGGTGCATTTTCGAAAAATTTTTTCCTAACGTCGTCGTAGCTACTATCTAGCTATTTATTAGAATCAAAGCTTTTTTAAAATAGAATGTAGAATAGTGTGTGAAACTCTGGCAAGGAAATATCAAAAAATGCGTCAGTTGCAGCAGTTAGATTAAGGCGTTTCGAAAAAAGTAGAGATGCGATGCCGCACATAACTTAATACTTAGCCATCCGAAGTATAAAAAAAGTCAATAAGTCATTCTGTCAGTTGTTTGTTTTTCCCAGCTAGAGTTCGGAGGGTTTTTCAATTTAGTGGAGTGTCGTAAGCCTTATACCTAGGAATCCAGGGCCAGTCCATGGATTTTCATGAAATTTTTAGGAAATGTGTTTTAAATAGCGTATAGAAAAAAGGTAAAATAAAATTTTCACCGCTCTCAATTTTTTAATCATTTTTAAAATTAATTATTAACTTTTAGAATTTTCTTTTATTTATGTAGGGTGTTTTAGATACCGTTTGACAAAGGGTCAGGATGGATAGGTTGGGTTAAGGCAAGAAAAAAATTGAATTGGAGGGAGTGTCTATATCCTTCCGTGTAAGCGCGAGGGGCAATTTTATAAAAAATTTACTAAATTTTTAAAAAAATTATTTAAAATCAACTAAGCCACTTTGTTTCTTATACTTTAGTGTTTTTCAAAGTCAATGCTTTGTTCTTCTTCTTCTAATACAAATTTTAATTTGAGTTCACTTAATGAACAGTTTTCGAGAAATCTAGCTTCAAAGTCAAAATTTTGAAGAAAGGAAAAAATTTTTTGTTAGGTAATTAATTTCTTTATACAAAATTTTCAAAATTCATCAAAAATAATTTTATTAATTTTTACTCAAAAACAAAAATCCAAACGAAAAAATTTTTCTTGGCTTTAGAGAAATTAAAAAAAACGAAAGGTACTTTTTTTCCAGAAAACAAAATGTCGTTAATCTCCCGCTGGTTGAACTTCACTCCCGGAAGTGAAATATAAAATGTGTTTTAAAAAGCATATAAAAAATGTTCAAAAAATATTTTGCGTGATCTTAATTTTGATATAATTTATAAATAATTATTAAAATTTTACAGTTATCTTTTAATTATATTAGTTATTATTGTAAGCGTATGATTGCACTGTTTTTAAAAAAACACATGAACTGCCGCTTGAACGTAAGAGCTAAAGGGCGTTGTGCTGAGAATAAAATTACTTGTATATAGGTACATCAGGACTCCTACAAACTTTTTTTGCCGCACACCAATTTTTAGATTTTTCTAATATAGGTACCTCTTATTTAGTTGAAAGACTTACTATTGATAAGCAGTTGGTACCTACCAAGTGAACGTTATGGAAGTTCTGAAAAAATGTTCAAATGTATTATTTACCTGTGGAGGTACCTATCTAGGTTGGTAGATAAAGAAAAAAAATTGGCACGATGAACTTGCGATTCTGTGCTACCTATGTATATAGGTACGACATCAAAATCTTTAGGCGAAGTTCAAAATTTAAGTGTTCGCTCTTCATTTAAAATTTGGGGGTACAGGTTTGCCAACTACACATCAAACATCAAAATCGAATTAGATCACACAAAATATTGAAAAAAAAAAAATAATAATTAAATATTCCAAAGGTTTCAAGCGAAAATCTAAAAAGGCATTTCTTCTCTTTTATGCTTTTTCTTAAAAAGTAATTCCAACTGAAATTTGGATGATAAGCGCCAAACATTACCACCAACTGCAATGCACAGAAACTCGATATAGTAATGCTAATCGGCGTCTCCTTTCTTATCCATTACTTATTTCTTAACACCCGTGTGTTTTCCAACATTATAAGGGTTGTCACAACCCCTATATCTGCAATATTTAAAGAAATTGATTATGTTGATTACTGTAGTATCAGACCAAGACTCCTAGTTTCAGCCTTAAACTGATAGAATACAAGACTGCGCCGTCCAGTTGATCATCAGTATTAAGTGCAGACATGACTGAGGCGGACACTACATTTCATTTGCTTAAAGGCCTTAAAATTACTAATAACGCAAACATTATAATTAAAAACAACTACATATTCATTTTATTTAAAGGGTAAAGGCCCCGACCCGACGGATTCTACCGTTGTGTCCGTTCGCTGCCGGATTCAACTGACAGCTCAATTAAATACACACGTTCTTATGAGAGGTGACCCATAAGCATCGGATGCAACGGACGCAACGGAACATGTAGACCAACTTTTAACTTTTTGCGTCCAGCAGAACCGATGCCATTTATTAGTTGTCAAAACCAATTTGAAGTTTTCTCTTCTGCTAGTGATGGGATGAGTAAAACCGATACCTCAGAGATATGACTCAATTTTAGTTTTTACTGCTATCGAAATAAGAATTGAGGTAGCATTTTCGATCGGATTTTAGTATAAAAATCCATTTTCATTTTTCGAGTTCGAGACTTCAAAAATAAATTCACCACTACCCCGAAAGAAAAAACCTTGGTTGATTCAAACATGTTTCATTGTTAATCAACAATTCATCTAAAGTTGTGAAATTAACCAAGTTTCGTGATGAATACAAATAAGAACGCATTTTCAAATCAAGTATGCTGCCGTGATCAATTTTTTTTTCAGGTAAGTATCATAAAAATGTTTAAATGAAGTACATATGTTCGTAGTTGATTTGAATATGTTCTAATTTTTAACCAACAACGTGATTGTTGATTTCATACTTGATCAACAACAAACATATTTAACTAACAATTAAGGCTGAAATTACAAAAACTATCACGTTTGTGATTGAAATACCAAATACACTGTTGAACTGTCACCAATATGTTTGATCAACAATGTTCATACTTCTTCAATCAATAAAGAATAGTTAAAGTATCAGTAACATTTTGAATTCCAATAATTTTCATACTTAAGCCCACAGAAAACGTGAAGCCGCATAACGGAACTTCAATTCATTATGATAAGTTTCGTGACCATTTTATCTTAAGGGATAATTAATTATTCTTTATTGTTGAACAGGTATGTTCGTGAGAATTCAGCCACGCTTTTATTTGCTCAACAGTTTTAATGTAAAATTTCTATGATAAATGCTTGAATTGAAGTTTGACCTATCAAATGTATAGGTCAAACTTCAATTCAGGCATTTATCATAGAAATTTTACATTAAAACTGTTGAGCAAATAAAAACGTGGCTGAATTCTCACGAACATACTTGATCAACAATGTTCATATTTTACCAACAATTCAGAATTGTTGGCGAAACACAAACGTTGTTCAAGTATCATGGACATGTATGTTTCTAGTATCACAACCGTTGAACCGTTGTAGGTTGTTGAAAATGACGTTGTTGATTTGAGCAATGAAAATTGTAGTTAAATGCTAAAATATAAAATATATAAATAAATAAAATGAAAATGCCAGCCTGTTCAATTTAAGTATGTTCGTGCTTGACGCAAAAACAAACAAGCTTCATGTTTGATTTTACCAAGGTTTTTCTTTCATTGACAAAGAATACACATTGCTCGATTTGTTAAATCAATAAATCCATAAAACTGATTAAATTATTCAACCAATCGACCGCGAATCAATACCGACAAATTTTTTTAGCAAATAAGGAAAACAAAAAAAATGTCTCTTTATTCGCACGAATTTTCAGTAAATCTACCGATTCGTCGATATTTTCCTATTGGGATTCATCCACAGCGACACATGGCTATTCAAAGAAGCTCATTGAGAACTTTCAAAACATTTGCATTTTGTATTTTTTTGATCAATATATTTCGTTTCTCTTCAGGAAGCTGTGTGGAAATGAAAATGAAGGCTTCCTGAGCTCAGTATAAAGTCCACAAGAATGAGCGAATTCCAAAACGCAAGCCTTGCACAAATTAAAACAAGAAGTTCCTAAATGCCGACCAAAAAATTTCTTAAAAGCAGAATGTTCCAAAACGTAGTAGATTGCTTTTTTTCCGCAATTGTAAGTGAATTTGGGCAACTATCAATAAACATTTGCATACTTTTAATTGCATTGCGATTGCAGATGTTATTTGGAATATTTTTTGCTTAGCATTCTTACTTAGCAAAGCTTGCGTTTAGGAATTTGCCCAATGTTATATTTCAAAATCGTGATTTAGGCAAGTTTTTGACAAATTATCTATACATGGTTTGATGTCCAACTAATTGTATTAATAAAAGATGAAGAAAAATTCGAACATAACTGGATACGAATCTAACAGCCCGATTCTGCCAATAAGTCACAAGTCACAACGTTGAGACCTGCTAAGAACCACATCACAATTTGAGTGTTGAGTGGAAAACTGTGGAAACGTCTTTGTATACTAGGTAAATATTTAAAATAAAAAAGTATCAGCAAAGGAAACACAATTTCGATAGCAAAAGGGTGTATCTTCTTTTCAGCACAATTCAAAACTTCAATACTTGCATGAAACGGAAAATTACTCAACGAACAAACCCCTTCCCCAAAATATATTCTTAGACATGATGACACCAAAAAAAGGTAGGAAAAAGCCACAAGTCGAACAATATTTTTTCTTAATGTACATATATACAGACTCATGCCTTTCCTATGACAGCAAAGAGAGAGAATATGTTGCTTTCGGTTTGATCACCCATTCACCATTAATATATCAATAGCAATGCTGTATTCTGATTTCTGATCTGATTCTGAAATCTGAAGCAGTGTATGTGTGTATGGAAGTAGGTGGTTGCATTCATTACTGCTGATAATCAAACAAAATTCTCTCTCTTTGTTTTTAGCGTAAAAAGCAATGAATAAGTCTGTATGTGTGCATTAAGAAATAACAATGAAAGTTTAGGTATCGAAAACTGATGTTTTTAATGAATTTTAAGTAAATTATTAAACAAAGGTAGTAGATAAGAAAAAAGATAAATACATTTCTACAAAGTACATACATTAGTGAATAACCTATACAAACCGAGTTTATTATTATTTCGTTGAAAATGAAATACCTAGCTTTCCTACTAACTACCCAGCTTGCATAGCTGCCTACCTATTTCGTTAAGGCATTGCCGTACCTGTATACATATGTATGTATAACAAAATGCTTATTGTATTACAATCAGTTTTTATACTGTCTAATCTACTGTCCTAAAACTCTAACAACTGCGAGCGTTAAGCTTTAAACGCGTTTTTAAAACTACCTTTTTAAAATCCATTGTTCATTGCTATTTAAAGACTACTTGATCGATTTACTTCAAACCTTGTATACTTACTCCCAACGTTTAATTAAAAAATAACAATTTGGGGCCACCAACAATTTTTAAAAGAAAGACAAAATTATCAAAGCACGTTGGGGAGAAGATTTGATAATAATTGAACTTATTGGTTTTGCATTTACGATAGAAAATTTCCAGCCAGGTTACAGTGAACATCGCGAAATGTTTTTTTCCCAAAGCCATTCTGAGGGAAGTTCTGTAACCGGCTTATGTCTGTTATTCTGCATGATAAAATTATGTAACATTCTAGTTAATCTAGTTATAAAAGGTATGCTCAATATTGTACAAAAGATGCGGAAAAAAGTAATCAATTCCTCCTACTTGAAAAAAAAAATACAAAAAAGTGTTTTTTTTCTATTGTGGAACCTAAGCTTCTTAACCTTCGGATAAACTTTGGAATTCAATTGAATTTTTTACAACCACTGCGAAAGAAGAAAAATAGTCCAAATGGCAGTGAGTGCAGCATAAACAATAAACGGTTCACATTTTGTTAGTTTCGCTTTTGGCTGAAGATTTCCTCTTGCAGGGCCACTAGTTGCCATATTATATGAACAAAAGCCATATGATTCTTATGAAATTATTTTTGTAGTCCATTTAAAATTTTATTTTACTATAGATTAAGTATGTATATCTAAATAAACAATTTAAGAATAGGCGCACATTGGTCTGTTATATCTTATTTGACTTACATATGCATATGTCCTCACAGTTAACTCTATTATTCTTTAAATAAATAAATGAATTCGGTAGCACCACAAAGCTATTACACCAAGAGCTAGCGACCGATTTGCTTACCTCATTTGCTTACCTCAAACTTTGCTCATAGAAAGATTTAGGCCCGACAAATATAAAAGTGCCCGTCTTACAGTCCGGTTCCGTCCATGAGGCCTTAAGATTAGGGCTTGAAGTTGTAAAAAATAAGTGCCCATTTACCTCATTTTAGCAAGGCTCATCTATTAATATATTCTTCATTGATCCAATATATACACGAAAATAGCATTGTAAGACGTTTTAGCTGTCCGTGACATGCTGTAAGACGCTCGTATATATGTAAAAAACCCCATTTACTTCATTTTAGCAAGGCTTGTATTTACACACAACTAAGATGACATAAAAACAAACACACATTTCAAGTGTAAGACGTTTATTCGGTCAATAACCCTCCGTAAGACGCTGAGAATTAAATTAAGATAGAAACAATTATAGTCTATTGATTATGTCATTTCTTAAGGAACTCGACATTGAATGAACTTTTATTGCATAAATCGGTTAATGGGTTAATTTTAGAGAAAAAACCAAAGTCCTATTAAATTAGAGGGTGCGAATCGGAGATATGGGTTCTAAACCATCTTCATTCATTTTTTCAATATATCTCGAGAACGAAGCAAAATTTTGATGTAATTGCAAGGACGTTTTTTGAAAGAAATGCATCTTTTTAAAAATTATAATAAAATTTTTTTTTATCCAAAATAATAAAATTCCCGACAGAAAAAAGGCAATTTTTTCCAATTTTTGAGTTTTGTCAGTTTTTTTAATGGTATTTCTTTCTGGTTGCAGATAGGTATAAGCAATGCCTCATAAAAAAGAAAGTAAAATAAATTTTCTTTAAATGCTTTATTAGAGAACTTTCTATGTTTGAAATTCACCGAAATATTGTAACTAAAACATAGACATTTATTGTTGTTTTTCATCATTTTTATACTGACTGCATTTATTTTTATTTTTGTTACTCAATGGAAATGTATTCCAGTTGTGAGGAAAGATACCAGTCCGAAGAATGTTATTGTAAAGTTTATAAATTCGGTTCTTTAGACTATCCGCAGCAGATTTAACCAAATTGTAAGTTATTTTGTCTTCTCCAGGGGTGTTACCTTTGAGCATTTGTAAAGTTCTGTCGAATTCAATTCTTGGAATGTTTTCTGCCAGTTCTTGGTAGATTTTATGCTGCGGAGGAAGGTCGCTCAAGATAAAATTAACTTTCTTGGTTATAACGTTACTTGGAAAAGTGGTATTTTCGCATACTTTCCCCATATTTTGGTGAACATGCTTGCGATTAAATCAGGATCGTTTTCTAAAGTGCCATTAAGGAAGATGTAGGGAAATTGTTGAAAAGAGTTGGAGGATCTTAAAGATTTTATTTTATTCCATAGGGTTTTTGAGTCTAGGTCTGGATCCATGTTGTTAACGAAATTTTCCCAGGATAATCTTTTTGCTTTGATGGATTCGATAAGCTAAGGAGTTTGGGGTAGTTGGATATCTTCGGACGTTTTTCCAGGCTAAATTCTTTGCTTTGACTAGAGCCGCAATTTCCTTATTAAACCATATTGGTTTTCTGATAGTTTTGCCTGCATTTGGTTTCGTCGTCGGTATTGAAATAGCAGCCGATCTACTCAGAATTCTTTTGATATTGGCTGCTTCTTTGTTGATGTTATTAGAAATTATTGTCGATTGACTCAAAGAGTGGGTAGACGTGACAAAGAAATCCCAGTTTGCCTGAGCTTCTTTGAAACGTGTGGTTGATTTTCTTTTTATTTTTGTTTCATGGGTTTGTATTATGATTGGGAGATTATCCTTACTCTCACCGTTTGGGCTAACTTTCCATTGAAGAAGTGGGGATAAGTCTGCAGAGGCAAGTGTAACGTCAACGGCTGAAAAAGTGCTTCTTGCGTTGAAAAGAGTTGGTGAGCCGTCGTTTAAAATTACAAGTCCTTTGTCATTCGCAAAATTTTCAAAAACAAATCCAGGTCGATTGGTTGTGTTAGACCCCCATAAGGTGTTTCTGGCGTTAAGATCACCTAGGACCAAGTGATGAAGGTTGTGGTTTATTTGAATTCCATCCAGAATTTCGCTCGTGACATTGACTTCATGCTCTCTGTATACGTTGGTAAGACTAAATAGTTTTTTTGCGGGGATCTTGATCGTTTGGAAGAGCAGGTTGGAGGAGGAGATGGTGTGAGATGTGTGACGAAACGTCACACTTTTTACTTTCGCCGCCCCAGAGCTCAGCCATTAATACGCATACATCGTCTATGCTGCAAACCATCGTCTATGTTGCGAACCATCTACACAAGTACGATGAAAGAAAAATTCTGTGTGCATTTTGCTTTTCCTTTTTTCCAGTTCACATTCACTTATCACCATAAAAATGATAAGTAGATGTGAAATCGACCCCAGAAGAAGAAGAGAAATCACGAGCTAACATTGGCTGTGGGAATACCACTCCGATCATTTGCGAAAGATTTCTTTTTCTACCGACTTGCACAGTCAATTTTTGATTCATTTTTAATTGGCATTATATTGAAGACGGACCCAGGAGGCACATCCCAAATCTAATGTCCATTAAAAATCGAATCTACCGCCCCATTTTGACTTCTTATATAGTCACCGTCTCCACTCCGCATATTGAATAGTGTTTTTAAATTGATTGGCCTTGTAAGTGTGTATGGACCCAGGAGGAACATCACATTCATAAGGTCCATTAAAAAGTAGTGACTAAAAATCCCCTAAGCAGCACATTGCATTTTGGTTTAATTGGCCTTATATTGTGGATGGACCCAGGAGGCACATCTCAGTTTTAAGGTCCATTGAATATACCAAAAACTGCTGCCATTTTGACTCTAGAAGTCTATTCCGTTCCGCTCCCGAAATATTTTGGTTTTAATTGGCTTTATAGTGAAGGTGGACCCAGGAGGCACACCTCAACTCTAAATCCATTAAATATACTAAGAACCGCCGTTCGTTTGACTTTAATAGTCAACCTTAGCTCCCACGTCCTTAAGGAAACTAGTCTATTTCGGCCGCACAGCGTCAGGACCCATTGGGCACTAAGTTGTAAGGTCTATTAAATCATTACTAATCCTTGTTTATCCCAAACTTTAGCACATCGCGACCACACGACCGACCGCCAGGTGCTACAGCAAAGATTGCACCTAGTACAGCTAGCATAAAGGCAATCATTGACCTCGCCGCAATACCGTCGTCCGTAAGTCCTGAAAAGGTGAAAAATAAGCAAGACCTGCCAGCACTTCATATATACGCATTCATTTTCTTTGTTTGTTATTATCATAGCTAATGTAGAAAAACTCGGCCCTTCAGGCATAATAATCCACTTTCTAGTTTTCAAGCAATTAACGCAGATGCGAGATTACATTAACGTAAAAAGAATATCATTGTAAACAATATTGTAAATCCTCCGTTTTTTTAAGATTACATTAACGTAACAAGAATACCATTGTAAACAATACTGTAAGCTTTTTATTTTGAATTAGGCTAATAAAGAAAATCTCTAAGAAACATTTGCCGTGTCGGAGTTCTCATTTACTACGCAAGAAGTTGGACCGTCGCATCCCAAGTCTTCTGGCTTCCTTGGGAAATACCCTGGCCCGCTGAGTCCTACCCCAGCTGGGAAACCAAAGAAGCATCACAAATTGGCGCCCGAGCAGGTACCTTGCTGAAGGTTCACTTACCGACCGACCGTGACCTGGAACCAACGCATCGTCCACCGACCGATTCCGAAACCGACCGATTCCGACTAACCAAGTTTCGACATGGCAAACATCGAGAAAGATCCTGACTTGTCTGACCACTCTTCCGACCGCTCCGGAGAAGAACCAAGCCCGTACCAGAACCTCGGCTTTATTTACTTCTTGAGGAAACCTGAACTCGTCGAGACACTGAGTTTACGGGGACAAAGCACTGAAGGCAACGTGCGTGAACTGCGCCAACGTCTTAGCCAGCATCTAAAGGAGTTACGGATGCATAAATCAACGCAGAACTTGTGTGAAGAGTGGGAGCAGAAAATCGAAGCCCGCAACGACGCAGACGACGAGAATACCGACCGAGGGAACAACGCATCATTGAACGCGGATGCTAAGCGACCGATATACCAATCCAGTCTCCAAGTGCCAGCTCTGCAGCTTCCAGGGACGTCGACGTCACAAATCGTATCGCTGCCGCGTCCTACCCCGCAACAGTTTGAACGAGCCACTTCCGCCTCTCCGACCAGCCGTCACCCCGACACTGGTATTGCTTATGGAAATTTGCCAGGCCCCCAGTTCCCGCACCGGTTCCCCTTAAGTTACGAGGATGAACTGATGAATGTAGTACGGAAGTGGGGTCTTCGGTTTGATTCCACTGGCAAGCCACTGGAGTTCTTAGAAAGGGTTGAGGAGTTAGCCCAATGCTATGAACTCCCCCTGAATAATATGGTGCGTGCCCTCCCCGAAATTTTCAGAGGTTCCGCTCTGGAATGGTTACGTATCAACCGTGAGAACTTCCACGATTGGCAAATGTTTCGACAAGCGTTCATACAGTACTTTCTACCATCCAGATACTACCAAAAACTCGAGGACGAGATAATGAGGAAGCACCAAGGCCCACGGGAAAAGGCCAAAGATTATATCAGAGCGTTTTTGTATTTAATCCGGCAACATCCGCGTATGACGGTCATCGATAACATCGACCGTATTTACGACAGCATGCGGCCCGAGTATCGACTCTATGTCAAGCGGCGTGATTTTGATACATTAGATGAGTTGATGGAGTTGGCGGACGAATATGAGTTTATCCGGCAAGAAGAACGAACCGTCCGCCCTACCGTGCCCCAGCCGTTCAAACCCACACCGATCCCTCGCATTCAGATCCAGCCGCGGACAAACCCACAGGACCGCAATGCGGTAGTACCTTCCACCTTGCCGCCGTATCCAAGCTCACCGTACGACCGAGCGTCACATTGTTGGCGGTGTAAGCAGAGGGGGCATAACCAGAAAGAGTGCCGCCGTCCGTTCCGCTTGTTTTGCTCCTTTTGTGGTGAAGATGGCCGGCTAACAAAGGATTGTCCATGCCACCGCAGTCCGGTCGCAGCCGCGCGATCTCCTATTGTGGATGACCCTCGGATGTTTGTGCCGATCAAAACCCCAAGCCGCACATACTACGCGCTGGTCGACACAGGTTCTACCCGTTCTTTTATTGGGAAAAGTTTGCGCGAGGAATGCCGGAGGATGGGAATGCTGGCTCGCGATCAGGCTCATGTTATCGAGTTGGCCGACGGGCGGTCAGCATGCATATCGGAACATTACACCATGCAATTCAGTTTCAACGCACAGACAGTGTCCGGAGAAGCAATGTTTATGCCAACTCTCACCGAGGATGCCATATTGGGGATGGATTTGCTAAGTGAGGCCGGTTGCAAGCTGACGTTAGGCGGTTATCAAATATCACGTGGGACGGGACAAACGCAGAGACGTACCGATTCTTTATTTGCCATGACTTACAAAAACGTAAGCCAAGAGGAGAGCCTCGCGAGGTTTTTGGACCAGGAGCTGCCCAAATTCGAAGAGACCGGAGGGCTCTCCACAGTGACTCCCCATGTAATCAGGCTGAAGACAAAGGAGCCGTTTAAACAACGCTACTACCCCCGCAACCCCGCCATGCAACAGATAATCAACGATGAAATTGACGAATTGCTAGCTTCTGGAAAAATAAGCCCCTCTAAGAGCCCCTATAGTTCCCCCGTAGTTTTGGTCCGCAAAAAGGAAGGGTCATGGCGAGTGTGCGTGGACTTCCGTCAGTTGAACGACATTTCGTACAAGGACGCTTATCCATTGCCGTATATATCCGCTATCTTGGACAAATTGCGTGGGGCCAGATATATGTCTACCATCGACTTGAAACAGGGATATTGGCAAATAGCGCTGAAAGCAGAATGCCGACCGTACACGGCATTCACCGTCCCGGGTCGTGGACTTTTTGAATGGAACGTTATGCCGTGCGGTTTACATTCGGCCGGCGCCACGTTTCAAAGAGCCATGGACGAAATCTTCGGGCATGACATGGAGGATCATGTATTAGTATACCTGGACGACATCATCATCATTAGTCAAACTTTGGAAGACCATTTACGTCACTTGGAAGAGGTATTCCGCCGCCTGCGGGCCGCAAACTTAAAAATTAACAAAGAAAAATGCCACTTTTGCCGTCCCAGTTTAAAATATTTGGGCCATGTTATATGCAGTGAAGGTATCAAAACTGACCCCGACAAAGTTGCCGCAGTACGCGATCTTAAGGCACCCACCAACGTACGGGAACTACGTCGCATCCTAGGAATCTGCTCATGGTATCGCAGGTTCATAAAAGACTTTTCACTAGTAGCAACGCCACTCACTGCCCTTCTAAAGAAGACTTCTAAGTGGATATGGACAACAGACCTGCAGGTGGCCTTCGACACGCTCAAAACTCGTTTGACTGAGGCACCCGTGTTATCCTGCCCAGATTTCACGCAGACCTTCACTCTGCAAACCGACGCTAGCCACACGGGCCTCGGCATAGTGCTTACCCAAAAACAGGACGGACATGAAAAAGTCATAGCTTACGCCAGCCGAACCCTCACGGACCTCGAGGTGAAATATGCAGCTACGGAAAAAGAGTGTCTAGCTATTTTGTGGGGGATACGAAAGATGCGCCCATACTTGGAAGGTTATCACTTTGAAGTGATAACAGACCACCATTCGTTAAAATGGTTGCATTCTTTGGAAAATCCGTCCGGTAGATTGGCACATTGGGCATTAGAGCTGCAGCAATACGATTTTAGTATCCAATATCGAAAAGGAGCTTTAAACGTAGTAGCAGACGCCTTGTCAAGAGATCCATTACCAATTACTGATACCGATCGCTTAGCCGCCATGAGAGACGCGAAACCTGACTGGGTGCAGGTTATGTACGAGAAGGTCATCCGAACGCCCGAGACCTACCCCGATTTCAGAATTACCGACCAGCAACTATACCGCCGCTTCACTTGCTCTAATCCCTTAGCCGATCCAAACACCGACGATTGGAAACTCTGTGTACCCACGATCGACCGCCGCCGAGTATTATACGAGAATCATGATGTGGTAACAGCAGGCCACTTGGGTATAGCCAAAACCACGGCCCGTATCATGCAAAAATATCACTGGCCTGGTATGTCCCGTGACATTGCCGCGTACGTCCGAAAATGTGACGTATGTAATCAATACAAGGCCGTACAACAGAAATCTAGCGGTTTAATGTATACGACGCAAACGGAAGGGCCATGGGACGTGGTATGCGCAGACTTTGTGGGACCATTACCACGCTCAATGAAGGGGAACACGGTTTTATTGGTGTTCACGGATAAGTTTACAAAGTGGGTGGAAGCGATACCTTTTCCTGCTGCTATCACGCCAAACCTTGTTAAAGCCATTCGCGAACGCGTTTTCACCCGATTCGGCATTCCCAAAACCTTCTTGTCCGACAATGGAAGCCAATTTGCCAGCCGCCAGTTTGCGGAAGTACTATCGGAGCTGGGCATAACACACCGTTTCACCGCTCCCTACACGCCCCAAGAAAATCCAACTGAACGGGTGAATCGCGTCCTCAAAACAATGATTTCTCAATATGTCCAAGGCAACCACAGACATTGGGACGAGCACATTCCGGAACTGACATTCGCCATTAACACCAGTAAACACGAGTCCACGGGCTACTCTCCAGCCTTTCTGAATTTTGGTCGAGAGTTGCGGATTCCTAGCACGTTGACAGGCCAAGATAATGCGGGCGTCCCGTTGGAAGCGATCAACGTCAGAGCCGAACGGATGCAAGGGCTCTTCGACTTAGTAAAAATGAACATGCAAAAAGCAACCCATGCACAAGCTAAGCATTATAACCTCCGCCACCGCCCATGGCGACCGCAGGTAGGAGAACAAGTTTACAGGCGCGTTCGGGTGTTCGTCCTCCAGTGTCAGTCGCAAACCAGCCGCCGTCAACAAAGGTTCTATTTTCACCCAAGCACTACCAGCTGCACAAAGGAAAAAGAACCACAAAGAAACTAGTCCATTAGAATTCATTCTTGTGCCAGCAGTCAAGGAGGTAAGTTCAGTGTTGGAAAATTCAGATGTCAGTAAAAGTACTCCGCGCATTCCCTCCCCTCCAGAAAGCCGACTTCGACAAACGGACCCCGCATACCAGGAAATGACCGACCAACCAGGTAACACCAGGCGCACCGCCCACAATCCATGTGCTAGCCACAGTACCGGAGCTTCCTATGACCCGTTCAGCAGACGCCGTACTAAACCCGCAAGACCCCAACCCCCGGCTCGTTCAGATCACGAGGTAAGAGTCAGGTTGGAAACCCTGCCACCTGGTAAGACGACCACGCGTCGCGTGAACGTGAAAGAGAGCGACAAGCCAGGAGCGCAACCCGTCCGACCCCCACCGCCGATAGATGAACACATGGCCTCTGTCCGCGATCTTAAGGACAGAGCGGTGGAGCTATGGGCCAGCCGGATGAAGCAGACGAGCAGCAGAGACTCGCCAAGTAGCCCACCACCCGAACGTGCTGCTATAGAGCGGGCTCCAATAGAATGGATACTACGACCTCTAGACCTCGATCCGATAGAGGTGAGGCGGCGGGCGGTAATTCAGGCTGCTACAAGGAAAATGGATTGGGCTCGGCAAAAGGCCGACCCACGAACCGCCCGATACACAGGAGCCTACCCGCAAAGGGCCGACCCGCGGACCGCCCGATATACAGGAGCCTATCCTATCTCGCGGCATAGTAGCCATCTTTGTGCGGACACCATCGGTCCAGAGGGCCCCAGAGGTCCTGTTCGCCGTAGGTTGCAGTTTGAGCCAATCTACCATGGGCCCAAATTGGTCCCAGCAACAACAGCCACTACGCTCACGCCGACGGTTATCGACGGAGCTGATCAAGGAGACATGTCCTTTGGCCCCCTGCCCGCAGAGAGCTCCACGTCCACAGCCGAGCTCACATCCGGAAACCCATGGAGGAAGACCGGAGTCGCCCAAAAACGTCGAGCGAGGGCGCAGCGTAACGCGTCGCGTAAACGAGAAGCCTCCGATACGGCCGATGTGTCCCCGACGGACGTAGAGTAAGAAAAAAAAAAACATTTTGTTTTTGCCTAGAAGTTTACCTGCATTTTTTTTTTGGCATTGTTTTTTTGCATTAAGGATTGCTTATTTTGTTATTTGTTTTTTTGACATTCATTTTTTTTTATACATAAGAAGATTTTCTGAGTTAGTTCTGTTTACAAGTATGTTACGTTGAAGCTTATAACGTTTTCGAAAAAAAAAATAAAAAAAAAAGAAATAAAAAAAAAATACACCGCTTCTTCATCAGTTTTCCAGCAAGGAGATAAGACGAGAAGGTTCTCGTCTCCAAAAGTAAGGGGGGTCTGTGACGAAACGTCACACTTTTTACTTTCGCCGCCCCAGAGCTCAGCCATTAATACGCATACATCGTCTATGCTGCAAACCATCGTCTATGTTGCGAACCATCTACACAAGTACGATGAAAGAAAAATTCTGTGTGCATTTTGCTTTTCCTTTTTTCCAGTTCACATTCACTTATCACCATAAAAATGATAAGTAGATGTGAAATCGACCCCAGAAGAAGAAGAGAAATCACGAGCTAACATTGGCTGTGGGAATACCACTCCGATCATTTGCGAAAGATTTCTTTTTCTACCGGCTTGCACAGTCAATTTTTGATTCATTTTTAATTGGCATTATATTGAAGACGGACCCAGGAGGCACATCCCAAATCTAATGTCCATTAAAAATCGAATCTACCGCCCCATTTTGACTTCTTATATAGTCACCGTTTCCACTCCGCATATTGAATAGTGTTTTTAAATTGATTGGCCTTGTAAGTGTGTATGGACCCAGGAGGAACATCACATTCATAAGGTCCATTAAAAAGTAGTGACTAAAAATCCCCTAAGCAGCACATTGCATTTTGGTTTAATTGGCCTTATATTGTGGATGGACCCAGGAGGCACATCTCAGTTTTAAGGTCCATTGAATATACCAAAAACTGCTGCCATTTTGACTCTAGAAGTCTATTCCGTTCCGCTCCCGAAATATTTTTGTTTTAATTGGTTTATAGTGAAGGTGGACCCAGGAGGCACACCTCAACTCTAAATCCATTAAATATACCAAGAACCGCCGTTCGTTTGACTTTAATAGTCAACCTTAGCTCCCACGTCCTTAAGGAAACTAGTCTATTTCGGCCGCACAGCGTCAGGACCCATTGGGCACTAAGTTGTAAGGTCTATTAAATCATTACTAATCCTTGTTTATCCCAAACTTTAGCACATCGCGACCACACGACCGACCGCCAGGTGCTACAGCAAAGATTGCACCTAGTACAGCTAGCATAAAGGCAATCATTGACCTCGCCGCAATACCGTCGTCCGTAAGTCCTGAAAAGGTGAAAAATAAGCAAGACCTGCCAGCACTTCATATATACGCATTCATTTTCTTTGTTTGTTATTATCATAGCTAATGTAGAAAAACTCGGCCCTTCAGGCATAATAATCCACTTTCTAGTTTTCAATTAACGCAGATGCGAGATTACATTAACGTAAAAAGAATATCATTGTAAACAATATTGTAAATCCTCCGTTTTTTTAAGATTACATTAACGTAACAAGAATACCATTGTAAACAATACTGTAAGCTTTTTATTTTGAATTAGGCTAATAAAGAAAATCTCTAAGAAACATTTGCCGTGTCGGAGTTCTCATTTACTACGCAAGAAGTTGGACCGTCGCATCCCAAGTCTTCTGGCTTCCTTTGGAAATACCCTGGCCCGCTGAGTCCTACCCCAGCTGGGAAACCAAAGAAGCATCACAGATGTTATAGGTATATTATTTTTAATGAGGAAACCTATGCCTGATTTGCAGTATTGGTACCCTTCGTTGGGTTGGAATGATGTATAGTTTTTTTATTTTAAATTTATGTAAATTTGGTGCAATGATATGAGTTTCCTGAAGAGCTATGATGTCTGTGTTATACTTTGCTATAAGATTTTCTGTTGTTGATATAGCCTTCCAAGTTCCATTAGAGGATGACAAGGTCAATTTCCAACAGAGTCATTATTGTTTTTTAAAATTGTTTGCTGAGTGTGTAAATTTTTTTGAACTAGACTGTTCGGTGAGTGAGATTGAGTTGTTTTTAATTGTAGTTGAGTTGTTTGTTTTTTGATTTTTTGAAGGTGTGTAAGAGTGTGCGAGTGGTGATGAGGCGGGAGAGATGTCTTCCATTTCGGTGTCTGATAAGGATGACAAATGAGTTTCGTGTGTGGGAGTATTGTGGAGTGAGTTATTTTCTGCGATTGGAGTGATAATTGATTTGTCAATTGATCTAAGCTGATCCATGAGAGACTGAGAATTTGTATGATCATTGATTTTTTGTTTGTAGGAGTGCTTATTTTGTGTTGGCTCGGCGAGTTGTGCATTTGTTGTGTTTGGAGTTGTTTGCGTTGTTGTTGTTTCTGTTGGGTTTTGCGAGTGCGAGTTGGTTTGGAGAGTTTTTGAGTGATTGCTTTCGTTTTCGATTCTCTTCTTTATTGTTTCTGCTAAGGTGGGATTAGTATTGCTCCTCTTTTTTGGTGGAGGTAGTTGGTGTAGGCTGGGATTGTCATTATAAATTTGTCAAGCATCGCGTACAGTGCAGCGACGATCGGCTTTAATTTTATTAACGGAATTGTACCTTAGAAAGGCGGGGCAAGAGGGGTCGTATGATGTGTGGCTATCTTCGTTGCAATTAATGCACAAAATTCGGGTACAGTTATCTGAGTGTGGTGGAAGACAGCAATTCTTACAGTTCGAAGTATTTGTGCAACGATTTTTGGTGTGTCCCAGTTTTTGGCAGTTGACGCAACGCGTTGGATTTTGTATATGCTCTTCCACCTTGCAATTGAGCCATCCAATTTTAGCTTCGTGTTTGCGACGAATTTGATCGAATGTGAGGATTGCTGCTCCGGTTGGGACCAGTGAGTCACCTTCTTTTTTCATCATTTTTCGAACTTCAATTACCTTATGCTTTTTAAGTTCTTCCATTAGCTCCTGTTCGCTAATGTTTACGATGAGACTGGAGTAGATTCTACCTTGGACAAAGTTGAGGCTTATGTGATGTGTCACTTTGACTGGTATTGAGTCTATGAGTTTGATAAATTTATTGGCTGTTGTTAGATTTGGTACTTTAAGAAGCAATTGATTCTTTGATTTAACCTCCAATATGTCCGTGGAAATATGTTCTAGTCCTCGGTTGATCCTTATTGGATTGTATGTTGAAAGTTTGCGAAAGTTGTTGGGGTCTTTTTCATCTTTCTCTAGTCCTGAAATGACTACGTATCTAGGGACAATATCGTCGTTTTGTTTTTCAGGTAGATAAAGGAAATTTTCAACTGGATGTTTTCTTTTGTGTTTTTTTTCCCTGGTTTAAGATTACCTCGGACTCCAGGCAACCAAACCGGTTTTGGTGGGGGGGGGAGAGGTCCCCCCGTCTATTTCAATTGTTGTTTACTGAACAAACTAGCTGAGCCGCCCGGCGGCGGCGTTGCTCGGGTCTGTAGTTTTAAAGTCCCCGTTCTCGTTCCTGTTTCTGTTCCTATGGGATTTTAGGGATGAAATCTTTGCTTAGTTACTGAGGAATTTTGTGGCATCCCAGTGCTGAAGGAACTTTTGAAATCAGTCTAGTAGTCTCTAAGTTTCCGTTCCTATCCCGTACCTGTGGGAATTTTCCGTTCCCATAGAAATATGTGAATTAATTATAAGTCTATGTCACTGAGAGGTTATGTTACATCCTAGAGTTGAAAGAATTTTTTGAAATCGGTCAAGTAACTTTAAAATTCCCGTTCTCGTTCCTGTTTCTGTTCCCGTGGGACTATAGCGATGAAGTCTACGCTAAGTTACTGAGGAATTATGTGGCATCCCAGATCTGAAAGAATTTTAGAAATCTGTCTAGTAGCTTCTAAGTTTCCGTTCCCAACCCTGTTCCTGTGGGATCTTCCGTTCCCATGGAAATATGTGAATGAAATGTAAATCTATGTCACTGAGAGATATTGTAACATCCTAGAGTTGAAAGAATTTTTGAAATCGGTCTAATAACTTTAAGGTTCTTTTGAATTTTAGATGAAACATTTCGGAGGGAACATGTACTATATAACATGTACTATATTTTATCCGCATATTCCCACGGGAACAGAAAGATGGGAACCTTAAAAATACAGACCTCAACAACGCCGTGAATGTCGAGGGATAAGGGGTATATGAGTATGTCTAAAGCAGCCCAGGGTGTTGAGCGAAGATCTCCGCTGACTCATTACCTTGCTGATATTTCGACTATGCGCTCTGACACGATAAGTCAGCTTTTCTTTTGTTTTTTTTTTATAGAACATTGTTTTGTTTATAACGAAAGCTAACGCATTGCATTGATGTCGTCTCTGTTGCAAGCTGCTTTATTTTTATTTGAGTCAATCAAACGATAGTCAATGCCCAATGTCGGTTTTTTCTTTTACTGCTTACTTTTCCTTTTCTGATTTTAAGCATTCCGTTTACATTTTATGTCTGTGGCGTGATAAAAATGTTTTAGACGGGGTCGTCTCCTTGTCCTTCGAAATTGGTCAAATAGTTATATAAGGTTGCGTTCCCAATCACGTTCGAGTATGATCCTTAATTCGAAAGAATTTTTGAAATCGGTCGAGTAGTTTTGAGGTTCATGTTTTCGTTCCCGTAGGAATATAGGGATGAATTATAATCTTAGCTACTGAAGGATAATGTATCATCCCAACTCTGAAAGATTTTGTGAAATCTTTCCCGTAGTATCTAGGTTTCCGATGCCAATCCTGGATAAAAAAAATATATAGCTTTGCCTTCTGGCGTTGCCCGGGTCCCGTGGGAATATGAGGATGAAATAATTTATGTAAATGTGGGATATTGATAATGCACCATCTTAAAGTTGAAAACATTTTTGAAATCGGTCATGCGGTTTTGAGGTTCCTGTTCTAGTTCCCGTTTCTGTTCCCGCGGGAATATATGGATGAAATATAGTCTATGTTACTGAGGGATTATGTAGCATCCTAGAGCAAGAAAGAATTTTTAAAATCTGTCCAGTAGTTTCGAAGTTTGCATTCCCAATACCGTTCCCGTGGGAATATGGGGATGAATTAAAATTTATGTTACTCGGTGATAGTGTAGCATTCTAACGGTGAAAGAATTTTTGAAATCGGTTCAGTAGTTAGATATATGTAGATTAAGTATTCATTACACATATCGAGTTTTCATTGTTTTTAAGATGTATTATGCTATTCGGGGCGGAGACAAATCCAACGAATCAATAACCATGAATATTGGTTTAGCAGATCTTGAGTTATAAGTGTTGTAACAAACCCGTCTTTGTTTTATATCTTAAGATATAATCTACTAGCAGACCCGCCCAGCGTTGCTCGGGTCCTATTTCGACCTAGTGTATAGCATAGTCTCTGCTCTCAATATAAGAATAAGAAAGAGAAACATTCTAATTTTGATAGAATTCAGGAAATCTGTTTCGCTTTATGTGCTAGACTCTTAAACGCGGGCTTGTGAGGTTCTTGCATTTTGACGTAAAAGTTGCTGAAAGCGTTCGGTGTTAGACTCCGAAAAGCAAGCTCGTGATGTTCTGGCATTTTGATACAAAAGTCGCTGAAAACGCTTGGTAGTAGACACGAATTTTTTTTATTTTGATTGGCAAAACGTTTTGAACGTTTAGTGATAGACTCTATAGCTCGAGATTGCGAAGTACACTCTCTTTGAATTGTTAGGCGATTGTGTTTTTCTATTGAAGACTCTCTAATGCGACGTATTTTGGTTGTCCTTGCTGTTAGCACATGTTTTGAAAGCCGTGATCATCTTATTTAGGCATACTTACTGCTTATTTGAAAAAGCTTTTTGAAAAAGGTGAAAGAAAATTGCCGGTTATTGTTGAATTGAGTGTAAGTTAAGACGAAGAGCAGGGTAGACTGAATTTTTAACACAGAATCTTATTTATTTCACACTTTGTTATTTGTTATTTTTGAGGTGAGGAGATAACTAAAAAAACACTTTCGTAGTGACTGTTCAATGTTTAATTCCATTGAACTATAAAAGAAGTATTTCTTAAAAGTAATGTTTTATTCTAAAATATAGTTCACCTGCCCGGGCTAGCTGCTTTTATATACAGGGTGTCCCGTAATTCGTGTAACATACTTTCTGAAATGATTCTTGGTCATATTCTTAGAACAAAATTGTAGCAGAGTGTTAAGCAACCCGACGAACAATGCTTTCACACTTACCTTTATTTTTAATGCTGACACGATCAGAAATCTTCGCTTAATCATTTCCCAAACAAACACATAATTTATTATTTATTCCAATTCCCACACCTTTTCTATGACCTTCAAATCCTATTACCACCCAACTTCCCCAGCAGCGTGAGGCCAGACGAAATGTGATTTTCCATAGAAGTTCAATGTTTTGCTTCACGCGCTGACATTCGATTTAATTTATGTTGACAAGCCACCTTTTGGTTAGTCAACCAGTAACTCAGTATTGTACTTCACAATCTCAGTATTGTACTTCACAATTAACAAGATCAGTAAAATAAACATATTTATACAATTGAACATTTGTTGCGAGTTATTTAATTGAACATTTGTTGCGAGTTATTTAATTGAACATTTGGCGAGTTATTTCATTGAACATTTGTTGCGAGTTATTTCATTGAACATTTGGCGACCGTGACAGGACAACAGCTAAAAAAGTTTATTGAACAAAAACTAAAAGTAAAAAAAGGGGAAAACAGTAATAACCTTTTAAATAAAAAGTGAAGTGAGTCGAAAAACAAAGAGCTACAAAGCTATTGAAAAGTGAAGTATTAAAACAAAAATAAAAACAGAAATAAAAATATGGCATCATTAGCCGTGTTTTATTATCACAATGATCCAATCCGGATCGGATCTTGATAATAAAACAGCTTTAGATCATCATATTTCTTATTATTTCTAGTTGGAAGCTGTGAGAAACTCGCTCTTTCAACTGACATTTCAAAAGAGTTGCATTGTTGCCCTACGAACTTTTTTTTCAGTGGTTAATTTTTTGTTCTTTTTTTAGGGAAAAATGATACTCATGCACTTTGTCAAATATACATTTTTTTGCACTAACTCTTACTAATTTCACGAATATGTGTTTTTTTTGTAAAACTTTTTCATTATGTCATGTATTATACAAAAATGAATAAATGTGAAGTTTCTCGCTATCTATCTAAAATATATTTCACACAGATAAAAATGGACATGTGGCAATACTGTTGTTATTGGAAATAGTGGAAATGATACCAACATTTTCAATGGAAAGTCTCCTCTTGTGTGAAATAGAAGAACTAATTTTTAGATCACAAAAATAGATTCAAATAAAAAGCAGGAAAAATGAAAAATGAAAAGCAATAATAAAACACGGCTATTAACCGAACTCACGAATCTTCAAGATTTAGTAGGAACGGAGATTTGTGATCTCGCCCGTAACTAAAGAAAGGATGGCCCAGCTAGAAAGACTGTGCAGTATTTGAATGCACGTTGGGTCAAACTGAATGAGCTCTGGGAATTCTTCGATAACGTGGACAGTGAGATAAGGGATAACTGTCCACTAGATATAAACCCGAATATTTCACCAAAGGCTACTATGACGAGGTGAAGAAGGTGTATGAGGCAATGAAAGAAGACATCTGCAAGAGGTGTAGTGATGCGGATTCCAAAAAATCTGATGAGGCTGAAGAAAAGACCACAGCAGTGAATACTCAGCCCAAGCCACAAAAAGAGGATGCAGGACCAACAGCAGTCAATCCTCAGCTAAGACAACAAAAAGAGGATGTAGGACCAACAGCCCCTAGCAGGGCCTACAAAGGAACTCGCTACCGTATCACCAAAATTTAATCTTCCAGCAGGGCTGACAGCAAAACTCAGCTCAGAAGTAAAAAAAAAAATGACAACGGAAAATAGATTTTGCCTCCTGTGCAAAATTTTCCGAGCCTCGTTAAGTAACTGCCCACTGAGTTTGCGGGAAACCATACCCCAGCAATTCAATCAAAAATCGAAAACTCTTGGTATCAATTGGTAGGATATAACCAGTGCATACAAACGATTGGGCGACGCGACGATGCCGCCGTAGCCGAGATCGAGCGCTTTTTTGAGTTTAAATATGAATTGGACTTGAGGATTAGCTGTCTACCCAACAACATTTTGCCTAACGAAACGGCAAGTCAACCGACTCCAGTAAAGCCAACCACAATCAAGCTGCCAAAAATAGAGATTCCAAAATTCGACGAAATTTATCTTAACCGGCCGCAGTTCTTCGACTTGTTCCGCACACAAACTCTACTTCCTTAAAACTAACGTCACTGGCGATGCTCTTAATTTGATTCAACATTTCCACGCCACGGATAGTAATTGTGAGGTGGCATGGAATGGAACACACTAGTTGACAGGTTCAACAATAAGAGACTATTATTAAGTGCTCAATTGAATCGATTGTTTTATCATAACATCATTGTCGACAGCGTCAAAAGTCTAAAGAGGTTTCATGACACTACAAAGGAAGTAATGCAAGCCATTAACAACCTCAGATTTGACACCAGTGGATGGGATCCAGTAGTCGTTCATCTATTGCTGGACAGAATGGACAAGGATACTCGAATTTTATTTGAAGAATCCCTACAATCACTAAGAAGCCATCCAACTCTAACGTAGCTATTTGAGTTTGTGCAATGCAGATTCCAAGCTCTGAAGGCGGTAAAACCAGATGAAAAGAATAAAGTGGTAGCCACCACTTCTGAGAGTTCTATGGAAGTTTCTTGTCAATTCTGTAAATCAAATAGCCATAAGATCTTTAATTGTAAAAATTTAATTTCCCTTTCAGTTAAAGATCGCAACTAGAAGGTGCGAAAACTTCAGATATGCACCAACTGTTTGCAAAGCCATTATTTGCCAACGTGTCAGCAGAAGCGCATGTGTAAAATGTGCAACGGGAGACACAACACTCTATTAGGATACTCGAATTTTATTCGAAGAATCCCTACAATCACTAAGAAGCCATCCAACTCTAACGCAGCTATTTGAGTTTGTGCAATGCAGATTCCAAGCTCTGGAGGCGGTAAAACCAGATGAAAAGAATAAAGTGGTAGCCACCACTTCTGAGAGTTCTAGGGAAGTTTCTTGTCAATTCTGTAAATCAAATAGCCATAAGATCTTTAATTGTAAAAATTTAATTTCTCTTTCAGTTGAAGATCGCAACTAGAAGGTGCGAAAACTTCAGATATGCACTTTGGATTTCCAAAAATATTTATTGCATGGATTTGCTCTTATCTCGGAAATAGAACGTACCAAGTAAAATTTCGTAACAGCTTTTCCAGTCCCTTCAATGCTCTGTCGGGTGTACCCCAAGGCAGTCACCTTGGGCCTTTGCTTTTCATTATCGCAATCAATGACGTTGTTTCATGCATTTCGTATAGTGAAATTCTGATTTTCGCAGATGATATGAAAATTTTTAAATCCATTCAAAATACTACTGATCGCGTACTTCTTCAAAAAGATATCGATAGCTTTGGAACATGGTGTGAAAAGAATGGTCTTAGTCTTAACCCTTCGAAGTGCCAAACAATGACATTCTCGAAAAAACGTGAACCTAGCAATGCTATATACTTAATGTCTGGTCATTCATTATGTAGTGTCTCAAGTTTTCGTGACCTAGGTGTTTACTTCAATATTAACCTTGAATTTAATGAGCATATAAGCTCAATAGTAAGGAAAGCAAATTCTATGTTAGGTTTCATA
Source organism: Melanostoma scalare (assembly GCA_949752695.1). Lineage (NCBI taxonomy): Eukaryota > Metazoa > Arthropoda > Insecta > Diptera > Syrphidae > Melanostoma > Melanostoma scalare. The sequence continues at coordinate 69,258,808 of OX456986.1, read as the reverse complement.
AAAAGGTGGTCAAAAGAATTTGATGATCCTTATGTAACATTATCTTTGTATAACTGTTATGTTCGTCCTCATCTCGAGTACGCCTCACAAGTTTGGTCTCCCCTATATGAAATTCATAAACATCGTATCGAGGCTGTGCAACATAAATTTATACGTTTTGCTTTGAAGGGTCTTCCTTGGGAAGATCCATTCAATCTACCTCCTTATGAACATCGAATCAAACTTTTGCAATTGCAAACCCTTAGTCAAAGACGTACCAACAACGACCTAGTATTTTTCCATCAGCTTTTGACTGGCTTTATAGATGCTCCTTACTTGCTCTCGTCCATAGGTTTTAACTACCGCGGAGGATCTCACCACTTGCGTAATTTGGAGTTGATTCATTGCCCCCATCATAGAACCAATTACGGCATGAATGAGCCGCTATCACGCATGAGTAGATTATATAATTCTAACTCCCTACTTTTAGATTTCAACATTAATAAATCTAGTTTAAAACAAAAATTTAAAACCAGTGCTCCACATGCATGATTTTTGTTCAATGTTTCTTAGTTTATTGTTTTTCAAAATATTCGTAGTTTATACTTTGTTTTATTTTTAGTAGTTTTGTTTAATTAATTATTATTGTTTTTCATGTTAGGTGTTGTATATTGTATGTCACTATTTGTATTTATTTTTTTTTTCTCATATATATATTTTCTATACGTTCGTTTTGTGCTGGTGTTGCTGTTTTCTAACCTCTAACACTTACATTTATGATGAAGAGCGTAGATAAGTACGTACAAATGAGCTTGCTCTAAGCTTCGTGCGACTTAGTCTCTGAGATGCAAAAAAAAAAAAAAAAAAAAAAAAAAAAAAAAAAAAAAAAAAAAAAAAAGGGATAAGGAAAAAGGATCAGCATCTGGTAAGTGTGAAGGCTTTATTGTTCGGGTTGATGAACTTCCATTAGGGACACATTATAATACCTCATTAGGAGTAGTGTTTAAGGTCGTGAGGTATATCTCGCCACCGCAATTGTGAACATTGCATGTCCCAACGGTATGCACATTCCTTGTAGAGCTTTGTTAGACTCAGGATCACAGTTAAACTTTGTCACTACTTCTTTAGCACACCAATAAGGATATAAAAAACAAAGAAGGGATATTCCAATCAGCGGAATCGGAGGCCAAGAAAGTCAGGCTAAATATATCATAAGCATTTTATTAGAGTCCAGAACATCATCGTTCAAAAGAACTATAGAGGCCGGTATAATTCCAAAAATTACTGAATATCAGGCAACTGCACCTCAGGACATGTGAACTTGGAAATTGCCCTCCAACATCGTTCTTTTTTTTTTTTTTTTTTAATTAAATAGGGTGTACCTTACAAGCACGTCGACCTGAAAGATCTTTTGTGCTGTTCCCTTTAGGTTTAAATACACGTAGTGTATAGGTTTGTTCATTCGAAGCTGAGGTCATGTAAGAACCTAAGAACCTTCGAGGAAGAGGTGTTTCTGATATCAAGGGGACAGGGGAACCCTTTATTGAATATTTTAAGCCTGGATCTAGCTAAGGCAGGGCATTCGCATAAGATGTGTTCAGCTGTTTCTATGTCTTCAAGACAGAGACGACAGGTGTCATCTTGGCTGATGCCCATGTTTTTAAGATGATACTTGAGAGAGCAGTGTCCAGTGAAGAAGTCCGTAAGTAACTTTGCGTCACGTTTGCTCATGTCAAGAATTTCTTTCATACGTTTGTGGGATAAGTCAATGAATAGTTTTGACTGACGATGGCCGTTTGAGTTGTTCCAGGTGCTGATCATGTTCTGTCGTTCCCAGGTAGTTAATTCGTTTTTAAGGCTACTGATTGGGAGACCACAGTAGGGTTCAGGGCCTTCGAATTGGGACTGAGAGCCAAGCCTAGCAAGGCGGTCAGCCTCTTCGTTACCCGGTACACCTTCATGACCAGGCACCCATGAAAGAGTTATTTTACTGTGAGTAGCTAATTGAAATAAACATGTCAGGCAATTCCAAACTAGTTTGGATTCGATTTTTGTCGAGGACAGAGCCTTTAGTGCTGCCTGACTGTCAGAGCAGATTAGTATGCTTGATCTTCGGAGGTCTCTTCTAATGCATTCCCTAATACAGAATTCTATAGCCATTACCTCTGCCTGAAAGATAGTAGTTGTGTTACCAAGGGATGTAGATGATTTAAAGTTGGGACCATAAATCCCTGCACCTACACCGTTGTTTGTTTTTGAACCGTCAGTATACCAGATGTATTGGAAGTTATTAGTAAGAGTTACAGGGTTCTTCCATGCTGAGCGGTTTGGAAAGATTACTTCAAAGGGGTGGTGTCGCAGTATGCGTTTAGGCATAAAGTCCGAGGAGTGGGCTGCAGGCGATTCCAGTATTGGGAGCACCTGCAGAATACTCATATGTCCTTGTAAGTTTTCCTTTCCCGATTGGTTAGTGAGAAGAAGCTTTAGTCCGCTTAGTGCAGCAGTCTTCTTTACTCTTTGATGTAGCGGAGGAAAATTTAGTAAACTTTCTAACGCTAAAGTTGGGCAGGTGCGCATTGCGCCTGTGATACCTACACAGGTTAGTCTTTGTAACTTTTGCAAAGATTTGCGGGCATAAACTTGCTCTGTTTTTTTCCACCAGATCAGCGAAGCGTAGGTTATGATGGGTGTGATAATAGTGAGATAAGTCCAGTAAATCATTTTTGGCCTAAGTCCCCACTTTTTACCAAAGAGTCTAGAACAGGCCCAGAAAGCATTTGTTGCTTTTGCTATGGTTTTGTCTAGATGTGGTTTCCAATTGAGTTTATTATCCAGGGTTACTCCTAGATATTTGACCTCTTTGGAAAAATTAATTTGAACATTATTTAGGGATAGTGTTTGGAGATCGATTTTACGTCTCCTGGTGAATGGAATGATGACTGTTTTGGTGGGGTTGACCTTAAGCCCTTCTTTATTGCACCAGTCATTAACTTTGTTCAGGGCACTTTGCATACGGTTTGTGACCTGTGCTTCTTGATTGCCTTGAATAGAGATGACTAGGTCATCAGCGTAGCCTTGTGTATCAAGGCCCAGCTTATTGAGGTCGTCCAAGAGCTGATCTATTACAATTGACCAGAGTAGGGGAGATAAAACACCCCCTTGGGGACAGCCTTTAACAGCATTAACTGTTATTGATGTTTTACCTAGTGTGGTGGAGATGATTCTGCCACTTAGAGTCAATCCATTTAATGGTTGGTGTGTCAATTCCTTTGACAGTTGCAGCGGTTTGAATTGACAAGTACGTAGTATTGTCAAAGGCGCCAGAAATATCAAGAAAAGAGCAGAGTATGATGTCTTTCTTAGCAAACGCTTTCTCAATTTTGCTGACCAGCTGATGGAGAGCTGTAACTGTGGACTTACCAGTTTGGTAAGCGAATTGGTTAGCATTGAGAGGATTTGCTATTAAGGCCGTACTGCGAATGTGTAAGTCAATTACTTTTTCCATGACCTTTAGGAAGAAGGATGTGAGACTGATTGGTCTGAAGGATTTTGGGTCTGAGTTTGATCTATTGCCAGCTTTTGGTATGAATACTACTCTCACCTTTCTCCAAGTTTGAGGAATGTAGCTTAATTCAAAACTAGATCTATAGATAAGTGTGAGTGAGCAGATTATGGTATCAATTCCATACTGCAAGAGAGCAGGAAAGATACCATCCTCCCCGGGCGCCTTGAAAGGCTGTTGGGAGGATATTGCCCATTTGATGGAGTCTTCGTTAAAAATTTTTCTTGCTAGACTTCTTGTTGTGCTATTTGGTGTAGTGTAACTCACATTTGTGGTTAGAGATTGATCAGTGGTATGTATACAGTCAGGAAAATGAGTGGCCAAAAGTAGGCTCAGAGTTTCACTGTAACTTTGGGTAAAACTACCATCCGATTTTTTTAAGAGACCAATACCGTTGTTATGATCTTTAGCTAAGGCTTTTTGAACTCTAATTGAAGAAGGCAAGTTATCGATACTTTCACAGAAGTTTTTCCAGGTAAGTCGTTTTTGCCTTCTTATCAACGAGTTGTAAGTCGTTAGAGTTGTTCGATATTCGCTCCACGAATTGGTTCGTTTAGCTTTGTTGAACATCTTTCGAAGCTTTCTTTTTAACTTCTCCAATTCACTGTTCCACCAGGGAACATCGCGATTTGAGTTTGACTGTCTAATACGACAGCTGGACTCGTATGCGCTTGTGATTTGTGAGCTTAAGCGTGTTGCTTCCCTTTCAAGTTGATAAGGAGAGTCAATGTTTGGATAGGATGGTTCAAATTCACAACGAAGTGTCTCTGTGTAGAGATTCCAGTCCGTGTGTCTTGGTACCCTATTGTTTTTTATAATGTTGTGATTCGGCCTTGACAGATCAAATCTGATGTGCCGGTGGTCCGAGAATGATAACTCTTTCGAGACATGCCAATTGAGAATGTTGTTGGCTATGGCAAAACTTGCCACTGTCATATCCAACACTTCTTTCCTAGTGGAGGTGACAAAAGTAGGTTCATTTCCCTTATTTAGGATATCTAAGTTTGAGTGCATGAGAAAATCTAAAAGTGACTCACCTCTTTTGTTGATGTCTTTGCTACCCCATATGGTGTGATGGGAGTTGGCATCACAACCAAGTAGTAGCTGTCTTCCCCTTGCGTTGCAGTAGCTAACAAGTTTTTTAACCTCTTCAGGTGGTGCGGAGGTAGTATCACCCGGGTAGTAGGCTGAGGCTATTACAATGTTTTGTAAGCCTCTTGCCGTGGGGATCTCAGCTAGTACCGCAACGAGATCATTTGTGATGAATTCTGGAATGGGAAGAAAGTTAGTTCTTTTATGGATAAGAAGCGCAGCTCGTGGTTGGAGTTGCGTGTTGTCGTATATTAACTTACACGATTGTGTTGGAAGGCCTTTTATTTGGCCTCTTACCACCCATGGTTCCTGGACTAGTAAGCAGTCCAGATCCTGCTTGATAAATTCCCTGCTTGCCGCAGCTGAGGCAGCTTTGGCGTGCATGAGATTTATCTGCAGGAATTTTAGGGTGGTGTAATTCATTTTGATTTTGGGGTTGAGGTAAAGCTCGCTGGTGCTTTTAATAGCCTCTGCCGAGCTTTACCTTTGGGCCTGGGGTCCCGTTTTTGAGCCATGAATTTGGCTATGCTGCTTTTTGCAGCTGGTGTTGCATCACCGCTTTTTGGTGATGGTTTGGCAACGGTAGTTGAGCAGGGAGGGGGGGGAGTTGTTGTTGCATTGCCAGAGGTACCTTTTGGTGAGGAGGGCCTCACGGCTGACTCCTTTGGTAAGGTAGTTGTGGCAATAACAACTGAGGGGGGAGGACCTAGGGTTATTGGAGCTGTCAGCCTGTTTTGTAGATCTGACGTTGGTGAAGGCTGTGGAGCACTATTACCTGTCGTCAGAGTCGTACAGGCTATCTTGACAGGGGAGTTAGGTGGGGGTTTGGGGGCGCCAGTTTTGTGAGTCACTTTAGGATGGCGGAGTTGAACATCGCCAAACCTAAAGTCTATGACTTCTTTTTTGGTTTTCAGTAGAGCCGCGGATTTGTGGTCTACTGAAAAGGTAAGAATGGAGGCTGCACCTTTGGCCTCTCTTCTTATAATTCTCCATTCAGGAACGGGGAGACCCTCATTCTGGACCTTGATTGCCGTGAGAATCTGCTCGTTCGTGCAGGTGGGGCCAACGGGGAAATGACCCACCAGAATTTGGTTTTTGGGAATTTCTTCCTCTTCAACCGCCTTCAGTGAGGCATTCTCCCAAGGCTTTATTTTTGGTATTTCACCTTTTAGCCAATCAGCCGTGACCCTATTTTTGCAGTTGAAGACAAGCCATTCTGGTCTGAAATTGGTGCCAAAGAATTTGGGGCTGATATTCCCTGTCTTTTGGCTGCAAATCAGACCAAGGATGGTGTCTTGCACTACTGTCATTTGGTCAGTGTTAAGTAGCGTTTCCGGGAAGTCTGAGGCAATGATACCTATTTTGTAACTCTCCAGCGCTTGCTTAAAATTTTGTTGCTCTATTTTTTGTTGATTTGGAGGCGGATTTGATGCGGAAGGCACATCAACAGACCTCTGCTTGTGAGCAATGTTGGGTTTTAATATTTTGGCACGATTTGTGTCCCTAGGGAAGGATTCAGAGCGATTCCTTTTTTCTCCCTTTGGAACAGCCGTTCTGGCTCTTTCCCTGGCTTCGGCTTCGTTAAGGCCGCTAGCAAGAAGGAATTTAAAGCGTTTGCGAGCAGCTCCACTAAGCTTGACGCGCTTTTTGTGTTGTTTTGATCGTTTGATCAGTGTGTGTTGAAGGGGCAGCCTCGTCAAGAAGTTTCGCCTCCTCCAAAGAACCAATAGGTTGAAGGTCGTCAAGACCTGTCTCCATTGGAGTGGATGCACTTAGAGCAGCATCACTCTCTTTAAAGTTTATATTTTGATTTTCAATTTTGTACCCACGAGTAATAGGGAAAGGAGGTCACCATTGGCAGAGCCCTATGCCAACGTAGAGGACTTATAAATTAAAACTGGATTTGCCTAGGTATCCAGAGTTCGCAACTAGCGACTATGATCTCCTTAGCCATTCAGCCCTCGGCGTCGCTGTTCAACCACTGGCTTGAGGATTGTTTATCGACCTTTACTGGTCTAGATCCGTTATGTTCGGTTATTGCGTAAGCAAGTTGCAGTGGCACCTCGAGCAGGATGTTATTTGCTAACGCATAACGGTCTTGAAGAGGGAGAGGCTAGAGTTTCATGGAATACCAGACTTTTATTGCGCTTCACCTATTCCTGGGTCTAATGACCCTGGCCACCTCCAACATCGTTCTAGCGGACCCCAATATAATTAATTCCCGGCGCATAGACTTATTAATAGGAGCAGAAATATTCTTTGAGCTTCTTATGCCAGAGGAGTTTCCGATTTCCTGCAGTGTTCATTTATTGCAAAACACTAAATTAGGATGGATACTAGCTGGAAGCGCTATAGATCATAATCGCACTTCTTACTGTCATTCTGTTTCAAAACAAAGTCTCAGCTCTCTAGATAAATTGGTTCGCTCATTTTAGGAAAGTGAAAATATTGAAGGTAAATCAAAAATTTGCAGTGAAGAAGAATTTAAATGTGAAAACCATTTCAGAGAGAAGAGAATGTGAAAATAACACGCAATGGTCAATATATAGTGCGACTTTCCTTCAAAAGAACACCTCATTAAACATTGGGCAATTCAATGGAAATGGCAGGAAAACGTTTTTATTCCTTAGAAAGGAAGCTTGAAAATAATAGAGATAGAGACTTGAAAGCAAGTTATGTATGTATTATGTATATAATAAGATCGATTGTGTATAGGGTGTTTCAAATTAAATGGAATTATAGGAACTATATTTATTATTAATACAATGAAATTTGCTATATGCAGGCTTCATGGATGAGTATGAACGTTTGGGTCATATGTCTCTAATTCCAGAGAAAAACATACTGTCAATCTATTTTCTTCCAAACTATGTCAAATGTCAAACTATTTTCTTCCACACCATTGCGTAGTTAAACCCGAGAGTTCTTCAACAAAGTTTCGGGTGGTTTTCGGTGCTTCTGCAACGACAGCATCTGGGTATTCATTTAATGATACTCTCATGGTTGGCCCAACAGTCCGATCAGATTTATTCTCGGTTATAGCAAATTCCAGTCTGTGCAAATATGTATTCACTGGCGATATTAGCAAAATGTGTCGACAGATACTGATTCATCCAAATGATAGAGCATATCAGCTTATTTAATGGAGGTCAGATCCTAGGGACACATTAACAACATACAAACTAAACACAGTTACGTATGGAATGGCGTCCGCCTCTTATTTAGCAACGAGAAGTTTGGTAAAATTAGCAAATGATTACCAACGTACATACCCTAATGCTTCAAATATTATTATAAAAAATATATATGTAGATGACTGCCTAGCCGGAGAAAATACTCTGGAGGAGGCCAAGTTGCTTCTCGATGAAACTATAAATTTACTAAAACAAGGAAGTTTTGAATTGACAAAATTTTGTTCAAACGATCCACGTATTCTTGAAAATATTCCTATAGAAAATCGAGAAAAAATGTTGACTATTTATCAATCCGAGGTAATTAAGACACTTGGTTTAGTTTGGGATCCAAGTCAAGACACCTTCAAATTTCGCTACGACTATACAACACCCTGTAATCAAACAGGAAAGAAACGAATGCCGAAAATCTCGAAAGTAAAAAAAAATTATCTAGAACGCAAAAATCTCGAATCCACAAAAATCCAGAATTAACAAAAATCTCGAAAGACTCTATCTAGAAATAAATCTCGAAAAAAAATAAAAATTCGAAATTTTTTTTTTTTGTATTTTTAACAGTTAAAACTCAATAAAACACAAATACATCAGTTTACCCAATATTTTATTTTCTGAGCAAGAAAAATAGTTGCAAACAATTAGAAAATCAAAACAATAAACAAAAAAAGAAAACAAAAACAAATTAAATATGTATTTTAAACAAAACAAAACAAATACTTAATACAAGTATTATAAATTTGTGTTAGCCGCAAGACTTCTTAGGAACCCAACATAACTTTTCTCTTCTAAGACTAATTTTAATAATACTCAATTTACTGTGGATGTTCTTACAGTTTCATTGACAATGTGTTTAGATGGGTAACTGTTCTCACAGGTGCATGAGTAGCAATGTGCAATTGTATGATTGATAACTTTACTTGTCAACTTTAAGTTTGTTAAGGAGAAGTAAGTTATCCAGAATGTATGTTTGAATTTTTGAGACAATGTTTAAAATTCGCTCGAATTTTAAACATTGCCTAAAAAATTCAAACATACGTTCTGGATTCTTGCATTCGAGATTTTTTTTTCTAGATTTTGGCATTTCGAGATTTTATTTTCTAGATTTTTGTTTTCGAGATTTTTTCCATTCTAGATTATTGTTTTCGAGATTTTCATATTCGAGATTTTTACTTTCTAGATAATTAATTTCTAGATATCGTGGTAGACCCCCGTCGGGATCATGACGAAATCTAGAATGCCAAAAATGTCGAATGCCGAAAATCTCGAAAATAAAAAAAAATTATCTAGAACGCAAAAATCTCGAATCCACAAAAATCCAGAATTAACAAAAATCTCGAAAGACTCTATCTAGAAATAAATCTCGAAAAAAAATAAAAATTCGAGATTTTTTTTTTTGTATTTTTAACAGTTAAAACTCAATAAAACACAAATACATCAGTTTAGCCAATATTTTATTTTATGAGCAAGAAAAATAGTTGCAAACAATTAGAAAATCAAAACAATAAACAAAAAAAGAAAACAAAAACAAATTAAATATGTATTTTAAACAAAACAAAACAAATACTTAATACAAGTATTATAAATTTGTGTTAGCCGCAAGACTTCTTAGGAACCCAACATAACTTTTCTCTTCTAAGACTAATTTTAATAATACTGAATTTACTGTGGATGTTCTTACAGTTTCATTGACAATGTGTTTAGATGGGTAATTGTTCTCACAGGTGCATGAGTAGCAATGTGCAATTGTATGATTGATAACTTTACTTGTCAACTTTAAGTTTGTTAAGGAGAAGTGAGTTATTCAGAATGTATGTTTGAATTTTTGAGACAATGTTTAAAATTCGCTCGAATTTTAAACATTGCCTCAAAAATTCAAACATACATTCTGGATATTTGCATTCGAGATTTTTTTTTTCTAGATTTTGGCATTTCGAGATTTTATTTTCTAGATTCTAGATTTTGGATTCATCATATTCTACTTCTTTAAAAAAAGAAAGCCCAAAACCCTTCCCAGAAGAAGAGCTTCTCGCTTCGGGGTAGATACCAAGTCTTAGAGTTTTTGAGTGATTAGATCACTCAAAGAGGGGGTATGTTAAGCAACCCGACCATCAATGCTTTCACACTTACCTTTATTTTTAATGCTGACACGATGGGAAATGATGGCTTAGTAATTTCCCAAACAAACACTCATAATTCATGATTTATTCCAATTCCCACACCTTTCCTATAACCTTCAACTCACATGCAGTGAATTTTATTTCTAAGTGAATGGAACTTGTCATATGCACTTAGAAAAAGTAAACAAAAAGTTTGCCATGGTTTGGCTTCAATTTATTAATTTTAAACAATAACAAAAAATATTTGCTATTGTCGTGTTGTTTTGTCCTGGAGTTGACAATTTAATTTGATTGAAAATCTAAAAAGAAATAAATTTCTTATTACAAAAGTTGTTTGATCGTGAAGATCGACCTCAACTCCTTTTTGCGTTTCGCCCAGGTACGGCAATGGGCTCATGAGATAGATGTTGCCGTACCCTTCTAAGAAGCAAACTATGTTCGGTACACCGACACTTTTTATAAAATCCAATGCACTCACATGCAGTGAATTTGTTTGTTATTGTTTAAAATTAATAAATTGAAGCCAAACCATGGCAAACTTTTTGTTTATTTTTTGGTAGTGCATATGACAAGTTCCACTTACTTAGAAATAAAATTAACTGCACTAACATGAAGTGGATTTTATAAGTGTTGGTGTAAACCGAACAAAGTTTGTATCTTAGAAGGGTACGGCAACATCTAACTGATGAGCCCATTGCCGTACCTGGGCGAAACGCAAACAGGAGTTGAGGTCGATCTTCACGATCAAACAACTTTTCTAATAAGAAATTTTTATCTTTTTAGATTTTTAATCAAATTAAATTGTCAACTTCAGGACAAAACAATACGACAATAGCAAATTTTTTTGTTATGTTTTAAAAGTAATAAGAGCAGACAACCTCGTGAATTTTTACGAAAATGGAAAAAAGGGAATTTCGTGTGCTCATTAACATTACTTTTTACGTAAAAAGTCCATAGAAACTATTGTATTATTATGTAGACTTTTTGACTGGTAGCGAACCTATTTTCTCCGTTCCAACTTAGCAGCCTCCGTTTCAAGCCATTTGTTTCACCATTGTGTGTAGAAAAGCGAATGCTGCGCCACCGTGCTCCTCCGGTCCAAAGCATTGTTAAATCGTGTTAAGAACTTACTATAGTTTCTATATACAGGGTGCGGCAAAAGTATGGACACCCCTGGAAATATGGCAGGGTCCAAGGTCAAATTCAAGGTTACCATCGGATTCCTCGTCGAAAAATACGTCGGATATGGGGTCTTTGATTTTTTTTTTTAACGCATATTCTGCCATATTTCCAAGGGTTTCAGACCAATGTTTTCATTTTTCACGTATTTTTTATTTCAAGCGCTGCACCTCTAATAATATCATTAAAAAAAATAAAATACATGTTATTTCGTAAAATTTTGCGCTCTTTCCAAATCTGCAATAAAAAATGGGGGTTTCCATTTGAAAAATCGATTTTTGGGTCGCTGGGCTTCAAGGTTACGTCCAAGGTCAAATTCAAGGTCACCATCGGATTCCTCGTCGAAAAATACGTCGGATATAGGGTCTTTGATTTTTTTTAACGCATATTCTCCCATATTTCCAGGGGTTTCCATACTTTTGCCGCACCCAGTATACAATGATACTACGGGGACTCGGCACCATCAATTTGAATAGTAAAGAAGTGGTTTACAGAATTCCGTTGTGGTCGTACCAGCACTAGTGACGCCGAACGTTCAGGTCGCCCAAAAGGAGTGATCACGCCGGAAATCGTCGATAAAATCCATGAAATGATATTGGATGATCGGAGAATGAAAGTTCGTGAGTTGGCTCATGCTGTAGGTATCTCAACTGAACGGGTACATCATATTTTACACGAATATTTGGACATGAGAAAACTTTCCGCGAGATGGGTGCCGCGATTGTTCACACTCGACCATAACCGCAATCCAAAAAAATGTCCAAAATCCACGAATTGAGATACGAACTGCTACCCCATCCAGCATATTCTCCAGATTTAGCCCCCTACGACTATTATCAGTTTCCAAACCTAAAGAAATAGCTGGGTGGTAAGAGATTTGGTTCGAATGAAGAAGTCATTACCGAAACAAACGCGTATTTTGAGAGCCTTGAGAAAACCTATTATTTGGAGGGAATAAAAAAATTAGAAAAACGCTGAACTAAATTTATCGAGCTAAAAGATGATTATGCAGAAAAATAAAGTGCTTATTTGCCGCAAAAAGTTTGTTTTATTCAAAAAGTCACGAACTTATCAAACCGCCCTCGTAGTAACACTATATTTCATCTTTAAACACAAAAAATTCTCAGGGTTGCAGCCATCTCACTGCTTGTATCGTATAAATCTCATGTTAATTTTTGTGATTTTAATACAGTTAATCCGGTTATTAAGTGTTTCTTTTTTCTATACGCACAAAGTATTTACTTTTAGGACCGATTTTAATGATATGTTCAACTTTGTGAGTCACAAGTACGATAACTTTGGCTCCAAGATTTGATAATAGAATCCTGTAGACTGTAGAGTGTAGAGGGGTTCAAAATTAATATTTACATTTAATTAATTTCATTAGATGAAAATACACGAGTACGATAACTTTGGCGTAAGGAAATAAAAATAATGATTAGTTCATCTTTGTGAATCAAGTTTAGTTTATTAAGAAATCAACTGGTGCGTTTCAAGGTTTTCGAAATTAAAATTGGTCCTGAAAGTAAATACTTTGATCTACGACGCAAGCGGTGAGATGGCTGCAACTCCCTGCTTCTGCTTCTCATCAGCAGCAGAGAATTTTTTGGGTTTAAAGAAGAAATTAAGTATTACTATTTTTCAATTATCTCAAAATCTGGAAAACATAGTTAGAAGTAGTTTACAGCGTTTAGTAAGAAATTTATTGAAGCAGCTAACTACATTTTTTCATTGGCATTTATAATCATGAGAAATATCGACATCAACACAAACAAAAATTATTTTCTTCACCCACCAATCCACCATCCATGACCAGTGGCGGATTTAGATATAGGCTGAGTAGGCTGCAGCCTAGGGCGGCAACTCCAGGGGGGGCGGCAAATATTTTGAAAATAAGAATTTTTTTCTCGAACATAAAAAATTTTCAATAGAAATAGAACGCAGCTTTTCTTGTTTAGAAAGAGCTAAAAACTATTTACGGTCAGTTACAACACAAAATAAGCTAAATGATACAGCCATCATGAATATTGAGTCCAGTTTACTGAGATCACTGGACTTCGATGATATAATTGAAGCAAACGCGGAAAAAAAAGTACGACGTGTAATGTTATAAATATTGGTTGATTAACAATTTAAAATCACTAAAATTAATTTAAAACCAATGAATGAAATATAACATAAAATGTAATATGTACTGATATATTATTATTATTATTGATGTGATGTGTATAACTTCATGCAATATTTTGATACCAAATTAAAGAAACTGATTTTTTTTGTAAGAAAAAATAATGATTTTAATAGTAGTTATACTTTATTTTTTATTTTAGTTACTTTATAGTAAAAATTTTATTTTTTGTTTTGGGTGAAAAAATTTTTTTGGGGCGGCTTTTGTTCACAGTCTAGGGGCGCCATTAGTCTAGATCCGCCACTGTCCATGACTCAATGGCACGCTCTCCTCATCGCAAAAGATTCCCAGACTGTACCGCCTACTTAAAAGGATGCAAAGAGAGCTTAAAATTGATAGGTGATAGTTCAATCGTAGAATCTATTAAATAATATATACAAATATATATTAAAATATATATTAAATCCTCTCTTATTTTCCAAAATGCTCGCACTGTGTTCTTACATACTTAATTCGTGTAACATACTTTGGGATGTGATTCTTGGTCGTTATTAAAGAAAAAAATCGTATAGGGAAGGGTCTATATTCCCCCACTTAGATGTGAGGGGCAATTTAATTAAAGTTGACATGAGCCACTTATACATAGTTTAGTTTTTCTCAAAGCTTATACCTTGTTTTGTTTTCTCTTGAGTGACATTTTAACTGTCAAATGTGAAGTGCCTACTTTTTTAAGCTCCTGCAATTTTCAAATAGAAATTATACCAAATTCCATTTTTTGTTTGAATTTTTTTGTGCAAAAACATTAATAAGTAATAACATTAACCAGTAAGAAGATTGCTCTATTTAACAACAAGGTAGGCACTTCTTATTTAAAACAAAATTAGACAAAAAAAAAAAAAAATTGCGGCCACCGGTACTCCCTTATGAATAAAAAACGGGGGTTAACTGAGACTTCACCAGAATCACTCAACAGCAACAAGAAAAATTCTCAAGTTATAACGGTGGCAAATCTTTCAATAAGTGATTTAAAGCAAATCAAAATCATCAACGAATCCCTCTGCGAAAATTTGAAAAATCTAGCCACGAAAGATGACATTTCAATATTGGTGTCCGAAATTAATTCACTTAAAATCACAAACTCCGAGTTGAAAAGCAAATTGATTTTGATGATGGAAAAATGTGAGCTGTTAGAAACTGAGCTCGAACTAATTTCGCGAAAATCAAACGAAAACTCAATTGTTGTTCATCTTAATTTAGATGAAATAACCAATGCAGTTGATTTCGCTACACAGACTTGCAAGGGGTTGCTCAAGTTAAAAGAAGGTGAAAATATGCAATTTAAGAAAACTCGAGAAATTTTAAAATTTAATTAATTTAATTTAATTTTAATAAAGGGCGACAAGTTAGAGATGAACCAAAAAATGTTTGTTTACAAACTTTCAAGCGGCTTGGTTGTCAAATCAACGAATGAAATGACGTTTGTTAAACAACTGTTTGGAGAAAGTGCAATGGAACACTTTGCCGACTGCAGCGTGGGAATGGATGTAGTTGCAACGTCAAGTCCGTTTATCTCTCTACCAGTTGCATCGCCATCTGTTGGCCATATATCAAATCATTTTTCAAATTTTAAATTATAGGGTGCTCCTGCTGTCTGCCAAAACACTAATATTTCTAATTTAAAAATATTTTCATATAATATCACAGGTCTCAAAACTAAACTTGTTTCTCCAGATTTTTTAAACTTTATTCTTAATTATGATATTATTATTCTTTTAGAAACATTTGTAGAGGAACATAATGAACAAAATTATACAAAATTTTTTAAAGATTATAAATTAATGTGCATCCCTGCTACAAGAAATAACTTATTTGGTAGAGCTAGCGGTGGCGTCTTAATTAAGTAGTGTGGGAAGCTTTGTGAAATTTAAGCGGGTTGAAAACAAAATTATTATACAAATTTCTAGCAATTTAACTAATTATTATATTATTCCATTGTATTTTAATTGTAATAACTGGGGAAATGAATTTGACAGTCTTTACAATTTCTTAAATAATAACTCTTTTGAAAATATTATGCTTATTGGCGACCTAAACGCGAGGATTGGCAACTATCAGAATCCAATCTCATTTTACTCTCAATATCAAATAACCTGTAATGTAATTCGAAACTCTTAAGATGGTATTTCCAATAGAAATGGGAGAAACTTGATAGAGCTTCTAGAAAATTTCGGTTTGTTTGTACTTAATGGTGTGTCTAAAGGTGATTATGGTGGTGAGCTAACGTTTATTAGTGGCCAAGGTCAGTCGGTAATTTATCTATGTGCTGTGTCCGGCAAATGGTTGGACTCGGTTGTTGATTTTGAAGTCCTAGCAGCAAATTTTTCTGCTCACTTACCAATTTTAGTCACAGCTAGTCTTTCATATGTAAGACCGCCGAGGTCTCCGAATAGTTTTCAAAAGATTAAATGGATCGAGAATAAAAAACTTAATTTTCAATCTCTATACCACAACCTCCTCCCTCCTCAATCGACAAATCTTATCGAGGAAATTTCAACAAACATATCTGAAACAATCAAGTTTTCAGCCCCTCTTGCTGTTTTCAATAGGAAAAGTTTTTTACCCTTTAATAAATGGTTTGATAAGGATTGTTTCAAACTAAGGAATAAATCTTTTGTGTATTTAAATTTGTTTAGGTCAACAAACGCAATTTTTTTTAAACAATTATATCTCCGCACTAATAAAGAGTACAAACTACTTTGCCCCTCCAAAAAAACCTGCTACCTCAAAAGCATGGCGTTAAAATTGGTCAGCTGCAAAAACTCAAAGTTATTTTGGACTAACGTACGAGAACTAGGTGGACTCTTTAGAGCCAACAATAATACAAATCGCTTCAATTAGATGCATTAGCAAATCATTTCAAAACACTTTTAACAGCGGATGAGAACCTTCAGCTATTTAGCTATGCGTGTCCAAATACAATCGTACCAGAGCTTGAAACTGAAGTCACCTTGAAAGAATTAGAAACAGTGCTCCTTAACATGAAAAATAACAAAGCACCGGGATTCGATGTTATTCCAATAGAATTTTATAAGAACTGTACTACTCAGTTCAAATCCTATATGATTTTTTTTAACGCATATTCCGCCATATTTCCAGGGGTTTCCATACTTTTGCCGCACCCAGTATACAATGATACTACGGGGACTCGGCACCATCAATTTGAATAGTAAAGAAGTGGTTTACAGAATTCCGTTGTGGTCGTACCAGCACTAGTGACGCCGAACGTTCAGGTCGCCCAAAAGGAGTGATCACGCCGGAAATCGTCGATAAAATCCATGAAATGATATTGGATGATCGGAGAATGAAAGTTCGTGAGTTGGCTCATGCTGTAGGTATCTCAACTGAACGGGTACATCATATTTTACACGAATATTTGGACATGAGAAAACTTTCCGCGAGATGGGTGCCGCGATTGTTCACACTCGACCATAACCGCAATCCAAAAAAATGTCCAAAATCCACGAATTGAGATACGAACTGCTACCCCATCCAGCATATTCTCCAGACTTAGCCCCCTACGACTATTATCAGTTTCCAAACCTAAAGAAATAGCTGGGTGGTAAGAGATTTGGTTCGAATGAAGAAGTCATTACCGAAACAAACGCGTATTTTCAGAGCCCTGAGAAAACCTATTATTTGGAGGGAATAAAAAAATTAGAAAAACGCTGGACTAAATTTATCGAGCTAAAAGATGATTATGCAGAAAAATAAAGTGCTTATTTGCCGCAAAAAGTTTGTTTTATTCAAAAAGTCACGAACTTATCAAACCGCCCTCGTAGTAACACTATATTTCTTCTTTAAACACAAAAAATTCTCAGGGTTGCAGCCATCTCACTGCTTGTATCGTATAAATCTCATGTTAATTTTTGTGATTTTAATACAGTTAATCCGGTTATTAAGTGTTTCTTTTTTCTATACGCACAAAGTATTTACTTTTAGGACCGATTTTAATGATATGTTCAACTTTGTGAGTCACAAGTACGATAACTTTGGCTCCAAGATTTGATAATAGAATCCTGTAGACTGTAGAGTGTAGAGGGGTTCAAAATTAATATTTACATTTAATTAATTTCATTAGATGAAAATACACGAGTACGATAACTTTGGCGTAAGGAAATAAAAATAATGATTAGTTCATCTTTGTGAATCAAGTTTAGTTTATTAAGAAATCAACTGGTGCATTTCAAGGTTTTCGAAATTAAAATTGGTCCTGAAAGTAAATACTTTGATCTACGATGCAAGCGGTGAGATGGCTGCAACTCCCTGCTTCTGCTTTTCATCAGCCGCAGAGAATTTTTTGGGTTTAAAGAAGAAATTAAGTATTACTATTTTTCAATTATCTCAAAATCTGGAAAACATAGTTAGAAGTAGTTTACAGCGTTTAGTAAGAAATTTATTGAAGCAGCTAACTACATTTTTTCATTGGCATTTGTAATCATGAGAAATATCGACATCAACACAAACAAAAATTATTTTCTTCACCCACCAATCCACCATCCATGACCAGTGGCGGATTTAGATATAGGCTGAGTTGGCTGCAGCCTAGGGCGGCAACTCCAGGGGGGGCGGCAAATATTTTAAAAATAAGAATTTTTTTCTCGAACATAAAATATTTTCAATAGAAATAGAACGCAGCTTTTCTTGTTTAGAAAGAGCTAAAAACTATTTACGGTCAGTTACAACACAAAATAAGCTAAATGATACAGCCATCATGAATATTGACTCCAGTTTACTGAGATCACTGAACTTCGATGATATAATTGAAGCATACGCGGAAAAAAAAGGACGACGTGTAATGTTATAAATATTGGTTGATTAACAATTTAAAATCACTAAAATTAATTTAAAACCAATGAATGAAATATAACATAAAATGTAATATGTACTGATATATTATTATTATTATTGATGTGATGTGTATAACTTCATGCAATATTTTGATACCAAATTATAGAAACTGATTTTTTTTGTAAAAAAAAAATAATGATTTTAATAGTAGTTATACTTTATTTTTTATTTTAGTTACTTTATAGTAAAAATTTTATTTTTTGTTTTGGGTGAAAAAATTTTTTTGGGGCGGCTTTTTTCACAGTCTAGGGGCGCCATTAGTCTAGATCCGCCACTGTCCATGACTCAATGGCACGCTCTCCTTATCGCAAAATATTCCCAGACTGTACCGCCTACTTAAAAGGATGCAAAGAGAGCTTAAAATTGATAGGTGATAGTTCAATCGTAGAATCTATTAAATAATATATATATATATTAAAATATATATTAAATCCTCTCTTATTTTCCAAATGCTCGCACTGTGTTCTATAAACAATAACATTATAGGGGTACTCAGAACCCTTTGATGCGTTAACTATAAAAAAGCATGACAAATCACTTTTGTATCCGATTCTTTATGAGCTGGATATGAACACAGGGTGTTCCTTAATTCGTGTTACATACTTTGGGATGTGATTCTTGGTCGTTATTAAAGAAAAAAATCGTATAGGGAAGGGTCTATATTCCCCCACTTAGATGTGAGGGGCAGTTTAATTAAAGTTGACATGAGCCACTTATACATGTTTTAGTTTTTCTCAAAGCTTATACCTTGTTTTGTTTTCTCTTGAGTGACATTTTAACTGTCAAATGTAAAGTGCCTACTTTTTTAAGCTCCTGCAATTTTCAAAAAGAAATTATACCAAATTCCATTTTTTGTTTGAATTTTATTGTGCAAAAACATTAATAAGTAATAGCATTAACCAGTAAGAAGATTGCTCTATTTAACAACAAGGTAGGCACTTCTTATTTAAAACAAAATTAGACAAAAAAAAAAAAAAAAATTGCGGCCACCGGTACTCCCTTATGAATAAAAAACGGGGGTTAACTGAGACTTCACCAGAATCACTCAACAGCAACAAGAAAAATTCTCAAGTTATAACGGTGGCAAATCTTTTAATAAGTGATTTAAAGCAAATCAAAATCATCAACGAATCCCTCTGCGAAAATTTGAAAAATCTAGCCACGAAAGATGACATTTCAATATTGGTGTCCGAAATTAATTCACTTAAAATCACAAACTCCGAGTTGAAAAGCAAATTGATTTTGATGATGGAAAAATGTGAGCTGTTAGAAACTGAGCTCGAACTAATTTCGCGAAAATCAAACGAAAACTCAATTGTTGTTCATCTTCCTTTAGATGAAGTAACCAATGCAGTTGATTTCGCTACACAGACTTGCAAGGGGTTGCTCAAGTTAAAAGAAGGCGAAAATATGCAATTTAAGAAAACTCGAGAAATTTTAAACACAAACACAAAACGAGGAACAGTCATACTGGAACTTAACTCTGCTGAGGTTGCGGATAAATTATATCTTCTTCAAGCCAACTGAGGGGTTCTGGAATCAGTGTGAGCCGCGAACAATCTCTCATGTACAGAAAAAAGAGACAAACACTATACGCGATCAAAAACAAACTTCTTGAAAAAAACCCGACTGCCAAAATAATAATAAAGGGCGACAAGTTAGAGATGAACCAAAAAATGTTTGTTTACAAACTTTCACGGCTTAGTTGTCAAATCAACGAATGAAATAACGTTTGTTAAACAACTGTTTGGAGAAAGTGCAATGGAACACTTTGCCGACTGCAGCGTTAGAATGGATGTAGTTGAATTAAAACTGAATTGAATGCTTAAGCTTTTTAAAAAAGAATAAAACTTTATTAAATTCAAGAATAAAAATATTACCGAGATCTCTTATGAGATCTTACCCGCTCGGTGTCAGACTTAAGATTAATTTTACAATCTTCTTAATACTATGTCATCTCCAATTGAGTATGGTATTTATCTTATATCTATGAACAGACAATGATCGTGAGACAATATCGATCTTGTCCGTCGAATGTTTATGTTTATTTTAATAACTTTAAGAAGGTGTCGTATGACAAAGAAATGTGATGACTGATGAGTCCGCATATCGTTAACTCCCCTCTTACCCTGGAAGTGATCGTCCCGATCGCTCTTCTATTGCTTTCCTGGTTTCTTGTAAACATTTCAATGATGTCATTTCGAATATTTTTCGGTTTTCTTTTTCCTGTCTCAACTTGTAAATTTTCAATAATTTAATAACAATATAAATGCTAAGTACTAGAACAATATTCAAAGTTATACCATACAATATTGGATGTTCTTTAATATCTTTAATATAAGGTCTTATGAGGTCAATGTTGGTAGATTTAAGCTTTTCGTCACTTGATTCTAAATATTTCAAAATGTTTAATTCAATTGGTGAATTTAATTTCATATGTTTCAAAATTTCTGTTCTTTTATTTTCATATCTCTTAGAATTAATAGTTACATTGTTCTTAAAATGAATAAGATATATACCTATGTATATTTTTTCATTTATTGTGGTTTTTCCACTTACAAAAATAATACCGTCTTTAATTATTTTGACCTCTGGATTTTTTTCTTTTATTTTGTGACAATCGGCTTTCTTATTATTTAACAAATTTTTTAGGCAATTACTTTCATTATTTACTTTACAATATATGTCATTTAATTCTTTAATGCAATTTGCCATTTTATATTTTTCTTTATATAACACAACTTGATTGGGTAATGATAGTTTTCCATCACCAACATTTATACTTTCAACAATATATTTTTTATTTATTTCCTTAACTAGTGGGTATTCAATATAAATTAAAATTAAATCTTTATTCTGAATTATCTTAAAGTCGGATGCATCTAACACATCAGCTATCGAAACTGGTAAAGTTTCAGTATTGATTATTTTATTCAAATCATTCATATTTAAAATTACAGTATTCAAAATTTCATTCTTACTCAGATTAATGGCATTTATTATTTCACGTAAGTCCTCTATTATCAGTCGTAATACTAAAACGTCCTCTTTGTCTATTTCGTTATCTTCTGCTGCTAGTTTCTCTATAGCCTTAAATATCTGTGAGTTGGTCTGGTATTGTTTATTATTAGATTCTATTAACTCTTGCAACTTTGTTTCAATTCTAACTTTGTCGTCGTGATCTGGACTTCCGGATATCCATTTCCATAATGTGCCAATTTCATTAATACCTCTTTTGGATCTATTTCTTATCGTTAATTCCTCTAGCAATCTGTCTGCTGTTTCTAGATTTCTAAGTTCTAACTTGGTCAGTCGAGTATTTTTTCCTTTTATGTTATTCAAAATGTCCCTGTAATATGTCAAGTTAATTACATGATACAATTCTCCTGTATCTTCGTATAATGCAGCAGGTCCGTCCTCTATTAGAATGTATTCCTCTGAACTATAATTAGTTATCTGCACTTGTGCAGATGTTGTGGCTAGTAATGCCAAAAATCTCAAAACTGTATTTACATACATCTGAAATTTAATACAAATAAAATTTTTATTTCTTTATGTTGTCTTTATGTATAATCCTGTCTTTACTGTCAACTACAACCCTTCCTCTATCCTCTTTAACAATTCGCTTTTTAAATAAAGGTTTAACTTTACCTTTCCTACGTGTTGATTTTTCGTGTATCTTTTGTCCTGGCCTAAACTCAATTTCAGTTCTATTTTTATTGAAATAAGAAAGATCTTTATCTTGTTTTGTTTTCAATACATCTAAGAGATTTAAACTTTTCAAAGTTATGGAAAACCTCTAATGGTTGTTGATTCGTTACTGAGTGAATAGACTCATTATATTTCTTTACTACAAATGGCATAATAAATTTTGTGTCTGCGTGAATTTCTGTTTTCGTAATGCGTATTAGTTCTGTTAGTGTGCTATGTACTCTTTCAATCATTCCGTTGGTTTTGCTATGATTCGGAGCTACCTTTTCGTGTTTAACCCTAAATTTTTCTAATTCTAATTCTGCCGTCGGAGTACAGAATGTTCTCTCATTGTCTGTTACCAAAACTTCTACTTTCCCAAACACTGGTAGTGTTTCAATCAGTTTTTCCTTAGCGTCTATTTTACTGTCGATATGTCTAACTATTAAAAATTTCGAAAAAGAGTCTATCATAGTAAAAAATTGATCGTTGTCAATGTAGTATATGTCTGCATGTATGCGTTCCCCCCCTTTCTTTGGAATTGGAGCCTCTCCAATCTTATATCTCACAGGATGTCTGTCATATTTGTTTTCCTTACAAACAGAGCAGTCTTTCGCGTAATCGAGTAATTGTTTAAAACATTCGGGCCAGTAACATTTAGCTGAAATTTGTTTAAAATTTTCTCTAGAGTCTCTATGTGCTCTATTATGTTCCTCTTTCATAATTGTTATTTGCATGTCTTTGTCTGTTATGTCTTCTACAAAATTTGAAACGTACGCAAACTGTGTTGTTGGGTATTCGTTTAGTAATTTGTCTTTAATCTTTAATAAATAGAGTCTCTTCTGTTGAATATATTGCGTTTATTCCCTTCCTAATTATTTCTTTCAATTTAGTGAAAACGTCATCATCTTTGTATTTAATAGTATGCCTCCAATATCCTTTATGAATTTGTTCACTATTTATATTATTGGAATCTCCTTCTTCTATAATTAATTGATTTCTGAATCGATTGATTATTCCACCTAACCTTCTAATTTCTTCTCTTGGACTGCTGTGAGTACTATGTACTGTAGCTAAATCTTCACTATTTTCCATTATATTTATTTCTTGACGACTTAATGCATCTGCTACAACATTTTCCTTACCTGGTTTATAATTTATTATTGGTGCATATTCTTCTATAAATGCTTTCCATCTCTTCAATTTTATATTAGGGTTTTTATCAGATACAGCAAAGCTCAATGGTTGATGGTCCGTGTATATGCGGATTCCAGTTTGACCATATAGATAATTTCTCAAGTTTTTTAGACTCCATACTATTGCTAACAATTCCTTTTCATTGGTAGCATAATTTTGTTCAGTTTCAGATAACGTCCTACTTACAAAGGTTATTGGCTTATTGTCTTGGCTTAGTACTGCACCTATGGCTGAGTTACTTGCATCAGTTGTTAAATCAAATGGTTTATCGAAATCCGGTTGATTTAACGCAACTTCTTCTGTAAGCTTATCCTTTAATACCTGAAACGCTTTTTTGCCTTCTGAATCTAATTCAATATTTATCCTCTTACTATTTATATTTTCGTTTCCCCGTAAATACTTTGTTAACCCTTTGCTTATCATTGCATAATTTCCGATAAATTTCCTATAATAACCTGATAGTCCAAGAAAACTTCTCAATTGACGTAAAGTCTGTGGTTCGGGATATTCCCTAATTGTTTTTACTTTATCTGGATGGGTTTTTATATGGTTGTAGGATACAACATATCCTAAGAAGTCCACCTGTCCACCATGAAGTACTTACTCTTCTCACTGCTAATTCTCATGTTAGCTTCTGAAAGTGCTTTAATTATTATTTCAATGTGATGTAAGTGTTCATCATGTGTTCCTGAAAATATTATAACGTCATCTAGATAAACATGACAGAATTTCCCGATGTATTCTCGGAGAATGTCATCCATAGCTCTTTGAAATATGGCTGGAGCGTTTTTAAGCCCGAATGGCATACGATTGAATTCGTATTTCCCGTTGTTGACTGAAAATGCAGTCTTTGGTCTATCTTTTTCATTAACAAGGATTTGATGAAATCCTGATTGTAAATCTAAAGTAGAGAAATATTTTGACTTGCCTAAATTAGATAAAATTACTGAGGTTTCTGCCATGGGATATTTATCAGACTTCGTAAAAGAATTTAATTTTTTGTAATCAATGACTGTAGCAGTTATCGACCGATTCACTGCACAAGTGTTATTCATACGTCTGAGACATCTATGCTAAAATCTGTCAAACTACTAATTAACCACTGAGACCCCTATATTGAAATCTGTGAAACTACGTATTTTTTTACATAATATAAAGCTTCAACTGTTTGTAATAGAAATCAGAATGTCATTCGATCAAACCACGCCTCAGCGTCACAATCTTCTGGCTTATCAATTTAATTTAATAAAGTACAGTGTTAAACTAACAATTTTATTTCTTTTATTTGACGAAGATCCACAATTGGTGACCCCGACCAAACCATAATATGGTTGATGAACAAGTTTCTACAAGTCGTGCCGATAGGCAGACAAATTCGAACGAGCCTACACCACCGGTTCCAGGTGCATCACAACCTTGTGTGGCTTCATTGATGCCAATGCAGCGCTACGTTGTTCGACCACCTACATTCAACGCTGATCGCCCAGATCGCAATTTACGATCCCGTTCTAGGTCACGTTCACGATACCAATTGCAATCGTCATCGTCGCCCAACCCTAACGGGCTTTGTTGGTATCATGCCACATGGGGAGAGAAAGCAAAAAACTGCAGAAAGCCGTGCAAATTTTCGGGAAACGAGACAGGGAGTCGCTAACGGTGGTGCACGATTCCTCTCCAAGATCCCACCGTCTCTTCATATTGGACAGTGCCTCTAATATTCACTTTCTCGTGGACACAGGTGCTGACCTTTGCGTCTATCCGAAGAAATTTACCACAGGTCATCAAGAAGAAACTAACTATTGCCTTTATGCAGCGAATCAATCCCAAATTAAAACGTTTGGATGCAGACTACTAACGCTTGACTTCGGCCTGCGACGAGAGTTTACCTGGCGCTTCGTTGTGGCCGATATCGAAAATCCTATAATCGGTGCCGACTTTCTCGCACATTTCGGTCTGCTGCCAGATCTCAAACATAGCCGTCTCCTAGATTCAACAACTAAGCTTTCTGTTTGCTGTGTCGCTCGTCTGATTCCAGCTGTTGCTTCAATCAAGGCTCTTCCAAATTCTTCTTCATGGATGCAAATTCTTACAGAGTTTCCAAGCATCACGAAACCTGATGGATTATGTAAACCTGGTAAGCACGCGACAGAACATCACATCATTACGACCGCTGGACCTCCAATTTTTAACAAAGCACGACGTCTAGCTCCGGACCGACTTGATATTGCTAAGAAGGAGTTCGAAAAGATGGTAAAACTTGGGATAGCACGCCGATCAACAAGCTCATGGTGCTCACCACTCCACCTCGTGCCCAAAAAGAACGGAGAGTGGCGACCTTGTGGTGACTTTCGTCAATTAAACGCGAGGACAGTTCCAGACCGGTACCCAGTACGAGTTCTTGAAGATTTTACATCGAATCTCACCGGTAAGCATATTTTCTCCACCATCGATCTCGTCCGCGCCTTCAATCAAATACCAGTGGCAGTCGAAGATATTTGCAAAACAGCAATTATTACGCCATTCGGTCTGTTTGAGTTCCCGTACATGACCTTTGGCCTCCGAAATGCCGCCCAAACATTTCAAAGGTTTATTGACGAAGTGACGAGAGAATTGGATTTTGTATTCCCTTACATAGACGACATTTTAGTCGCATCAAAAGACGAAAACGAACATCGAAAACATCTTCGCATTCTTTTCAGTCGTTTATCAGAATTTGAAATTGTTGTCAACGTCGCTAAGTGCTCCTTTGGTCAATCGGAGGTGGATTTCCTTGGATATCGCGTCAGTTCTCAAGGAATAAGGCCACCACCAGAGAGAGTAGCCGCCATAGTCAACATTCCCAAGCCGGCGACATACAAAGAATTGCGTAAGTTCCTGGGAATTATTAATTTCTACCGTAAATTTCAGAAAAATGCTGCAACTTGCCAAGCCCCGCTTCACCAATGCCTTCAAGGTTCGGATATTAAAAGTTCGGACAGGGTTCCTTGGACGGCAGAACGAGACGCTGCTTTCCAAAAATGCAAAGACGAATTACAGAATGCAACGCTACTTGTTTACCCAGACACAAACTTATCCTGGGCTCTCTTTACGGACGCCTCCTTGAATGCTGTCGGGGCGGTGCTTCAACAAAAACGTGATGAAGTTTGGGAGCCGCTTGCCTTCTTCAGCCAAAAATTGCAACCAGCATTTAGAAAGCGCAGCCCCTATGACTTGGAGTTGCACGCTATATACGCAGCGGTAAAGAAATTTAAACACCTGTTAGAAGGCCGACTTGTCACGATTTACACCGACCATAAAGCGCTCCTTAATGCTTTCACTCAGAACCCAGACAAAGCAACACCATGGCAGTTTCGGCGACTGGACTTCATAAGTCAATATTCCACCAACATCAAACATGTTTCCGGCAAAGACAACATCGTCGCCGACGCACTATCACGCATCGAAGCCATCGCAACTGCTGTCTCCTCATCTGAGCTCGCACAAGCTCAAGCAGAAGATAGTGAGCTTCAACATCGACTACGCAATCCAACACAAGATGGTTTGTTACTTCGTCCAGTAAGTGTTCCCGAAAGTGACGTACCAATTTACTGCGATTTCAACGGCTTGTTGCCTCGACCATTCGTGCCCAACAAGCTTCGTCACAAAATTTTCTTATCGCTTCACAGTGTAAGTCATCCTGGAGCTAACGCGTCGATTAAATTGGTCTCACAACGTTATGTCTGGCCAGGATTAAGAAAAGACTGTCGAAGCTGGTCTCGTGCGTGCCTTGCATGCCAAAGAAACAAAATTTCTCGCCACGTCGTTTCACCACTTAAAGATTTTTCAGACGAACGCACACGAAGGTTTGAGCATATACATATTGATATCATCGGCCCGTACACGCCTTCAAGAGGTTATCGTTTTTGCCTCACAATAATTGATCGTTTTTCTCGTTTTCCAGAAGCCTTTCCATTAGAAGATACGGGAGCTGAATGCGTCGCTAGGAAGCTATTCTCTGGTTGGATTAGTCGTTATGGTGTGCCACTTCGGATTACAAGTGACCAAGGCAGTCAATTTGAAAGCCAGCTGTTTAACGCACTTAGCCAATTACTTGGAAGCAAACACATACATACGACGGCATTTCACCCACAATCAAATGGAATGGTGGAACGCCTGCATCGACATTTGAAAACAGCAATCCGTTGTCACGAAACCTCCGCGTGGGTAGATATGTTACCGGTTGTTTTATTGGGAATTCGCACTGCATGGAAGGACGATTTAGAATCTACACCAGCTGATATTGTCTACGGAGAGCCACTCCGGTTACCTGGTGAGTTTCTTGTTCCATCCTCAACCAACAATTTATCGCCCAAAAACATCGCTGAACATCTTCGTGAGCACTTCGCAGACCTTTCACCAGCGCCCGGTTCACGTCACGGCAAGAAGAAAGTGTTTGTCTTCAAGGAACTAAGAACATGCTCTCACGTGTTGGTCCGGCTTGATGCGTCGCACGCCGCTTTTACTCCACCATACGAAGGCCCTTATCGTGTCGTTTCCAGACATGAAAAATACTTCATCATCGATATCCGAGGCCGAGAAACAACCGTTTCTATTGACCGCTTAAAGCCGGTGTTCACCCTGTGCAACACAACAGACGACGAAAGGAGAAATTCAAGCGACAACATCGGACAACACAATACGTCAACCACTTCGGAATCTTCTCCAGATGCATATGGATACTCTTCATCATCTTATCGCCCGAGTACAGACATTGAGCACCCAACAACGTCGACACCAAAAAGAAGTGTTCGTTTTAAAACTCCTTAAAAAAATAAATTTTTTTTGCCGAAGGGGAATAATGTAGCAGTTATCGACCGATTCACTGCACAAGTGTTATTCATACGTCTGAGACATCTATGCTAAAATCTGTCAAACTACTAATTAACCACTGAGACCCCTATATTGAAATCTGTGAAACTACGTATTTTTTTACATAATATAAAGCTTCAACTGTTTGTAATAGAAATCAGAATGTCATTCGATCAAACCACGCCTCAGCGTCACAATCTTCTGGCTTATCAATTTAATTTAATAAAGTACAGTGTTAAACTAACAATTTTATTTCTTTTATTTGACGAAGATCCACATTCGTAGTTTCTTTGTGCCATCTTCATTGAAACCTTTTTTATCTACCACCCAAACTGGACTGTTATACGCGCTTCGGCTTGGTTTTATAATATTATTTTCTAATAAATTTTGTATTTCCTTATTAATAAACGCGGAAGCAGATTGCGGATATGGGTATGCTCTTTGCCAAACTGGTTCTTCATTTACAGTTTTTAAACTACATTTAACGTTTGTATTATACGGTAAGTAGTTTGGTCTTTCCGTAAAAATTCCCTGATATTTCCTTAAAATTTCCTTCAGTCTTTCCTGGTATTCCACCTGCATATGGGTGTTTATTTGAAGACTGTTAACCCTTAACTAAAGTCGTGATTATTTCCTACGCTTCTTAAGTCGTGGGTCCAGTGGACCCAAGCCGTTTTAAATGTCAATAAAAAAAAAAGTATAATATATTTTATAAATTTTTTTTATCAAACTTCATACTTGAGCAATAACAAACAAGTTTTTAAGAAACCAAACACAGGAACTATCATTTGTACTTCAAATTTGCACTTTCGTCAAGCAGTCTCAATTTATATAGTTTAAAAGTAGTGTGTTTAAAAAATTTAAAATTAAATAATAAAAACAAAGTTAAAAATCCATCAATAGATTTTTTTGCAATTTTAAAAACAGTTCTTCAAAACTATAGATTCAAAAAATAAAAATCAGTTTCTGAAAAAATTTTGACAATGGTCAAAGTCAGACAATCTAAAAACTTGAAAAACATACTTTTTTCGAACAGGCCATACAAATGGGCAGCTTGCACTTAGCACACAAATGTACCGTCTTCGATTTTTTATTTGCCAGACACAAATAGCCCCTTTTCTTTTGTTTCTTTCGTCATCTTGGCCATTGTCTGACTATTCAGAAGACAATTCTGAGTCTGAATTGTGATCATTTCAATTCCAAATCGTCGTCACTGCCGGCAGAAAAATCGTTTTTCCGAATAATTGCTGGAATTTAGATCAATTTCCTTTGCTTCGTTGTTAAATTCCATTAACAGCTGTTGCTCCAAGATGTTTTCGGGATATGCAGAAAAACTTCTTTGATTTGCAATTATAAATCAGCTGAAACATTACAATAAACTGAAATAATAAATAAAATAAATAGCCGAAAAAAAGTAACGTAAGTAAAGTTGTGGGTCCAGCGGACCCATGTACACGCCAAAACACACCTAAGGAGAAGCGAGCTAAATGCGTCCTTCTCACTACACATACATTGGATTACTGTAGGAAGGTACTGAGAAGTTGAGAGAGCTGCGGTGACTGTGCCGTTTTCTATACACATTTACAGATTGTGTGTGGGTCCACTGGACCCACGATTTTAGTTAAGGGCTAACTAATTTATCATTATATATTAGAGGTACTTTGCCTCCGTTGAATTCCAAAAAACTGTCTGCTATATTTATTTTACAATTAGATTGTCTTAACGTATTTATGCCTATTATAGCGTCATAGTCTTTTAATTCTTCTAGCTCATAAAAAATTTCCCAATTTCCAAATATGTTTATATCCTGGTACGTATCTATGATACTACTACCATGAACACTTTTTACTTTATTACTTGTCTTCAATTTCTTACACTTATTTTTATCTGGTCTAACATAATTATGTGTCGCACCTGTATCTATTAATATTTTATATACTTGACCTGTCGTTTTATTTGTTCGTATAATTGTAGGCAGGTCGTACCTCATTCTAAAAAAGAATCCCTTTCATTAAGATGATTTATTCTTGGTGTTTTTGCTAAAGGCTGCTGATTGCTATTAGGCCTATCTCGTTTAAACGGATTGTTGTTGTTGCGAATTTCATTATTAAATCTCTGGTCCCTATATTGATTTAAAGGTACGTTTCTCTGGAAATTATTATTTCTCTCCGGTCTGAAATTACCGCTTCCCTGATCTATCCTCTGTTGCTGTTCGTTATTCCAAATTCTTTGTTGTGGAGCTACATGGTGTCTCTGTGACGAATTCGCAAATGGTCTTTGAAAATTTTGAAAATTCGTTGGCCTTGGTGGTAAAATACCAAAAGATCTGTTTTGTACCTGTTGATTCTGATTCATAAATCTCGTATTTTGATTCATTTGAATCTCTTGTGCTCTAGCTAGAGCATTTGGGATATCCCCTGGGTTTAGTGCGAACACCAAGTTGCTCATTGGCTGGTTGAGCCCAGTAATAAAAACCCTTAGTGCATTCTGTCTTGCCACTTCCAGTAGAACTCTTGTTTCTGCCGTTTTTGGCCCATAACTCATCATAGTTTTGTTTGTTATTAAAGTCAATAATCTGTTAACTTGGTCACAAAATTCCTCTAAAGTCTGTCTTCCCTGTCTTGCGTTAGTAAGTTCTGTCTGTAACATGTGAATCGGTCTCTTGTCCTCGTATGTTACATCTAATCTCGCTATTATTGCACTGGGATGAAGTGGAGTCCCGTGTGATGTTAATACATCGTTTGCTTTTCCTACAATTTTGTTTCTTAGAATATTCACCGCTGTGAAATAACTTGTACTACCTATGCAGTGTTCGTATGCCTGCATGCAATGCACTGCTGATGTGCGCCAACTAATGTAACTGTCACCATCGAATTTCTGTAGGCTTTTAACTAGATCTAATCCTTCCTTTGTATCATTTGACGGATCTATTTCTATATCTTTATATGGAATTATGTTGTCTGTGGGTAACAATCTACCTAAAG
Source organism: Melanostoma scalare (assembly GCA_949752695.1). Classification (NCBI taxonomy): domain Eukaryota; kingdom Metazoa; phylum Arthropoda; class Insecta; order Diptera; family Syrphidae; genus Melanostoma; species Melanostoma scalare. The sequence continues at coordinate 69,227,936 of OX456986.1, read as the reverse complement.
CTGCTGTTAACTCTGTTATTTTAATCTGTAAATCCCTTGTCTGTTCGGTAACTGCCATCGCAATCATTCCCCCTACCTGTTCTACCGATAATGCCATTTTTATCTTGTTATTGTTAAAATTTATTTTTAAAATATTAAATTTTCTTAATTTAGGTATGCACGTATATATATTGCCTGATATAAAAATACACTAATGAGAAAAAAAAAAACTAAGTTACTTGTGTTACTTTTGTTGCTCTCTGTCCCTCGTTCTAGTTGTTGTTTGAAACTATCCTCTGCACGGCTTCTAGTAGTTTTTTTTTTTTTCAGCTTAGTTTTTTTTTATTTTTCAACACTTTTTATCTAGTTTCGGCTAGATAGCAACCTTTCGCAATGTTTGTTAATAATTTTTATTTTCAGTTTATTTTTTTTTATTTTTCAACACTTTTTATCTAGTTTCGACTAGATAGCAACCTTTCGCAATATTTGTTAATAATAATTTTTTTCTCAGTTTAATTTCAATCTTTCTTTTTTTTTGCAATTAATTATTTAATCCACTTCAACACATTTTTTCTTTCTTCCTTCTATTTTGTTTTCTATTTTCCGCTAATAACCTTTTTTTTATTTCACTCCTTCTTTTGTTTTGCAATTAATTATTTAATTCACATTCAATAATTTTTTTCTTCAGTTTAATTTCACTCTTTCTTTTGTTTTGCACTTAATTATTTAATTCACGCAAACACATTTTTTCTTTCTTCTTTCTTTTTTTGTTTATTTTTCCGCTAATAATAATTTTTTTTCCACTCTTTCTTTTGTTTTGCAATTAATTTATTTTCTTCTCTTTTTGTTTTGAATTTTCCGCTAGTAATAATTTTTTTTTTTCCACTCTTTCTTTGTTTTGCAATTAATTTATTTAATTCACTTCAACACATTTTCTTCTCTTTTTGTTTTGAATTTTCCGCTCTATGAGCGTATGTCTTCTGATCTTTTTTCACTTCACTTGCCTCCCAGTGTTTTATGTTGGGTAGGTCTTTTTTTTGTTTACCGGTTCACTTGCGATAGATAAAACTATCTTTTCCTCTTTTACGGAATTTTCACTTTACGCGAAACAAGTGTTCCTGCTCTTCGGGCGCCAATTAAAACTGAATTGAATGCTTAAGCTTTTTAAAAAAGAATAAAACTTTATTAAATTCAAGAATAAAAATATTACCGAGATCTCTTATGAGATCTTACCCGCTCGGTGTCAGACTTAAGATTAATTTTACAATCTTCTTAATACTATGTCATCTCCAATTGAGTATGGTATTTATCTTATATCTATGAACAGACAATGATCGTGAGACAATATCGATCTTGTCCGTCGGATGTTTATGTTTATTTTAATAACTTTAAGAAGGTGTCGTATGACAAAGAAATGTGATGACTGATGAGTCCGCATATCGTTAACTAGTTGCAACGTCAAGTCCATTTATCTCTCTACCAGTTGCATCGCCATCTGTTGGCCATATATCAAATCATTTTTCAAATGTTAAATTATAGGGTGCTCCTGCTGTCTGCCAAAACACTAATATTTCTAATTTAAAAATATTTTCATATAATATCACAGGTCTCAAAACTAAACTTTTTTCTCCAGATTTTTTAAACTTTATTCTTATAATTATGATATTATTATTCTTTTAGAAACATTTGTAGAGGAACATAATGAACAAAATTATACAAATTTTTTTAAAGATTATAAATTAATGTGCATCCCTGCTACAAGAAATAACTTATTTGGTAGAGCTAGCGGTGGCGTCTTAATTAAGTATGGGAAGCTTTGTGAAATTTAAGCGGGTTGAAAACAAAATTATTATACAAATTTCTAGCCATTTGACTAATTATTATATTATTCCATTGTATTTAAATTGTAATAACTGGGGAAATGAATTTGACAGTTTTTACAATTTCTTAAATAATAACTCTTTTGAAAATATTATGCTTATTGGCGACCTAAACGCGAGGATTGGCAACTATCAGAGTCCAATCTCATTTTACTCTCAATATCAAATAACCTGTAATGTAATTCGAAACTCTAAAGATGGTATTTCCAATAGAAATGGGAGAAACTTGATAGAGCTTCTAGAAAATTTCGGTTTGTTTGTACTTAATGGTGTGTCTAAAGGTGATTATGGTGGTGAGCTAACGTTTATTAGTGGCCAAGGTCAGTCGGTAATTTATCTATGTGCTGTGTCCGGAAAATGGTTGGACTCGGTTGTTGATTTTGAAGTCCTAGCAGCAAATTTTTCTGCTCACTTACCAATTTTAGTCACAGCTAGTCTTTCATATGTAACACCGCCGAGGTCTCCGAATAGTTTTCAAAAGATTAAATGGATCGAGAATAAAAAACTTAATTTTCAATCTCCATACCACAACCTCCTCCCTCCTCAATCGACAAATCTTATCGAGGAAATTTCAACAAACATATCTGAAACAATCAAGTTTTCAGCCCCTCTTGCTGTTTTCAATAAGAAAAGTTTTTTACCCTTTAATAAATGGTTTGATAAGGATTGTTTCAAACTAAGGAATAAATCTTTTGTGTATTTAAATTTGTTTAGGTCTAAAAACGCAATTTTTTTAAACAATTATATCTCCGCACTAATAAAGAGTACAAACTACTTTGCTCCTCCAAAAACACCTGCTACCTCAAAAGCATGGCGTTAAAATTGGTCAGCTGCAAAAACTCAAAGTTATTTTGGACTAACGTACGAGAACTAGGAGGACTCTTTAGAGCCAACAATAATACAAATCGCTTCAATTAGATGCATTAGCAAATCATTTCAAAACACTTTTAACAGCGGATGAGAACCTTCAGCTATTTAGCTATGCGTGTCCAAATACAATCGTACCAGAGCTTGAAACTGAAGTCACCTTGAAAGAATTAGAAACAGTGCTCCTTAACATGAAAAATAATAAAGCACCGGGATTCGATGGTATTCCAATAGAATTTTATAAGAACTGTACTACACAGTTCAAATCCTATATTGTCGAATTCTTCAATCGGATTTTTAATGAAACTAATGTCCCTTGTACTTTTAATAAAGCGATAATTTTATCTATTTTTAAGAAAGGAAATGCAACTCTTCCTGAAAACTACCGTGGTATCTCGATTCTCAACTCAGTACGAAAAATATTTGCTTCTATTCTTTTTGTGAGACTCACGAAGTGGATTGAGAACAATAATCGTTTAAGCATATTCCAGGCCGGGTTTAGAGCAGGGTTCTCTACTTTAGATCACATTTTTGCGCTTTCCTCCATTGCAAACAAATACAATGATAAAAATAAAAAACTTTATTGCTGTTTTGTGGACTTCAAAGCCGCTTTTGACACGGTTAATAGACAAGCATTGATCTACAAGTTGGCATCTCTTGACGTCTCTCTGAGTTTCTGCTTCTCTATTCTAATTTCTTGACTTCAACAAGTGCAGCTGTTTGGGATGGAAGAGATATTTCGGAGTGGTTTGAAACGTCCGCAGGAGTTCCTCAGGGTTGCATTCTCAGTCCAATTTTATTCGCTTTATTTATCGATGCAGTTTGCAAAATTCTACCGGGAGGTGTAATCTTTGCGGGAACTCTTGTCAAAGTTCTTCTCTACGCTGATGACCTAGTCTTGTTAACAGATTCTCCATTCACTTTACAGTTGCAAATCAAACGACTTCATGAATATTGCGAAGCTTGGGGTTTGCAGATCAATACCCGCAAAACTAAAGTTATGATATTCGAACCAAGAAAACGAAGAAGACTTGCTGAAGAAAACTGGTATCTAAACCGTGAGCGAATAGAAGTTGTTAGCCAATTCAAATATCTAGGAGTTCTGTTCATGGGCGTAGTCAGGAATTTTTTTAGGTCTTTTTTCGAGGACAATTTCTCAAAAAACAATAAAAAACGAGGACATTTTTATGAATATTGATTTTTTGGTTTCTCAAAATAGAGAAACATCGTTAGTAGGTATATGAAATAATATATGAATCAAATTGATTTTATATATTTTGACCACTGATCTCCCGTTATATAAAACTAATTTTCTGGGATTTTCAGCAAATTTCCTGAGGACTTTATCTTCTACTTCGGATTTTCTTTCCTTTACTATTTTCCGATGCACACTGAGCATACAAAGTCCTGAAAAAAATAAAAACATCGTTATCATATGAAATGAATAAAATAAATTTTCTAAGACTTTACCATTCAGTCGACTTTCAGCCATGGTTGATCTTAACCAGGTTTTAACACGCCGCAAAGTACTGAACGACCTTTCCACGGTGCAGGTCGTGCAAGGTAGTGCCAATAATATTTCCAATGCATGTGACACAGCAGGAAAAAAGGTGTCCGCTTCCGTGATAACGTCGGCGTCGCACACTTCCAAATTTTTCTTCGCCTCTTCACTAAGCTGTTTGTCTTTCCAAGTGTTATGCCATAATTCAATTTCTGCACTTAGTTCCAATTCATAAAATTCTGAAAATGGCTTGATGTCTTCTTTCAAATCGCCAATACTTTTTTTCAACATAATGTTTGGATGCAATGTGAGTAGTGAAAATGCAGGCAAATTGAATGGCGCGAATCGATTTGCAAGCGATGATATTAATGAATCCAAATACGTAATTAGTAACGATATTTTCCAATAATCATTTGGAGTCGATCCAGGTTGATTTTAACGATGCTGCTGTCGTTGGGTTAGTCTGGGCATATCCAATTCAATATCAATCGAGTTCGCTATTTCTTTTGCCTCGTCTAGAATTTCATCAATCACGGTATCTACAGCGGTTCGATGGCTAGAGATAACAGTTGATATTCTATCAAGATGGTCTTTGCATTTGAGCAGGTAGAGACTTTTAGATTGAAGACCATTCACGACAGGCTCAAGAATATCATAATATTTGGCAATTATTGCAGTGCATATTATAAATACAGGTTTCGTTGCTGCAGAGTGTAGCTGAAATGCAGCTGATCGCGTTTTTGCATTGCCTTCGTTGGATAAAGTTAGTAATGCGTTCACGATCTCAACGAAATTGGCTTTAAAAACAGCAATGCTCTTGTGTTTTTGAGACCAACGAGTTTCACAAAGGGCGGGTATGTTTGGAGCACACTTTCGCCGTAGCACTGATTCTCGAAAAAATCTTATTATGTCTTTGATCGTGCCATAGTGTCTTTGATCGTGCCTATAGTGTTTCGTACTTCCGAGACCGTGTTCAAATCATTAACAACAAGATTCAATCTGTGGCTTGCGCAGTGGAAAAACAATGCTTTTTTGTATTTTTTTCGGATATGTGCTTGAACGCCTCCTTCTTTTCCGGCCATAGCACTGCAGCCATAGTACCCTTGCCCAACGTATTTTTTCGGTTCAAGTTCACAGCTCACGACTGCGCGATCAATTTCATCTGCAATTGTTGGAGCGTCCATCGCATTTAGTTCACAGAAACCCATAAATTCTTCTCGTATTTTTGCTTGGCTTTTGTCGTAAAATCGAATACCCAATGACAGTTGCTCTTTTCCTGATATATCTGCTGTTTCATCAGCCAAAATGCTGTATGCTGATGCCTTTTTAGCGTCAGCAATTATCATATCTTTCACTACTTCGCCACATAATGCAATTATCTCGTTTTGAATTTCTGGTGAGGTGTATTTCGCATTTTTTGGTCCTTCTTCAAAGTGTTTTTTAAGAAATTCATCTCCGGCCTCAATTCTCAATCAAATGAGATCCATGAACATTCCTAAAAATATTATAGAATTTTATCAAGAGACGAAAATATGATAAACTTCAATATGAAATATTTTACCGGAACCTGCATCTTTTCCTCTTAATGGTGAATCGGTTGTTCCACAGAAAATTATGTTTGATATGATCGAACGGATAATTTTCTTATTTCCTTCAATTAACTTCTGATGTCCTGTTACCATCTGTAGCTCTACTGGTTTGGCAGTTGTAAATTCAAAAGCAGCTTTCATCGAAGTTTGATGCCACTTGCTTCTTGCGTGATTTCTGCTCAATTCGTGCATATCTTTGTATTTGGTGAATGGCTTAACAACGAATGCGCCTAAAAAGCCTTGCACTGTAGTTTTATAAAACAGAACGCAATGTAAGCAAAGAGCGCCCTTTTCTTTCTTTGAATAAACAAGCCAAGGTTTATAAACTTGTAACCAATTGTAAAGAAATTTTCGTTTTGAATCATCGGAGTCTGGTGCAAAATCGTAGTCTTGTGGTGGTACCCAACATCTTTTTAATAACAGAGATCTTTGCTCTGATGATAATGGCTGGTTCATAAATAGACCCAAGTCGAATTCGGAAATGACTTCAGTTGTGTCAATGGTTGAATCATCCATTGGAATTAAATCTTCTTTCGTTGTTTCGTTGTTTCGTGCATTTCAGTGAAATCAGTATGCTCATCGTAATTTTCCGTTTCAATTGCATCAGTTTGTTCATTTATCTGCATTGCTCTCGCACTTAGATTCGACACTTCAGCTTCACTTTGACTTGACGTACCAGTTTCACTTTGGCTCGACAGTGGAGGAGCAACCGGTTCTAAACAAATATACGCCCTCTTCAGAATCTACATAAACATCTCATTCTCAGTAAAAGTATGAAAATAATAAAAAGAAAAAAACAAAAATACACAATTAACGAAAACTCACAGAAAATAATGGATCTAAAACATTCCCAAATATTTATCGTAAATTGAATTCAAATGTTGTTTATTTTTATTAATCGTATTATTGATCCTCTTAATAAAAAATCATTTCAGAAACACTTCTCTTAAAATATCTATCTTCTTTATCTGAAACTTTAACATTACGCCAGTCAAAATCATGTTTTTTGTCAAAAAATATATATTGGACTATTGCAATTTGGTTTATCATTGATTTCAACGCTTGCATACTTGGCTGCGAGGGATCAGTATTTTGTTGATGAATTTAAAATTTATGGAACGGAGTAATTAAGAGATTTATTACTATACTTTGAACTAATTTTGGAAAAACAAAATATAATAAACAGAAACTTACTAAAAAATGATTGCACTCCTCCTGCTCGTAGTTTATGATATTTGCCTTTAGCATGTTCTGTAATAGCTCCATCTCCTTTGTTGTCGGTTCGGAAAGTAGTTTTGCAATATGTGCAATACGCCGAATGCTCACTTACCTTTCTAATCCATGGATATTTTTTTGTCCACAATCTACCCCATAAGGTTTTCTTTTTTTCTTTATCCATTATCAAAAGCCAAAAATTGATGTTCACAAAGCTAAAATCAATTAGTATTCACACTTCCACTTTTATTTCCACTTGTTGTATTAAGCTGAACTGTTAGAACGATCAATCGCGATTAATTTTTGTTGTCGCAATGCCGCATTCAGATGATCCAGAATTTTTGGAGAATTTTAATTTATATTTTTTACTATTAAAAATAAATGCCCAAATATGCTCGTGTAATATTTCTAGATTTTAGAGGAATCTCATTGAAAAGTCCTCGTTTTTCGGCAATTTTGCGAATTGTCCTCATTTTTTATAAAAATTTTGATTGATACTCCTTTTTTACGCTTTTTTCCCAAATTGTCCACGTTTTTTACGAGGATACTCTTTGAAAAGTCCTCGTTGTTTCAGCATTTTCTCCAAAAGTCCTCGAAGACAAAGATTAATTTTTTCTTAAAAAACGCAGATTTTTTCGAGGACATATGGCTTAGGTTGGGGCATTTGCCCCTACCTGCCCCTACCTGGCTACGCCTATGGTTCTGTTCACCCACTGGAATTTCAGCAAGCATGCCAAAGAAAAAAGTAATGAAGCCAAGTTGGCCCTAAACATGATGTGGCCATCTTTTTTTAATAACCAAGATACATATTGATGTTTCATCAAAATACCGTGTCTTTAATGCAACAGTGAATACATGCATGTGTTATGGGGCACAAGTCTTTGGCTATGCACAATTCAAGGACTTCGAAAAAGTTGAAAGGTATTTTTTCAAAAGACTGTTTCGGTTACCTAATGCAACACCTACATATGCTTTTCATGTGGAATGCGGTATAACACCAATTTTTATCCAAAATTTAAAGGCTCATACAGATTATCTAATTAAAGTTATGAGGAGAGAAAGTGGTCTCCACAAATCATTTTTGAGATGGCTACTTCAAACGAATACTACGACCTTTAAGGAAATGAATCTACTAGTTTTATCTCATGACACAAGTTTCACTCTCAACGAAAACAACGTAGATGACTGGCATGCTATTTTCGCTGGCTTAATTGCTAAGATCGATGAAAATACATACATTCAAAATATAAACAGAGCGGCTTCGTCAGAGAGCAGAAATATTTACAAAAGCTTAAATCATAATCTCTTAACAGAAGCTAACTATTTTTGCAGGGATCTTTCCGCAGAAGCTATAGGTACCATTTTTAGAGCTGGAGTGGAGTTACTAAGCTTAAATTATATCCCTCATAGAACTAATCTTTCTCAAAATTGTCATCGTTGTAATAGAAGAGAGGTTGAAGATAGTTAACATTTCATAGCAGTTTGCCCAATCCTTCAAGAAATTCGCCGACTATACTTCGAAAGAAGCTTTATATCTTTAAGCCAATTTATTGATATATTGAACGGATCCGTAGGATGTTTCAAACTTTTTAAATATTGTAAGCAAGCTTTGTTATACCGTAACAGCTTTTAACACGAATGTTCTTCACTTTCCACCAGTTAGAGTAGTTATCTAAAATATTTTTTTATTCTTTATGTTTCAAATCATTCCAAAATTGCCTGTTTTATGTTTCAAATCATTGCAAAATTGAACAAATAACCTTATGGTTTAAATTTAAAAACGTTAAGAAACGAAAAAATTAAATATATAATTAATTAACAACTGTTGCATTGTACACTATAAATTTCATCAAATAAATTATAAAACGGATTCGAAATTTTAGTATCAATTTCTATTCAAAATTGCATTTGCAATCATAATCATTTTGTCTATATATTACATTAATTTTCTTAAAATTATTAAATGTATGTTAATAAAAAGAATATGTCATTCAGGCAGACGGCAGCACAGCCATGTTCTTTATATTGTATTAATTTTATAAAAAACTAGCTGAGCCACCCGGCGTTGCTCGGGTCAGTAGTTTTAAAGTTCCCGTTCTCGTTTTTCCGCTTAAGTGGGAACTTGGGGATGAAAAATAATCGTTTTTACTTTGGGATTATTTAGCATCCCAATGACGAAAAAAATTTTGAATCTATCCAGTAGTTTCTAGGTTTCCATTCCCAGCCCCCGTTCCTGTGGGAATCTTCAATTACCGTGGAAATATGTGAAATATAAGTCTATGTCACAGAGGGATAAGGTAACATCGTAGAGTTGAAAGAATTTTTGAAATCGGTAAAATAGCTTTACGGATGGAATATAATCTAAATTACTAATTGACGGGTAGCAATCTTAATTCAGGAAGGGGGAGGCTACAGGAATCTGTTCAGTAGTTTCTAAGTTTCCTTTCCCAAACCCGTTCCCGTCGGAATATCCGCGCAATTTTTTAAATTCCGTTCCTGAGGGAATATGGGGAACAAACCTTGACAGGAACCACTTATAAGTAATTGTGACTGAGGGATAATGTAACATCTTAGAGTTGAAAGAATTTTTGAAATCGGTCAAGTAACTTTAAGGTTTCGGTTCTCGTTCCCGTTTCTGTTCCCGTGGGATTAATGGGATGAAATATAACCTGAATTACTGATGGAGGGGGATAATATAGCACCCCTATTGCTAAGTTTCCGTTCCCAAACCCGTTCCTGTGGGAATATCAATTTTTAAATTTTTTATGTCATAAGAACCTTCTCCTGACAATAACAAACACCACAAAAAAAGAATTGGCCAAATTGGTTCAGGCGTTGTTGAGTTATGCGCTTACCATCACATTTTGCGATTCATTTTTATATATAAGAAGATTTATTGAAATAAAAAACATTATCTATCTATCTATCTATCTATACCTTGTTTTATAATAAACACTTAATTCAAATAAATTAAGTGAATGGTTTTTGAGTAATCAAGTCTTGAAAATAAAATCAAAATTTTTTACAAAATTTTGCCTTACTAAGGCTTCCTATTTCTTTCAGTAATCAGTCCTCTTCTGCTCTTACTAGTTTTGAGCGAAAAAATGTTTCTTAGTTCTTGTGAAATCTAAAAGAGACCAAAGGCACTTTCCTTCAGATATGCTCAGAGAATAAACTCCAACCAGCGAAAAACTTATAAAACGAAAGTTGCGTTGATCTTTTTCAATTCCTCAAAAACTAAGAAGGTTTTCGTTCGTTTTATGTTTGACTAAAAACTAATATGAGCATTGATTATTGAAATAAAAAATGACCTTCAATAGGGAAAAATTTAGTAAAAAATGTATTGAAGGAAAAAAAGTGGATTTTTTTTAAATTTGACTTTTAAACTTGATTACTCAAAAACCATTCACTAAATTAACTTTGATTAATATGTTAACTAAAGATCAAAGTATTAGCTTTGAGAAAAACTAAGATATGTAGTAGTTATTGGGTTAACTGATTTTGAATATTTTTTTTAAATATGGTAAGTTTTCATTAAATGCCACTCCCACCTAAATTAAGGGAGATGGACCCCCTCCCATACGATTTTTTTTTTTTGGAATACGACCAAGAATCACATCCCAAAACATATAACACAAATTATGGAACACCTTGTATAACAATCATACTCACTCTACTCACAAAAATAATTATGGAACCATATAATCTTGTTCCCAATCTTGAATAGAGAACTAAAAAACTGATTTCTTGAAATGAAACCTCAACTGAAAATTTTGATACGAAAAGCTTAGTGGTATACGCTCGTCTTTTATGTGTAGCAAAATATTTTCGTCGTACATAATGATATTAGGTTTTTCAGGTAGCTTAAATTGGTCTTGCTTCTCTAATAAAGCCATTAATGCTCCTTGGGTACTTCGCAGATAGTGCCGCCAAGATGACATAAGAGATAGGGACACTGGTGACTGGTGTTAACGGATATGAAAGAACATTCTCCAAATCTAGTTCTCTCCTCAAAGAGATTTGAAGGAGTAGCCCAGTAAGCCTGCTCTCACATCTTGCTCAGCGATTAACTTCAGTTTCTTGTATTGTAGGTATGACTAATTATAATTGTTGAACGAATAATAAGACAGCGACAACATTGCTGCATAGCAAAGATTAAATTGATATTTCCTCCAAGAAAAAAATGTATAGGAGGATAGCTAAAACAAATTGAATAGTTTGGCACAACAGAGGGAGGACCCCCGGGGCCTAGCCCATTTCTCAAAAACATTGCCTTGAGAGGGAATGAAGGGGACATACTATTTTCTGACGATTCCGAACGGCTCATCAAGAAAGCGCTTTAAAGGCAATGAATCGGAAGGGCTTGTCAATTCCTCGCGAAAGACGATACCCACGAAAAAACATTTTTGCTTCTGCTGGGACTCGAACCACGAACCTCCCGGTTAACAGGCGACATGTTCACCATCTCGCCACGGACTGTTAACATGCTCTAGTAAATAATGAAGAAAATAAGCTGTAAGTCAAGGTAAAAGTCATCAGCAAGTAATATTCAGGTGATAGATGCTGCTACGTTCACTTTTCAAGGTACCAGCTGACTGACATTGCACTGAGTTGCAGCAGTTTGACAGTAATTTTCATATAGTATATATGTATTATGTATATACTATCACCAGCCAGATTTGAAGTTGAGAGGAGATCATAGAAAATATTATTTTCTATGTTCAAGACTTCAAGTAGCCAGTTGACGTATGATCTACCATGTTATTATCACTTGTCTCTATTTTACCTTCGTGATATTAGATGAACCATAGGCGGATCCAAGGGGGGGGGGGGGGGGGGGGATTTTCGGGTCCGGACCACCCCCCCCCCTTCATCGGGAAAATAAAAGATGTTATTTGTAACATTTATCGTCTCCTAATGTTAAAATTTCGTTACGGGACGGAAAAATATAGCATGAGTCAGACAAAAAGTAAAGGAGAAGTAATATTATTATTTAAAAAATTCAAGAACTTTATTGATTATGAAAATATAATCGACATTCTTGAACGACTTGCTATTGATAAACCTTAAAAATATCGTCAGATTGATGTTTGCATATGTGACTCGATCCGATAAAAGAGACTTACTAGGCAAAAAATCGGTTGTTGGATCATGATTGATTACACAAGTTCTTTTACTGAATATTCATGAAGCGCAATCAGAAATTGTAACATCGCTATTATTTCACAAAATATAAATTCAGAGAAACGATTTTTTAGATGGGTTTGAATGGTACATCAGCACCTTTCAGAGCGTGCTGTTTAAGCTTTCACTTTTGCCTAAAAGGTGCCTTTTCTCGGATCGCGTCACATATAAACTTTTTTACATATAAATTTTTGATCGAAAGATATTAACCAGTAAAGCATCAAGCGCATTTTGGATGTTCTGGGCGTGGATTCGATGTCTCCACATCTTGACATCTGACAGAAAATTTTCTTTCGAACAATCCGATATATCTTCGTAAAATGTGTAGAGGTCAGCGCATTTCTTTTCGTTAAATTCTTGTTTAAGAAACATTTGCCCGAAACTTTGGAAAATGGATCTGAAAACTCAGAGAACCGACTTTTAGTTGAGAAATGAACGTATCAAGAAACGGAATATAGAATGAAATTCTGTAGTAGTCTTCAATACTTTGAGCTTGAACGTTGCAACGATTTTTTTGTTTATTGCAACGGCGTGACAATTTCATTGTGATTTCGTATTCAGAACAAATTCTAGTAGCATGTTGATAAATAACGTGGAAAGTAGAATTTGCGTTTTCACGTTTGTAAGTAAATTCATTCAAAGCGTCATCTGCCAGCTTAGTAGCCTCGCCCAGATCTTGGTTTTTAGATTGCAATTCCCGACTCAAAGGAATCGAATCGAATTAACTGATTCCATAATGTGACAGGCGATTTGGAACTCAACCGTCGAAATCGCTGTCAAAAGATGCAATGCATTTTGCGAAGTATCTCGATCTTTCCACGATTTGATTTCTTCCAAAGATTCAATAACAGCCGGTTGCAATTCAACGTACGTTCCAACTGCTTCATGAGACTGAGCCCACCTAGTGGGACAAAAAGACTTCAACTTTTGTTTTTTTTTTCTCACTTTTGTTTGTAATTTTTTGAAATTTCTTGGTGTAGAACGTCTTGTCTTTTAGGCCAGTGAAAAAATGCTTCAATCGCTCCGATAGTTCCTAACGCATTTTTGATTCCTGACACTTCGCATGCTGCATTGACTGCCAAACTAAAGCTATGTGCAGCGCAATGTACATAAATTGCCAGGGGGAAATACGATCTCAGATGAGCCTGTGCACCAATAAATTGAACACTCATTGCCGGAGCTCCGTCGAATTCTTGGCCATACATATATGAGCAATCGACGCCAACATCATGTAAATAATTTCTGATTGAATCTGCTAAACCTCGTATATATAAATAAAATTTTGAGTAATGGACCCCCCCATGCCAAAATCCTGGATCCGCCACTGAGATAAACTATAATCCGTAAGACATTTAAATGGGAGCAAATTACAACTTTTTATCTTCATGCATAGGAAGGAGCTGACGGTCGCTAGTAATTATAAGAAAAATTCGTAATGCATTTTACGAAATTTATCTCGAGAAGATATAATTGACGGAACTTGTACCTGGCTCCTGGACTATTTACATATTTTAAAATTGCTTTATGGTTCTCTGATTGCAAATACTAAATCTCAATTTTCTATAGATTGCAAAAGATCTTTCCTGATTTACTCTTCATTATGTCTCATGTGAACTAAATGCTTTTCGTCGTAAAGATAATAATGATCTACATCATTATACCTCTGTCACTGATTGACTATGTATGTCTCAAGAAAGCCATGTTGGAATCACAATATATATGTCGTTGGATAATCCATATTCCATACATATAGTTGCAATGTCTCACAAAATTCCTGACGATACAAAAATGTACTAACGATTAATCCTCACTGGTATAGTTTATGGCAATGACTGTGACGAGTGACGCCTTGGATTCGCTATGTTTAGTTGTCCATTTATACAGGCTTTTAGTTTTTTCTGTGAGGTACAATATGCGATATAGATCCCATTCGTATGCGTGCGGTGGAAACGTTCTAAACTACACAATCCAATTGAAAGCTGTCTGATCCCAATTTTGATGGCTAATTGGATCCTCGATGTCATTTCACAACTTCTGCAGCTCGTCGGCATTGCATTGTACTGCTGTTTTTAGTCAGTTAAATCATCGAATTTGGTTCGTGCCAGGAATTACACACGATTGTTGTGGCTTGTAACTTCAACGTCGACGTGGTTGTATGTTACCTTTTATATATTTTCTTTTTACTGAACGAAGGTGGAAATTTTTTTTCTTTGAAGCAAATACATATATATATACCACGGCAAAAGTGTATCAAAGAAAAAAGTGTATAAACATTATTCCTCTTTTCACCTTATTCAATGGTGCTTGTTGTTGGGGCAACTGTTTGGATGACTGTAGTGACAAAATAGAAAAGGAAGCTGGAGAGGGAGAGGGACAATTACAGAACAACTCTACTACTACACAATAGATGTGTTCAATAACTTTTTTTGATCAGAACAGCACAGCACAGAAGCAGTGAAAAACGTCAAGAAAGTTAGAAAAAGCAAACTTATCAAAAAAAGCAACAACAAAAACGAAAAAAAAAAAACAACCACCAATTAATAATTTTATATTCAACTCAAGGTTTGGTGTTACTTTCCTGATTTTTTTTTTTATATATTTTTGAACTTTTCACAACAAATTAATATTATTGCGCTTAAAAAACTACGAGCAAAAAGTCAACCGCTGTTTCCGACATATTTTTCCAAAAGAACAGCAGAAAATTTCTCATTGAAAACCAAAAGCCTGATCTTTTCAGCCTGAAACTGTTCTGCTCATTGAACACTCTTAATTTGTGCTCGTTTTTGGTCATAACAAAATTGGGAGTAAAGACGTGTTGCTGAGAAGATAAACATAAATGCCTTGACTTAAAAATGAAAAATACCTAATTGATAAGTTTTTAAGGAAAAAGTGTTGAAACTAAAGTTAACGTAGGTATAGAGTTGAAAATAAAGCTTAGATTAGAGGATGGAGAGCATTTATTGAAATTAAGAAAAGTACATCTTTTTATTGACATTAGGTACGTTTTTATTTTTATGCTTGTATATAGTACAGCATTCGAGTTAAAAAAAAACGATTTATCCACAGTATTTTCAGTTATATATTCAGCAACAAGATGGTGCTCAACGTGAGAGCTTGCTGTTACTTTTCAAAGCTCTCTGTGAAATTTAAGATGAAACAAAATCAAACTCATACGGTTTGTTTCGTTATTTGTTCTATCAAATGAATACCGATACAAGGCCGGGTATGAATTTGTAATTTTTTTCTTATTTTCCATACACCAGATTCTCTGTTACAGCTCTATTTTACAGTTTTTGGAGGCATCGTCCAGCAGTGAAGAAAGCTGTATGTCAAAGTCAGCTGTTCTGTTAAAAAAACTTTCGGGTTTGTTCGGGGAGTATGTAAAAAGATTTTAGAAACTAATCTTTGATGAGATTTTCCATTGGCAAACAGAATCAATTTATTTTTTATCCAAATCTGTGGTAAGGCAATTTAACACTATTGACCAGTCTTTTCGATAGATTAAGAAAGAAAATAAGTTGATTCTATTTACAAAACCATGAAATTGAACCATATATTACGTATTACCGCGTCAATAAATACAACCCAAATCAAATTAAGTTGAAACACGTAGGGTAAACTGTCCCACAGTGAGCCAGCAGATACAGTGAACCATTCCAATTTTCTCTCACCCATTCCAAGATAGAAAAGAAAAAAAGATAGGGAAATACGCGCATTAAAATCCTTTTTGAGTACATCCTGAAGTTGAAGTTGTGTTCTAGCCGGTGTCGGTTGTGCGCATGGAAAAGTGAATTTGGCAGGTGAGTAAACTAGAAATTGTGGTTTTTATTTGTTTTTTAATTTTAAAAGTGGTTTATGAAGTGATGTGGTTTCATTACATATGTTTTGTTGGTTATTTTCATAGATAAAAAACAGCATAAAAGCTGAATATGTGCAATAGTTTTTTTTATTTTAATATTTTTTTAGAAAAAGTCACTATGTCCACAAGTGAACCAGTGCATCAAGTCCCACAGTGAAACATGGTTCCATGGTTCATGATTCCATATCCGTTAAATAGTTTAAGTCGATTGATATATTTTTGTGCCTACCTAAATTTTCCTATGTTTATTTTACTTTAAAAGTTCTTTTTTGCTTTTTTTATGATTATTTTGTTATTTAAGCTTGCAAGAAAAATACCTTCACGTATTTTGATTGATTGTGTATTTTTTTTGTTGTTCCTTTTTAATTTTTTAATTATTTTTTTTTCATAGTTTTTAAGTAAAAGTAAAAAGTCCATTAATTTTTTTTTTTTTTTCAAATAAATGAATAAATGTTCGTAAAGCGAAATAAAAATGTCTAATAAATTAAATGATTTCGGTTTTAAATTTTCAGAGAAAGTCTTTACGTTTTCTTCTTTTTTATAGATTTTTTGAAAATATTTTTCGAATATACATATAGTAATGGCTCACTGTGCAATACCCCTTGGTTCACTGTGTACACCCCATGGTACACACTGAACCAATTTTGGCGTACTTTTGAAAGCTCAAAATGAAGTATTTTGCATGATGTATTCTAACATTTCTCTGGTGAAATACAAAGTCAAAATATCAAACTTTAAGTACATTGAAGATTTCCTGTACATAACAAGTAGTTAAAATGCTACATCAAGTTAAGCGGAAATTGGTTCACTGTGGGACAGTTTACCCTACTGCTAGTAGAGCTGTGTCAATCGCGATTGATTCGGTCTTTTCGACCCGCTCACTGGAAATGATTGATGATTGCAATCATACGAAACTAAAACAATCAATCACCATTTCAATCATTTCCATAGAACGCCACTGAAAGAAACTCAGTATTTTACTATTATATGCTGTATTTGTATGAGATGGGTGAAGATGACCGAAACTGAAACCAATGATTTGATAGAAACGAACGACGAGACCGAAACCAATCATTTGTATGAGCCGAACGTCAGAAAATGAAACCAATCACTTGAACGATAGACGAACAACCGAAAATGAAACCAATCGTTTGAACGAAAAGAACGACCGAGACTGAAACCAATCACCATAGTGCAGTCAATGAAGCGAAAAATAGGGCCCAACCTCCGATTTTTTTTACTGTGAACCGATTTGCATGAAATTTTGGAATTAGGCTCATCTTACCCTTAAATTCAAAAGTGAAAATGATTTGCACACCGCCACCACCCTGGGGGTGGTTGCCACCCCTTCTCGGGGGTGATTTTTTTTTTTTTTTTAATAACCTCGGATATCGATAGAAGGCCTAATTTTAAGCAAAAAAACAAATATAAAGTTTTCTGTTAACTCCAATACTTTTCGAGTTATTGGCAATTGAAAATTCGCAATTTGTTCACGTTTTTCATCTATTTATTGCAAATATCTCCAAAACTATACGTTTTATCGAAAATTTTATAAAAAACAAAATTGTAGCAGGTAAAACAATGAACAATTTGGTTTTTTATAAAGTATTCTTAGAACAATATTAAGCTAGATATAAAAGCTCAAAACCATTTTTTATTTTGTCTGAAATTTAATGGTTGTAGTCAATGCCATTTAGCGGCGAGCAGATGCATTTTATGCATTGTAATACAAGAGGATGTTTTGTAGTGCTTGAAATAAGCTTTAAAATGAGCACTATTAAAAGTCTTTTGCAGGTAAAATAAGTGAGCTGTAGTGCAAATAAGGGGAGCATCTAATGTTTTTTTATTTTAAATCAATGAGTTTTTGGAACATAACTCCTTCAATTTTTATGCTATCACAATTTGTAAGAAACCATTGTAAAGGTAATTAAGAGAGCTAAAACATCCTTGATTGCAATATATAGTAAACAATTTTTTGCTTAAACGGTGAAGGGTTAAAGGACTTAAGAGAGGCTGTGATTGCGCTGTGTTCAATACATCGATTAAATTTCAGACAAAATAAAAAATGACTTTGATCTTTTATATCAAGCTTAATATTGTACTTAGAATACTTTATAAAAAACCAAATTGTTCATTGTTTTATCTGCTACAATTTTGTTCTTAATAAAATTTTCGATAAAACGTATAGTTTTGGAGATATTTGCAATAAATAGATGAAAAACGTGAAAAAATTGCGAATTTTCAATTGCCAATAACTCGAAAAGTATTGGACTTAACAAAAAACTTTATATTGTTTTTTTTGCTTAAAATTAGGCCTTCTATCGATATCCGAGGTTATTTAAAAAAAAAAAAAATTCACCCCCTAGAAGGGTGGCAACCACCCCCAGGGTGGTGGCGGTGTACAAATCATTATCACTTTTGAATTTAAGGGTAAGATGAGCCTAATTCCAAAATTTCATGCAAATCGGTTCACAGTAAAAAAATTCGGACCTAAAATGCTTCATTGACTGCACTACCAATCACTTGAACCAAACGACCGACCGAGATTGAAACCAATCGTTTGAACGAAACGAACGAACGAGACTGAAACCAATCACCAATCACTTGAACTAAACGAACGACCTAGGCTGAAACCAATCGTTTGAACGAGACCCGAAACGATTGACCGAAACTGAAACCAATCAAACATGTACTACAGTACTCTGTCTACTTTAATGCTCATAGAATGGTGCTATTGCTGAGTTCAAGTGATTGAATGATTGATTAAAATGACCGAATCTTTCCATTGAACGATTGATGACTGGTTCGTTCACTGGAAATGAACGATTGACACAGCATTAACTGCTAGTCCCAAACATGAATTTCTATTGGAGAATGTTTGATTTTCATACATATAATTTCTCTTTTGATCATTTTCTACTGCTTTGTTTGTTTGGTTTGTATTTTGCTTGCATTGGGCTATATTTTTTAGTCAAATAATGGGGGCGTTCGAGAATCGTATCCGGATAGCTTGTTGTTGTTGTTTACGTGTTAAACTTTTAGTAGAGCCACACACCCATTTCAACTAAAAAGCTATCTAAAGGTATCCGAGTATTTTTGGTATACCTTTCTATTCAAGTGATCAGCTGATAGAAAATTTATTTTTATTTTTTTTCATGTTGATTTTTTGTTTTGGTGTGCATTTATTTCAGCATAAGAGTCTTTTAAAACGCATGGGAAATCGAAAAAAGTAAGTTATAATCGTTTAGCAATGATATTTTGAATGTTTTTCTATTTTCAAAAGTCGAATTTAAATATTTCACAGCTGTTGTCTGCAGCAATCTGGAAAAAGATATCTGGATCGTTCGAAAAGGTATCCAAGATAGGGCTATCCGAGATAGGCTATCCGATAGGTTCTTTAAAGCGCCCAGTTCCACGAGACAAGCTATTAGCTTCAGTAAAATAGAACTGGTGCAAAATCCTGTGTTAAGATTTAAGAACACCACCAGGTGAAAAACAGGGTGCAGTGCAATAACACCCGCGGCAATAACCCCTGCAGGGGTTGTTTCCCAAACGAAAAGGAAATAGCCCCTGCAGGGGTTATTTCCTTTTTAATGTGGCAATAAAAACCGTAGGTCTTATTGCCTTTTACCTGTGGGGATTATTTCCAATTTCAAATGGAAATAAAGCCCACCATAGCAAACCTAATAGAACAAAACAAATTTTACAAAATAACCATATTCGCTTTATTTTAAGAAACTAAAGAAAAACATTTAAAATAATAAATAATAGAAAAAAAAACAATTTAAAATTCAGTTCTGAAATTTGGAAAATATGCTTAAATTTAATAACTATGCAAATATTTTACTTGTAAGCTTAACTATTTGTTTACAATTATTAATTTCACTAATGCAAAAAAATAGTCCTGCTGTTAAATTTATATTGGTATATTTTTGTTAATTGCAGGACTACTTTTTTGCATTAGTAAAATTAAAAAAATTCAAAATAGGAAAAAAAATAATCGTCATTCGCGCAGCGGAAAATTTTTTTTGCCCCAGAGAGAATCAATTTGGGGTGTGAAAATAAAAAAATTCGCGCGAATTTTTTTATTTTCACACCCCAAATTGATTCTCTCTGGGGCAAAAAAAATTTTCCGCTGCGCGAATGACGATTATTTTTTTTCCTATTTTGAATTTTTTTAATTTTACTAATGCAAAAAAGTAGTCCTGCAATTAACAAAAATATACCAATATAAATTTAACAGCAGGACTATTTTTTTGCATTAGTGAAATTGAAAAATTCGCGACTGTAATACTATGCGTTGTTGCTTCTATTAAAATTGTTTAATGGAGAGTTCCAACCTGCTTGACAACAATATTTGAAACCGTAATTTTTTGCGTTGTTGCTTTTTATAACAATTTTTTAATGGAGAGTTAAAGCTTAACCCATGTGTGGGGCTTGTTGCCAATTCAAATTGGCAACTACACCTGCAGGTGTAAATGCCTTTTTGTTGCAGGTGTTATTACCACATTAAAAAGGAAATAACCCCTGCAGGGGTTATTTCCTTTTCGTTTGGGAAATAACCCCTGCAGGGGTTATTGCCGCGGGTGTTATTGCACTGCACCGAAAAACAGGGCGAAAATTCAATATGAATATAGTTTTTATTTCTTTAATTTTTAATCGAGAGAAAAAATTTGGACGTGTAAAAAAAGCTTTGATGAACTGAAATCAATGGTGGTGCCATCTCATTTTCAAAGCTGGAAACTATTAATCCACAGCTATGCCATCCCTGTTTTTACTGTGGAAATTTTTTTTTTTTTTTTTTTTTTTTTTTTTTTTTTTTTTTTTTACGACAGTAAAATGATTTGTTGTTGTTCCCCAAGGGAAATTTTTACTGTAGTATGTATATACTAGCATTAAAAAAACGCACCTATTATAAGCTATCAGTAAATTTTTTTACATCAGTGTTAAGGCATCTGGTTTGCGCCGCGTAACGCTGAAGGCCAGAAAATAGGTTTGTTCGTTGAAGCCCTGGGGTTGCCCTAGGGTCGCCACAAAGCGTTTTTTGAGAAACCTAAATTCGCCCTAAATGTCAAATTGAGTGTGTTTTGAGCCATGGGTTTGCCATAGGTTTTCCCCCAACTCGCCCTAGCTTTTTGCTGTGACGATTTGAGTGCTGTCAAATGGCATGTATTTTTTTTTAATGACAGGGATGTGTGGTGATTTGTGGTTTAGGGTTTTTTGAGGACTGGAAAACCCATGTTTTTTTGTCAACTCATAGGTTTGTCAAGAAAACCTGTGTCAACCCTGGGGAAAGTTCAACGAACAGACCTAATGATATGTAATATTCGGGTAAAATTTAATTTATTTATAATTTTGTACGAAAAAAATTTTCCAGTGTGCTTGAACTGCCAATAAAAAGTGAAACTGGATGCCACCAATGAAAATAAGAAAATTGTAATCACTTTAATCATTTTATTGCGTTTGAAACGTAGAACGAAACATAAACTATTCAATTCAGTAATAAAGAATAAAACAAAAAATAGGCTCGACTGGGTCGCACGAACTTGCGGTTGTGTGCTAAGTACAAAACCAAAATCTCAAGGCTGAGTAAAAGGTTTTAGTATTCGCTCTTAATATATTTGGTGGTATAGGGTTGCCAGCTACACTTTGATTATAAAAATTGAATTAAATCACTCAAAATATTGAAAAAAAAAAAAAGTATTCTAAAGGTTTCAAGCGAAAATCTAAGTCATTTTCTTATAGTTTCTAATACATATAACCCCTAAAAATTTAATCAAAATCGTTGGAGCCGTTTTTTAAAAAACCGGTTTTTTATTATATGTATACGAATTTTAAGATCTTGGTAAAAGGTGTATTAAAAAAAAAATTGAAAAAAATCAAAGATATCCTTCTTAAAATTTTCAAAAAAAAATTTTTTTTTTTAAATTGATGAAAATTCGAAAAAGCTAAATTTTTCAAACATTGATATGCAATCTTTCTAAAACAACCTAGGACTTCTAAAATATGAAATGAGGATTTCCGTTTTAAGACTTTTTCTAAAAAAAATTTTGCATCATAAAAATAGCAATGCATAAATAATTCCTCACGTAAAATTTTATCAAATTCGTTGGAACCGTTTTCGAGAAAAATTAGTATATCATATTGGATGTATGGCTGGTATCGTTACTTCAAAACCTAGAGACCCAATTCCAAAAATCCCTCTGTAAGCTGCCTCGCAGACCCTAACTAATTTTGAAGAAAATCGGTCAAGTGCTGTAGATCCATACACAGACACACAGACAGAAAGACAAACAGAATTGCGGTACCCACATTTTTCGTATTCTCTATCATCGTAATGTCATGTTTAATTGTTATCTCAAAATTTTTTTTCCCAAAACTTGCCTTATAGTACCTTACCTATAATCGGAAATAAAATGTTAATAAGATATACCTAACTCTATTAGTCTTTGGGTGGTATAACAGGAATAAATGAATATTTAAAGTAACTTTCTTCATTTAAGATATAATACAGTAAAATAAATAAATGTCTGCTACCAATGTAAAATTCTAGGAAGAACACAGTTTTGGCCTGTTTAATTTTTTACTACTTCATAGTACCCTTTCAACTGGAGCACTAGCATGAGACAACACTAGAAGCGCTTCAATGAATTATTAAACATTTGGAAACATCTGTTCAATGATAACACTTTTCAAATTTCCCATTTATATCCAAAATTTTGTAGGGTCAAAATTTTTCCAATTTCGACAATTTTTCTTATTTCAGCAAAAAGTATTTCCCTCTCGCATTTAAGAATTTTGTGAAGCCTTTGCACCAAAGTGTTGAAGTGCGGTTTATTGTATTATTCATTTTTGAAAATGCTGGCAATTTAAAATTTAAATTTAAACGCTTTCACTCAAGTTCAAATTTCTAACTTTTTAACTTCTTTTGACAGTTTTTTATAGAATTTCTGACAATTTTCCAAAACAGTTATTTTATCTTCATATTCTAAATGAAGAAGTTTTCCTCTGATGGCCAATTTCATTGCTAATTTGTAAATTGATTTTTGGTTCGTTCATCAAAACAAAAAGTTTTTACTAGACTGATTCAAAAAAAGTGATTTTTTTTCGAAACAATTGCATTTATACCTACCTTCGAAGAGGTGTAAAAGGGTTGGGGACATAATCCCGAAAAAAACTTTACCCGAAATGCTATAATCCCGAAAACCCACAATCCCGAAAATCCAAAATCCCGAAAACCCACAATCCCGAAAATCCATAATCCCGAAAACCCACAATCCCGAAAATCCCGAAAGGTTTTCCCGAAAAACGATATAAAATGAAAAATTTGCGCAAATTTTTCATTTTATATCGTTTTTTGGGAAAACCTTTCGAGACTTCTATTTTGCATTAATTTGATATAAAAATATGTTTTTTAAAGTTTGGTCGTCACGTGTAAGAAGAAATCTGTTTATTGGAATGATTACCTGGAGTAAGTATCAGTGTTATCATTGTTCATAATGTTGTTCCGTTATCTCAGAGGAATTGCTTACAACATAAGGATATTTTAATTGTTGCTGTTAGTATTTTTGTTTTGAATTTAATATTTATGTTATGAATTTGCTGTTTTTGTTTTTGTTGAAATAAATACGCCATTTAAAAAATAGTTTTGGTTAAAAATTTTTATTTTTCAAAATTGATTTTTTTCGGGATTTTGGCCATTCGGGATTGATGTTTTCGGGATTATGAGTTTTCGGGAAAAGTCTGTTTCGGGATTTTGAATTTTCGGGGAAAGTCTGTTTCTGGATTATGTTTTTTCGTGATTTTGACTTTTCGGGGACAGTTTTTTCGGGATTGTGTCCGTTTCCCGGTGTAAAAAGATGCCTGTTGAAAGGAAAACTCTTAATATTAATATTTTGAGGTCGCTTTTCGCAGATTTCCTTTTCCCATGCAAATTGTATGGAAAAAAGAAACTTTTAAACTTGGAAATTTTTTAGGTATACTTCGATTTATTTAGAAGCAAAGTGCTGGGATGAACGATACATATTTTTGTAGAAAAGAAGTTGTTGTACGAAAAAGGTTTTTTTTATAATTTTTCGACTAATTCACTCCTTCAAAAGATATTCAAAATTAAAATTTAAATTAAAGCTTTTTATCGTCATTTCTGACAAAATGACTACTTATCTCTTAAAATCGTAAAAGCATTCATTTACTATACATATTTTCATAGAAAATCAATAGCTCTATACAAAAAAGGTATTTTATAATTTTTCGACAAATTCACTCCTTATTCAAGGTTAAAGTTTAATTTAGAGAAAATTTAAGTTTTTTTTTATCTCCAACAAAACTTTTACCTTGAATAACTTTTGAAGGAGTGAATTTGTCAAAAAATTATAAGAAACCTTTTTTGTAAAGCAACTAATTTCATGAATGATTTTATGATTTTAAGGGATAAGTTTTTACAATTTGTCAGAAATCAAGAAAAAAACTTAATTTTACTCTAAATTAAACATTAACCTTGAATAGCTTTTGAGTGAATTTGTCGAAAAATTCCAAAAAAACCTTTTTTGTAGAACAACTATTTTTCTATAATATAAAATATGTATCGCTTATCCCGGCACTTTGTTTCTAGACCTAAATACATAATGGCAAAAGTTTAAAAGTTTTTTTCCAATACAATTTTTATTTGTATACAATTTGTATGGGAAATGGAAATCTGCGATGAGCGACCTCTAAATATTAATATTAAGAGCTCTCCTTTTAAAAGCCATCTTTCCTATTCGAAGGTATAAATGGAATTATTTCGAGAAAAAAAGTCATTTTTTTTGAAACAGTCTAATGTTCACATTTATCTTCGGTGTCAGCAATCAAGAAAAAATGTGACAGCACTGTCTAGTTTTTTTTAAATACATTTAACAACTGCTTCAGAAGATTACTTACTTACTTGGTTTGGTGGACATTACAGTTCGAAGTGACCCTGAGCCTCAACCAACATCTCGTTCTCGCTTGTTTCGTGTGCGCTTCTGCAGAACGCTTTTAAACATTCCTACTTAATTTTCATAATGAAATGCTCCATTTTTTTTTTAAATAAAATTGATCGTAGTTGTAATACAAAAGTAAACGGCAATGATTGTTAACATTTTTGTCATTTTAATTGTGTAAACGTCACTCAAGACGTACTTACTATTTCAAATCAAGTGACCAACCAACATTATCTGTGAAAGACGCTCTCTTCATAACTTACTTAAGAGGAAACCAATTAGCAATTCCTCTTACAAATAAAAATTCTTTTCAGTGGAAATAATGAATTGAAATCCTTAGTCAATGCGCTTGAAAGTAGGTTTAACTGGCAATAACAGCAGGTACTTAGTGAAATCGTAATTTCGGGTGTATCAATTGAAAATGCAGCTTACTACTTTGGAAATGCACAAAAAAAATTTTGTAATGCACTTTCGGTTAATGTCCCCGAACATCGAGAAATGTTTTGTAAAGAAAATAAAAACAAAATCATCTTTGTCTGCTCCAAAATCAATCATACGAGTATGTCTGAGATTCTCTAATGCTATGTCTCCACTTGAAGTTAAACTAGGTTTCGTTCCAGTACGGTTTGAGTTAACCTCGTTGTGTTCCCGTTTGAAAAAATTTGTTTTGAGTTTATGTTTTTGTCTTAATTTAAAAGAGGCAGACAAAAAATGAGGACTACGGATTATGAGAAGTTTCATTCTCTCTACACTCACTTGCAATTTCATTTCATTTTTAATCCATTTTTTATTAATTTTCACGTATAACTACTTACATGCTAACAAAAATGTATAAAACTAGGTTATATAATATCTTAACTAACTTACTGACCCTAATCAGGTACTCTAAATTAAACAATATCTTAGTTCTAATGCCTTTCGGCCTAAGAAAAACTTATTAATTTACAACTTATAGATATGGCTAAGACTAAGAAAAATTGAAAAACCTAGTTTTCTAGATCATTTTTTTTTTGTGTGTTCTTAAAATTACTTAAATCTAAATAAAACTACTTAAATCTACTTAAAACTAGAGCAGTCACAGCAGCTTTTTTTTTCTTTTATTTTTTGTAATAATTTTTTTTTTTTTTTTTGGGTTTTAGTGTTTCGTAATTTTTTTTTTTTTTTTGATTTTTTATGATTTTTTTTTGGGTTTTAACTTTTTTATATATATTTTTTTTTTTTGTATTTTGTTTCTGATTTTTTTTTTTTGTTTGCCACTGTGTCCACCCCCTACCCTAAGACTTACACGCTAAGCCTGTGTAAGCCAGCCATTGGCGACTGACTATCATCATCCATAACAATTTATTGCTCGGACAACCACCAGAACATATCTGACATTTTAACAACGTCACGACGATCGCGATCTGAGACCGCCCTACTGAACCGGAGGAGCTCTTCAACTTCTCCGCCTACTGCGGCGACGTCACGGTTGTAAAGGAGCCGTCGTTCTACGGACTTACGGCAGACGTGGTAGATTAACGGAACCGCCAATCTGTCATGAATCAAACCTATCATGTCAAAATAGAGGAAAGCCTCCGGTGGGACAAATCCACTGAAACGTGTTCTCTCCATATATTCTTTGTTGGGGTAGTAAGCCCCAAATATCAGGCCACTGTTCGAAAACATCGCCCTTGCAGTGTGACCCCGAGTCAGTTTTATCATGAAGTTGTCGATTCTGTTTATTTGAGCCCCGTTGTAAAGGACCCCATTAGGATAATATCTTCTGTTCTGCAATCCAAGACAGGTACGCAGACACTGTCTCTAAAACACCCGAATCTTTTCCATCTGAGACGCTGTAACATTGAACCACACAGGGCACCCATAGACAATCATTGGCCTTATGAAGGCCATGTAGCAAATCACCTTCACTCTGCTATCAAGTTGACTGCTGTGAAACAGTCGCCTTGTCAGAGCAAAAGCTCCTCTAGCCCTGGCCAGAGCAACATCCATATGTTTGTTAAAATATAGATACTGATCTAGCCAGATGCCGAGGTACTTGACTACTACTTTGCTTGGCAGTAGGTGGCCATGTAGATCAACGATCACCAGCTTTAGCCAGTTCTTTCTCGTATCCCATGAGTCCCGAGCCAACGAGGTTCTAAACACAATTGTTTCCGATTTCTGAAAGTTGATTTTCTACTTCCAGTCATCGCAATATTGCTGAATCTTATTAGTCATCACTTGCAATTTCTTGAACGTCAAATTCGTTGGAATATTTGAAATATGTAGTATGTTCCGACTAGGTTTATTTACTAAATTGGAAAAAACTAGGAAAAAAGCTTTATTTAAAGAATATACACACAACTTCACTTTTTCACCTTCAAATTGCTTGCATATTTCTTTCTGGAACTTTGTCATATGACATCTACCTAAAGTCATATCTAATATACAGGGTGTCCCGTAATTCGTTTTACATACTTTGGGATATGATTCTTGGTCATATTCTAAGAAAAAAATTGTTATACAGTAAAGTCCGTTTCTCAAGTTTGACATCACTTTTTGACAATTTAAAAAAAGTCTAACTTTGGTGTACCCTAACCTGTGTTAAATTCGATATCTCTGTCAATACAGATGATAGAGACCTTATCTTAGACTTAATTTTTTGTAGAAGTAACAATCTTTTTTTTTGTTTGCCACTGTGTCCACCCCCTACCCTAAGACTTACACGCTAAGCCTGTGTAAGCCAGCCATTGGCGACTGACTATCATCATCCATAACAATTTATTGCTCGGACAACCACCAGAACATATCTGACATTTTAACAACGTCACGACGGTCGCGATCTGAGACCGCCCTACTGAACCGGAGGAGCTCTTCAACTTCTCCGCCTACTGCGGCGACGTCACGGTTGTAAAGGAGCCGTCGTTCTACGGACTTACGGCAGACTTGGTAGATTAACGGAACCGCCAATCTGTCATGAATCAAACCTATCATGTCAAAATAGAGGAAAGCCTCCGGTGGGACAAATCCACTGAAACGTGTTCTCTCCATATATTCTTTGTTGGGGTAGTAAGCCCCAAATATCAGGCCACTGTTCGAAAACATCGCCCTTGCAGTGTGACCCCGAGTCAGTTTTATCATGAAGTTGTCGATTCTGTTTATTTGAGCCCCGTTGTAAAGGACCCCATTAGGATAATATCTTCTGTTCTGCAATCCAAGACAGGTACGCAGACACTGTCTCTAAAACACCCGAATCTTTTCCATCTGAGACGCTGTAACATTGAACCACACAGGGCACCCATAGACAGTCATTGGCCTTATGAAGGCCATGTAGCAAATCATCTTCACTCTGCTATCAAGTTGACTGCTGTGAAACAGTCGCCTTGTCAGAGCAAAAGCTCCTCTAGCCCTGGCCAGAGCAACATCCATATGTTTGTTAAAATATAGATACTGATCTAGCCAGATGCCGAGGTACTTGACTACTACTTTGCTTGGCAGTAGGTGGCCATGTAGATCAACGATCACCAGCTTTCGCCAGTTCTTTCTCGTATCCCATGAGTCCCGAGCCAACGAGGTTCTAAACACAATTGTTTCCGATTTCTGAAAGTTGATTTTCTACTTCCAGTCATCGCAATATTGCTGAATCTTATAAGTCATCACTTGCAATTTCTTGAACGTCAAATTCGTTGGAATATTTGAAATATGTAGTATGTTCCGACTAGGTTTATTTACTAAATTGGAAAAAACTAGGAAAAAAGCTTTATTTAAAGAATACACACAACTTCACTTTTTCACCTTCAAATTGCTTGCATATTTCTTTCTGGAACTTTGTCATATGACATCTACCTAAAGTCATATCTAATATACAGGGTGTCCCGTAATTCGTTTTACATACTTTGGGATATGATTCTTGGTCATATTCTAAGAAAAAAATTGTTTTACAGTAAAGTCCGTTTCTCAAGTTTGACATCACTTTTTGACAATTTAAAAAAAGTCTAACTTTGGTGTACCCAAACCTGTGTTAAATTCGATATCTCTGTCAATACAGATGATAGAGACCTTATCTTAGACTTAATTTTTTGTAGAAATAACAATCTTTAAGACTGCATTTAAGTTAAGCTTTCATAGGTTAAGGGTTGCCAGATTTTCAATTTTAAGTGGTGTCCAAATTTTCTTCCCCAAACAAAGTTTTGACTTTGAGGTCATTTTTTCGCAGAAAATACCTGATAAACATAGAGTTTCTTTATTTTTACAGATGAACAAAACAATAATAAAAAAAAAACTTAGTAATAAGTGCACTCAAAAACCCATACATTTTATGATACTTGGAAAAAACTAAAACAGGTAAAAATTCTAATTTTGTCTTTTTTACGGTTTTTTATTGCAACAACTTGCAAAGGGAGCAGTTTTCCTAGAACTTTTAGTAGTTTCTTATGTATTTTATACAAATACAATTATAAGAAGTGCTCAAAGTGCCCTCCTTCGTTTTGAACGCATGCTAGAGCCCGTTTTTGGATTTCATTGTGGATGTATGCGGAAACTGCTAATAAACTAGGGCTTGCGGAGGATTTTTATTTCTACCAAGACAATGATCCTAAGCATAAGGCTTATAATGTTCGAAGTTGGCTGCTGTATAATTGTCCCCACGTGCTTGAAACGCCACCACAATCACCGGATCTCAACCCCATAGAGCATTTGTGGAGTTATTTGGAGGAAAAGCTAAGAGGCCACGAGATAAGAAACAAAAATGACTTGATTGCTAACCTGAAAAACGAATGGTTGAAAATTTCACCAGAATACTGCAAAAAACTTGTGCTTTCAATGCCAAATCGCTTAAAAGCTGTCTTAAAGCAAAAAGGCCTTCCCACAAAATATTAGTAACACAAGTATAAACCTGAACTGAACTTTATTTAAATATTTTTGTATTTGTCCCATTATAGCTTTGAGTTGAATAATGTGACTTTTTGTGAATTTATTATTTTTTTTAAAACTTATTGTAAATGAAGAAATATAATTTTTGTTTTTTAATAAACTTTTAATATGATCAATCAATTTTGATGTATATTAATTATACTGCACTTTTTAATCTTATGGAGAATTAAGAATATTTCTTAAATATAAAGGTGTCCCATTATTACTTTGAGCCACCTTATGTTGAAATGTTTCCGAGATGGATGGATGACCCACATGACCCGACCCACATGTTATACTGATGAGTGTTTTTTTCATTTCTTCTCTTTGATTATTGTTTTCATTTTATAATAGAATATTAATATTCATTGGTTTTTATCGTTGATCATTAGGGAAATGTTTTAATTTTGATATATAGGTTAATATTGTTGTTGTTGTTGGTGGCGCTGTCGCGTTTCCGGGTTATTATCGATTTTTGCGATTGCGGTATTGTATGTGTGTGTGTGTGTGTACGCTGTAGATACGTATAATTATTACTTATTTGTTGCTTGAGACCTGCTGCGATTTCGGTTTCTTTCTAGTTGGATATTTTTCGGTTCCAACTAGGATTTTGTTTACATTTTGCTTGGTAAACAAGCGCGAGTTATATTTTATTTTCTATGAAAATATACGAAACGATTCGCGTTTTTAAAGTTTGTTAAGTTTTAGGAGTGTTTATGTGCATTATCTTAAGTGAAGTTAAATTTGTGTTTTTTAGTTGCCAGTGGACTTTATAAGCAAATATTTGTCAAATGCATTTTGCCGACGGCATTTGACATGTCGCAATTTTGATATGTTTTGCGATGTGGATCGTGTTAATTTTTTTTGTGATGGCAAAGTGTTTTATTTGTTTAATGTAAATTTTTAAAGTAAATTTTTTAAATACATATATTGATTTTAATTTCCAAAATATTTTCAATAAATTTTGTTGAATTTATGCAGTGTTGCAGTGTTTCCTTTTTTCAATTAATATCGTGTGTTTTGTCGACGACAACGTATTTTTTTTTATTTTATTTTATCGACTGGATGTGACATCGACGTGCGGTTGTGGCACTTACTTTCGATGTTTCTCTTGACAGAGAATTTGAAATTATTGTTTTGTGAAATTTTGTAGATCTAGTTTTTAAGAAATGTTTTATATAATGATTTCTACTAAGTAAATTCTGGTTGTTCTAAAATTTTATTTTCCATTTATTCTGGTGTTAAAGCTGTGTTGATTGAGGTAGTATGTTGTGTTGATTGCTGAGTTATGTTGAACTTATATGGTTAATGATCTTTCGTAAAAGGATCACTTTAACCAATTCAATATTATTTCTTAGTTTCTTCAGCGAATGTCTCGGTGAAACGATTCCTGTTAATTATTGGGTTTTTGTTGCTTTAGCGAATTTTTCGGCGAAAAGATTCCTGAAGCGATGCGTTGTTAAATTTTTTTTGAAATCTCCGTTCGCGTTCAAGTTTTGAAGTAAACATAAGTTTTCATTCGAGTTTTCGTTGAAAGACTCTGGTATCCTTGATGGTTGAACGAAGTGGTGATGCGATGTTACTGTTGACTTTTAGCCTTTTTTTTTTAAATTAATATATATGTATATTGAATTGGATTAATATTGAGACAAATGATGTTATCTTCGGAGAAGATAATGGTAACAGCAGGTTGGTATACTGTTGTTGATTCGGGTGAATCCAGGGGCATTGTATAAAGTTTTATAATAATCTTCGAGGAAGATGTAGGTTTGATTCAGCTGTTTGGGATTGATTCGAGGCGGTGCATTTTCAGGTTCTTAGAGGTAAATCTTCGGGGAAGAAATATGATTCAACAGGTGTTGATTCGTATGGTGAGTCCAGGGGCGGTGTATTTTTTGAGGTTTTTCAGGTAATTTTTCGGGGAAGAGATATAATTCAGCAGGAATTGATTCGTACTGAATCCAGGGGCGGTGTATAATGGTTTTGTTGTAAATAGTATTTAGATTTTTGTTTTGCGGTTGATTGATGGCGACAGTTTTTTAAATCAGCGTACTATCCTCGGTGGCCTGATTTGACGGCAGCCAGCATAATTTTACTATTGGACGCTTTAAGCATCGGTTCTTTGCCTTCAAAGTGACGACTAGGATGAGTCCGTCTGATCCGGGATGCGTCTCGGTGATTCTGGCCATGTTCCAGTACGTTGCTGGGAGACGCTCATCCTTGATTAGAACCAAGTCACCTAGCTTTAGAATCTTTTCCGTCTGCGTCCATTTTGGGCGTTGTTGAAGCCTGCAAATTTATTTGGAATGCCACTTCTTCCAGAATTGGTCAGCCAGGACCTGAATTCTCTTCCAGCGGTCTAAGTGGGTGATGTTATTGGTAAGTTCCCCTTGCGGTATGGCATGAATTGGTTCTCCGATGAGAAAGTGAGCGGGAATTAAGACGTCCAAATCGTTTACGTTGTCGGTCAGTGGACACAAGGGTCTCGAATTGAGACATGCTTCTACTTGTGTTAGAAGCCACCATCATAGAAGTTACCCATCAACTGCTTCATTCCATCAGCTTTCTGACGGAAACATTCCAAGCAGTTGTGTATCTGGAACTTGACACTTCTACGGATCTGTCCTATCCAGAACCTCTCTGGTATAAACGCCATCATCTTCTGTATTCCGCCATGTAATGTGCATTTGTGGGCGTTTTGCACTACCAGCTTCGTAAAATGATACGTTCCTTGGA
Organism: Melanostoma scalare; assembly: GCA_949752695.1. Classification (NCBI taxonomy): domain Eukaryota; kingdom Metazoa; phylum Arthropoda; class Insecta; order Diptera; family Syrphidae; genus Melanostoma; species Melanostoma scalare. Next base: position 69,195,276 of record OX456986.1, on the reverse strand, counting down.
AAAGCATTGGGTGTTGTGCATCGTATGAGGGGAGAGAGTTCTGCAAACGACCTCCGACTCGTAAGACTCCATTGGCGTCTATAAATGCGTTTAATGATCGCAGATTTTTTTAAATTCTTCCATTTCCAGACAATTGTTCCAGATGATCTTTGTATATTTCTCGTTGAGATGCTTTGACCACGATCTTAAGTCCTGATTCCAGCTCCTGTGGTTCCAGCGTCGCAGAGTTTCTGGATCCCTTGACCTTACGGTAGTTGGATGCAAACGTGAGACACGTAGCAATCACTCGGATCACTCGTAACAGCTTCGAGAATTTATGCACCAACTCGAGTATCCTATCATCCTCCGCGTTCATCTGCACGGCGCGGCGTGCGTTTGGATTGAGCGTTCCTCTTCTGCGGTTGCAACCTCTTCAGGCTGCTCAGGACAATCGAAACTCCAACATTCCTTGATCGGCCGTAAACGTAATCCTATACGTCCTCCATCGTAACAGGATATCGAGAATGCTGGTCTGCAATTTCGGACCCACATGCAGCTTATTGTTAAGCGAGAAGCCATTTGATGTCTTGGCCGCCGCATCATTGCGGTGGCCTTGCACATCTGAAGGGCAATTTAACCTCGTACCGTCCATTCGTGAGGCGTTTAATGTGATGGGTGAAATGCTCCTCGCAGGCCTTTAATTCGTCACATTCTTAAACGGCTCCTCTTCAGCTTCCCAGAATTTTCGTACTTCCGACCCTAAGTCCGCGAACTGTGTAAACGTTCGGACATGAACTGGGGTTTCGGTCGGAACTTCTCCGAAAATTATCCAGCCGAGTTGTGTTTTTTGGGCCACTGGACCTTGGGCTTCTTGACTCCGTACTACCTGTGGAAGGAGTATGTCGGCGAAAACGTTGCTTCCAAGTAGTAGGTCCACCGGAGCAGGCAAAAAAAGGTCGGACTTGCTAAACAAAGTCCCTCTATGTGTTGCCATTTCTTTGGTTTGATTCGGTGGGCTGGAAGATGCCCAGTCAGTGACTTGAAAACCAGTGCTTTTACAGCACCTTCAAACGCCGAGTGTTGCGACACAAGCGTTAAATCGACGCTGCTATACGTTGTGCCACTGCTGACCAAGCCCAACCCACTTACTCTCGGCACGATCTGACACCGTTTTAGTTTCAGCAGTTGTGCAGCTATAAAGGTTGCTTCAGAACCTGGGTCGACCAGGGTTCTTAGCATATGGAACCTTCCATCTGCTGCCATGACTTCGACAATGGCTGTTGCCAACAAAACTTTCGCCGATGCACAGCTGCCTGCTAACGCATGGAAGGTGTTTAAATTTCTACCGCTCGAGCTAGCTCTGCCGTCCATATGGAACTCAGGCGCGTCTGGGTTGACGGAGACCTGAGAAGCGGTGAAATTTGTCTGTCTTCGGGTCTGGCTAGGTTGTGGTGTGGTATTGATGTGCAGCAACGAATTGTGGCGCTTCGAACAAAACGTGCAAGTTTTGTCGCGTGGGCAGTTTGAGGCGAGATGACTGTACCCCAGACAGTTATTGCACACCTTTGCCGTCTTAACTACCTGCGCGCGCCTTTGCACATTCATATTTAGGAACTTCTGGCATTTCCTCAGTGAGTGCTGGCTCTGGTGGCATACCTGGCACACAAACTCCGTTCTGGGAGCAGTCTTCACGTGAAACACCTTCCGCACCTCAGTAACGGTTGGTCTCCTCATATCGTTCTTGAAAGAACTTGGTTGCGCTGTTTCTGTACTCACTGCCTCCAAAGTCCTGAAGCGTGCTTCCAAAAACTCCAGAAAATTGTTCCAGCTTTGCAACTCTTTCTGATTCCCCAACTTCTCTTCCCACAACTGCTGCAAATTATAAGGTAATTTATTATACACGATGTGCACCAAAAAGACGTCCCATTGATCCACAGGTACACCCAGATTTCTGAGTGCATGGATACACTCTTGCGAGGTGAATATCACTTCCTTCAGCCCATCAACAGACTCCTTCACAAGGCACTTTTGGGTAAAAAGTAGTTTTAGTTGCGCGTTTACGAAAACACGCTTGTTATCATATCGCGCAGTTAACGATTCCCATGCATTGTCGAAATTACCCGCGACACAAGGTAGATGCTGGAGCAAACGATCCGCCTCGCCTTCTAAACTCGACTTCAGGAAGTGCATCTTGTCGATGTCCGTAAAATTATATTGTTAGAACGGACCAGGGAATCAAACCTGTCGTGAAACGACCTCCATTTTGTATATTCCCCATTAAACTTAGGGAGATCAATTTTGGGCAATCTCAACGAACCATACCTGACTGGTCTAGACTCTGACCAGCCTGACCTGATGCCAGCGCTGACGTTGCACGAACCGAAGACAAGCTCTCCAACAACAAAATTGGACCTATAAATCTATGTAAGTGTCGTTTATCTTGTCATACACCTCTAAATAATCCTCCTTTTCAATGCCAGCTTCCAATTTCAAACCCCCAACGACGTTCTGATGGTAGATTTTTGCTGAAGCCATATTTTCTTCAAGCAAGGCTAAACGACTACTTGCAACTGCACGGGTAGGTCGTGCTTTGGGCTCTTTCTTGAAATTCCTGTAGTTCCTCTCTATTTGCTCTAGGAGGCTTATTTGCAGAGCTCCGTAAAACAGCGAAGAACCAAGAGCAGGAACTGGATTCGACATTTTGAGTTTGATTGGGTATAAATATTTTATTTATAAAATACGACACAACAAGAACGAACTTACTTAAATTCTTCTCTTCTTTGCAGTGGCAAACCGACCTTGTAGTCTTTGATGACTCGACTTCTGCAGCAGATTTTATTTTAAGTGTTTTCACTTATGTTTTATTTCAATTGTGTTTTAATCGCGCGCGAATGATAAGTTTTAAGCAAATTTAATTATAAAAAATTTAAACTTTACTTATTTTTTAAACTCTGAAAGAGTTCTTTCTATATGTTATGTATATATATGTGCACTAGAGTGCTCGTGAAACGACTCTGCACTTTTTTTTTTGTCTTTTAAATGTTAATGTTTTCACACACACACTAAATGTTTTTAAGTACTGTTCGTTAAAACGGCTACGAAGTACCAAATATTCCGACTAGGTTTATTTACTAAATTGGAAAAAACTAGGAAAAAAGCTTTATTTAAAGAAAACACACAACTTCACTTTTTCACCTTCAAATTGCTTGTATATTTCTTTCTAGAACTTTGTCATATGACTTTAGGTATATTAACTTCATTACTTTTTCGTAAACATTCTATGTTTTTGTTTACATTTACAATTTTTGGAACGTATGTTTAGTGTTGTTTATTTCGGTTGTAAATGTTTCCATTTTGTTCTAAACATGGTGCGTTCAGCACTATCAAGTAATTTGTGATGTGAATCAAGTATATTGTGATGAAACCCAGTAACTAATGCTATGTCCACACCTGACACTTAAAATTGATTAACTCAAAACTATACCAAACCAAACATGAAACCAAGTGGTTTGTCTTACAAAATGAAGCCTTTTTAGTCACAGGATTTCATCTCAACCTACTTGAAACCAAGTGCGCTGAATGCACTATTTCCAATATTCCAGTGAATTTGAAGTTTAACAGATTGGAAATGAGTGGAGAGAGAATAGAATCTCCCGTACGTCGATGACGTTCTGCTCAAGCCTTATGCTTGTCTCTTTTTTAACTAAAGAAAAATCATCACCTCAAACTTTTTTTCATTTGCGGACACTACTTGGCTAACTCAAACTATTGTAGATCGAAACCTTGAATAAGTTCTAGTGGGGACGTAGCGTAAGACAAGTTAGTTTT